>BTPG01000004.1:77917311-77990773 GCA_036245525.1 Semisulcospira habei | reverse complement strand
CGCGCCCAAGTTACCGCCATAAAGGGCATACGACAGAGCCACACACCCATTCGCCAAACTCCCGACAATTTTAGCTAAGTGCGTACCTACGGCGCTTCCGGCGCCGGGAGGGAGTGTTGCGCTGCGGCGATGTCCCCCACCAGTGCGAGGTTGTCTCGCTGGCCTGACAGATCCCTGAGGTAAAAACGGGCGAAGGTGGATTCTGCCCGCCAGCCCACTGCGGCCACGATGTCTCGAACAGCACAATTGCGATCGAATGCGACGCTCGCGGCCATGGCTCGTACCTCATGTGCGCGTATCTTGAGCCTCTTTGCAACTGCTGGGGAAAGGTCCTGATAGGCTGACCTGATGACCCAGCGAAGCCAAGAAGAAATCGTTTGCGCTGATATGTCTTCTCTGCTATGTGCTAAGGGTAGAAAGAGGCGTGATCGTCCTCGGCGGACGGGTTTGGTACGTCGTAAATATACACGAAGAGCGCGCACTGGATCCTGTTGCCTGGTCTCCCGAGTAAAACTTGCATCTTTCAGCGGCCTAATGGTAATCACTGGGGGCGCAGTCAAGGGAGACCTAGTCTTGGCGAGGAAGGCAGGGTCTGTGAGTAGCTGTACAGAACCGTCTGCCCGGAATTGGAGGCAGGCAGGACTTGCCGACATCGCATGTAGCTCGCTTACTCTAGCCGCGGTGGCCAGTGCCAACAGAAAACATGTTTTTCATGTCACATCCGAGAACTTAGCGAGGGAAAGCGGTTCAAACCTGTCCGAGTTCAGCCACGTCAGGACCCAAGGGAGGTCCCATCTTGGAATCAGTGAGCGGGGAACCGGACGCTGCAGGCCGAAGTGTGCCATCAGGTCTGCAAGGTCTTTGTTTTCGCCAGGGTCTGGGTGGCCGAGGTGACGGTAAGTGTCTGCAATCATAGACAGATATCCTCGGATCGTGATGGGGGCTAGGCCTTGGTCTCCAAAGAGCCAGAGGAAGAAGTCAGCGAGCTGTGAAGGAGTCAACTCCGTGGGCATAAGGTGTCGGTCAGTGCACCAGGATTGGAATACTCGCCACTTTCCCTCATAAACACGTCTGGTCGAGGGTCTACGGGCTGAAGCGATAGCTGCCACTGCTGCACTCGAGAAGCCTCTAGCGGTGAGGGCTTGCCGCACAATCTCCAGGCGTGAAGGAGAAGTCGTTCTGGGCACGGGTGGAAAAGAGGCTGGCGGGGCTGCTTGAGCATTGTCCTCGAGGTGGGCAGGCAAAGCGGAGGGCCCGTGGCGAGACTGATTAGATCGGTAGTCCAAGACCTGTTCCAGGAGAATGGGGCTACCAGTAACATGACCGTGTTGCAACCTCTGAGCTTGAGGAGGACTTTGGGAACGAGGACCGTCGGGGGATAAGCGTAAGCGATGAGACCTTCCCACGGAATGGAGAGCGCGTCGACTGCCCAGGCTAGGGGGTCTGGAATCGGTGAGACGAAGAGGGGAAGCTGGCGATTCCACCTCGTGGCAAAGAGGTCTATCATGGGAGTTTCCCAGTGAGCGCAGATCATCTGAAAGATGTCTGGGTGAAGCGTCCATTCTGTGTGAAGTAATTGTCCGCGCCGAGATAGTGAGTCCGCCAACACGTTCAGGTGACCGGGGATGTGTCGAGCTCGGAGGGATAGTCCTCGGTCCTCGCACCAGCGCATCAATTGATAGAGTAGAATGCATAGCTCGGGAGAGTGAGTACCGCCCTGCTTCTGAATGTAAGAAACGACTGTGGTGTTGTCCGAAAGGACTAGGATCTCCTGGTGGCGAATGTGCGTTTCCCATTTGATGAGGGCTTGCCAAACCGCTTGTAGCTCTAGCCAGTTGATGTGTCTGTTTGCTAGATCCGGAGACCAGAGGCCGGATGTTGAGAGGAAACTCGGTAGCAAATGTGCACCCCAGCCGGTAAGACTTGCGTCCACGCAGAGTGAGAGCTGAGGAGGCGGGGAGGCTAGAGGAACTCCGACAGCGAGCCATGAAGTGTCTGTCCAACGTTGCAGATGTGGGCGAAGGATCTGAGTCACAGGTACCGGCGCGTCTAAGTCGCCGGAGGACGGACGCCAATGAAGCAGCAGGTGTAATTGAAGCGGCCGGGAGTAAAGACGACCGAGGGGAAGGAGATCCGCCGCTGCATTCATCAAGCCGAGGAGCTGAAGCCAAACTCTGGCAGGGACTGATTCCGCCTGTGCTACCTGGGCGGCCAAGGAGGCTAACTTGTGGATCCGAGGCTCCGGCAAACTCACTCTGTTGAGGTCGGTCGCAAATTTCATGCCGAGATGAATAAATCGTTGAGATGGAGATAGGTCCGACTTGCCTGTGTTTACCAGGAACCCCAAACGCGACAGCAACAGGAGCAAAGAATCTCTGTCCGTCCGCAGGGTGCTTATCGATTGATTCCGCAGGAAGAGGTCGTCCAAATAGTTGGAGGTTGGACTGGACGACGACTGCCTGGTCTTGGCAACGACAGCATCAATAATGCGAGTAAAAGCCCACGGGCTGATGTTGAGACCAAACGGAAGGGCTCGAAACTGGTAGATCACCCCGTCGAACGCGAATCGGAGATACCGCCTGGAAGCCGGGTGTATGAGGACATGGAGATATGCATCGGATAGGTCCAGGCTGACAGCGAAGTCCCTCGGTTGTACAGCGGCCCGAAGGGTCCTGGAGGTTTCCATGCGAAAAGTGGGAGCTATGATAAACTTGTTTAGTGCTGATAGATCGATAATTGGGCGCCACTTGTTGCCCGGCTTGGGAACCACAAAAAGTCGGCTGTAAAATGCTGGTGAGTCGATATGATGCACTACCTCTGTGGCGGCCTTCTGTAGAAGCGATTCGACCTCTCCGCGTAGTGCGATGGCTTTCAGACTGTCCGAAGGAATCTCTGTCCATACGGGTGAGCGTCTCAGAGGCGGGGGAGAACGAAAAGAAATTGAGAGTCCGTCGGTGATGGTGGCGAGTACCCAGGGGTCGTCTGGAAGTAGCAACCTCCACATGTCGCTGAAAAGAGTGAGCCTCCCGCCGACAGGAGGTCCCGGAGCAGAAGGCGGGGGCTGGAACGGGGACGAGTCAGGGAGCCCGCCCGCGCCCACGGCGGCGGGCAGACCTGGGCCAAGCGGGGACAGAGGTCCTAACTGGTCTAGCACGGCCGAAGGCGGGGAACCGCCGGGACGTCTTGGCGGAAGCTGGAGTGAAGGATGAAGCGGGTCTGGAAGTCCGCAGGGCGCGACCCACGGCCTTGCGGGCGGAGTGAAAGCGTGAGGCTGTAACACGGCTGGGCCAGCGGTCCGGATTGCCGTCCTTCACCTTCTGCCAGGTGTCACCAAAGAGGAGTGGTCCACCAAGGGGAGCACGACGCAGCTGTGTCTTCAGATCGGGAGGCATACCGCGACAGGCGAGTAAGACTGCATCACAACGCATGAGGTCACAGTTGGATGCTGCCGCCATTGTGTTGACCGATGAGTGATACGCTGCCCGGTTTGCCGCAACCCCGAGGGCGAGAAGGTCACCAAGTAAGGGTGTAAGCGATGGTTGCCAAGCGTCCTCGATGCGACGGATTAAACCTTGAGTGAGAAGCTCTAGAAAACCAGCACAGGCCAAGGAGTTCCGCACTAGTGATGCCGTCTTATCCAACCCACGAGGGAGGGTGTGTCTCAGCTGATTGGTACCGCCAAGCTGGGATATCGATTGAGGGTCCAACGATGGAAGCTGACAGCTAAAGGACTGTGAATGTCCCGCATACCAGGATTGGCGGAAGGAGATGTCTAGGTCAGCCGGCCACTTGCGATCAGAGAAGAAAAGATACTCCTGGGAATCTGTCTGTAGGTAAGCGGAAAAGGAATCTCTCAAATCCTTAAAACCAGGGGGCTGCGGTAAAGACTTGAACCTCTTCTGTGGACGGCCAGAGTCGACAAAGGCAGACACCTTCCTCTTGAGTGGGGGCGACGAGGGACACGCGTCCTTGGGCAGTGCAGCCATGATGAGTCGAGCTGCTTCATCAATGCCGAGAAGCGTTTCCGTGCGTGACGTAGAAGGGAGTCTAGGGGATGCAGTATCATCCGACCCGTATAGTGAGACGAGGAGCTGTCCATACCGAGTAGGCCCGAAACTGAATCCTCCGGGAGAAGACTAAGAGTCTCCTCATCCCGCGTAGGGAGCGAAGTCCGGTGAGGATTGACGTTGGTGGATATCGGTCGAGCCACGTCACGACGAGAGAAGGTAGCTGCCGGGGAGCATCGCATCCTCTGGTGTTGATGTGTAGCCGTCGGCGAGCATCGCGTCCGCTGGTGTGGGTGAGGCGGGGGTGGGGGCAAAACGCGAACAGGAGACGGGGACCTGGAGTGAGCCATGCGCCTGTCCCGGTTGGAGCGACTGCGAGAACAGGAGCGGCTGCGAAGATGGGAGCGGCGGCGACGACGGGAGTGACTGCGACGACGCGGACGACTGCGACGATGTAACTGGGAAGAGGTGAAGCTCGGGTCCGAAGCTCGCGAAGGAGACGAATACAACAAGGACGCTGGTTGGAAGTTGTGACGGCCGTTGCGTAGCATATCAGGTTGCTTCCTCTGATCATAAGTAGCTGCGCCAAAGCATCTAGAATTGCTGGCCGAATGAGAGATGTGAGGACTGTTGGAAGACCTACGCTGTTTAGACACGTGTCTCGGCTGACCTACCTCCATAAGGTAGGCACTCTGCCCTAGTGCTGTCTCTCCGTAAGAGTCAGCGGGCGTATCCTTGCGAGACCTCTCAGGACTGACGGACAAATGACGGCGTGGATCGCGTCTCTGTAGGCTTGCCTCCGTATGGCGAGCACTCTGCCCTCGTGCTGTCTCTCCATAAGAGTCAGTGGGCTTATCCTTGCGAGATCTCTTAGGACTGACGGACAAATGACGGCGTGGATCGCGTCTCTGTAGGCTTGCCTCCGTATGGCGAGCACTCTGCCCTCGTGCTGTCTCTCCGTAAGAGTCAGCGGGTGTATCCTTGCGAGACCTCTCAGGACTGATGGACAAATGACGGCGTGAATCGCGTCTCCGTAGGCTTGCCACCGTATGGCGAGCACTCTGTCCTCGTGCTGTCTCTCCGTAAGAGTCAGCGGGCTTAGATCTAGATCGAGTGTGAGTCACAGAAGATGCAGTCCTGTGTGAAGAGCTAAACTCATGTGTCCCACGTGTCGTCCGATCCCCCAGGTCAGATCGAGAGTGTTTAGTTAAAACGCCGGGAATGGTCGGGGGTTCCAAAAAGGACTGCCGGTCCGTAACCGGAGTCGGGCGCTCGCGCCGGTAAAATTTCCACAACTGGGACCAAACTTGTTCAGGCCAGGTTACACAAATCTCGCAAGAATGGTCCGACGCGCATCCCATACAAGGAAGGCATAACTTGTGCTTATCGCTAGGCCATTGGAAATCTCCGCACTGCGGGCAAGTAAGGACTTGGTTACTGTAACATAAATCAGACATGACTATCGACCGGGCGCAGGCACGACGAAGCCCCGCCAACGAAACACGAGAGATCGGCGCGAATCTATACGATCGAAGCGTAGCCACAAATTGAAGCCACAAACCGAAGCAGGCACCCGGTCCGGGGCCAGCCAAGGGCTGGGGCCGATATGTTACCTCTCCTGAGATGCGGGGACGGGAAGAGATACATCCATGGCGTCCAAGGCACACGAAGAAGGTAAAAAATCCCAAGTAGATCCACGCTGAATAGAGCACAACACAACCACAGCAGGGAGCGTCGGGAAGAAAACACTGAGTTTCCGATGGAAGAACAGTTAGAATTCCGGTAGTGACGTACGAAGTCCAGAAGTAGAGTAAGACGACCGGCCCTTTAAGAACCGGTAAATTTCCTAGGCTAAAACACGTCTGCTCACAAGAGCTAAGTATCGATGACTGATTGTGATTGGGCCACGTGGTGAATGCCCGTTTTTGGGCAAGGAAGGGAGGCTACTCTCAGCCCTAGTTAGGGTTCCCCGAGTGCCTCCCGGGTTGTGTAGGAACACAACAAGTTCTTAGGCTAAAATTGGGTAAGTAGTTGACACTTCCAGACAGTAATGTCATCGGTAATGTTTTTGAAGAAACAAAGGAGAGGGCCCCCAATCGGAGCCCGACGGAGCTGGACACGGGCGGCCGCAGGAAGGAGGAGGCACAGATCCAGCACGGAATCGTGGCGCATGAGGTCACAGTTCAGGGCCGCGGCGAGGGCGTTGGTAGATGCGTGGTAGGCCCCCCGATTAGCCTCGACCACCAAGGCCTGGATATCCTGTCGGGGATCTACATCCAGGTTCTCCTGGGACTTGACGCAGCAGAGCATGGCCTGCGTAGCTAAGTCCAAAAACCCCGAGCAGGCGAGGGAATTTCGGACCAAGGTCGCCGTGTTGTTGAGTCCGCTGGGGATGCAGCGCCGAAGGGCCTTCTGGGTAGCAAGCAGTGTCTCTGCGGCCGGGTCCACCGGCGGGAGGGGGCAGACAAACGACTGGGAGTGACCCGCATACCAGTGCTGTCGGAAGCGAATATCCATGCCCCCCCGGCCAGCGGGCGTCGGAGAAGGAGCCCTTGTCCGAGTGCCAACCCTGCTGAAGCTGAGGGTTGAACGCGTCCGTCAATTCCCGAAACCCGGGGGGTTGTGGAAGGGACTTGAACTTCTTGGTTAACCGCGGCGCGTCCACAAGGGCGGAAGCCATTCTTTTCATTGGCGGTGACGGCGGACAGAGGTCCGGAGGCAGAAAACGGGTGATGAGTTGAGACACCACATCGAGGGCACGCGACGTCTCTGAGCCCGCCACGGGAATCTAGAGATGTGGAACGGTCCGAGTGGGAGGGAGAGAGAAGAGCCGAAGCCGAATCCTCCAGGTGGTGGCTGAGGGTGTCAATGGCGTCCAATCCCGGCGGGGACGGATGACATTAGGAGAGGCGGGGACAATGCGGCGAAGCCCCGAAGGGCGCTGAAAGGGGCACAAGGATCTGTCCTGAAGGCTGCGGGGCTCCCGCTGATCACTGGTGGCGGCACCGCGCTGAAACACGGGAGGAGCACCGGACATCACGGCAAGGTCTGTGCTGAAGCACAGCCGGGTCCCATTGCTGGCCGCTGGCGGCGGCACCGCGCTGAAGCATGGCGGAGCGCCGCACGTCACGGGACGAAGGTCTGTGCTGAAGCACAGCTGAGTCCTGTCGCTCATCAACCACTGACCTGGTCTGAAGACCGACAGGCCACTCTTGGTCGCGGGGCACCGACCTCTGCTAAAGCCAGCGTGGGTCCCGTTGAGCTCCGACATCCGTTGCGTAGTGCAGGGTATCTGGAAGGCGGGCCGGGTGCGAGGGGTCTCGTGCTGCCACCCGGTGCCGGTAATTGTCCAAACAGACCGGGGAACGAGACACCGAGACCAAAGGAGAGTGAGAGCGTCAAATCGAGCGAACTGTAGAACGTACCGCCGACCGGAGGTCCGAACGGCCGTTGGGCAAGGTCTCAATAGCCCGGCGTGTCGAAGGAGGCAAGATTGTGAGGGCTAAAAAAGACGCTGCAGGCCACGCGTGGCGGGAAGCGAGTCCCACGATGTCCGCCGAGGGGGCGGGGAAGCCGGCGAAAGAAGTGGCTCCCAGGGAGTAGACACAACTGGGACCACCGTTCCTCCTTCCACGAAGTGCATCTCTCGCACGGCCGTGCGGAGGAGCAGCCCGAGCAAGGAAGGCATGAGGTGTGAGTATCTGAGGGCCATTTAAGCCTTTACATCGCTGGCAGGTACCAAGCTGTGCGCTGGAACAGAAAACAAAGGCATGAGAGATAAGGCATGTGGCCTGATCGAAGAAAGGGCTACATGAGCGAAACTCAGGGTAGTCTGTGTGAATGAGCGATCCGTATTTGAGGAGTGCGCTGGCCGGTCAGAAATCCGACGGGCCGAAGCATGCCCCAAGACATTACCTGGCCATATCCCAAGCGACGGAAGGTAAGCAAGGAGGCTCGGAACGACACACACCAAGTAGTCCGTGCCGAAGCAAAATGGTGCCACGTGGTCCCGCAGAAGCAAAATGGCGCCATGTGGTCACGCAAAAATACGAAACACACTGCCACACCAAACACAAAAGTCCAAGTGAAGCAACAATACACCACGTAATTCCAAGGAAACACACGCGAGCACAAGGCACCGGTGGAGAAACAATGAATTCCGAGAGAAATCCGAGAAAATTCCAAAGGACTAAAGGTAGGCACGGCTGTGCAGAACCACACTTTTAGTTAGAAGCGGCCGGGGGCCACTGAGTGCAAGATAAGCCATCTGTGGCAAGGCCGGGCGTGGGGACAATTAGTCGTTAGCGCGCGCCTCTTCAGGCAGAGTGACAGAGCTGTTCATGGTCCTAGAAAGGAGTGCTCTTTCATTACCCTACGCTATGTGTACGTGCCGACAGCAGCATACTGGCGCTCGGCAGCGGAAACGCTGAAAAGTGTTAGTAATGTTCATTCACAAAATGCTTTTTTTTTTTGCAAAAATATCATTATAACATGAGTGTAGATTTGTAGCTGATAAAATTTGCTTTCTTTTCATACTAAACATGCCCATGCTGCTTACTTCCAGCACACCTGCAAGAGCAGTTACATTTCATATTGGCAATACGATTAACATGCACTGACACAAAAAAGCACTAACTTTCAAGCTCAATCTGTTGTGCATCTAAGTTTTCTGTGGGATGAAAATTTGATGTATCTACGCAGCATTCTAGCCTCTACTGTTATCACTTACTTGAATTCTTGTTTCTTTCCTGCTAGAGCAACACTAACGTCAGAAAGTACTCCACTGCTGAGAAGCTGGTAAGCTGGTAATCCGTTAGGTCCATCGAGACGATCAACACAAACATGCTGATCCCAGCAGTGTTTATGCAGTACACTTGGGTTTACACGACAGTAAATTCATAACCACTAACACAACAGGTCTTAAGCACATCACACTGGTTCCTTTATATTAACACTAACACAAATAACTAGGTCTGAAGCACACCTGGGCCTTATATCGACACGAACACAATTAACGGGTCTTAAGCATATCACAATGGTGGTTCCTTTATATGAACAGTTTTTAGAATTTCCCTTACAGGGATGAATACAGTTTTTGTAATTGAATTGATGATTTTCTTTTCAGTTTCATTAGGCTTTGGTAACATTTTACACAAAACAAATTTGAGTAACACAGTCCACTACTGGCACCAGTTTCATCTACAGTGATTCCATGTATTTCCTGAAGTTCAGCTACATAGATTTCACACAGTTTTATTGGATTTTGATCAAGTGTTCGTTTTGACCTTCCTCCACATACTCTACATAGAGAATTTAACCTTTTAAAATGAAAGGCTCCTGTGTGTGCAAATGTTTCTTGTGTATGTTTTGTTCCCGCCATAACTGTACTGTCTACTCCTTAGGCATTTGGAACAAAGGAACCAGGATAATATGGATGAGCAGACAACAGTTAGTACATGATACTACTAAACAGTATCACATCTATATTGGAGGCTATGAGCAGAGCATAAAGCACAGGGATTACACAATACACAACAGAATTCCAGAACAGAGAATGAATGTTCAAACCAACTCGGTACTGTGGGGCTCAGATAACTTACCAGCCATGTTCAGTCACACACAAACACGGTACCTGTTTTTATCCTCGGATTGCACTCTTTAAAAAAACGTAACTGGAATAATACCACCAACACAGGAACCAGCACACAACAGTTCACAAGTGTGTCAAACGGTTCTATGTAGAAAATCTTTGAAGAGGAGATAGAGAACATTAAACACAGGCATAGCCACCACACATCAGCAGTCCGTTACAGAGATTAGAGAAGGAATAGCTATCAGACTGTGACCTACTTTAAACCTGCTCGCTGCGGGAGTGGCTGCAGCAAGCATGTTGCTGGCTAAACTAAAGAGTGGAAAATCCAGCGTTCTGCACAGCCATGTAGGCTGAGCATGTTGGAGACATGACGTATTGCAACTAAGCTAAGCGTTCAACTGGCGTGACACCGGCACATGTGCTTGGATGAGGAGGGAAGGGAGGCTACTCGAGCCCTAGTATCGGCTCCAGGAGTCGCCTCCCTGGTTGTGTATGTATACACAACGTATTTTTAGGCTGAAATCGTTAAGCTAAGTGTATCTTCCATACAATAATGCCATCGGTAATGTATTTTGAGGAAACAAATGTCAATGTTAATGTTTACCAGACAACACCAGGCGGACATCGAAGGGATGACCACTGTCCATACATACAGACCACAGTACAAACTCATTTTTGCTATCGCATGTGAGCCAATAAAAAATCTGCGAAAAGGGTGTGAATATGTACTAGCACTTTCGGCCCCCGCTCCTTCTCCGTCTACGGTCCATCCAACTGGAACACTCTCCCACTCTCTCTCCGTCAGAAAACTCACTCTCCTCCTTCCAGTCCGCCCTCAAAACTCACCTCTTTCAACAGTTCTAGCACTATATCACCATACTCCCCACCCCAAGCTGACTGTCGTAATGTATTTGTGGTACGTGAGTTACTGTCTAAAGCGTGCGCATGCGTGCGCGAGTTGTTGAGTGTGTGCTTAGAGTTATAATTATTATAAGAATTAAGATAAGCGCATTATAAATACCGTAATTATTATTAATAATTATTATTATTAATTTGCCCAGGGGATATAACGTGTAAAGAAATCAGTGCAAAGGATCTGATCATGTAACTAGTCAAGGTATTGCCAGTAGTGGTGACTCAACTCAGTTCAACAAATAAAATAAACAGATGCCAACCCTTTTCACTACCTGACCGTAACATTTTTAAAATTTGAAAGGAAGAGTTAGTTATTGTGGTTTAACGCCGAGCAGGCGACTAAGGCCATCTCACGGCAGGATGGGTAAAAATCTGGTCAGCCAGACTAAAAGAAAGGTCTTAAAACAGGATGTAAATATACCTTAAAATGTCATGCTAAAATGTCGCACAAGTCTTTAAAAGAAACGTCTACAGACTCTCAAAAAGGGCAAAATAGTGAAATTCACATAGTCAATAAATGCTCAGATCTTGTTAAAAATATTGCATTCTCTCAAGAAATTAAAGATTTTGTCCGGGGGAACATCCCGGAACAAAACCTTCAAGAAGTCTGCTGTGAAGTGTTTATATCTTGTCAAATAAATCAGTACATGACAGCAAAAAGTGTCAAACAGAAAACTGCTCATCACAGGCATAACACCATGGACGCTCATCCTGTTTTAGTAAGTACGAGTGAGTAACATAAGTGTGTCCGATGTGGAGCCGAGTAAGGACAGTCTCCTCACGGCGGCTGCTGCAGCGATAAGGTAAACTGTCGGACACCGTAGGAAGAGCTTCAGCAGCTTGTTCGCTTCCTCTTTGTCCCACTCGGACTGCCACTCGCGGGCTATGTACGCACTAATCACAGGTTTAAAATCACGATGAACAGTCTGTGTGTCAGGGACAGGGTCACTGCGGGCATCGCTGGCAGCAGAATCTGCGATCCTGTTGCCTTCGATGCCCACATGCCCTGGGACCCAAATTAAAATGATGTCATAATATTCCTTCATCAAGTCCGCATAAAGCTCTCGAATCTGCACCAGCAGGGGGTGGTCTGTTCCGGCGCCCTGAAGGGCCTGCTGGGCAGAAAGAGAGTCAGACAGAATCAGGAAGTTCCTTTCCCGAGACTGATAGGCATGCTTGAGTGCCAGCAGAATTGCCTGCAGTTCTGCACTAAATACAGAGGAATGGTCAGGGAGGCGGAGCTTAAATGGGTGTCTAGGATGGCGAGAAGACACTGCAGCCTCAGCCACTCTCCCATCCTCAGACTTGGACCCATCCGTATAAATACGACAAAAGCCAGGAGTTCATTGAGGCTCTGTTGGTATATGGCTGATGGAGTACAGTCCTTCTTGAGGGTGGTCAAGTCCAGCAAGATGTCAGGAACTGGTAATAGCCAGGGTGGAGTGATGTGCTGCAGAGATTCCGAAACTTTGTCCAGGTTCACTCCGGCCGCCTGCAGATGAGGTCGGACACGGAAGGAAAGTGGACGGACAGCTCCCGGATGGGCATCGTAAATCTCTGCAAACGACGGGTTAAAAACACAATCATAAGCAGGATTGTCTGGATGGGTCTCAGCTTCAGAATGTAGCTGAGCATGAGGCGGATGCGGCGGAGCTTGAGAAAAGGCTCCCCTGCCTCGGCATACAGACTAGGAACTGGAGATGTCCTGAAGTCCCCCAGACATATTCGCAGACCTTGATGTTGAATTGTGTTCAGATGCTGTAGAACAGACTTGGAAGCAGAGCCGTAATCTAGTTTGGACCTAACAAGGGCCCGGTACAGTCGAAGTAAGACAATGCGGTCTGCACCCCAGTCAGTTCAACCAACAACATGAAGAACATCGAGGGCCTTCTGACAAGAGGTTCTAAGGTAATTAATATGGTTGCAAAAAGTCAGTCTTTTGTCAAAGATGACCCCCAGAAACTTTGCCTCCCTGGCCACCTTAATTGGCACTCCAGCAATGCTCAGGCTAGGTTCTGGAAAAAATTTCGTCTGGTTAGTAAAATGCACACAGACAGTCTTGGAGGGCGAGAACTTGAATCCGTTGAGAGATACCCACCCATGGATGCGATCAACGCACAGCTGCAAGCACCTCTCAAGGGACGCAAGTCCTCGACCTCGTGCACACAAAGCAAAGTCGTCTACAAACAAAGAGCATTCAGAATCATCCTTGACGGCCTTTACAATGTTATTAATTTTAATGCTAAATAAAACAGGAGATAGAATGCTGCCCTGCGGGACACCCATCTCCTGTTCAAAGGAGTAAGAGACGGTGGATCCCACACGGACATGGAACGATCGGTTAGACAAAAAAATTGTGAATAAAAATGGGCAGGCGCCCTTTAAAACCCATGTCTGACAAATCAGACATTATACCATACTTCCAGTTAGTGTCATATGCCTTTTCAAGATCGAAGAAAATCGCATGGACATGCTGCTTGTTGACAAAAGCATCTCGGATAAACGACTCAAAGCGGACTAGATGGTTTGAAAGGAAGAAATAAAATTTGACAGGAAGATTTCGCATGAACATAAAACTCGGTCATTCAAGGTTCAGGGGTCAAAACACGTGCTGGGAAAAAGGCGGAAACAACAGGGGGGGAGGGGGGGGCGCAAGCGAGACATTGATTCCGGGGGCCGAAACCTCAAACAGCAGGGGGGGGGGGGGGGGGGTAGGCGCAAAAAATCACGGTACACAATGTTGGCGGGCCTATGCTCACTTCCGATTCCAGCTTTAGAATGTGCTCTTATATCCGTTCAAACATGTCAGGGTTCGACTTAACTTTCACCGATTTTTCACACCACTCCCATCTTCATTTCTTTCTCACTCCCGTTTCATTAAAAGTTTAGCCGCGAGCAACAATGTGTCCTGCATCGCTAGACGCCATCTTGGAAAAACGAAGCTTGCCTAAAGTTAACGATAAACGAATCTGACAACTTGTGGACCTGCGCCGTTTAAGAACCACGACTGTTTCAGATTTTTTACGTTTTATTTTTTCCACGCGAATTGCCTTTTTATAAACAGCGGATTTTTAAAAAATAATTGCTGATATCCTCGGAAAAGCGGAAGATTTTGACCCCTGAAGGTTAAAGTTAAAGTTTGGTGCCACGGCGTGCAAGATTGCACACACGAACTTCCTCGTCACAGCATTGGCACTGACCAGCTTTGCGTGGCTAGAGCACAAAACCACAACTAAAAACAGAATGAACCATACGAGTTCACCTCAGAACTAACGAACTTACAACTTGAAGTTCCGTAAATCCACAGAATTCCGCGATAGGAGTGAAAATGGGGCATATACAACCTACCCCCGTACCCTGTCGACTCTGTTGGCACCCAAAACCAGGGACTTGCAAATGCAATAAACCGTATGAGTTCACCCCTAAAAACATGCGAACGGATTAAATTCAACAAATCCACAGAAAACCTGTGATACCTACTCATAGTGTGTAAAAAAGGACACACATCAAATTTCTACCTTCTTTGAAGTGATCAAAGGGGTATCTAAACGACACCCCAAAAACAGGGGGAGAAGGAGAGTGGAGAAAATAAATGGTGGAGGGAACGGAGAAAGGGGAAAAAAATGGCGCAACTCATGATGGAAAATTGTCTGACACGAAAGTTGAACCTCACAAACGCTAGGAAACAACTCTATGCTAGCATCCTTCCAAAAGTGAGCCAACGACCTACGAACACAAGTCAGTAGGAAAGCCCTAGAGCTATCAATCCTAATCCCTAGCCAATATGGAGGATAGGCTTAAACGGAGATTGAGATACGTGCAGCAGAACGTTACACTAAATTTTCATCTCCACGGTTTGGTCCGCTGACGATGAGGAGTACTGGCAATTCAAAGCAAAACGTCCTTGAAACACACATGAACTAGACATAAAAATCCAGACTGAATTGTGTCGCTCAAGTGTGTACGGCCGGCCGATAAACAGGCCATTGCATCATATAGTGTGCGGTCAAACACATCTTTACACACTAAAACAGCAAAATCCCAAGAACTAATGAACTGAACTGAAATCACACTATTTCCGATCATATATATTTCAGATTCCGATTGGTTGTGCTAATCAGAGGACACTTCTGATTGGCTCATTATTTATCTCGAGGCTCGGCGGTATAAGAGCAGCAAAGTCAGCGAGAAATTGGTAACTTTTAGCGGACAATTTCCGTGCTTTTTCGCCGGAAGATAATTTATTTGGCCGTAAAATCTTAAGAAATTAATTTTGGCGTAAGAAAATATGGCGAAATCGGAAGGTTTGGCATCTCTGAATAAAATGAATCCAGCCGTTTTAATCATTAATGTTATTTTTCTCTAAAATATATTTTTTCGAAAAATACTTACCGATGACATTACTGTCTGGAAGTGTCTACTACTTACTCAATTTTAGCCTAAGAACTTGTTGTGTTCCTTCACCACCCGGGAGGCACTCGGGGAACCCTCATTAGGGCTGAGAGTAGCCTCCCGTCCCAGTCCAATCAGGCACCCACTACGTGGCCCAATCACAAATCAGTCGTGATACTTAGCTTACCAGCGGCAAGCGGGGCAGGTGGGAGGGTCCTTCGAGTAATGTCATCGGTAAGTATTTTTCGAAAAAATATATTTTAGAGAAAAATTAATTTGTTTCCTCAAAAACATTACCGATGACATTACTGTCTGGAAGAATGGCGAAAAGGTGGAGGGTGCCGCGCCCAAATACCATCCGAAAGGGCAGACGACAGAGCCCCACACCCATTCGCCAAACTCCCGACAATTTTAGCTAAGTGCATACCTACGGCGCTTACGGCGCCGGGAGGGAGTGTTGCGCTGCGGCGATGTCCCCCACCAGTGCGAGATTCTCTCGCTGGCCCGACAGATCCCTGAGGTAGAAGCGGGCGAATGTTGACTCTGCCCGCCAGCCCACTGCTGCCACGATGTCTCGAACTGCACAATTGCGATCGAAGGCGACACTCGTGGCCATGGCCCGAACCTCGTGTGCGCGGATCCTGAGCCGCCTCGCCCCGTCAGGGGAAAGATCCTGATAGGCGGACCGAATGACCCAACGTAGCCAGGAAGATATTGTCTGAGCTGTTATGTCATTTCTTTTGGGGTTCAAAGGTAGAAAGAGGCGTGATCGTCCTCAGCGGACGGGCTTGGATCTGCGTATGTAAATGCGTAAGGCGCGCACGGGATCCTGTTGGCGCGTCACCTTAGAAAAGGTCACGTGTTTCAAAGGTCAAATATTTATGACCTGGGGAGCAGTCAAAGGAGACCGGGTCTTGGCGAGGAAGGCCGGGTCTGTGAGTAATTGTACAGAACCATTCGCTCGGAATTGGAGGCAGGTAGAACTCGCTGACAGAGCGTGTAGTTTGCTTACCCTGGCCGCCGTGGCTAAGGCCAAAAGGAAGCATGTCTTCCGTGTCACATCAGCGAAGCTAGCCAGGGAAAGGGGTTCAAATCTGTCCGAATTAAGCCACGTCAAGACCCAGGGTAGGTCCAAGCGAGGAATCATAGAACGGAGAACCGGACGCTGCAGTCCAAAATGTGCCATCAGGTCTGTGAGATCTTTACATGCGCCAGGGTCCGGGTGGCCTAGATGACGGTAAGTGTCAGCAATCATGGACAGGTATCCCCGTATCGTGATGGGAGCGAGGCCGAGGTCTCCAAAGAGCCAGAGGAAGAAGTTTGCGAGTTCTGGAGTAGTTAATTCGAGGGGAGAGAGATGTTGGTCCGAGCACCATGACTGGAACACTCGCCACTTGCCCTCGTAAACACGTCGAGTCGAGGGTCGACGGGCTGAAGCGATCGCCTCCACTGCAGCACCCGAGAAGCCTCTTGCGGTGAGGGCTTGCCGGACAATCTCCAGGCGTGAAGAAGGAGCCTCTCCGGGCACGGGTGGAACAGCGGCTGGCGAGGCTGCTTGAGCAAAGTCCTCGATGTGGGGAGACGAAGAGGTGGACCCGTGGCGAGATAGAGAAGGTCGTTGGTCCAAGACCTGGTCCAAGAGAACGGGGCGATCAAGAACAGGATTGCGTTGCAACCTCTGAGCTTGATTAGGACTTTGGGGATGAAAACCGTCGGTGGAAAGGCATACGCAATCAGTCCGTCCCACGGAATGGATAGTGCATTGACCGCCCAGGCGAGAGGGTCTGGAATGGGGGAGACGAAGAGGGGAAGTTGATGATTCCACCTTGTGGCAAATAAGTCGATCATGGGAGTCTCCCAGTGAGAGCAGATCATCTGAAAGATGTCCGGGTGAAGAGTCCATTCCGTGTGGAGGAGTTGGCCGCGTCGAGAGAGGGAGTCGGCCAAGACGTTCAAGCGTCCGGGGATATGTCGAGCTCAGAGAGAGATGCCGCAGTCCTCGCACCAGCACATCAGGCGGTAGAGGAGAATGCAGAGATCCGGAGAGTGTGTACCTCCCTGCTTCTGAATGTATGAGACGACCGTAGTGTTGTCCGACAGGACAAGAAGCGTCTGGTTGCAAAGGTGGACTTCCCACACCATGAGCGCTTGCCACACTGCTTGTAGCTCGAGCCAGTTGATGTGTCTGTCAGGTCCGGTGTCCAGAGGCCGGACGTCGAAAGGAAACTCGGAAGCAGGTGTGCACCCCACCCAGCGAGACTCGCATCCACACAGAGCGAGAGCTGAGGGGGCGGTGAGGCAAGAGGAACTCCCGAAGCTAGCCAAGAAGTGTCCATCCAACGCCGTAGGTGAGAGTGAAGGATTGGAGACACCGGCACCAGGGCATCGAGGTCGCCGGAGGACGGCCTCCAATGAAGCAGGAGGTGTAACTGAAGTGGGCGGGAGTGAAGACGACCCAGGGGGAGGAGATCCGCCACTGCATTCATTAAGCCGAGGAGTTGCAGCCAGACTCTGGCTGGAACGGATTCCGACTGGGCAACCCGAGAAGTGAGGGAGGTTAACTTCGTGATCCGAGGTTCCGGTAAACACACACGGTTGAGGTCGGTCGCAAATTCCATCCCAAGATGAATAAACCGGCGAGATGGAGAGAGGTCCGACTTGCGGGCATGGAGTAGAAATCCCAAGTGTGACAAGAGCAGGAGTAGTACGTCCCTGTCCATCCGCAGCATCGACTCCGACGCATTCCTCATGAGAAGGTCGTCTAAGTAGTTGGAGATCGGACTGGAGGAGGACTGTCGAGCCTTGGCGGCGACTGCATCCATGATGCGAGTGAAAACCCACGGGCTGAGGTTGAGACCGAAGGGAAGGGCGCGACACTGGTAGATCACGCTTTCGAAAGTGAAGCGGAGATACCGTCTGGATGCCGGATGTATGGGAACATGGAGATACACATCGGAAAGATCGAGGCTGACTGCAAAATCCATAGGTTGCACAGCGGCCCGGAGCGTCCGGGTGGTCTCCATGAGAAAAGTCGGAGCCAGTATAAACTTGTTCAGCGCCGAGAGATCGATGACAAGACGCCACTTTCCGTCTGGCTTCGGGAACTACGAATATGCGGCTGTAAAATGCCGGGGAGTCGAGACGAGACACTACCCCCGTGGCAGCCTTCTGTAGAAGGGAGGCCACCTCTCCGCGCAAGGCGATAGCTTTTAACTCGTCGGATGGAACGTCTGTCCATACCGGAGATCGTCTCAACGGCGGAGGGGAACGGAACGAAATCGAGAGACCCTCGGAGATGGTAGTAAGGACCCAAGGGTCGTCCGGTAGCAGCGCCCTCCATACGTCGCTGCAAAGGGCCAGTCTCCCGCCGACCGGAGACTCCCGAGGGGTCGGCGGGAACTGGAACGGAAGGTAGTCATTGAAACCTGCCGCGCCCTCAACCAGGGCGGCGGGCAGGCTTGGGCCAGGAGGGGATAGAGGTCTGAACGGGTTTACCGCGGCCGAAAGCGGGAGCCCTCCGGGACGCGTTGGAACGACGGGGAATGAAGGTAGAAGAGGGTCTGGAGTTCTGCAGGGCGTGACCCACGGCCTTGCGGGCGGCGTGAAAGCGAGAAGTGGTAAAGCGGTTGGGCCAGCGGTCTAAATTTCCGTCCTTCACTTTCTGCAAAGTCTCACCAAAGAGGAGACGTCCACCAAGAGGAGCCCGACACAGTTGAGACTTCAAATCAGGGGGCAATCCACGACAGGCTTGTAGAACTAGGTACTCAAAAGTGATTTTCGATTTTTTAGAATTGGTTTCACAGAGTAATGTATTTAGATAGACATTTTTATTCTGAACACAGTGGTATACATACCTTTTAAGTAGGACAAGTAGTTGAAAAGATATGCGAGTTTAAATAATCAAATTTTAGGCATTTTTTCGTTACTTTTTGCAAACTTAACGAAATGTCAACTTTGGAGCATCAATGTGAAGCCATAAAAGCTAATACAATGCTGATTTTTGGCAGGTGACTTCTCCTGATTGCATACTTTAAGGCCAATTTTTTTCAAGTCTTTCAGATTTAACATCAGGCTGTTCTGGTAGTTCAAATTTAAAGAAATTATCAAATTTTACTCCCGAAAAAAGCCGAAACCTTAAAATGACTACAACTTGGCTTCTATTTGCCTGACAAATTTGAATTTTATATCAGAATGTTCAGAATTGAAAGATCTTGAATGTAAACCCAAAATAAATGTCAAAAGTAGCTTGAAAAAAAAAGTCACTTTTTCATGTATACCTTTTTTTTGCATACTAGTTGTTTACTTTAGTGATTCGTACATGCGCACAATGTCATCTAGATCATACACCTGCCATTCTCTCATGGCATTGCTGCGGGGAACCACATCCATATCCCAGTTAAACACATAGACAGAGTCTGTTTCTGCCACATCTTCAATCCTTGGCCACCTGAAAAAACCTGTGGTGCTGCTTTGCTCCATGTACTTGACCATGGCCTTATCTTTATTCATGATGTGGATGACCTGACCAATGTAGAAAGAGTGGTCATAAAAGACAGCCACCCACTGTCCCTGCCTTTCAAAGCTGAAGGGCTCTGGCTCGTCCTCATCAAGGCGGGGCCTCTTTTCACATAACCCCCATCCGCAGCTGCATTTTCTACACGGAGAACGGCAATCTCTTCATTTTGTTCTTTTATTTTTCTCCTTTGTCGCCTTGACTTGCGAAGAGCATTCTCTCTTATCAGTTTTAACTGAGCCTTTTGATCTGTGAGGGCGGCTCGTGTTTCAACAAGGTCTCTTTTAGTTTGTCTTGTGGCCCTTAGTCGCATTCTCAACACTCTCACTTTCTCTCGAAGGCGTTGAACATTTCGCGGCTGGAGCTGGCGGATGGTTTGCCGCTGTCGGTGAATTTGTTGCCACAGATTTCCTAATGTCTCACGTTGCTTGTCACTTTTCCGTGCTGCAGCTTGAAGAGTCTTTATATCTTTTCTCAAATCACTCAAACAATTGTTCAAAACTGCTGTCTCTTCTTCCTTTGCTGTCACCAACTGCTGCAGCGTCGTCATTTCTTTCTCCTTCTTCAGCAACTGTTTCTTGGCTTCATCAAGGGGTGATGGTGATGGTTGTGGTCTAACAGGAGGATGGACCTGAAATGGGGTCCCCAGGAAAGCTTCCAACATTTCATTGTGCACACCGCCTTTGGTTTTGTTTTTCGCCAACCTCTTATAAGCTTGCATCATTTTTTGGATGCCAGTATTCAGTGCCTTGTCAGAATCTTGAGAGTTTGTAAGTCGTTTGACCCACCGGACAGTAAATATGTCTTTTAGGCTTTCTTTCATGCGGAACGTTTCTAAGTCTACAATGACTTCATGTGTGATTGGTTCACTTGCTGATTCAATTTCTTTCTGCTCATTTAAAAGTTCTCCCCTTTTTAATCCAAGTTTTGAGAGTGAAAAAGAGACAAAATCAAAGTCCACTTCATTCTCCAAGAAACTGTGACAGTCTGCTCCTTCCTCGAACAGCTTCCGCATTTTCTCCTGAAGACGAGACAGGGCCCCTCCAAGCCGGGAAGCAGGATAGCTTACAGCAGGAAAGAGTCGTGTAAACCATTTGGCCACCTGGAAAAAAACAAACAGAAAAAAACTGACTCAACGATGAGGGATCAAAACCAGAAATACTGTCCAGGATTGCGCAGACAACAACAGCACTGACAAGATTGAAGACCATATGCGCTCCTTAGTCATCTCAGTGTTCTTGTATGCCTGCGAGTCATGGACCCTCACAGCAGACCTTGAAAGGAGGATACAAGCCACTGAAATGAGATGTTTTCAAAGGCTGCTTGGCATTTCATACAGAGATCACATCACAAACGAGGAAGTGGGAAGCAGAATCAGGCAAGCAATCGGGCCCTATGAAGACTTATTAGCCATTGTGAGAAAACGCAAACTGAAGTGGTATGGGCATGTCACGCGTTCGGGCAGCAGGGCTTGCCAAAACAATCCTGCAAGGCACTGTGCAAGGAGGACGAAGGAGAGGAAGACAGAGGAAAAGATGGAAGAACAATATCTCAGAGTGGACAGGACTGAAGCTGGGCGATACGCTGAGAATGGCAGAGAACAGAGAGGAATGGAGGGAGCTGGTTGTCAAGTCATCAGTGGTGCCCCAACGGTCGGCTAGACTACGGGATATAGATAGATAGATAGATTTATCTCAACACTTTTTATCTTAAAACAGTTCAACTTTTTCTTGTCGTACAAGTTTTGGAGGGTCTGATATGAGGTATTTACTGGTGGTCGCATACCTGAACACAGTTCGAAAATAGGAATAAACCTCTAGTTCAAAACATCAAAGCACTTACATCTTTGTTTGTTCTGCCTCCTTCAAGTTTAAGCAGCTCTAATTGCAATAGATGCTTGTTGGTCAGGGGCACACTGGGTGCGTCTGGTGGTCTTCCTTTTCCTTTAGGCAGGAAGGTCTTGCTCAAGGCAATGTAGGTGTCATCACCTGAAACCATTGATAGAATTTGTACAAATTCTCCCCGTCAACTTCTGTTTATTTACGTAAAATCTACATCCGACCCCCTTATTTTTATGATTATTTAGAGCACAGTGAAAGAATAGTTCATTATTGCTAGATAATTATAATTAGAAAGTTTTCTCATTCCTATCATTTCTTTTGAGCTGAAACATACACACTTCTAAGGAAACACAAACACTCAAGTCATGCAGTGATGATAAACAAGCAGACGACGCAAATCTTGTATACAGGTCACGTGACTTTTATTTTTCTCATTTTCCATCACAATTGTTCGCACAACAACAATATAAAATACAGTAAACAAATAAAGTAACATATAACTGAAAGATATATTTAAAGCAGACTTGCATACAGTGGATAGAAATAAATAGATTTGTTGGCGATCGCAGTCACCCTCTTGTACACGTACCGCCATACATAGGCTTACACGTAGGCCTACACTGGCAGAAGCAAGTGAAACATCTATGCAAAAACAACGCCCTTTGTTAACATAAAATAACTCAAAGGAGAATTGAAAATGTCTTTACTCACCTACGAGATCCTTGAGATTGAAGGTTTTGGAGCATGAAGGCCGACATTCAACGTTTTTGTCGGTCGCTAGAACCGTCTCGGTGCTCGCGTCAGCCATCACAAAATGGTGGAAAACGTGTGCTTCTAACTCGTTTGTTTACAGTTTTCAACAGTCGAGCGCTCGACGTACAAGTAATACACCAAGCCCAAAATATGCTAGTTTTGTAGATTAAAGATTGTTCTTTCTGCTGATATAATTCTGAAATTGATAGTTGGTCTCTGACATACGGAAATATTACTTTAAAAACTTCAATCGGCTTGTAAATCAACTTTTCTGGAAAAGGATGTGACGTATTTAGTATCTTAATGAGGCTAAGAATCAGAGCTTTTCATTGGTTAATGTTTGTAGGTCGGCCAATGAAACACCGCGTAACGCTTTTGTTTTCAATAACCCATGGGTCAAGTCTCTCCTGTGCCAAAGCCTGGAAACATGGCGGTGGTCGCTTGATATGCTGGCTGTTTGAAAGCCGTTTTTTAAATTAATTATCATAAAAACCAACATATAAAACGCCACAGACATATAAATAAATGTCTCAAAGTTTGTTACATTCAATCTTTATTCAGTTTCATACTGTATCAAATGAGTTATGAGTGGTAAAAGTGACATGAAAACTAGGTCAAAATCTGCACTGCGGACATTTTTCTAAGACGGCTTTTGAGTACCTAGTAGAACAGCATCCCAACACATGAGGTCACAGTTAGCAGCAGCTGCCATTGCGTTGACGGAAGAGTGATAAGCTGCCCGGTTAGCCGCGACCGCTAAAGTGAGGAGATCACCAAAAAGGGGTGAAGATTCTCGTGAGTCTTCAATGCGACGAATAAAAGCTTGTGTGATAAGCTCCAGAAAGCCCCCACAGGCCAAGGTGTTCCGCACTAGGGACGCCGTCTTATCCAAACCACGCGGGAAAGTGTAACGTAGCTTAGAGTTTCCGCCAAGTTGCGCCACAACCGGAGGGCGCAACGTGGGAAGTGTGCACTGAAAAGACTGTGAATGGCCCGTGTACCAAGATTGGCGGAACGCGATGTCTAGGTCAGCCGGCCACTTGCGATCCGCAAAAAAGAAGGAGTCTTGTGAATCCGTGTGTAGAAGAGCGGAGAATGAATCCCGCATATCTTGAAATCCAGGAGGTTGAGGCAGCGACTTGAATCTCTTCTGTTGCCGGTCCGAATCAACAAAGGCGGACACCTTCCGTTTGAGCGGAGGGGACGGAGGGCACTCATCTTTCGGTAGGGCGGCCACGACAATACGAGCCGCTTCATTAATGCAAAGAAGCGTTTCCGTGCGCGACGACGAAGGGAGCGTAGTCGACACAGGCGCATCCGACACATCAGAGCGCGGCAAAAGGGAGCAGCCGCCAAAGTCGAGGAGATTAGAGACCGAATCCTCAGGAAGGAGACTAAGGGTGTCCTCTTCGCGTGTAGGGAGGGAGATCCGATGGAGGGTCCGTGAGGGAGAAACGGCGCGGAGCCCGCCCGGATAAAAAATTGTAGCCACCGGCGAACGTCGTACCCCGGGAAGATGGCGAAGCGGGTGCAGGGGAAAGGTATAAACGGGAGGGGGGGACCTAGAGGGAACCGTGTGACGTGAACGGGGAGAACGACTGCGATGACGGGAGCGGCTGCGATGATGGGAGTGGCGGTCACGGTGAACTTTACCAGCGGAGGTCTGACTACGGGGCCGAGGAGGGGAAGGGGACGGGTGACGGAACGGAAGGGGAGGAGCAGACCGAGACAAGCTGGAAGCCGAACGGGGAACCGAAGCGGGAGAAGGAGATGAAAGGGAAGATGATGATGAATGCCGAGGACGGCGGTGATCGGAACGGACAGTAGAACGATACTCCTGATGGTAGTCACCCGACGCGTGAGTGTGTGGAGTATTGGAGGTCACGTGAGAAAGAGGAACACGGTCATCAAACCGATGACGCCTGGACCGGGATCTCTCGCCAGTCTCTGTACGGCGGGTACGTTGCCGCATAGGCGTCTCTCCGTAAGAGCACGCAGACTTGTGCAAATGAGATCTCATACGACGATTTTCGGACAATGGACTGCGCGAAGCATGTCGTGGAATGCGTGACCCCGGAAGGCAAACGCTACGCCCTAAGGCGGACTCCCCGTAAGAGCCAGCAGGCGTTGTCCGTTTAGAAATCTTTGTGGATGAGCCAATGTGAAGCGGCCGACAGCGCAGTTGATCGCCACGGTCCATTAGAACGCGACTAGTTGCGGACAACGTACTACGCGAATTATGTCGCGGTATGCGCGCCCCTGTAAGGCAAACGCTAAGCCCTAAGGCGGACTCCTCGTAAGAGTCAGCAGGCTGTGTCCGGTTAGAGAGTTTGGAGGATGAGGAAATCGCAAGCGGAGGACGATTCAGCTGATCCTCACTTACTTACTTACTTACGCCTGTCACCCCTACCCGGGTATAGGCCGTCGACGAGAGACCTCCAGCAACTCCTGTCCTGTGCTTCTCCTTCGATTCTACTCCAGGTGGTTCCCAGTCTCTTGATGTCTGCTTGGACGCTGATCCTCACGGTCTCCCGAAATTCGATTATTTTTGGACAACGTACTACGCGAGGGTAGTCGCGGTATGCGTGCCCCCGTAAGGCAAACGCTGCGCCCGAAGGCGGACTCCCCGTAAGAGTCAGCAGGCGGTGTCCGATTAGAAGTGAGGGAAGATGAGCAAAGCTCAAGCGGCTGACGGCTCAGTGGATCCTCACGGTCCGCGCCCACGCGTTTGGAAACAGTGCCAAGTACTGATGTGGGCTCTAGGAAGGAAGCCCTGTCACTAGGCGAATGCGGACGCTCGCGCCTGTAAAAACTCCAAAGCTGCGACCATTGCTGCTCGGGCCAGGCGGCGCAGACGGTGCAAGTATGGTCCGAATTGCATCCCGTACAAGGAAGGCAAAAATCATGATCGTCACACGGCCACCGGAAAGATCCACACTTGTCGCAGGTACGCACGGGGTTACTGCAACATACAAACAGAAATAGCAGGCGACTGGGCGCAAGCACTCTGAATGCGCGAAAACGAGAACGAAAGCAATGCGCAATCCGACGAAACAAACTGAAACAGGCACCCGGGCCGGGGCCTTGTGAGGGAGGGGCCAAGACCTTACCTCTCCTGCGACGTGGTGATGGGTGGAGGAATCTCCATAGCCGGAGCAGTAAACACCACAGGGAGTACCTTCCTTTGTTTGTTTTTTTTTTTTTTCCCCGTTATCACCAGAACGAAGAAAAACACAGTTCACTCGAAGCACAATCCTTGAAAAACACACACAGGCACATAAATCCAAGCACACAAGTCTGAAGGAACACAGTAATCCACAAAAAGAAGAGCAGGGAAAAACCGTTAGCAACGGTCGGTGGAGCGATAGGCTAACACGTCTAAACTTCAGAGCTAAGTAGAAACGACCGATTTGTGATTGGGCCACGTAGTGGGTGCCTGATTGGACTGTGATGGGAGGCTACTCTCAGCCCTAATGAGGGTTCCCCGAGTGCCTCCCGGGTGGTGAAGGAACACAACAAGTTCTTAGGCTAAAATTGAGTAAGTAGTAGACACTTCCAGACAGTAATGTCATCGGTAATGTTTTTGAGGAAACAACTCCTTCTTTTTTCTAAGGATGTGCAATCCTGATTAATGCTGAGCTCTTAATGTTCTCCAATGAATGAAACTCATAATCCTGAAGAATAAAAATAAATTAAATTAAGCCTTGAAAACCTGCTAGGCTGCTAACATCATCCTTCAAGTTGTTCTAAGTAGTTTAGACTGGCATGGATCAGAGACAAGATTTTAGAGTTACAAGACAAATTCTAAAATGATAGTTCCAACAATAAATCTTCTGTAATTGATCCTGTACCTCTAATCTATTGACGATGGTGGCCATGGTGCTAAGGACTTCAGGCTCACGTGCCGCTGGAACGTTGCGCTGGTAGTCCAGCAACACAGCATCAAGCAGTGGCAAGATGAAGTTCTCTGCCACCATTTGGGGATCATTGGAGCGACTGACCCAGCCAGAGATCAGCTTGAGAGTCTCTTTTTTCACTGTGCGCATGCTGCGTATGAGTGGCTGCTTGGTGACACTCTCCCCATTGGTGGCAATGGCACTAGAGATGTTCTCACTCATCACTTTGTACACGTTCAGCATGTCTAGGTAGATACGCCCAAGCTACACAAACAAATATATCATCACAGTTCACAGTACCTGTGGCTGAAGAGGAAACGAAAGACTAATCAACATCTTCATGTTCCTTATGCTTCCGAGAATGTGAAGGCAAAAAGGCAAAATCAAACATGGTGCAATTTCGGCTGCAATTATCAGTAATGAATTATCAGCAGCACACTGCTGGACCAGTTGTGAAAATTAAAACACATAAGGCCTGGAATGACTGTATGCTTATGCACAGTACTCGTTTAGAAGCAGACAACAAAGCAAGATCTCTCTTAACAAAATGGCATGCGGCCAAGGTTTTAAGGCAGAAAGAGTGATTATCTTTTATTTATGCAACCAATAAACATATTTAGCAGAATTCCTGCAATCCCACTCTAAAAGCAACACTGAACATGTACTGTGCTGTTGATCATTTTCCCACAGCATTTCTCTGCTACACCTGTTAACCCTCATGTCTTCTTGACAGAACTCATAGGTGTTGGCAGTGCTTTTTTGTCAAGGCGATTCCTACAGGAGGTACCTTGACAAAAGGCACTACCAACAGGCAAAGAGTCAAGTATTTTCATCATGTCCCTATAAGGCACCCATTTAAAAATTGTCAGCACATCCATGACCTACCTGTACGACATAAGGATGCCCTAAGGCCTTGCAGGCCCGGACATTAGTCTTGAGGATGTTGCCAAGCTGCTTGACAGCGTCTGGATCCTTGAGGACCTCGACGTTCTGCGTGGCCTGGTTGATGATGCCATCCCACACCTGGTTCGGCAGCAGCATGTAGCGCTCGATCAGGTGTTCCTGGGCTACCTGGTCCGTCTGGGCGCTGATCATCAGGCCCACCGCCTCATAGAATGTGTGAACCTGCTCGGACATAGAAAATCCAATGCCACCTTACTAACTTCTTCCATGTCTCAATTCTACACAATTGTGCACAAATCTGATAGTGTATAAGGTGGTATTTTTCAGTTGGTTTCTAAGCGACAGCAACCGGTGAAGTTGTAGAGAATCTCGTAAGCAACCCAAAATAACAGTTTGACAAGTAATTCATGTCAATACTGTCTCTGTAAAAGACTTGATGAGGGAAAGAAAATCATCAGCAAGGGGCTAATGTGAACCTGTCTCTTGCTGACTGAGATTAATTGTATATTTCAACAATAATGCATATTGAGAACACACTTGTTGTGGCTGCAGGTCACAAATGATGGTGTTGATGCCATTGAGAATTTCCTCGATGAAAGGCATGACCTCCCCAACCTGCACCTGCACAAAGTGGCGCCGGCATTTCTGGGCTATTTTGATGAATGTGTCACACGCCATGTCTTGCACACCATCGTGTGTCTCTGAACAAACAAAATCAACAACCAGAGTTAAATCAAATGTCAAAACTGTCTCAAAGCAGTTGCAGACTACAGGACTGAAAAATTAACCCCTTGAGTATGCAGCCACCTGTACTATTGTTACGTTTGTGGTTGTGTTATTCTTTAGAGAGCATGAGTGTGTTAATCATAGGAAAGAGTATCAGTGTGGATGCATTGTAGAGAGACAGTGTACCAACGTGTGGATGCATTTGTGGATGCATTGTGCTGAGAGTAAATAGTGAGAATAAATATTGTTGGAACTGTTACTCAAGTGTGGTCTACAACCTTGTCCACGTGCGACGAGTTGCAGCCGAGGTAAGTTTCTTTACAAGAACCCTATGTGAGTGCGTCTGGTGTGATTGCATCATACTGCGACTACCACCTAACAACTATTTATAGTACTGATAGTGCCTGCACAAGATTAAAAGTTAAACTGTGGTTTATAAAGGCAGGAGGTGTTTTAAGGTCTCTTTTCATCATATATATTTTAAAAATATATGGGCAATAACGCCAAATGTGCAAGAAAGGTAACATGTAAGTGCCAAACATGTAAACTAATGAAGGCTAAAAGGCACTAGCAGCTGTATTCAGACCTAAAACCCTAAAGTGGGAGGCTGATCAAACATGGCGAATCAAGCTTGATGCCTTTCTAGCCACCAAGTAAATCTGGCTCTGTGTTTGAACTGCATATAGTAGTTTAAAGATAGTGCCACATTACCATAGCGGACAGAAAGGTCAATTAATATTGGGGATACACGTTCCATTTAGGGATCCAAATGATAGATGTCTCCCCAATGTAAATAAACATATTCAGTTCCAAGCATGCAAATGTCATGAATATCACACCACCGTTGCATATCTCTCCACTTACCATGCATGAACTCAAAGAGCTTGTTGACCACTGTCTTGAGGAAGCGCCAATGTGCACGGAGGAAGCGAGGGTACTGTCCAACGACGTACATGATGTTGGACGCAATAATGGCCTTGTTGTCTTTGCCTCGCTTCTGTTCACACAGCCCAAGAAGGTCCTGCAGACACCAACATAAACACAATAAAAGATACATATTCAAGGTTTATTTCTTTCACATGTGCATGTAACCATGTCAAAAAACTGACTGATGGAATACAGCAAACTGCACCCAAATGCATGAAGGCAAAGATAATCACGAGGCTCCATAAAAACCCCACCTAGAAAACCCAGCTCACTGTGTTATGTGATTTTCATAACATTTGCATGCTTGGAACTGACAATGTTTATCCCCATTGCTGTATTCTCTTTTTACACACTACTGTGTATCCCACGGGGCGGTCCGTGGCGCAGTGGTTAAGGCGCCTGTCACCTATGCCAAAGGTGCGCGGTTCGATACCGGGTCCCGGCGTTGGACTTTTCTCCTCTGGTAAGTGTCACCGTTAATTCGGGCGGACCGTCGGGGGTTCTTTCTCCGGGTACTCCGGTTCTTCCACCCCCCCCCCCCCCCCACTTTGGTACCGGTCTCAGGCCACTTTACAAATTTCAAATACAAGCGATCAAAAATTCTCTGTAACTTCAGTAGCTGACTGGCCCTTCGTTTGTCTTGTACTGTGTTTGTCTTAAATGGCGTAAATCTGTGTCCGTTTCGTGAGTGTGTGTGTTGGGTTTCAGGCGCGGCGCTTTGAGTCGATTTCCCCAAAATTGAGAAAAAGCGCCTATATAATAACGGTATTATTATTATTATTATTATTATAGCACACGCATAGTGAAATTTGCTGATGATACGACAGTCAAGGGTTTTGCACATAACAATAAGAGTGCGTATCGGGATGAGGTAGACATGTTAGTAGGCTGGTGTTCTGACAACAACCTGGATTTGCATGTTGGTAAGACCAAGGAAATAATTGATTTAAGAAAAAAGAAAACTGACCCCCTTCCCTTAACCATCCAAGGAACTTACTTACTTACGCCTGTCACCCCTACCCGGGTATAGGCCGTCGACGAGAGACCTCCAGCAACTCCTGTCCTGTGCTTCTCCTTCGATTCTACTCCAGGTGGTTCCCAGTCTCTTGATGTCTGCTTGGAGGTCTCGACGCCAGGAGTTTCTCGGCCTACCTCTTTTCCTCTTTCCCTGGGGGTTCCATGACAATGCCTGCCTAGTGATACTGGAAGCTGGCTTTCTCAGACTGTGACCGATCCATCCCCATCTTCTTCGCCCAATTTCATTCTCTGCTGTTATCTGCTCTGTTCTCTCCCAGAGTCTGACGTTGCTGATCTTCTCTGGCCAGTGGATTTTCAAAATTCTTCTAAGGCAACTGTTCATGAAGGTCTGTACTCTGTTGACTGTGGTTTTTGTCAATCTCCATGTCTCTGCTCCATATAGGAGAACTGCTTTTACATTGGAGTTGAAAATCCGGACTTTGGTGTGTTGTGACAGCTCTCTGGAACTCCACACTTTTTTCAACTGGAGAAAGGCTGCTCTGGCTTTACCGATTCGTGCTCTGACATCTGCATCAGTGCCGCCTTTTTTGTCTATGATGCTCCCAAGATAGGTGAAGGACTCCACCTCCTCCAACGGGGTGCCAGCAAGCAAGACTGGTTCTTCCCTGGTTGCGTTCAGCCTCATTGTCTTTGTTTTCTGTTTGTGAATGGTGAGGCCCACTTGGGACGAGATGTCAGCAAGCCTCGTGGTCTTGTCCTGCATTTGTTGATGAGTGTGGGACAGTAATGCCAAGTCGTCTGCAAAATCGAGGTCGTCAAGCTGTGTCCACAGTGTCCACTGTATTCCACTTCGTCTGTGCTCTGTGGTCATCTTCATGACCCAGTCTATGGCCAGTAGGAAGAGGAACGGAGACAGCAGACACCCCTGCCTGATACCAGTTCTGACCTGGAGCTCTCTGGTGAACTGCCTTTCGTGGATCACGCGACATGTCATGCCATCATAGCTGCTCTTGATCAGGCGGACGAGCTTTGTGGGTACACCGTAGTGTCGTAGGAGTTTCCACAGAGTCTCTCGGTCCACGCTGTCAAATGCTTTCTCATAATCCACAAAGTTGACGTACAGCGGGGAGCTCCACTCCAGACTGTTCCACGATGATGCGGAAAGTGGCGATCTGGTCTGTACATGATCGGTTCTTCCTGAATCCTGCTTGCTGGTCTCTCAGCTGGGGGTCAACGGAGCTCTTCATTCTCTCTAGGATGATCCTGTTGAAGACCTTTCCTGGTACTGACAGCAAGGTGATTCCTCTGTAGTTGGAACACTTGCTGAGGTCGCCTTTCTTGGGAAGCTTGGTTAGGTACCCCTCCTTCCAGTCAGCTGGCATCACCTCCTCTTCCCAGATCTTTCCAAACAGTGGGTACAGCATCTCAACTGTTGTCTCTAGGTCTGCTTTCAGAGACTCCGCTGGGATGCCATCTGGCCCTGCTGCTTTGCCATTCTTCAAAAATGCCACTGCTTTTCTGATCTCTTCCCGGCTGGGTCTGTCACAGCTGATGGGTAGGTCGGTCTCTGCCGGCTGGATGTCGGGGGGGTCGGGTGGGCTAGGTCTGTTCAGTAACTCTTCAAAATACTCGGCCCATCTGTCGAGTTGGTCTGCTCTGTCTGCAATAGGCTTGCCTTCTTTGTCTTTTACTGGTCTTTCTGTATGGCCATACTTACCCGACAATCTTCTGGTAATGTCGTAGAGCTGTTTCATGTTGCCGCTGCCTGTTGCCTTTTCTGCCTCTGCTGCCAGGCTGTCTGTGTAGGCCCTCTTGTCTGCCCTGATACTCCTCTTCACCTCGCGGTTGGCTTCCGAGTATTCCCCCTGTGCCCTTACTTTGGCTGCTCTCGTGCGACTGTTGTTGACCGCTGCTTTCTTCTGCTTCCTCGCTTCTATCTTCTTCAAGGTCTGTGCCGACAGCCAGTCCTTGTGGTGGTGTTTCCTGAACCCTACAGTGTCTTTGCAGGTTGAGTTCAGCGCCTCTCTAACTGCCTTCCAATGCTGCTCTGTGGTGACCGCCTCCTCTTCATTTACTAGCTCCTGTAGCGCTTGAAACCGGTTGGACAGCACCAGTTTGAACTCTTCTCTAACTCCAGTTTCTCTCAGGAGGCCTACATTATAGCGCTGTCTTCTTGTTGTCTCTGTGCGGCTTTTCTTTAGCTTGAGCTTCATTCTTAAGGTAAGCAGATGGTGGTCTGAGGCGACATCTGCTCCCCTCCTCACTCGAACATCTTGAAGGGATCTTCTAAATTTCTTGCTAATGCAGATATGGTCTATTTGGTTCTCTGTTGTATGGTCAGGTGAGACCCAAGTTGCTTTGTGTATTCTTCTGTGTGGGAAGATGCTGCCTCCAATGAGAAGTCGGTTTAGAGCACAAAAGTCTACAAACCTCTCCCCGTTCTCACTCATCTCCGAGCCTAGTCCCCGTCTCCCCATCACCTCTTCGTATCCGGTGTTGTCCTCCCCTATTTTGGCATTAAAATCGCCCATGACGATGGTGATGTCTCGCTCCGCACATTTGTCCACGGCACTCTGGAGTCGGTCGTAGAACTCTTGTTTCTCTTCCTCGTCACTGTCACTGGTGGGCGCATAACACTGGATGACGTTCAGCTTGAGCTTTTTCTTGGTTCTAAAGGCTGCTGTTATAATTCTTGGCCCAAGAGGTTCCCAGCCCATCAGCGCTCTCTGTGCCACTGGTGACAGCATGAGTGCTACTCCTTCTGTATGGGGGGCATTCTCCTCTTCATGACCTGAATACAGAATCATCTCCCCACTTAACAGCCTTTTCTGGCCAGACTGCGTCCATCTGGCTTCACTGATGCCTAGCAGGGAAAGGTTGTACTTTTGCATTTCCGCTGCTATCTGGGCGGCCTTGCCGCTCTGGTACATGGTCTTGACGTTCCATGTGCCCATGGTTGTATCCCTGGATAGAGAGAGGCGGCTCGGTCCTGTGGCTTCCGAAGACTTCCGGCTTTCACCACAGGACGTCATAAGTCTTCTAGTAGAAGAACCTTCCTCCTCCAGGAAAGGAATTACTGTTAGTCTTTTCGTCGGCGTTTTTGTAGCTATTTCCTTTTTTGCAGGGTGGGGAAGCTACCCCCACGCCCAACCCCCTTACTAGGAGGACCAGGGGTTTTCTGTCGGGGTCACCTTCCCTTAGACCATGTTGGTTCACGGCACCTTATTTCATTCGGTGCACCCCTCTCACGAGGGACCTCCTATCCACCACCCAGGGGACGCGCCTCAACGCCGTATGGTCCCAGCGCGAGGCATCCAAGGAAATGATATTGAAATTGTTGAAACGTTCAAGTTCCTGGGTACTCTCATTTTGCACAATCTGGAGTGGGAATAGAATATTGAACAGCTAGTAAAGAAAGCCCAGCAGCGCCTGTTTCTTATTCGGCGTTTGAGGTCTTTTGGAGTCAGTCAGCAGATCATGGTGTAGTTTTACTGTACCGCCATTGAGAGCATTCTTACCTTCTCAATGACGGTATGGTATGGCAGCGCAACCGACGAAGCCCGCAAAAAATCAAATAGGGTGATCAAAACAGCATCTCATATCGCTGGAATCTCAGTACCATGCACGCACCATCAAGAGAGCGAACTCCATCATACATAACGAGCACCATCCTGCACATAGCCTATTCTAGCCCTTGCCATCTGGCTCATGCTTTAGATCCATTAACCTTTAGCACGCTGGTGGCGACATTTGTCGCCAGCCGCCATCTTGCTTCATTATCGGATGGCGACATATGTCGCCACCGCGTGGTCTGTTCGATTGATTGATTGTACATTGCTTAACGTCCCGACAGCAACAAGGCTTTCTCAGGACGTGCCTGCACTGCTTGTGAAAAAAAAACTAAACAGAAAATTGAATGTATGTCGCCAGCCGGTCAGCGTGGTCTGTTCGAAATCGGCTATGGTAAACACACTAGGTTGCTATGAAGCCTTTGCAAAGGATTGTGGGTGATTGTAAATGAGGCTTGCTTCCGTTTTATATCGGCCATCTTGCTAACTTCGAGTGTGTTTGAGCGATTCAAATTTTCTAAATGAGAGTTTGTTCTGACGGCTTCATTTTGACAAAAGATGACCGATGAGGAGTTAGAAGCATTCATCAAGGAATACTTTTATGGAGTCAGATTCCGATGATGAAGACTTTCTTGGCTTTTTGCCAGAAGACTTAAGATCGAGGGGGGGTGGGGGGGGGGGGGTGGGAGATGGTGGTGATGGGTAGAAAAGTGATTCTGAATCGAGTGCTAGTGAACGCGGAAATGGTGCGTAGTAAGAATTGATTATTTTTTTTGTTTTGTTAGGATAATAACACAGATAACAGTTTTAAGAATTGTGACATTCATGAAGGTTTATGAGGGGAAATGGAGAGACCTGCACGCCTGGTGCGGTACTAGACAACTTTCCCCCACTGCTTTGACTGCCTCAGCTGGCTGAATTCTTTCTGTGGCTCTTTCAGGATCAGTCTCTAGCACCCATTACTATTCGGGGATATCTATCTATGGTGGCAGATACATACCGCCATTTGGGACTACCCGATCCGGGTTCATGCAAAGATCTCTCCGATCTTATGGCTCATTTTGACCTTCAGAGACCTGTCACACGCTCCCTACTACCTCGCTGGGACCTCGCGTGGGTCTTAACATGGCTAAACACTGCCCGTTTTGAGCCCCTGCATTTGGCGAGGTTCTCTGACTTGACTTGAAAAACGTGCTTCTTACTGGCTCTGGCCACTGCCTCTCGTGTGAGTGAACTCCACGCTTTCTCCATACACCCGTCTTGCCTACAGCTTCGGGCCGACGGCTCTGTCCAACTCCTCACTAGTCCTTCCTTTTTGGCCATGAAAAGGCTCCCTTCCGCCCCACCTCAACCGATCACTATTCGTCCCTTGCGGAGCCCAAGTATGCTCCCGGACGTGCGCCAACAAGACCCGGTCCGGGCATTAAAATTTACCTCCGCCGGTCTAAACCTATACGGCGAGGTCGCTTACGCCTCTTCCTGCCCTTAGCTCCGGGCAAGAATGATATTTCGGCTCAGACGATTTCCGCTTGGCTCCGCGGAATCATAAGATCCGCATACGATGACCTCTCGACAGAGGGAGTGAAGCGGTTGAGGATTCGAGCACACGAAGTCCGGGTTGTCTCCACGATTCATTTATTTACATACATGCCAAATTCCACAATCATACATAGAAAAATGAAAAAGTTGTAGGCTTTTGAAGTAAGTAGGGTAGCGTTGGGTTTAGCCCACTCAAAAGGAATGCAGTTGCAGGGAAAAGAACTGCCACCGGAAAGCAGAGTGCTAAAGGTTAAGGCCCCAACCACTTGTTTTTAGAACAGCTTTTATCCCTTGGCTGTTCAGGCCCTGTCTAATGTGGCTGTGATATGATATAACTCAGCAGATTGACTCAAAGTCCCTTTAGAGTTGCCTACAGCCCATCTTAGTTGTCTATAGTTCTTTATATGTTCTATTAATTAAACCTCTTCGTAAACAGGATATATAGTTTTACAAATACATATGAATTTAACTAATCTGTTTTCCTTGCGGCTCACTTGGCGTTTTTTGTTGTCATAATATGGTTATTATGCTATAGATTTATCTTATTTTACTTAATTAGATGTGTGTGCATACTTAGTAGAATGACTGCTATACATGTGTGGTTTGGTATTTTAGAGTCTGCTTGATTGTGATGTATGCATGTTTTATGTGTTGATCTCAACCCACATCATACTGAGGCTAAAAGCTTCAAATTTGTACACTGCCATATGCAAGCTACATTACAGTAGTTACCGATAGGGATATAGACCAATGGCTTTAGGCCAAGGGTGGTGCCAGAACATTCTGGCTATTCTGGCACTACCTTTGAACTATTTTAACTCATTCTACCCCAACACCGAAATCCCCAAATTTTGCCGTTGTCCTTTGAATACTGCACTTTAGTGCAGGACACAGATCGACCATAATATTTCAAGGGTGATGCCAGAATAGCTTGGTGCCCATAGGCGCCAAGCTATTCTGGCATCACCCTTGAACTATCATGGTCGATCCTTATCTTGCTGTGGTGTGTCTGGGGTAGAATGAGTTAACCAAACTTATTTCACACTGGTGTATTCGATATAATAAGGGTTAATATGGACGCTCGTCAGTTATGCCGCAAAAAAATTCCTAATGTTTACGCATATGGCAATAAAGTTTATCTTATCTTATCTTTATCTTATCTTATCAAGGTCTGTCTCACAAAAGAAACACTACAGGCTCTTACCTTAATAACTGTGACCAAAAATCGTTTCTCATCATCTTCATGCATAGCACCACTGATGGATCCAATGGCCCAGCACAGCTGAAACAAGACGGAGGTAAACTCATTAACATGGGTAACAAAACAACCAATCTGTCAACACCAATCACTTAATTTACAATCGTCTGCTAAATACTAGCATGAGGCTGATGGACGAGTAATGCCTACTAACCAGAAGCCTACCCTGAGACCAATCTAATCAGGCAATGCACACTGACCCTTAAGGATGACATTACTAACCCACTTTTGGAGCTGTTCTCTGAATAACTGTTCAACAGTTCAAAAGACAGATCAACAATAGTTCAAGGGTGATGTCGGACTACCTGTGAACTAAATATATACTGTTGGGCACCAGGGCTGAATGGATGAAGTTACACAATTTATCTATGTCACAGTTGAGGTTGGAAAGGAAACAAGTAACAACTCACCGTGTTGAGATTCTTCCATGACCACTCTGTGCCGTTAACCTGGTTGTGCAGCTTTTCTGTCATGATGTTTTCAGTGTCTGTGTAGTCCAAGTGGGTCAGGTACACTGCAACACAAAGCAAGCGTCAGGAACATAAAATGGAATGTAAATCAACAGGCCCTGCAGCAACTCATAAGAATACATGTTTGTTGCTTACAGTGACAGACTCAGACCTGCCTACCCCGATTTCTGGACATCAGTAGCAGAAGGCCCAGTTTTCAGTAGCATAGCAAAGTTTTCAGTAGCAATGTGAAATGCTTCACCGTAAAGTCGCATTCGCACAACATGCACCGTACAAAGTACTTGCCATGTTTGCTACTTGTGAAACATGGTCATTCGTCTGCGTAGTGGGCTCGATATTCTTGGGCAGTTGATCTTTTGTACCTTTTCTTCTCCAATAACAAAGACTGTGGCGCATTTCACTTGTTAATGTTTTTTTTTTTTTGTCTTCGTTTGAGCTGTCCAAGTCAGCCATTTTTGCAAAGTAAATAGTGCGCATGACAGTTGATGATATTGGTGGCGGAAGCATGCTTACCAGCGGGAAAACATCAATAAACTGCTCCATACAAACCCGAAAAGCAACAATCCACAAAAAAAAATTAAACAATGATTTTTTTCACAGCAGTTTTTTTTTTTTTTTTTCTCCGCAGCAGCATAGTCAGGCATCAGAACTGTTCACCCAAAAAAAATCTGAAAACGGCCGGGGTCCAGGGGCCGCCTAGGCCCCGGTGGGGTCCAGGGGCAACGCCCCTGGGGGGGGACCAGGGGGGCGGAGCCCCCCGGCCGAAAATTGATTTTGAAGAATTGTAGAGTTATTTAAAGCCATTTCCTGGCACATAAGAAGTCAAAAGTGTTATTAACTAAGCACATGAAGTTTGTCTTAAATACATGTATATAAGCATGTACCAATAAAAACTTACCTGAATAATCTGAGTACTGTACATTTTGGAGCTGATGTCTACACAGAGCAGGAAGAAAAAAGACTAACTGTCTTCACTTAAAAGTCTTTCCCAAAAAAAAGATTTCTTAATTTTTCTTTTAATTCACAATTTCATGCATAGACATGTGCACTAGAACTTGGAAAAAAACACACTTGTGCATTCGTCAAAAGTTTCATTGGCAGTAAGTTAAATATATTAGTCATGTGTTTACTCTCTTAGAACAAACTTCAAACTTCTACCTTGTAAAAAAACAAATGTTAATCAAATTGGAAAGTTTTTATAATAATAATTATTATTATTATTAGATAAGTTTGTTAAAATGAGTTTTCTTAATACTTAACTGAAGAAACTAAAAAGAGAGCTCTGTTTTCTTTTTTTCTTAGGGGTTGGACAGACTACGTCTGCTGTTTCATCTTGTTCTTCAGTCTCTGCTTGGGTCTGTTCATTGGTCAGATCATGAGCAGCTGAAGCCCTCTTTAAAACTGTGTTGCTATGGTGGGCATGTTCTGCTCTGGCTGCCTCTAACCTTTCCTTTCTAACAACAGTTTTTGCAGGTTTCTTTGCACTGCACCCCAGCTCCTGTTCTCTTTCTGCTGCCTTGGTCCTATTGTCTTCCTGCCTCTGGCGATTCCTTAACCATGCTTTTTGTATGCACCTGCTGATTGTAGGGTCCACTGGCTCTGTCAAAGGGTCTTCTTTTGCAAATGTGTGCACTGCTCCTTTTTCTTTAACAGCAGACCAAACTGTTTGAATCGCAGCATAAGTCTCAATGTTCATTCTTCCACTTTTTTCATCCATGATTTCTCCCATTTCAGAAAAAGTTCCTTCAATAAGGGGTCCGTGGAAGCCACTGAGTAGTCCTTTGGCTACGCGCACAAGAAGAGGATATGCCACCTCATTCATTTCTTCCCCCCAAAACCTGTCAATGGACACATCGACTGGAAGTTTCTTTAGAGTTGGGTCTGATGTGTACTTCATCACTTCAGTGGTGAATTGGTCATTTTCTTCTGTCTTCAAAAAATTGGTGAGCTTGGTAGCTTTCAAAAGATACCTCATGCACGTTTCACTTGTTCTGACTTCTGGGTCTAGACCACTGCACATTTTCAGAACAGAACTGTTCACTGGCATTTTATTTTGCAGCTTCTTTGCACAACTGGAGTATGCTTCATGAACTTGACTCAGGAACTCTGATCTCAGCTTCTTTCCTTCTTTTGTGTCAAGGAGTTCTCTCACTTTCCGTCCAAGAAATATCAAGCTATCGGAGAGCCAGTTGCTTTTGTTGTCGATGTCAACTTTATGGGGCAGTCCTTGAAGACACTTTGGAGAGAGGAAGCACTTACAAAAGTCATTGAACAGTTCATGCTGCTTCGGATGGAGCAAATGAATTGATGGTTCTTGTCTTTGAAAAAACAAGACATATGCCTTCAGATGCGGCAGAACACTCAAGTAGAATTCTAGGATCAGCAAGGTCTTTGTTCTATGAAAAAACATTTTTTCCACAATGCGTCGCTTCCGATCCTTGCCATCTGTTGTGAAACTTGGAAACTTTTTTCGAATGATTGTTTGAATGTCCTTGAGTTTCTCCTGGCTTGTTTGAGATATTTCACATCGGGTCATGACTTCTTTGGCAACTGCAACAAATTCTTCTTGTTCTTTCAGTGTCAGAAAGCTGAAGTAGAACAAAGTGTATGCGTCCCACAGCCTAGCTGTATCAACAGCAACATCTAGGACAGAGAGCCACCTATGTGCCACATAGCGTTCTGGGCTGGTCTCCTTCACACCAAGAATTGCACAAATGTCCCACAAGAGTGACTTTAAGTCGCTGGACCACTTGAAATCTGTATGGAAATCTACAAGCAGCGATTCCAGATGTCCTGAAAAGGGCTTACAAAAGATTTTGCTGCAGATTTGGGCATGGTGGCAAGTGTCGCCATCTATATCCAAGAGATGAGGAGCCTTTCTTTGACGGATCAGAGTCTCAAGACCACCCTTTGAACCTCTCATGACAGCACAGGAGTCCATTAGGACACAAACAAGATTTTTCCAGGGAAGTTCAAATTTTGTAAACATGTCATCGAGTGCTGCAAAGAGATTCTCAGCACTTACTTTTGTGACACAGCAGGCATCAAGATGATATCTCACAACTTTCTTCTTTGAAGGTGAAAAGTAGGACACCAGAATGGCGAAAACACGCTTGTTCGCTTTGCTTGTTGCTTCATCAATGTTCAGGCTGAAGGGGCACTGCCTCAGTTCCTCCAGCATGGGCTCCCTCAAGGCTTCTGCAACACCATGTGTCATCTTGTAAGATGCTGCTGTTCCTGTCAGCTGGACACCAGCCAGAGCTTGCTTGTCACGGCATGCAGCCTGAAAGCACACTCCACACTTAGAACTCCAGTGTAACAGATGAACATGCACACTAAACAAGCTAATAACTACGCAGGGTTGTTTTCAATTATTATAAAAGTGTAAGCATGCATGTAAAACAGATAAGAATATATGAGAGAAAGTAAGAAACATGGGGAAATATTAATAATTCAATAAGATCACTTAAGTCTAATACTGTGAAACAACAATTAAGCACCAAGAAACAGAGAGGAGAAATACATTGTACCAGAAAAATAAAAGAGGAAAGGGAGCAGGGAGGAGAAAAAGGAAGCAATAATAACTTGTCTTAAGATCATTATTGATGACTTGAAAGAAAATGTAAGTACCAAGAAATAGAGAGGAGAGAAGAAGACAACGGAAAAGAAAATATAAGAGGGAAAAAAAATAAAGAGAAAAGAGAGCAAGAAGGAAGAGAAAAAGTAAATAATAATATTTAAGATCATGACAAAGAAAAATAGAAGAGAAATAAGAGAAAAGAGAGCAAGAAGGAAGAGAAAAAAAATGAGGGTTGGGTGAGAGACAAGTTTCTACCTGGGCCAATTCCACAAGCTTGTGAACACCAGCCATAGGAACGTTGTTCTCTGCACAAAACGCCAGAAACATTGCCTCTAGATTGGCAACTCTGTCAGAGAGAGGTGTAAGCCGCTGCAGCTTGTCTGGTTGCTTGCTGGTTGCTCCCTTCTTCAAAGCAGGATCAAGACCATAATGTGGATCAAGCTGAACAGGCTGACCTGCAAAGAAGTAGCAGGAAATATATAAGCAGTCACAAAATAATAAAAATAATAATAAATTAATATTAATAATAATATTAATATATTATTATTATTATAAGTAACTTACTATTATTATTATAACAGTAACAAACTGTTACTACTCTTCTTCTTCTGCTGTTGTTTCTTCTGTTGTTGTTGTTGATGATTATTAATTAATCTTCCTTTAATAAAATACATGTTATCTTACCTGGAATAGTCGCATTGCCTTTTAAAGAATTTGAAGCATCTATGTGCTTTTGAGTGCCCATGTGCGCCAACAAGCCTTTAACTCCCCTTTGACTGTAGCTGATTTCTTTGTCGCATGTAAGGCAGCGGGCAAGGCCTTCTGCATCCACCTAAGAAAAAATACAATGAAAGTGCTTATTAGCTGCTAAAATACACAAAAGAATAATTCCCCTAGCAAATAGCAAAGCATAATTCAAATAATCTGAAACAATCCACTTTATAAAGTATGAAACAGTGCAGCTCAATATCAGGCTAATATTTATCTATCAACTGCTAAAATACACAAAAGAATCATACCCCTAGCAAATAGCAAAGCAGAAATCCAGATAATCTGAAACAATCTATTTTATTAAGTATCAAATAGTGCAGCTCAATATCAGGCTAATATTTATCTATCAAGTATCATACTTCCATAAACCATACATAGGCCTACTGCTTCCATCCTAACCCTGGTCCCCGAGATCTATTTGTAAAGTAAAGTAAGCTTTTAAAGTTAACTAAAACGCTTTAAAATCTCCAGCTATAAAACTTCCGATACGTTTTTTGCATCTCAGAAGATTTGAAATTATAGACCTAATCTAGCCTATAGGATGTATGACGACTCGCCAAACATTCCATTCGCCGGTCAACTCGCTTACATACGATTCTACGCTACCACTAACCCTAACATTTTAACTAACTCTAACGGAAAAACCCTAACCATAACCCATTTTGAAAGAAAAACAACCCTAACCCTAACCCGAGTTGACTTCGGAGAATTGGTTGTTTGGCGAATCGACTGGCATGTAATCTATAACATAAGTATGATAAACAGAGTGAAAAGAATAGCGATAGGCACATTTTCGGTTTCGCTTCTTCTTTGATCGACTTACCTTTCGAAAGTGATCGCCGACTCGCTGCTCTTCCCCTCCGACGTCTACTGTCCTTGAAATCCATTCCCACCTCCACTTATTCCTTATCGTTTCATTGATAGGGTCACCCCTTTGAATAATTCGCGAAACAGTGGACATTTTGATGCACGCATGGCAAACGCAATTCCGGGACCGGAAGTTAATACAGCGCATGCGTAGCAATTTTTAAGATTGTCTAATTACCGCAAACAATAAAAACAACCGATTAAAAAATAAAAAAAAAATCAGAAAAAAAAAAAACGGAAACGAAAAATGCATTTTTCTTTAAAAGGTATTTTTTCGAAAAATACTTACCGATGACATGACAAATGGGAGTGTCTACTACGTGCTCAAATTCTAGCCTACGAACCCGTTGTGTGCACACACAACCCGGGAGGCACTCGGGGAACCCTCCAGAGGGGCCAAGAGTTGTCTCCCGGACCTGCCTATCCGGTTCCGAGTCACCTGACTCGCCAGTCAGATACTAGGCTCACCAGCGGCAAGCGGGGCAGGTGGGAGGGTCCTCCGTGTCATGTCATCGGTAAGTATTTTTCGAAAAAATACCTTTTAAAGAAAAATGCATTTATTTCATCAAAAACATTACCGATGACATGACAAATGGGAGAATCACGAATAGGAGGAGGGTGCCGCCCCGGTACTACCGGAGACCAAGACCGTCCTCCCATTGCTAATTCCCAGGTAACGAGCTAGGTGCGTACCTACGGCGCCTGCTGCGCCGGGAGGGAGTGCTGTGCCACCGTGAGGTCCCCCAACAAGGCGAGGTTGTCTCGCTGTCCCGCCAGATCCCGAAGGTAGAAACGAGCGAAGGTAGATTCTGCTCGCCAGCCCACCGCGGCCACGATGTCCTTGACAGCGCAGTTCCGATCGAATGCGACGCTCGTGGCCATGGCGCGTACTTCGTGTGCGCGGATCTTCAGTCTCTGCGCTACGCGTGGGGAGAGATCCATGTATGCCGATCGTATTACCCAGCGCAGCCAGGAGGAGATCGTCTGGGCTGTGATATCAGTCTTGCCCTGGCGTATGGGCAGGAAGAGGCGGGAGCGCCCTCTACGGGTAACTTTGGTACGGCGCAGGTAGATGCGTAGGGCACGCACGGGATCCTGTCGCCGAGTCTCTGGAGAGCAGGCAGGCCCTCCCAGGGGCCGCAAGGTGATGATCTGTGGAGCAGTTAGGGGCGACCTTGTTTTGGCAATAAAGCTGGGGTCCGTTAAAGAGCTGCACGGAGCGATCTGCCCTGAACTGGAGGCAGTCTGGGCGGGTAGAAAGAGCGTGTAGCTCGCTAACTCTGGACGCGGTGGCCAAGGCTAGAAGGAAGCAGGTCTTGCGTGTCACATTTGCCAGAGGGGCTAGAGCGAGTGGCTCGAACTGGGAAGAATTCAGCCACGTCAGGACCCAAGGTAGGTCCCAGCGAGGAACGAGAGAACGCTGAGTCGGACGTTGGAGGCTGAAGCTGGACATGAGGTCGGAGAGGTCCTTACAGGCGCCGGGGTCTGGAAGGCCGAGATGACGGTACGTGTCGGCGACCATGGATAAGTATCCCCTGATGGTGATGGGCGCCAAACCTTGGACCTCGAAGAGCCATAGGAGAAAGTCCGCTAGCTGTGGGTTAGTCAGTCCGGTGGGTAGGAGGCGACGGGCGTCGCACCAGGCACACAAGACGCGCCACTTCCCTTCGTAAACACGCCGGGTGGACGGCTTGCGGGCTGCAGCGATTGCCTCCACTGCTGCACCAGAGAAGCCTCGAGCGGTGAGGGCGCGCTGCACAACCTCCAGGCGTGAAGAGACAGGCGTTCGGGACAAGGGTGGAAGAGAGCCTGCCTGGGCTGCTTGAGCATGGAACGGGGCGTGGGCAGGCGCAGGGGAGGAGAGGTGGCGAGGTTGAGTAGGTCGGTGGTCCAGGACCGGGCCCAAGCCAGCGGGGCGACCAGAAGCAGGACTGCGTTGCTCCCTCGAAGTTTGTGGAGGACCTTGGGAATGAGGACTGTCGGGGGGTACGCGTAAGCGATGAGGCCGTCCCAAGGAATCGAGAGGGCATCGACTGCCCAGGCCAGCGGGTCTGGAATCGGGGAGACGAAGAGGGGAAGCTGGCGGTTCCACCTCGTAGCAAAGAGGTCGATTAAGGGAGTCTCCCAACGGGCGCAGATCATCTGGAAGATATCCGGGCGCAACGTCCATTCTGTGTGGAGCAACTGGCCGCGGCGAGAGAGCGAGTCCGCCAACACATTCAAGTGGCCAGGAATGTGTCGTGCGAGGAGTGTAATGTCGCGTTCCTTGGCCCAGCGCATCAAACGGAAGAGGAGCATACAGAGGTCGGGAGATCGGGTGCCCCCCTGTCTCTGGATGTAGGCCACCACCGTCGAGTTGTCGGAGAGGACGAGAAGCCGCTGGTTCCTGAGCTGGTTCTCCCAAACGAAGAGGGCTTGCCAGACTGCCTGCAGCTCTAACCAATTGCTGTGCTTGTCCGCAAACTCCGGGGGCCAGAGGCCGGAAGCCGAGGAGAATTGAGGAAGCAGGTGGGCTCCCCACCCCGAGAGGCTCGCGTCGACACACAGGGAGAGGTGCGGGGGGGGGGGGGAGGACAAAGGGACTCCCGAAGCCAACCAAGCCGTGTCGGTCCAGCGTAGAAGGTGAGGGCGAACCAGGGGGGAGACCGGGACCAGGTGGGTAAGGTCGCCAGAAGAGGGTCTCCAGAGAAGCAGGAGGTGCAGCTGAAGGGGGCGGGCGTAGAGGCGACCCAGGGGGAGAAGGTCCGCCGCTGCGTTGATCAGTCCGAGGAGTTGAAGCCAAACTCGGGCGGGAGCTGCTTCCTGCTGAGCTAGCTGGGTGGCGAAGGTGGCCAACTTCCGAATCCGGGGATCCGGGAGGCGAACAACGTTGAGATCGGTGGCAAAATCCATTCCGAGATGAATGAAGCGGCGCGAGGGCGTGAGATCTGACTTCCCGACGTTGAGGAGGAACCCCAGTCGCGACAGCAGACGCATCAGAGTATCCCTGTCCTCTTCCAAGACGGACTCGACGTGGTTTCTCAGGAAGAGATCGTCGAGGTAGTTGGACATAGGGCTGAGAGACGACTGCCGTGCCTTGGCCATAACTGCATCCATCAAGCGGGTGAAGACCCAGGGGCTGAGGTTGAGGCCGAAGGGTAGGGCTCGAAACTGGTAAACGGTTCCATCGAACGCGAAGCGCAGATACCTCTGGGCGGCCGGATGTATGGGTACGTGTAGGTAAGCGTCGGAGAGATCCAGGCTGACGGCGTAATCCATGGGTCGCACCGCGGTACGCAGGGCTCGGGCCGTCTCCATGTGGAAGGAAGGAGCCACGATGAAGCGATTTAGGGCTGAGAGGTCGATCACTGGGCGCCACTTGCCGCCAGGCTTGGGGACGACGAAAAGTCTGCTGTAAAATCCCAGCGAGTCTGCGCGGCGCACAACCTCTGTGGCATCCTTCCTCAAGAGAGAGTCGACTTCCCCCCGTAGGGCGCACTCCTTGAGCGGGTCTGCGGGGATCTCGGTCCACAGCGGAGTCGTACGCAGAGGAGGAGGGGAACGAAAGGAGATCCGTAGGCCGCCGGAAACAGTGTCTAAAATCCACGGGTCTTCTGGAATCAGTAATCGCCACTCGTCGCTGAAGAGGGCGAGCCTGCCGCCGACTGGAGGACCCGAGACGGCCGGCGGAGGCGGAGGAGGGGAGGAGTCACTGAGCCCGCCCGCGCCCAGGGCGACGGGCGGGACGGGGCCAAGCAGGGGCGGGGGCGTTAGCTTGGCCGGGGCGACCGAAGGCGGGGCGACGGCGACGCAGGGACTGCAGCTGGGTTGTTGACGTCGGGGCGACGGGTCTGGAGATCCGCAGGGGGCGACCCACGGCCTTGCGGGCTGACTGAAAGCGCCGAGGAACAGACTTGGGAGGCCACCTGTCTGCATTGGAATCCTTGACGGCTTGCCAGGTGTCACCAAAGAGAAGGGGTCCCCCGAGGGGGGCCCGACGCAGCTGGGTCTTCAGGTCGGCAGGCATTCCCCGGCAGGCCTGCAGGACAGCGTCGCGGCGGAGTAAATCACAATTGGCGGCTGCAGCCATAGCGTTGACCGAAGAGTGATACGCGGCGCGGCTGGCCGCTTCAGCGAGGACGAGGAGGTCGCCAAGAAGGGGGGTCAGGGACGGGTGCCACGAATCTTCCACGCGCCGGAGGAAGGCTTGCGTAAGGAGCTCCATGAAGCCGGCGCAGGCCAAGGAATTCCTGACAAGCGAAGCCGTCTTGTCCAAACCCGCGGGGAGCGCGCGTCTGAGTGCAGAGGCCCCACCCGCCTGAACCACGGCGGCTGGATCCACCGGAGGGAGAGGGCAGAGGAAGGCCTGGGAATGGCCGGCGTACCACTGCTGGCGGAAGTACATATCGAGGTCCGGAGGCCATCTGTGGTCCGAGAAGAAATTACTGTCTCTTGAGTCAGACAACAGGTGGGCCGAGAACACATCCCGAAGCTCACGAAAGGAGGGGGGCTGAGGGAGAGTCTTGAACTTCTTTACCTGTCTACCCGCGTCGACGAAGGCAGAAGGCTTCCTCTTCAGGGGGGGGGATGGAGGGCAGTCCGCTGCCGGAAGCGTGGCGGAGATGAGGCGAGCGACCTCGTCGAGGGCCAGAAGAACCTCTGTGCGGGAGGAGGCCGGTAACCCGTGGGCTGTCGACGCATCCGAAGGAGAGAGCGGCGAAGGAGAGCGGCTGAGACCTCCGAGGAGAACTGAGATGGAATCATCAGGGAGAAGACTCAACGAATCGTCGTCCACGCCGCCGAGAGCCGTCGAAGAGGGACGGCGACCGTGACTCCGAGAGCGAGCAGCTCGACGAGGACGAGGGGAGCCATAAGGAGCCGAAGCACGCAGGGGAGAGCGACGTCCGCGACGGCGACGCGACGCACTAGAGGAGCGGGAACGGCGGCGGCGACCAGACGAGCGACTACGAGCTGGAGACCGTGATCCCCGGGAACGAGGAGGAAGGAAAGAGGCTGGGCGAGGGGAAGGGGAACGGGCGGGACGAGGCAGACGGCGGGGAACGTGGGACGAACGCCGCGAAGAGGTAGAGCGCGAAGGTCCATGGTCCAGATGACGAGAAGAATCCCGAACTTTACGACGCTCACACGAAGGAGCGCGAGAGTGGTGGTCAGACTTCGATCGCAAGGAGGAACTGGACACAGGTAGTGGTGTGGTGAGTGTGCGCGAATGTCTCCGCGAGCCGGACTCTGTGGCGAGGCGGGCTCGCAGCGGCCGAGGGGGATCCAAGGCCTTCCTAGGAGACGAGTGGGGACCGGTTGACCATGGACGGCGCGAGGCACGTCTCTCCGAACTGACCTCTGTCTCGAGATGGGTTCTCTGCCTGTGGTAAGGCTTGGTCCAAGCGCGTTCCCTCCTGGGAATCCGCGCCTCGAACTCCCGACTCCGCACACTACCTTGCTGTGTCCGCTGTGGAGATCTTTCCAGACTGGGGCCATCGGGGGCAAGAGCGGTCGGTGTGTCTGAGATGACAGCCGGCACTTCCGCAGGTCTTGCAACAGGCACAGGTGTCGAGCGTTCACGTCGGTAGAAGCTCCAAAGTTGGACCCAGCGGAGCTCCGGCCAGACGGCGCAAACGTCACAAGAACGCTCAGATGTACAGCCGACACACGGCAGGCAGACCTTGTGCGAATCCGAGGGCCACTGGAAACCTCCACACTGCGTGCAGGTCATCAGGAGGGCACTGCAACACACCAAACAAACAACGTGCCGGTACGTGGTCGAGACCAACAGGGCTCGTCCTACCAAGGGGAACCGTACCGAACGATATGGACAAACGGGCTGTGCCCCCAGGCTATACTGTTATAGCGCCCGAAGCTAAGCTTGCGTCTTTAGAACAAAGCCTACCCCAGCCAGGCTGGAGAGGAATGTGCGCCAAACGACAATAGGTTTAGTTTAGTTTAGTTATTTGGGTTTAACGCCGCGCAGGCGACTAAGGCCATCACACGGCGGGCCAAACGACAATAGGGACGAAAGGCCGTGCCCCCAGGCAATAATGCTGTAGCGCTCTAAGCTAAGAGTGCGCTCTCGAAACAAGCATACCCCAGCCAGGCCGGAGATGCAACATGAGCCACGCGCCGCAGCTGGTTTAAACAATGCTCCCCGAAGGCTACCAGGGGAAGCCAGTAATTTCACCCCAAAAGGGGAAAGGCGAGGGCACCAGGGCCCCGCCGAGCTAAGAGTCCCCGCTCAACGAAACCCACACAACACGAACAAGGTAGAGTCCAAAGGCACAGGCCGGTACCCCGCCCGGGGACCGGCTCCGGGCCCAACTAACTATCCTACCTCTCTGCCGAAGCGGGAGAAGAGACGTCCATGTCGCCACTGGCGAAATGGCGGGAACCAGCAGGTCCGCCAAGCGAAGCCAACCAAGGAGGACGCCAAGCGAAGAAGCGCAAGCGAAGCTGCAGCGAAGCAAGAAGCGAAGCAGAAGCGAAGCAACAGGCGAAGCCAAAGTCACGGCGAACTCGAGCACCAAGACCGACCGGTCGAAGGGAGCGCGAGGCTAGAACACGTCCGAAGGTCGTGAGCCTACGTAGCTGACTGGCGAGTCAGGTGACTCGGAACCGGATAGGCAGGTCCGGGAGACAACTCTTGGCCCCTCTGGAGGGTTCCCCGAGTGCCTCCCGGGTTGTGTGTGCACACAACGGGTTCGTAGGCTAGAATTTGAGCACGTAGTAGACACTCCCATTTGTCATGTCATCGGTAATGTTTTTGATGAAATAAATGCCGATCGGAAACAGGGGCCAGGAAAATCGGAAAATCGCCGAAAATCGGACAGTTCTGATGCCTGATAGTATCGCTATTTTCCCGTAGATGCTACAGAGGATTCGTAGCACTAGGCAGCTCTGCAGACTGTACAGACACTGTCAGCAACTCTAATCCACATAAATAATAATAATAATAATTACGGTATTTATAATGCGCTTATCTTATAATAATTATAACTCTAAGCGCGCACTCACAACTCGCACACGCATGCGCACGCTTTAGACAATGACTCACGTAACACAAATAGTGAAAATACATTACGACGGTCAGCTTGGGGTGGGGAGTGTGGTGATATAGTGCTAGAACTGTTGAAAGAGGTGAGTTTTGAGGGCGGACTGGAAGGAGGAGAGCGAGTGTTTCTGATGGAGAGAGAGTGGGAGAGTGTTCCAGGTGGATGGACCGTATACTGAGAAGGAGCGGGGGCCGAAAGTGCTGAGTTTGGTGCTGGGGATGAGGAGGCATAAACAGAATCTAAGTAAAATTCCTGAAATGTACAAATGCAAAGACAACTATGTGTATGTATCATTGTATGCAAACAATGTTTTGGGAGCAAAAACAGATGAGTAGCCGATTCAAAGCTAAGTGTGTCTAGAGTGTCATCCATGGCTTTTTAGAGGTTACTTCATTAGAAACAATGTAAACAAAGTTGGCAGAAGAATGTTTCCAAAGCAAATGCAGACAAGCAGACGATTACAAACTGATTACAAAGCTTACCTAGAGTTTCACGCATGTTCTTATAAAGGTTGATGGAGTCTGTGTCTTTCATAAATTCTCGCACCACCTCCCCCTGTTCATTCTCCACAACAAGCACCTCCTCTGGTTTTGCCATCCTTGAGATCATTACGTGCCGCACCTGCACATAAAACAACAAGATAAGAATGTGAAGAATACACCTCACAATATTAAAACATCAACCGACGCCCCTGTCATAAAAACTACACAGCAGACAAAATTACCCCTTGTGCATGCAGCCACAAATATTGTTTACAGTACTGGTGACTGAATGCACAAGGAGGTTAGTCAATGGTATAAACATTGCAACATGTAAATGGCAGTAGTTAGAGAGCCTGTATCTATAAAATCTGACAAATCCTTTTTAATTGGACTTAATACAAGCATCAAAGACCATCTGACAGCAACAAATCTTCTAACAGCCTACATCAATGCCACAAATGCTACTTATCCCTCTATTCATTATCTGTTCAGCCCTGACAAACAATACAAGGATCGACCATAATAGTTCAAGAATAGTGTGGCTCCAAGCAATTGTGGAACCACCAGTTGAACTATCAACACTGATAGGTTTCCTTAAATATTATGCAGAACTATCAACATTGACCTGTCTCCTTAAATACAGCTTGATTATATTTCTCACAGTTTTCATGGACTTATATGCCTCATCATCAAGTCTACAAGAAAGGCAAAGCCCTTATGGCTCACATGTATGACTGATCCACACAAGTGACGGTGACAGCAAGTCAAGGGATGGCTTCCACACCAAAAAAACTCCATGTTTTGCCAAAATTTTATCAGTTTTCACACATCTGTCAAACCTCCGTGACCCTTGACCTTTGTGATGAGTCGACAAAATTAGTATACATAGGAAGGTCTTATCATCAGCTACCTTTGTGCCAAATTTGATTGAAAAGTTTGCAAGAATGTTGATAATAAATACAATTTTATCAAAAATTGGCACTTTAAACACATTTGCTGACCTCTTGTGACTCTTAATAGTATGCATAGATAGGTCTTACCATCAGGTATCTCTGTAGCAAGTTTGAGTTTGAAGTTGTGAATAGTAATTGAGAAAAAAACATTTGTCAAAATGCAGCTATTTTTGACCAATTTCCCAAGCTCTTGTGACCCTTGACCTTTCTGAGGTCATCCAAATTAATATGCATAGTCTTACCATCAAGTATCTCTGTAGCAAGTTTGGGTTTGAAGTTGTGAATAGTATTTGAGAAAAAGTAAATTATGTCAAAATATGTATTTTTCTCTAAAATGTATTTTTTTCGAAAAATACTTACTTATGGCATTACTAATAGTAGGTACTGGCAGCCAAAATTTGAGAATAAATGTAGTGTTTAAAAAGTATTACAGTGTTGTAAAGCTCATCATTCTGAGCATAGCACACAAAAAAAAGAATGTCCTAGCTTGTCTAGTTTCTGAAATATTCACGTTTAAAGTCCAACGTTTTTTATGATGCGTGCAATTGTTAAAACAAACACGTTTTTGGAAGACTGTAGCACAAAACCAAATCAGCATAATCTTTTAATTTTCACAAATGACAGACACAACTATCACAGAAATAAATTAGACAAGGTATAATGTCATAATAATAATAATAATAATAATAATAATACTGTTTATTGCCATTTGCCTTAAGACATAAAGCATAGGAATGTGTGCTGGTGTCGTTACAATTACAAACATCTCAGTCGACTCTATCACACAATTCAATGCTCTACACACACTGTCAAAACTTTAAAACTGAACAACTAATCTCACAACCCAATGCGTACCCATTAACACACCCACGCTCATTTCCCACACACACTGACACAACACACACGCCTATTAATCTAAAAAGTCTAAATTAATTAAAGGTATATCGTTTAAAATGAAAACAGACTATCATAGAGTAAATATGTCACTAATTTAGTGATCACAGTCGGGTGTAAAACTAGTTAATATATATCGTAAGTGACTAGGCTAATACTGATATGCACTATTCTCTCGACCGTCGGGGGCGCGCCCTGCCGGGGAGGAGACTCATGGAGTCAACTCGACCAAAACCGCCACCAACAACCAAGGGGATAGCACAAGGGATGGGCGAGGGCGAGGTCGAGGTGCTCTGTAGGCCGGCCACACAATACCATACACATACGCACACTCACTCAGTCATTCACGAAAACATCAGTCCTCGGCAATGAAACTATGATCGGCCCACAGAGCACATCATCGCACGCTTATAGCACTGAAAGGGCTCGGACAGCACTAGGGTAAAAACTGTTACTAAAACGGTTTGTCCGTGCTTTGAGAGCAGAGTAGCGGCGACCAGACGGAAGCAGGTTAAAGAGACAGTTAGCCGGGTGTGTAGTGTCGCGTGCAATAAGACCTGCACGTCTAAGCAGCCGCTGTTGGTATACACTGTCAAGACTTGGCATGTCTCTGCCGACTATTTTAGATGCTGTCCTGACAACACGGTTCAGTCTGTGTTTGTCCCGTGCAGACGCACTGCCATACCAGACCGCGATCGAGAATGTCAACACACTCTCGATCGCGGCCCGGTAGAAGTGCAGCATGCCAGTTCTGCTCACACCAAAAGCCCTCAGCCTTCTCAAAAAATAAAGGCGCTGCTGTGCTTTCTTTACAATGTTCTCTGTGTTTTGTTCCCATTTAAGTTCATCGGAGATGGTGGTTCCCAGAAATTTAAAATGCTGAACAGTTTCTACGGTTTGATCGTGAACTACAAGAGGGGGGAGGACAGTTTTGTTGCGTCTAAAGTCCACTATGAGCTCTTTTGTCTTACCGACATTGAGTTCCAGATTGTTAATTGCTTTTAATTAAGTTTCAGTAAGCTGTCAAAATGACCAAAAAAGCCAATATGAAAGTGCGCAAATTGGCTATTTTGTCAATTTTGATAGTCTCCAGACTCAAACATATTTATCCAACATCAACTCTCTTATGACAAAAGTGTTCTATAGTATGCACAGAGTAGCTCCTTTTTTTTTACCAAGTAAAAATAATCACAAAACTAGATGTTATGAGCCCTCAAAGTTGTCAAAATGTTCAAAATGTCTTGCGACGGACCAAGTTGGCGTCTGCTAAATTTCAAATCGACATAACTTTTGAACCGTTAGAGATATCGCCTTGAAATTTGGACACAATATTCATTGTGATCTACAGAATCAAATACACTATTGATACTTAAACACAAAAATTAAGATTAAGTGTTTTTCATTATAATTATGCTATGTATTCCTAAATAAAGGCGAAGACCACAGGGCGACACCCAATAAAGATAAAATGAGTGTAACTTTAAAACCACATTATTTAAATATCACTGCAAAAATGTAACATAATGCTAAAATAGTAACAGGAAACAATTCCTATTACTCAGAATATGTATCACACTTTACGCATTTCTTGGGTTGTCTACAGTATTTTTTGTCAAGTTGATTACTGCAGCTAACGCCTCAACAGAAAATGCTACCGGCAGCCAAAGTTTCCCACAAAATATTAATTTTTCTTTAAAATGTATTTTTTCGAAAAATACTTACCGATGACATTACTAATTGGAACCTTTGCTTAGCTCATAATTTTAGCCCCCTCCCCCACACCCCCCCCCCCCCCAAAAAAAAAAAAAAAAAAACTTACTGTGTGTCCATCATACTAAGGGAGGCAACCACTGGGGGTCGGGGGGGGGGAATAACCCTGCACCCCCGAGTGGTCTCCCGTACTCCCTTATCCAGTGGCGCTCTCACCCTTTTCCCCCCAGTGACTGAGTCTAGCCCCACTGCGGCAAGCGGGGAAGGAGGGAGGGACCTCTGAGTAATCAGAACATGGAATTACTCGTGCTAAAAAAAAGAGGAAAACCCCTTTTCAATAGGGGGGTCCGGGGGCATGCCCTCCCCCCCCCCCCCCCCCCCCCCCCCCCCCCCGCGGAAAAATTTTGAAAATTTACATTAAAATTTGTGCAATCCGGTGCATTTTAGAGAAAAACTGAGCAGTTTAACCACCTAAAAATCTTGCCTCTATTTCTTATTTTTTGGGTGCACTTTTTTTTGTGTGTCAAAGGTTTAAAAGTTATATCACTTAAAAGTATTCAACAGAATATATCCAAATGCTTATTCAAAATACATCTGAATGTCTTTCCATTTTCCATTTTTTTAATTTGAGTTTAATTATATAATATATATACTTTCTTTAATAATCTCTGATTAATCAGCTGTAAGTATGGATTCCTTTTCTGTCTTATTTAATACTATGTACCATGGTCACTGAACTGGAGAAAGGTTATAGATTTTTCAACATACTTAACTTTCATCAAACTTTACTGGAAAAAATACATTGTAATCAATTTATTCACCATCAAGAGTAATATTTCCAATGGCACTGCTTTTAGCTTTCTTGTGTTTCGCCTTAGACACGTGAGCATCAAGAGCTACGCGGCCGCGTAGTTAATATCAACTCTGCGCAGTTCGCGGCAATACGCCTGCCCACAGGCCGCTAACTTGCAAATACACTGAGCGCGGAGCTCGTCGTTTACGCTTTTCTCGAGCCAAGTCCATCTCCAAATATTCTTGGCTCCAGAATCGTCTATTCTGTCTCCGCGTTTAAGTATTTTCTCTTCACCATATTTTGACCAGACTACGACTACCACTGAAGACCGGAAGCGACCTGTGCGAGCTAAAGCTAACGCCTTGCTCAATTTTGAATACGCGATTTGGGGATATCCACCACATAAATATCGCGAAACACGGTATTGGGATAGTGACTTTACGATTTTGTTTTTGGCGGAATTTTTTATTTTCGGCGGAATGGCATCTTCATTTAAGCGGAAATCCGCCAAAAAGAGGAAAATTCCATGCTCTGAGTAATGTCATTGGTAAGTATTTTTCGAAAAAATACATTTTAAAGAAAAATTAATTTATTTTCTCAAAATCATTACCGATGACATTACTAATTTGGAATTACGAAAAGGAGGAGGGTGCCGCTAGTTTGGAAATCCCCCAAAACCCGCGAAGCGAGCCGACTATCGAGGCCCCTCCGAATGCGCCCACTCCCGATAATTTTAGCTAGGCGTACCTATGGCGCCTGCGGCACCGGGAGGGAGTGTTGCGCTGCCGAGATGTCCCCCACAAGGTCAAGGTTGGTGCGCTGGCCGGATAAGTCTCTTAGGTAAAAGGGGACGAAGGTAGACTCAGCCCGCCAACCCACGGCCGCCACAATGTCTTTCACTGCACAGTTTCTGTCAAGAGCGATACTCGCTGCCACTGCTCGGACTTCATGAGCTCGGATGCGCATTGTTTTGGCTTGTTCTGGTGCAAGCTCTTTATAAGCCTCACGGATAACCCAACGTATCCAGGACGAGATAGTTTGCGCCGAAATGTCTCGTCTGCCCTGAGCCAAGGGCAGGAAAAGGCGTGAGTGCCCTTGTCTTAGTGGCTTAGTTCTGTGCAGATATACTTTAAGAGCCCTAACAGGGTCCTGAAGTCGTGAGTCCCGTGTCTGATCTCTAGCCCTGAGCGGTCGAACTGTTGCGACTTGTGGGGCGACAGTAGGAACTCGGTTCTTAGCCAAGAAGGCAGGGTCCGTGAGCAGCTGAACTGATCCATCAGTCCTACGTTGGAGACAGGGGGAACGAACCGAAAAGGCGTGTATTTCACTCACTCATGAGGCTGTGGCAAGCGCAAGTAGGAAACAGGTCTTCCTAGTAAGATCTCCTAACCTTGCTAATCGTAACGGCTCAAATCTCTAGAGTTCAGCCAGGTGAGCACACAAGACAAGTCCCATCGTGGAACTAACGAGCGTGAAGCCGGGCGTTGTAGATCAAAATGGGACATAAGATCTGCCAAATCTTTGCAAGCTCCCGGATCGGGTCGTCCCAAGTGTCTATATGTGTCTGCCACCATTGCCAGGTAACCGCGAATGGTGATGGGGGCCAACTTCTGTCTGACGAACAGCCACAGGAAGAACTCGGCCAACTGGGGAGTAGTTAGATCCGTGGGGGAAAGTCGCTCCGCGGTGCACCAGGACTGGAGCACGCGCCACTTTCCTTCGTAGACATTACAAGTTGAGACCCTTCTGGCTGTAGAGATAGCCTCCACTGCAGTACCCGAAAAGCCTCTAGCTGAGAGGGCTTGCCTGACAATCTCCACGCGTGTAGCAACAGCAGTTCCGGGCACGGGTGAAAAAGATGCTGCTTTGGTTGTTTTAGCATTGTCCTCGGAGTGGGAAGTAACATAGGCGGATCCGTCGCCAGAGCCAGGAGATTGGTGGTCCAGCTCTTGGCCCAGTTGAAAGGGGCCACTAGTATCATAATCGTGTTGCTGCCCCTGAGTTTCTGAATGATCTTCAGAACCAGCACTGTGGGAGGAAATGCATACGCCTGGAGTCTTTCCCACAAAATGGATAGCGCGTCCACGGCCCAGGCTAGTGGATCCGGCACGGGGGAGACGAACAGTGGAAGCTTGTTGTTCCATCTCATGGCAAAAAGATCAATCATTGGTGTCTATCAACGTGCGCAGAGTAGCTGGAAGATATCTGGCTGCAGAGACCACTCCGTGTGAAGCATCTGACCCCGCCGAGAGAGAGCATCCGCCAGAACGTTTAGGTGTCCCGGAATGTGTCGCGCCCGAAGGGTAATGCCCCGGTCTCTGCACCAAAGGACGATTTGATAGACGAGTATGCAGAGAGAGGGTGTGTGCGTCCCTCCCTGGTTCTGGATGTATGCAATGACTGTCGAGTTGTCAGAGAGCACGAGCACCGCGTTTTGCGTCAGTAGATCTTCCAAAGCGATAAGTGCTAGCCACACCGCTTTCATCTCCAGCCAGTTGATGTCTGCCTGCCTCTACTTCTGTCCAAAAGCCCGAGGTCGTGGTAAACTGTGGTAACAGGTGGGCTCCCCAACCTGAGTTGCTTGCATCCGTGCAGATAGAAAGGTGAGGCGGTGGGGAGAAGAGGGGAATTCCAGACGCTAGCCAAGTACTGTCCGTCCAACGCCACAGATGAGACTGTACTAACTCCGTTGTCGGGACCGAGGTCTCCAGATTGCCCGAGGAGGGGCGCCAATGTAGGAGTAGGTGAAGCTGAATCAGTCGTGAATACAGCCTGCCTAGAATAAGGAGATCCGCTGCTGCACTTAGCAGGCCTAACAGGCCAGGACCTGGCCGGTAGTGCTTCCGCGCGAACCGCTGCAAGCGCCGCTTCCCTTACAGTCTGAATCCGTCCCTCCGGTAGTCTCACTCGATTTAGATCTGTTAGAAACTCCATCCCCGGGTGGACAAAACGGCGAGACGGTACCAAATCGGACTTGCCTCCGTTGACTAGGAATCCCAGATGACGGAATAGTGCTAGCAGGCCATCTCTGTCAGTCTCCAAAAGACTCGCCACCTGATTCCGCAACAGCAAGTCGTCCAGGTAGTTGGACGTCGGACTGGAAGCTGTCTGTCGGAACCTTGTCATCACTCCGTCCATAATCCTGGTAAAAACCCATGGGCTGAGGTTCAGTCCGAAAGGTAGGGCCAAAAACTGGTAAACAATCCCTTGAAAGGCAAAGCGTTGGTAACGTCGCGAGGCCGGATGGATGGGAACGTGCAGATACGCATCCGCGAGGTCGAGGCATAGCTGCCAACCTTGAGGCAACGAAAATCCTGAGCTGCGGCCTCCACGATGCTAGCCCTTGCTTCCAGGTGCCGAAAAATCAAACAACTGGGGGCGGGGGGGGAAGCGGGGGGGGGGGGGGGGTGTACGCAGTGCGCGTCAGCCCGCCTAGGTTTACTGTGCAGCGATGTTTATGTCCGCCCGGCACATTTTACAAACGGCAAAGTGTTCGCCCTTTCTCGATTCGTCGATGATGCAAGGAACGCTTGTAGTCTGGATGGAACTTTACCAACCACTTCTGCTTCTTTGGAGGCATCATTTTGTTGAAAATCGAAAATAACACTTCTGAAAATCGCTAAGCATGTGCTCCAGACCAGGGCAATTTCGAAGGAACCGGAACAAACACAGAATGGATGCAAATTTGCTGCGCATGCGTAATCAAGACTGGCTGTGGGTCCCCGAAAGCTTAGCAGTACCAGTATAGCGGCAGGCTCTCAACTACAGGCGCTTGACTGGGAGCGGTACGCCAAAATGCCTCAAATTTAAAAAAAAAAAACTTGAAAATCTGAAAATCGGGAAAAATGTACAAAAAAACGGAAAATCGGGACTTGAAAAAAAAAAATCGGGAAATTCCCGATAAAATCGGGAGGGTTGGCAGCTATGTCGAGGCTTACTGCTAAGTCGTGAGGAAGTACCGCTGCTCGCAGTGCTCTGGCCGTCTCCATCTTGAAGTGTGGTGCCACAATGAATTTGTTTAGAGCCGAAAGATTTATGATCTGCCTCCATTCCCCCCCCCCCTGGTTTCGGTACGAGGAAAAGACGACTGTAGAAAGCGGGGGAGTCGCAACGCAGGACCACCTCCGTGGCCTCCTTGTGCAAAAGTGCCTCCACTTCGCTCTGTAACGCTGTCGCCCTGTCTCGTTCTACAGGCACTCGCGTCCAAACGGGGGAGTGTCTCAGTGGGGGGGGGGGGGGAGACTGGAAGGAGATCCTCACGCCCTCCGTCACTGCCGAGATGATCCAAGGGTCGTCCGAAAACAGCTGTTTCCATGCTCCGCTGTGAAGAGCTAACCTCCTACCGACCGGAGACCCAACAGGTATCGGTGGAAGGTTCGGGGGCAGGTCAGCGCGCCCGGCCGCGGCCCCGCTGCCGAGAGCCTCTGGACCAGGGAGTGGAGGGTGCGGGGAAGGCACGCGAACGCGCCGGAAGGGAGAAGGCTCGGCCTCGGGGCTGTCGGGAAGAGGAGGGTCTGAAGAACCGCAGGGCACGACCCACAGCTCTGCGGGCTGACTGAAAGCGAGCCGAGACTACTCTAGCTGGTGCTGGCCACAGACCCTTGTTGGCCTCCCGTACCTCCTGCCACGTCGGTCCGAACAGCAGGTTGCCGCCCAAAGGTGCCTGTCGCAGTTGTGCCTTGAAAGAAGCTGGAAGTGTAGTGCACCTTTTCAACAGCTCGTCCCATCGTAAGAGATCGCAATTCACCACCGCCGCCATGGCGTTTACCGAAGCATGGAAGGCCGCTCTATTCGCCGCAACCAATACCGTGTGGATTTCCCGTAAGGGCGCTAAGCGTCCAGATCCCAGGTATTCTCCATCTTCCTGACCACCGACTGTGTCGCCACCTCCAGAAACCCGATGCACGCCAGGGAATTCCGAACCAGTACGGCCTCCTTGTCCAGTCCTCCCGAAAGGGAACGCTGAGTTAATCCTGCTTGGACGCAAGACTCCTTGTCCGCCATAGGAAGAGTACAGCTGAATGCCTGGGAGTGCCCTGCATACCAGTCGTGTCGGAAATCCATGTCGATTCCCACCGGCCAACGCCTGTCATGGAAAGATCCCTGCTCTCCAACTCTGTCCGTGCGAAGATGCGCTGAGAATGCCTCCACGAGGTCCCTGAAACCTGCCGGTTGAGGTAGAGTCTTGATGCGCTTGGTCTGCCGAGGTGTAACAACCATCGCCACCACCTTCCTCTTTAAAGGTGGAGAAGGTGGGCAGTGTTCCGGCGGAAGAAACGCAGCAATGAGGCGAGCCGCTTCATGTAAATTCCAACGAGTAGAGGACATCGAAGTCACGTCGACCACGATGCCGGGGATAGGAGAACGCCGTCCCGGAGAAGACTGTGTAGCCTCCTCGTCGATTCCCAGCATGGATGCCGAATCCTCCAGATGAAGACTAAGTGACTCCTCGTCCACCGCCGCGCGCCTAGCAAAGGAAGCAGTAGTGGTAGGTCCAAGTGTCGACCGGAACACAGTCTCTGCCGGACGTCTGTAATCCTGGTCTATGGAAGATCGATGAGGACTGCTCCGATCCCACTGAGAAGTCGTCTCAGGCCACTGCTGTCCCGAGAGTGTACACCCTGCTGTCGACGAACCTGTTCCTCCTGCTGTGCGCGAAGGCTGTCCAACCTGTCCACCGATCTGCTGCGCCTGGTTGCAGACTGCACATCTCGTTGTCGCGACAAAGTCCGTTGGCGCGAGACGTAAGAACTGGACTTCCGCTCCGATGACGAAGATCGAGAAGACGAGATGTCCACTCGAATGCGGTCTCTGTCCCGCGTCGACTCAATACGCTGCGCCCGTTCATCCGAATGCAAAGATCGAATTCTTTGGTAATTACGAGTTTCGGGGGTCCGCCGTGCATAGATAATCTCTCTCTCTTTACTCTCTCTACGCCGGCTGATAGAACTGACCATACTGGTCCGCTCCCGAAGGAGGTTAACATCGCCAGTGGAACGCCAGTGGCGCCACTCTCTATCTCTAGGTCCCAAATTATTTCTTTCTCTTAACTTACCGTAAGATTTATCAACATTGCGCATTGATATCCTGTCCCCCTCAGAGTGAGTCCCCGAGGTGTGGCCCTGTCCAGGCGCTGGTCCGGCCTACGGCCGAATGGCTCTCTCCAGTTCGAGGGGGGGGTTCCCCCGCTTCTGCTGCCTGGGTTCTCTTATTGCCAAGAGGGCTACTGTTTGACCCAACATATTCTCTGCGGGGGGACCGAGCTCTCAAAGGCCTCGCTAAATCATAGGGTGGCGAACCCCTGCCTGGCCTGTCTCCCTCTCTGGATTGAAGGGTATAAAAGAGCTTTCGGTGCTGTGCGGGATGGCGAGTCCCTATGGCTGCTACTAGGCTCAATCATCTGCGTAGGACGAGGCAGCACTGCATGAGGCACCGGTGGGGGCAGCAGGATCCGTTTATGCGCTGACACACAACTGATATCTGAAATTGCATGACTATGGCTCACATTCAAAAGTAAGGCAGCGCCTTTGCGCCCCGGCCTTTCTTTCTGGTAAAAGGCCCAAAGTTGTGACCAACGGTCTTCCTTCCAAGAAGTGCAAAGCGTGCACGGTCTACTGGAAGAACAGCCTGAACAGGGAAGACAAATATCATGCACGTCACTGGGCCATTGAAATTCGCCACACCTGGTGCAAGTCCTCACTTGAGCACTGTAACATAAGACAGACATAGGCCTTGCGAGTGCTCGGAGCCTGAAGGAGGGTGCGAGTTCCCGACCGGTCGCGAACATACAAATTCAAAAATTGCGAAAAAATTCGGGAAATGCCTTAGCTCGGTCAAAATACCAGCTGAGGCAGTAACCGACGCTTTACATGTCCATTTTGAAATAGAATCACACAAATTCGAAAATTGCGAAATTCGGGAAATGCCGTCACCCGGTCAAAATACCACCTGAGGCAGTAACCGAAGCTTTACCTGTCCATTTTGAAATCAAATCACACAACCAACACCAGAAAAGAGTAATCCTTCTTTTTATAATCTTTTTCCTTCCTAAAAAGGACCAAGAATCACACAAATCGAAGTTTTCCAAAAAGAGTTCACACAGTGTAAGGTCGGAGCACGAGGTGCACACGACCGGTCGAAACTGAACTAGCGAAGTCACTGGCGGGAAAAGGGTGAGAGCGCCACCAGATAAGGGAGTACGGGAGACCACTCGGGGTTGCAGGGTTATGGCCCCCCCCAGGGTTATGGCCCCCCCGCCCCCCCCCCCCCCAGTGGTTGCCTCCCTTAGTATGAGGGACACACAGTAAGTTTTTGGGGGGGGCTAAAATTATGAGCTGAGCGAAGGTTCCAATTAGTAATGTCATCGGTAATGATTTTGAGAAAATAAAAGAGCAGGGTGGAAAATGCCAACAAAGTTTACCACGGACAATCACTGGCCCAGAACATACTCACTTTTGCTTCGCACGTGAGCCAAAAAGCAGCAAGCGTTCCACATTTTAAAATATCAGAGATCATACACAATATGTGAGAAGGACTGGGAGGCAATTTTTTGGGAGGTGCTAGAGAGTCTTCCAAAGTCCAACACCTTAAAATGTCAATCTTGAAAAAAGGGGTCAATGTTCTCATCTGTTTATGCAAAGTCCACCAAAGCACTAACTGATATAGTAAGTCTGGTCCAAAATGACCCACCTTCGAGAGGACTGGATTGTACAGCTGCCGCCGTGCAGGCATCTCCTGGAGTGGTTTGGAACCCAAGATGAGAGGAGAGGAGCTTGTGGAAAAGGGAGATTCACGGTACAGCTCAGCAGCCAGAGCACTCCAGTACTCTAGGCAGATCTTGAAGATCTCCACCTCCTCCACCTCAGAGATCAGGATCAAGTAGTGCAGTGCCTAGACACACAAAAATTATACTTTTTTTTTTAAAAGCATCAAGTAATAAGGTGCATTGACACACGAACACTAGCCCCTTCAATGCCAGTCGACGCAAAACAGTGTTTCTGAAATCCTTGTAAATTCTGTGCCAAAGATCCTCATCCTCAATGGAACACTGACGCAAAGTGGTTTCAGCAACAGGCATAGGTCCTCATGAGCCTCAATTAGGATCTATAGCTCTTGCAGTTGTTTGGTGTTCAATGTCTCTCTGAAGTGAATGGGTTAAAGCTATCAGGATCAGGTAATGAAACATATGAACTGTTTTATCATAACTGATCCATCTCCAGCAAGGTTCTATCAACCCTTTAGCTGTCAGTAGCATTTGTTGTCACGATTCCTGTAGGAATCATTGCAACAAAAATCGCTACCAACAGCGAAAGGGTTAAACAATTGTCTGTGGAGGCTTCCCAAATTCATTTTCTGCAATGCACTGTTCAGCAGCATAAAGTAGGTACTCCAAACCTTCTTTGCATGACTAAGCCTGACCCAAATTTCACCCATTTTCCAACACTGATTTTAACCAAAATATGCTGCATATATTCAATAAAATGTATACTGGGTTGTAGTATGGAGTCTACTCTTTGTGTTCATGTGTGTTTCTGTGCTTATTTTTACATGTTTAGTACTTTATGCGTGTTTTACTGGCGTATCTATCGTTCATGACTTGCCGCGGCGGCACAGCGTGCGCTCGTTGTTCACAGCACACATCGGCTTTTCAATCGCCTCGCGTGTCGCGTCGAAGCGACACAGGCTAAAAATAGCTAGCCAGTTAGGTAGAGTAGAGCTAGCCCTTCATTTTCGTATAATTTATTTTTGCATACGATCACAGGAACGTATACAAGTTTCGTATATATTCATTACTTTGACTCCGCACGCGAAGCAAAAGAGCGCACACGCTGCCTCTGTACGAGCTAACGCGTGTTCGGAGAATGGCGTGCACAAACGATAGCGAGGCTGTAGTTGTACCATGTGCTTCAGCGAACATATATCGTCAGATTTAGCCAATCTACCGACTTCAGACGAAAATATCGATATGTAATATCATTTTTTGATTGCTAGGTTTTAGAATTGCTTTTCAATTGTATTCGAAGTGTTTCTTTTGAGCAAGCAGCGGTGCTGTCTTGCGAGGTAAACAAAGCGTGTTGGGTTATCATCAGAAATACCGAATATAATTTTCTCTTTCACAAGAAAGTATGAATTAAACATTATTACTTTTATAATTGATGTTAAGGTACGTTTATATTTAAGTCATTATCTTCTGGCGGTCGTAGACTTTGAGATATAGTTATTTTTGTGAAGTCACGTGACCTGCTTGTTTTTCGTCTGCTACTAGTACTACAGTGTGATGAATGATGAAGTACTTTCTTTTTGAAATCAGTGTGTAGTTTTCTGTCCGTGATTTGTATAGACAAGCAAATTTCACGCAAGTGTTAAAATTATAATCCAACAATTTAAATAGTTGAAATTGCTGTTTATCAATTTTGTGTTGTTTGTCAATTTTTTTTTAATTTTTTTTTTGGAGGGGGGGGGGTTGATGACAAAAATATTTTCCTCTTTGTTTGTAGTCTATCCTGTTCCATTATTCAGATCTCATTATCCTAATCATTTTGATGTTTAAATGATGTTTCTATCTTAATTATAACCCAAGATATGATTTTTCTTGTGTTTGTTAATTTTCAGCCATCAAAATCAGTGATTTTACTAAGTTTGAGGATCATTTTCAGCAAGATGCCCTTGTTCAAGAGCCTCGAAAAATTAATTTTTCTTTAAAATATATTTTTTCGAAAAATACTTACCGATGACATTACTGTCTGGAAGTGTCAACTACTTACCCAATTTTAGCCTAAGAACTTCTTGTGTTCCTACACAACCCGGGAGGCACTCGGGGAACCCTAACTAGGGCTGAGAGTAGCCTCCCTTCCTTGCCCAAAAACGGGCATTCACCACGTGGCCCAATCACAGTCAGTCAGTGATACTTAGCTTACCAGCGGCAAGCGGGGCAGGTGGGAGGGTCCTCCGAGTAATGTCATCGGTAAGTATTTTTCGAAAAAATATATTTTAAAGAAAAATTAATTTGTTTCTTCAAAAACATTACCGATGACATTACTGTCTGGAAGAATGGCGAAAAGGTGGAGGGTGCCGCGCCCAAGTTACCGCCATAAAGGGCATACGACAGAGCCACACACCCATTCGCCAAACTCCCGACAATTTTAGCTAAGTGCGTACCTACGGCGCTTCCGGCGCCGGGAGGGAGTGTTGCGCTGCGGCGATGTCCCCCACCAGTGCGAGGTTGTCTCGCTGGCCTGACAGATCCCTGAGGTAAAAGCGGGCGAAGGTGGATTCTGCCCGCCAGCCCACTGCGGCCACGATGTCTCGAACAGCACAATTGCGATCGAATGCGACGCTCGCGGCCATGGCTCGTACCTCATGTGCGCGTATCTTGAGCCTCTTTGCAACTGCTAGGGAAAGGTCCTGATAGGCTGACCTGATGACCCAGCGAAGCCAAGAAGAAATCGTTTGCGCTGATATGTCTTCTCTGCTATGTGCTAAGGGTAGAAAGAGGCGTGATCGTCCTCGGCGGACGGGTTTGGTACGTCGTAAATATACACGAAGAGCGCGCACAGGATCCTGTTGCCTGGTCTCCCGAGTAAAACTTGCATCTTTCAGCGGCCTAATGGTAATCACTGGGGGCGCAGTCAAGGGAGACCTAGTCTTGGCGAGGAAGGCAGGGTCTGTGAGTAGCTGTACAGAACCGTCTGCCCGGAATTGGAGGCAGGCAGGACTTGCCGACATCGCATGTAGCTCGCTTACTCTAGCCGCGGTGGCCAGTGCCAACAGAAAACATGTTTTTCGTGTCAAATCCGAGAACTTAGCGAGGGAAAGCGGTTCGAACCTGTCCGAGTTCAGCCACGTCAGGACCCAAGGGAGGTCCCATCTTGAAATCAGTGAGCGGGGAACCGGACGCTGCAGGCCGAAGTGTGCCATCAGGTCTGCAAGGTCTTTGTTTTTGCCAGGGTCTGGGTGGCCGAGGTGACGGTAAGTGTCTGCAATCATAGACAGATATCCTCGGATCGTGATGGGGGCTAGGCCTTGGTCTCCAAAGAGCCAGAGGAAGAAGTCAGCGAGCTGTGAAGGAGTCAACTCCGTGGGCATAAGGTGTCGGTCAGTGCACCAGGATTGGAATACTCGCCACTTTCCCTCATAAACACGTCTGGTCGAGGGTCTACGGGCTGAAGCGATAGCTGCCACTGCTGCACTCGAGAAGCCTCTAGCGGTGAGGGCTTGCCGCACAATCTCCAGGCGTGAAGGAGAAGTCGCTCTGGGCACGGGTGGAAAAGAGGCTGGCGGGGCTGCTTGAGCATTGTCCTAGAGGTGGGCAGGCAAAGCGGAGGGCCCGTGGCGAGACTGATTAGATCGGTAGTCCAAGACCTGTTCCAGGAGAATGGGGCTACCAGTAACATGACCGTGTTGCAACCTCTGAGCTTGAGGAGGACTTTGGGAACGAGGACCGTCGGGGGATAAGCATAAGCGATGAGACCGTCCCACGGAATGGAGAGCGCGTCGACTGCCCAGGCTAGGGGGTCTGGAATCGGTGAGACGAAGAGGGGAAGCTGGCGATTCCACCTCGTGGCAAAGAGGTCTATCATGGGAGTTTCCCAGTGAGCGCAGATCATCTGAAAGATGTCTGGGTGAAGCGTCCATTCCGTGTGAAGTAATTGTCCGCGCCGAGATAGTGAGTCCGCCAACACGTTCAGGTGACCGGGGATGTGTCGAGCTCGGAGGGATAGTCCTCGGTCCTCGCACCAGCGCATCAATTGATAGAGTAGAATGCATAGCTCGGGAGAGTGAGTACCGCCCTGCTTCTGAATGTAAGAAACGACTGTGGTGTTGTCCGAAAGGACTAGGATCTCCTGGTGGCGAATGTGCGTTTCCCATTTGATGAGGGCTTGTCAAACCGCTTGTAGCTCTAGCCAGTTGATGTGTCTGTTTGCTAGATCCGGAGACCAGAGGCCGGATGTTGAGAGGAAACTTGGTAGCAAATGTGCACCCCAGCCGGTGAGACTTGCGTCTACGCAGAGTGAGAGCTGAGGAGGCGGGGAGGCTAGAGGAACTCCGACAGCGAGCCATGAAGTGTCTGTCCAACGTTGCAGATGTGGGCGAAGGATCTGAGTCACAGGTACCAGCGCGTCTAAGTCGCCGGAGGACGGACGCCAATAAAGCAGCAGGTGTAATTGAAGCGGCCGGGAGTAAAGACGACCGAGGGGAAGGAGATCCGCCGCTGCATTCATCAAGCCGAGGAGCTGAAGCCAAACTCTGGCGGGGACTGATTCCGCCTGTGCTACCTGGGCGGCCAAGGAGGCTAACTTGTGGATCCGAGGCTCCGGCAAACTCACTCTGTTGAGGTCGGTCGCAAATTTCATGCTGAGATGAATAAATCGTTGAGATGGAGATAGGTCCGACTTGCCTGTGTTTACCAGGAACCCCAAACGCGACAGCAACAGGAGCAAAGAATCTCTGTCCGTCCGCAGGGTGCTTATCGATTGATTCCGCAGGAAGAGGTCGTCCAAATAGTTGGAGGTTGGACTGGACGACGACTGCCTGGTCTTGGCGACGACAGCATCCATAATGCGAGTAAAAGCCCACGGGCTGATGTTGAGACCAAACGGAAGGGCTCGAAACTGGTAGATCACCCCGTCGAACGCGAATCGGAGATACCGCCTGGAAGCCGGGTGTATGAGGACATGGAGATATGCATCGGATAGGTCCAGGCTGACAGTGAAGTCCCTCGGTTGTACAGTGGCCCGAAGGGTCCTGGAGGTTTCCATGCGAAAAGTGGGAGCTATGATAAACTTGTTTAGTGCTGATAGATCGATAATTGGGCGCCACTTGTTGCCCGGCTTGGGAACCACAAAAAGTCGGCTGTAAAATGCTGGTGAGTCGATATGATGCACTACCTCTGTGGCGGCCTTCTGTAGAAGCGATTCGACCTCTCCGCGTAGTGCGATGGCTTTCAGACTGTCCGAAGGAATCTCTGTCCATACGGGTGAGCGTCTCAGAGGCGGGGGAGAACGAAAAGAAATTGAGAGTCCGTCGGTGATGGTGGCGAGTACCCAGGGGTCGTCTGGAAGTAGCAACCTCCACATGTCGCTGAAAAGAGTGAGCCTCCCGCCGACAGGAGGTCCCGGAGCAGAAGGCGGGGGCTGGAACGGGGACGAGTCAGGGAGCCCGCCCGCGCCCACGGCGGCGGGCAGACCTGAGCCAAGCGGGGACAGAGGTCCTAACTGGTCTAGCACGGCCGAAGGCGGGGAACCGCCGGGACGTCTTGGCGGAAGCTGGAGTGAAGGATGAAGCGGGTCTGGAAGTCCGCAGGGCGCGACCCACGGCCTTGCGGGCGGAGTGAAAGCGTGAGGCTGTAACACGGCTGGGCCAGCGGTCCGGATTGCCGTCCTTCACCTTCTGCCAGGTGTCACCGAAGAGGAGTGGTCCACCAAGGGGGGCACGACGCAGCTGTGTCTTCAGATCGGGAGGCATACCGCGACAGGCGAGTAAGACTGCATCACGACGCATGAGGTCACAGTTGGATGCTGCCGCCATTGTGTTGACCGATGAGTGATACGCTGCCCGGTTTGCCGCAACCCCGAGGGCGAGAAGGTCACCAAGTAAGGGTGTAAGCGATGGTTGCCAAGCGTCCTCGATGCGACGGATTAAACCTTGAGTGAGAAGCTCTAGAAAACCAGCACAGGCCAAGGAGTTCCGCACTAGTGATGCCGTCTTATCCAACCCACGAGGGAGGGTGTGTCTCAGCTGATTGGTACCGCCAAGCTGGGATATCGATTGAGGGTCCAACGATGGAAGCTGACAGCTAAAGGACTGTGAATGTCCCGCATACCAGGATTGGCGGAAGGAGATGTCTAGGTCAGCCGGCCACTTGCGATCAGAGAAGAAAAGATACTCCTGGGAATCTGTCTGTAGGTAAGCGGAAAAGGAATCTCTCAAATCCTTAAAACCAGGGGGCTGCGGTAAAGACTTGAACCTCTTCTGTGGACGGCCAGAGTCGACAAAGGCAGACACCTTCCTCTTGAGTGGGGGCGACTCGGGACACGCGTCATTGGGCAGTGCAGCCGTGATGAGTCGAGCTGCTTCATCAATGCCGAGAAGCATTTCCGTGCGTGACGTAGAAGGGAGTCTAGGGGATGCAGTATCATCCGACACCGTATAGTGAGACGAGGAGCTGTCCACACCGAGTAGGCCCGAAACTGAATCCTCCGGGAGAAGACTAAGAGTCTCCTCATCCCGCGTAGGGAGCGAAGTCCGGTGAGGATTGACGTTGGTGGATATCGGTCGAGCCACGTCACGACGAGAGAAGGTAGCTGCCGGAGAGCATCGCATCCTCTGGTGTTGATGTGTAGCCGTCGGCGAGCATCGCGTCCGCTGGTGTGGGTGAGGCGGGGGTGGGGGCAAAACGCGACCAGGAGACGGGGACCTGGAGTGAGCCATGCGCCTGTCCCGGTTGGAGCGACTGCGAGAACAGGAGCGGCTGCGAAGATGGGAGCGGCGGCGACGACGGGAGTGACTGCGACGACGCGGACGACTGCGACGATGTAACTGGGAAGAGGTGAAGCTCGGGTCCGAAGCTCGCGAAGGAGACGAACACAACAAGGACGCTGGTTGGAAGTTGTGACGGCCGTTGCGTAGCATATCAGGTTGCTTCCTCCGATCGTAAGTAGCTGCGCCAAAGCATCTAGAATTGCTGGCCGAATGAGAGATGTGAGGACTGTTGGAAGACCTACGCTGTTTAGACACGTGTCTCGGCTGACCTACCTCCATAAGGTAGGCACTCTGCCCTAGTGCTGTCTCTCCGTAAGAGTCAGCGGGCGTATCCTTGCGAGACCTCTCAGGACTGCGGGCGAATGACGGCGTGGACCTCTCAGGACTGACGGACAAATGACGGCGTGGATCGCGTCTCCGTAGGCTTGCCGCCGTATGGCGAGCACTCTGCCCTCGTGCTGTCTCTCCGTAAGAGTCAGCGGGCTTAGATCGAGTGTGAGTCACAGAAGATGCAGTCCTGTGTGAAGAGCTAAACTCATGTGTCCCACGTGTCGTCCGATCCCCCAGGTCAGATCGAGAGTGTTTAGTTAAAACGCCGGGAATGGTCGGGGGTTCCAAAAAGGACTGCCGGTCCGTAACCGGAGTCGGGCGCTCGCGCCGGTAAAATTTCCACAACTGGGACCAAACTTGTTCAGGCCAGGTTACACAAATCTCGCAAGAATGGTCCGACGCGCATCCCATACAAGGAAGGCATAACTTGTGCTTATCGCTAGGCCATTGGAAATCTCCGCACTGCGGGCAAGTAAGGACTTGGTTACTGTAACATAAATCAGACATGACTATCGACCGGGCGCTGGCACGACGAAGCCCCGCCAACGAAACACGAGAGATCGGCGCGAATCTATACGATCGAAGCGTAGCCACAAATTGAAGCCACAAACCGAAGCAGGCACCCGGTCCGGGGCCAGCCAAGGGCTGGGGCCGATATGTTACCTCTCCTGAGATGCGGGGACGGGAAGAGATACATCCATGGCGTCCAAGGCACATGAAGAAGGTAAAAAATCCCAAGTAGATCCACGCAGAATAGAGCACAACACAACCACAGCAGGGAGCGTCGGGAAGAAAACACTGAGTTTCCGATGGAAGAAGAACAGTTAGAATTCCGGTAGTGACGTACGAAGTCCAGAAGAACAAGTAGACTAAGACGACCGGCCCTTTAAGAACCGGTAAATTTCCTAGGCTAAAACACGTCTGCTCACAAGAGCGAAGTATCGATGACTGATTGTGATTGGGCCACGTGGTGAATGCCCGTTTTTGGGCAAGGAAGGGAGGCTACTCTCAGCCCTAGTTAGGGTTCCCCGAGTGCCTCCCGGGTTGTGTAGGAACACAACAAGTTCTTAGGCTAAAATTGGGTAAGTAGTTGACACTTCCAGACAGTAATGTCATCGGTAATGTTTTTGAAGAAACAAAAACTAGGCTGTCACAGATTACTAAAAAGAGTTGATTGTAGTAGAATTTCATATCATTATCACTGTAAGGTTGGTTCTGTGAAATTCCAAATCATTCAATTTTCACTGTCACCAAAAGGCGTGCAAAAAAAAACACAAACAAATTAATTCATAACTTTTGATCTAATTGTCCGATTATTTTCAACTTGATATCATTGGAAGTAGAAAAATGAGACCTATCTGGAAAACATATTTACAAATGTGATCATGTAACTTACAAAATCACTTTGGAGTACCTACATAAAGTATACACCAGAACAGAGCCAGAAAAGTTGTCAGGAATTAAGTGACCGACTTGCCACCGACAGTAAAATGAAATATTACCGTCATCAGCATCGGATGAAGTTCCAGTTTCTTTTCCACAAGCTGAGCATGCTCTTTCAGAAACGTGCACAGGAAAAGGCTGAGGTTCTGAATAAAATTCTGTTCGTCATCTGTCCCTCTCTGGTAAGCATCACGGATGTTCGTTTCCACTGGAAGCATCTGCACACACAAGAAAGTATCTTTTACAAAAACAAAAAAGGAAGGAATGTTTATTAACCCCCTCATGCATGCAGTCACTGGTACTGTTTTAAGTATTGGTGGCTGCAAGCACAAGGGGGTTAAACCTATTGGTGGGACCCTTTAGAAACAAGGCAAAGCCCTTATGGCTCACGTGTATCGACCGATCCACACGTCTGACAAAAAGTAAAAAGATGTCTTCTGCACTAACAAAATCCATGTTTTCTCAAAATTTAATAAGTTTTCACACACCTGTCAAACCCCCTTGACCTTTGCGATGAGTCAACTAAATTAGGATACATAGGAAGGTTTTATCATCAGATACCTTTGTCCTTTGTGTCAAATTTGATTGAAAAGTTTGTAAAAATGTTGATAATAAATAAGTACAATTATTGGCATTTTATACACATTTGTCAACCTCTTGTGACCCTTGACCTTTCCGAGGGGTCATCCAAATTAGTATGCATAGATAGGTCTTACCATCAGACATCTCTGTAGCAAGTTTGGGTTTGAAGTTGTTAATAGTAATTGAGAAAAACAAATTCTTGTCAAAATATGGCTATTTTTTTTACCTATTTCCTGAGCTCTTGTGACCCATGACCTTTCCGAGGGGTCATCCAAATTAAGGTCTTACCATCTCTGTAGCAAGTCTGGGTTTGGAGATGTGAATAGTAAATGAGAAAAAAAAAATTATTGTCAAAATATGGCTATTTTTTTAACCTATTTTCTTAGCTCTTGTGACCCTTGACCTTTCCGAGGGGTCATCCAAATTACTATGCATAGATAGGTCTTACCATCAGGTATCTCTGCAGCAAGTTTGGGTTTGAAGTTGTGAATAGTATTTGGAGAAAAAAAACATCTCTCGTCAAAATGTGGTGATTTTGGACCCATTTCCTGAGCTCTTGTGACCCTTGACCTTTCCGAGGGATCAACCAAATTAGAGTGCATATAAAGGTCTTACCATCTGGTATCTTTGTACCAAGTTGGGTTCGAAGTTGTGAATAGTATTTGAGAAAAAATAAATTATGTCCCAAAATAGCTATTTTTCATTTTTTAAAAATATATTTCCTGATCCCCTGTGACCTTGACCTTTGTGAGGTCACTGAAATTGGTATGTTTAGAAAGGTCTTGCCACAAAGTATCCTTGGGCCAAGTTTAAAGACAGTAGCTTGAATAGTCTCCGAGAAAATGCCAACGTTAAAGTTTACCACGGCCCAGAACATAGACTCACTTTTGCTTCGCACGTGAGCAAAAAAAACCAACCCCACAACTAAATAGTTTTACAGAAGAGATACACGTAGCAGGAGCACGCGACTGCTGCTGAGTGTGCACTGTTGTGGATCGTCTGTGCAAGACATACCTGTTTGAGCTGGTTCATGGTGAGAGTGAATAGCTGCAGAAACTGTTCATCGTAGATCTGTGAAGCCTGGACGCCAGCTGCATAACAAATAACCACCCATTAATACTCACTCACTCTGTCCCCCCTATATGAAGTCTACCACATCACATGCAAATACCAGCTGAAGCTCAGACGACTGGATGCCAGCTGCTTTAGAGCCAAAAGATGTAATCACAAAGAGACACACAAACACAAAGCTAACAAACATATAACACACAGAAATGTTCATATATATATATATATATATATATATATATATATATATATATATATATATACACAGTTTGAGCAGCAAATGAACACGCTGAGCACTAAGTCCAAAATTCCCACTTTAGCAATGGTCCTCATAAGACCAGTTTAGTTAAGGCACCAGTCTAGTCAAGCACAAGCCTTGAAACATCATGGTACAGGCATCAGAACTGTTCATCCCAAAAAAATCTGAAAACGGCGATTTTGAAGAATTGTAGAGTTATTTAAAGCCATTTCCAAGTCAAAAGTGTTATTAAACAGGGGCCAGGAAAATCTGAAAATCGCCGAAAATCGGACAGTTCTGATGCCTGATGGTAGAATCATATCTTGATACAGAGTGAATGGGCCCAATGGGTAAAATACTTTTCGAAGTCTAAATTCATAATTCATTTGGAACTAAATGACATCTTGATTATATTTCTCACAGTTATCATGGACTTACTTTGGTAAACATAAATTTGCCTCATCATGTCCAATAATCTAACTCATCTGAATCTCTTTCTTTTCCTATAAAATAAAACAAGATGCAAGACAATGTCAGTGACAAACATGACAAACAGTAAAAAGAAAAACCCTAGTTTTCCTACTCACCAATTTCTGTTAAGCACTTCATGGTAACATTGCGGAACATAGGAACATTCAAAAACTGCAAGTCAAACAGAAAAAAAAAACATGTTTCAGTGAAACGGCAAATTTCTTTCAACTAGGGCAAGAGTATTTAGCAGGGTGGAGAACAAGCTCAAGTAAAAATCTCTGAAAAGTGGCCAGGGTCCAGGGGCCGCCTAGGCCCCGGTGGGGTCGAGGGGCAAAGCCCTGGTAGGGAAAAAAATGGATATTTTTCATTTTTAGAGGTAAATATTCTGGATTTTTGTGAGAGATAGCACACAGAAAAGGCTCAAATTTGACTACATGCAAACTCAAGATTACACAGTAAAATACATCATCAAAGGGTCTCTCCGGTTAATCACATGTGAAAAGCACAACATGGTAGGCTATTGATCAGTATCACAATAGACTAACAATGGCCGACACAGAGGACTGAACTTCCGGTGAACCGCCAAACGTTCATGTGATTAGTATTAATTAACAGGGCTTCTGTTTTCACAACAGGTTAAATGGTCTGTAGACCCCCAGGTATAAATTTTTGAGGGTACACAGACCCCCATCTGAGCATAATACAGGGTCCACAAATTTATTTAAGTTTAAGAACAACTGCATCATCTGTATGTTCTTTAAAATAAATTAACTCATTTTGCTCTCTCCTCTTTAAATTTGCTGTGACAGTGTCTGTGTGTCCTTTCCATGATACTGATTCTTTAACTGGTGAGCTGTCGTGCAAAAGCCTGTATTTATTTGTATGATCATTTGATAATGTATTGTAACTGAGAATATAGCCTTTTCTGCTGAAAGCAGATTGACAACCAAAGTCAGATGTCTAAACTCTCTTTCTTTCTCTGTGTGTCTGTGTGTGTGTGTGTGTGTGTGTGTGTGTGTGTGTGTGCGTACACCAAATGACTGAACTGGGTTACTTTCTTTACCATCCTTATGCAATCTGGGTCGGTGTAAAATTTTGGGTGGCCAGATCAGAAACCCATTTTTTCTGAGGGTTGTTTCTGTATTATCTTTCATTCAAAATTCAGAAAAAAATATCAAAATACGATGTGCCCATTTTAACAGATTTACTTCATCGTTGTGTTTCAGGGATGCCCTGGGCCTGTGTGTGGACACGGAAGCGGCCGGAGTGTTTTCAGATCAATTTGATTGGTCCAACACCGATGAACGGAGTTCCTTCCCTTGCTTAAACGTCTTTCGTCTCCAACGGACGCACCGGTCATTCTCTCGCATTTGCAGAGGTATTTTATGCAATATTTCTTAGTTAAGAGCACGCCCAAATGTACTTGTTCAGTGCAGTTATTTAACTGAGAGATGCCTCCAATCCCCGTACCCGTTTGGC
>BTPG01000004.1:77587450-77917301 GCA_036245525.1 Semisulcospira habei | reverse complement strand
AAATAAAGGCTGAAGTTTCAAGTGATTTCTTATGTTGTCAGTTAGTTAATTAATGTCGGTGTTCTGTTCTGTCATTTTAACTCGTTCTACCCCAAGATCGGAATCCCCAAATGTTGACGTCGTCTTGAGAAGACTGCGTTGCAGTGCAGGACACGGATCCACCATGATGGTTCAAGGGTGATGCCAGAATAGCTTGGCGCCCATAGGCACCAAGCTATTCTGGCATCACCCTTGAACTATCATGGTGGATCTTTATTTTGCTGTGGTGTGTCTGGGGTAGAATAAGTTAAGCCCAAATGTTGAAGTCGTCTTCAGAAGACTGCGTTGCAGTGCAGGACACAGATCCACCACGATAGTTCAAGGGTGATGCTAGAATAGCTTGGTGCCCATAGGTGCCAAGCTATTCTGGCATCACCCTTGAACTATCGTGGTGGATCTTAAATTTTGCTGGGGTAGAATAAGTTAAGTGTTCGTTTCTTCGTCTGGGTCTTTTTCTATCTTTGATATTTTTCCACACTTTTTGACCCGCATCATAGTCATACTGAGGCTAAATAGCTTCAAATCTGTTCACTGCCATAATTCTATGCAAGCTACATTACAGTACTTACAGATGAGGACATAGACCAATGGCTTTAGTTCAAGGGTGGTGCCACAATAGCTTGGCGCCTAGAGGCACCAAGCTATTCTGGCACTAACCCTTGGACTATTTCAGTTACACTAGTTGCACACACTGGTGTATTCCGAATGATAAGGGTTAATATTCAAAATGCTCTGTTGCTGTTTGTCTGAAACTCCAGAGTACCCCAAAACGCACAAAAAAGGTCCTTTAATTTCCAGAATACATTATGTTGATTCTCACATCAATGCCATGATAAACTGTTTTGCTTCAAAAGGACAAAACGCAGCAATGTTTAAACGATTTCCTCTGTAAAAATCATAATCGAAAGGTTTCGGGCCAGTGTTTATTGAATTTTGCACCATACTATGTAAAGAATGTTAAAGCACACATACACATTTAAGTTGGGAAAAAAAAATTAATGTGAAAAAGAAGTATTCCATGAACTTGACCTTATTACAGACGCCTACTGTTGTGAAGACACCCATTTTGACTGTAATGCCAGTTTCATTTGTGTGAGAGAGACACCCACCCACTTTATTGGCAGAAACCCATTTTTTCGGCATCTAGTGGCTCTGTTTCTAGAAAATGTCTATTTTATTTTAAGTTATAGAGCTTAGTTATAATGTGAGTTCTAAACATTCGCATCAATTCCAGAGCCTTAGAATAAATAGAAATATGGGAACCCATTTTCACATGAAATGCTAGGTAACCCACTCTGATGGTTGCGTCTCCCTGTGTGTGTGTGTGTGTGTGTGTGTGAACTGATGTACTTAAAAGTTTGTTTCAACCCATTTAACCCGAAAGACGTATTTCTCCAATGTTAGAGCTTTTGCCTAATAACTGTACCAGAAGATGGATCGACCATGATAAAAAAAACTAACAAACTTATTTCTGTTCAAATTTCTGGACTTGCTTTTTGAGTTTGCCTCCATGCATATTGCGCTTGGCATCCGTGTGCCGTCCTTGGTTAAGCCACGGAAATACACGCAGCCATGAACTCTGAAACGGCTGCGTCGCAGCGGCGGTGCCACTGACATACAGCCCAGGGGTATCATTTCTGGTATTGTCGATTGTCAATGGAGACGGCGGTGTCGAAGTGAACTTTCTTCTAAGCAATTATCAAGATCAGACGGTGCCGTATTGAAGAATCCGAAGCATTCCAGCTTCCTTAGCTTTGCTCCGCCATTTACAACTTCGTTCAAGATCGAAAGTGAAACGCGCGATGCCGCATCCCATAATAGTATGAATGGTGACGTCACAGCAAGTAACGCGTTCGACATGTAGCGCGCACTTTGTAATAACATGCTGACACCACACCTGGCGTAAACTTGCCCGTCCAGTCTGACACTCGCACGAACCCCGGAGTCAGGCCTATTTTGAACGCACCCACGACCAAGCGAGCGACTAAACGCAACTCAAAGAATGACTGTCACCGACCTGCTAGGGTACGCACGGTGGCGCAAGGATGATGTGTCTCGGAAGCAGATGCACTGAATTTTAGTGCCATCTGATTACCCCTTAGTTACATTTTCAGTACGTGATTTTGAGTTTTAGTGCGCCGGAGACGCACTAAAACGGAAGCCCTGTGAGTAAGCCTTATACTTATATTGCGCGGCAGTGCATACAATGTTACACTCGCGGGCGCCACGTTCAGTGTCGAGAAAGTAAAAAGCTGGACACGGACCTGAACTCGTCCTATTTTTTTAACTCGGATCGAGACTTGGAGAAAATGTGTTTCGCAAATTTTTCTTGGAACTCTATTTCATTTTCTCGGAAGTGACGCTACCTTTCCTCGGAAAATCGCGGATCTGAGGAGAGTTCTCCACCCTGATTTAGGTGTGTCTATGTGTGTGTGAGTGTGCCGAGGGATTAAACATTGTAAATATAAGAGCAAATTTCTTTGTCCTAGGGCAGGAGGGAGTGTGTGCACGCATGCATGTGTGTGCGCACTCGCGCGTGTGTAGCAAAATTACACAAAGTCCAAATAATGATAAACATTTTCAATAGAGTCATGCCATCAAGATTGTTTTATGACTTCTATCCCTCTAGACAGAGTTACAGCCCTTGGGATTACATGCATAAAAGTAAGATCATTTTCACTTTAATAAAGGACAGGGCTAGACCACATTCCAGGCCCTGCCAGTTTGGACCAGATAAACAAAGCCCATTCCCTGCTGACCTAGATAATGTCCCTGCAGGCCTGCACAGGTCAAATGTAATTTAAAAAAAATGTTCCAATTTAAGACAGAAACAGCAATCATTCAGACTTTCTTTTAACTAAAAATCTACAGCATCCTTCATTTCTTTACTGAAGAAAATAATCTCTGCAAGAAGAAATCATGCAATTCCGCTCTATGACTCCTCACCTCCCTCTCACCCTAAACAAAACTGAAAAAAAAATAAATGACAAGGAACATGCTTGCTGTCATGTTTCATACCTTATAGATGAGTGTGGTGATGAGTTTTGTTTCAAAGATGTAGCCCAACGGAATCCAGTTGAGGAATCTCAGCAGAGTTTCTAGTGTGGCTCCAACCAGGGGAGCATTCTGTGAGTTGTCCTGTGTTTGAAAGAAAATGTGTCATTATGCAGAACTATGAACTAAAATCTATTTAAGAGTGAATCAAAATGCACTTGATGCTTTACAGCCACAAATGCACATTTTCAAACTTGCAACTTGAAAAGACAAGACGATCATTTGAGTTGAAAAATGAATGCTGCCTAAATGGACTAAAAACATTCAAATTAAAAAAGCAAGTTCACTGTATGGTATTATGGAGATATGTTCATCCTTGCAAGACTCATTTTAGTTTTTATTGCAGCTGCACATATGTAGGAATGTGCATAAAAAATGTATTTTTTCGAAAAATACTTACCGATGGTATCACTGATAGGAAGATATACTTAGCCTGTCAATTTCAGTCTCCAAAATTGTTGTGTGTTGCTACACAACCAGGGACGTACTTCTAGCTAGCAGCTACCCCATCCCATGAGTGGCCTCCCTTCCTCCGGATAGCCTCCCTTCCCGATCTCACGAGAGGACGTTATTTCCAAGTTCTATCTTAACAGACAGACGGCAAGCGGGGAAGGTGGGAGGGAAATCTGAGTAATACCATCGGTAAGTATTTTTCGAAAAAATTTATTTTAAGAAAAAATATATTTTTCTCTAAAATGTATTTTTTTGAAAAATACTTACCGATGGCATGACTCAGAGGTCCCTCCCTCCTGCCCCGCTTGCCGCTATTGAGCTAAGGCAAAAAGACTGACGGGAAGGAAAGCACCGGATATGGAGGAAGGGGAGGCCACTCAGGGCTTGGTAACGACGCTCTGAAGTCGCCTCCTTGTTTGTATAGTATACACATCGGATGCTTAGGCTGAACTCGGTATGCTAAGTGTACCTCCTATTAGTCATGCCATCGGTAAGTATTTTTCAAAAAAATACATTTTAGAGAAAAATATATTTGTTTTCTCAAAACTCTTACCGATGGCATGACTAATAGGAGGAATGTCAAATAGGAGGTGGGTGCCGCCTAACACCAACCCTCAAACGAATCTCCAAGAAGTGCACTCCCCGTGCTTTAGGTTATCGAGGCCACCCACATGCGCTCAACTCTCAACGATTTCAGCCATGCGTACCTACTGTGCTGGTGGTGCCTGGAGGGAGTGCTGCGCTGCTGAGATGTCCCCCACCATGGCCAAACTGTCACGCTGGCCGGATAGGTCCCGCAAGTAGAAACGGGCGAAGGTGGATTCCGCCCGCCAGCCCACGGCAGCCACAATGTCTCGTACTGCGCAATTGCGATCAAATGCGATGCTCGTTGCCACTGCCCTCACTTCGTGTGCCCGTATGCGCATCGTTTTTGCTCTCTCGGGGGAGAGTTCTGTATACGAAGACCGGATGACCCATCGTAGCCAGGATGAGATTGTCTGTGCGGAGATATCACTTCTGCCTGGGGCCAAGGGCAGGAAAAGGCGGGTACGTCCTTGTCTGAGTGGCTTCGTTCTGTGCAAGTAAATTCGCAGCGCTCGGACCGGATCCTGTTGACGAGATTCTGGGGACTGATCCGTATGTCGTAGGGGTCTTATCGTTATGACCTGTGGAGCAGCTGCGGGTGGGCGATTCTTGGCTAAAAAGGATTGGTCGGTGAGAAGCTGCACCGAACCATCAGTCCGGAATTGTAGATAGGCGGAGCGCGTGGAGAGCGCATGTAACTCGCTCACCCGGGATGCTGTGGCGAGTGCCAACAGAAAGCATGTTTTCCTGGTTAAGTCACTGAACCGTGCCAAGGTGAGAGGTTCAAAGCGGGTTGAGTTGAGCCACGTCAGAACCCATGCCAAGTCCCAGCGCGGGACTAGAGAGCGTGAAACCGGCCGCTGAAGGTCTAGGTGTGCCATCAGATCTGATATATCTTTACAGGTTCCTGGGTCTGGTCGACCCAAGTGGCGGTAAGGTAAGCGACTAGCGTGGTGTTGTTGGAAAGAATCAGGACTGCTTGTTGAGAGACGATCTTCCCAGGCAACGAGGGCAAGCCAAACGGCCTTCAGTTCCAGCCAGTTTATGTTTTTTCCGACGTGATCTTGCAGCCAGCTGCCTGAAGCTGTGATGAACTCCGGCAGCAGGTGTGCACCCCAGCCAGCTAGGCTCGCATCCGTGCAGATGGAAAGTAGAGGAGAGGGGGAGACGAGGGGAACCCCTGATGCAAGCCAGGAAGGATCCGTCCAACGCTGTAGGTGAGGTCTGATCAAAGGAGACACTGGAACAGGGGTCGTCAGATCGCCAGACGAAGGACGCCAGTGGAGGAGTAGATGCAACTGCACCGGTCTGGAGTAGAGTCTGCCGAGGGGCAGAAGGTCCGCCGCCGCACTCAATAGTCCCAGAAGTTGTAGCCAAACCCTGGCCGGAACCGCATCTGCACGTGAGACTTGGAGCGCCAGCATTGCTAACTTCTGAATCTGAGCTGTGGGAAGCCGAACGCGGTTGAGGTCGGTCAGGAATTCCATGCTGAGATGTACGAATCGGCGAGATGGCGCAAGGTCCGACTTGCCGAAATTGATCAGAAAACCGAGCTGGCGGAAGAGGATGATCAGTGCTTCCCTGTCCCTCTCCAGATCGCAGGCAATCTGATTTCGGAGGAGCAAATCGTCCAGATAGTGGAAGTTGGACTCGAGGACGACCGGCAGAACTTTGCGACGACTGCATTGATGATTCTGGTGAAAACCCAAGGGCTGAGGTTGAGGCCAAAGGGGAGCATCCGGAACCGATACACCACTCCACGGAAAGCGAAGCGCAGATACCGTCGGGAGGCCGGATGCACAGGAACGTGAAAGTACGCGTCCGCCAGATCGAGGCTGACTGCAAAGTCCATCGGTTGGATGGACGCCTTCAAAGCCCTGGCTGTCTCCATCCGGAAGTGTGGAGCGGAAATGTATCTGTTGAGAGCTGAGAGGTCTATGACGGGACGCCACTTGTTGCTGGGTTTGGGGACGACAAAAAGACGGCTGTAGAATGCCGGCGAGTCGTGTCGAGAGACCACCTCCGTGGCGGCCTTCTGTAGCAGAGCAGTGATCTCGCCTAGAAGAGCGTCCACTTTGATCCGATCGACAGGTTCTCTGGTCCAGAGAGGGGAGCGTCGCAGAGGCGGAGGAGAGCGAAATGAGATTAGGAGGCCCTCTGAAATGGTAGAAAGGACCCAAGGGTCATTCGGCAGTAGCGAGCGCCACGCGTCGCTGTGCCGAGCTAGCCTCCCGCCAACTGGAGACCCTGCAGAGAGTGGCGGGGGGAGGCACAGGTGCGAGTCAGAAGGCCCTCCCACGACCGGTCCGCCGGGCGTGTTTGGGCCAGGAGGGAGTCGGGGTTGGGAAAGGACGGGAGCGACCGGTAGCTGGGGTACGAGTAGCGAAGCGGGCGGACCTGGAGTAGGGGTGAGAAGTGGGTCTAGCAGTCCGCAGGGCGCGACCCACGGCCTTGCGGGTAGCCTGAAAGCGGGCGGGAGCACAGCGGGTGGGCCAGATGTCCTTAGACGCGTCCTTGACAGACTGCCAGGTGGGTCCAAAAAGCCATCCACCTCCGAGTGGGGCCTGGCGGAGCTGAGTCTTCACCGACGCGGGGAGGGTCGAACAACTCCTGAGGACGACGTCTCTGCGCATCAGGTCACAGTTAGCCGCGGCGGTCATGGTATTCACATAAGTATGGTATGCAGCCCGGTTAGCAGCCACCGCTAAAGCGAGGATGTCTTCTAACAGAGGTGAAATAGAGGGGTGCCAGGAATCTTCCACACGTCTCACCATGGCCTGCGTCGCTAGGTCCAAAAATCCAGCACAGGAGAGAGCATTGCGGATGAGGACCGCTGTCTTGTCCAGCCCTCGAGGCATCCGGAGCTGCAGAGATCTGCGACTGCCCGCCTGACTTTCAGCTGCGATATCCACTGCTGGAAGAGGGCAACTAAAGGCCTGAGAATGCCCAGCATACCAACGCTGGCGAAAGGAGATATCCAACACCTCCGGCCACTTGGAGTCTGCGAAGAAACTGGAGTCGCCAAAGGAGACCTGCTGTAAATGCGCCGAAAATGCATCCGCAAGATCCCGGAATCCGGGAGGCTGTGGGATTGATTGATTGACTGTACATTGCTTAACGTCCCGACAGCAACAAGGCTTTCTCAGGACGTGCCTGCACTGCTTGTGAAAAAAAAACTAAACAGAAAATTGAATGTATGTCGCCAGCCGGTCAAATACGTTAAATAAACCTACAACATGGGGCCTAAATAAAGCTAAGACCATTTAGCAACACACATCCAATATCAAGAGCTACAGGCAGTGCAGACAGTAGGGAGAGTTTTAAAAAGGCAAATACAGGTGAATGGACAAAGGGTAGACAGAAACACATGCCCCAGAATAGAGAGAAAAACCCACCCTGTGGGGCTGACCAGGGTGACCCTGGGAACTAAAAAATACCTAACCCCACCCAAGTCCCACAAGGCAGACCCGGGTGGGGTGGGAGGCTGTGGGAGGGACCTGAACCTCTTGGCCTGTCTGGGGGCATCCACGGAAGCGGAAGCTTTCCGCTTGAGAGGGGGAGACGGGGGACAGGCGTCCGGAGGAAGAATGGACGAAATCAGCCGTGCGGCTTCATCTAAGGACCGCAGAGTCTCCATGCTCGGGGCTACAAAGGGAGCCTGTGTCGAGGAGCTGCCTGAAGTCCGAGAGACCGGAGTCGTGGACCGACGATCATCGAAAAGTAGTGCCGAGACAGAATCCTCTGGCAGAATACTCAGGACCTCCTCGTCAGCAAGAGAAGCAGACCTCCGGGACCCGGGCAAGGAAGGAATTTGGTTAGGGGGTAGCCGTTGTACATCACAAGAGCGAGTTTGGGATGAGGTGACTTCCCTTGTAGTTTGCGGTCGACGAGCTGTGTTTATGGGGAAAGAAAGATGGCTCACCTGCTGGCTGGACCGACGAGGGGGAAGGCTGTGAAGCGAAGGAGAAGATTCCCTCGAAATGCAGCGGACAGATCGATCATTGTGGTGAGAGGATCGGCAACTACTGGGGGAACGACTGTGTCCGCGTGGATCCGCTCGTCGGGTCCTGGTGCACTCGTCTTTAAATAAGGATTCCCGAAAAGGTTCTCGCACTGTCGTAGGTGAGCGGTGTCGCTTGTGCGATGAAGAATGCCGTGGGGAGCTGGAAGCTGTCCACTTCCTAGGGGCGGCAAAACACATAGAGGGAGAACCTGAAAAAGTGATGGACCGTTGGCTGTAATTTGAGCAACGCAACGTGCGGTCTCGTGGCGCCATCGAGTGGGGAGTGGCTTTGTGTCGAGGATGCACTGGCACTGCCTTAGAGGCTAATTGACGAACTGGGGAGCTGTTGTTCACCGCGTTGCGGGGCGACTGAAGCCGCTGCCGGCCGCGCTCTGAAGTGGAGCGGGCGGACAAAGTGCCAGTGGAGTCGTGAGAGATAGGAGGTCTGTCGTTCACCGCGATGCGGGGCGACCGAAGCCGCCGCCGGCCGCGCTCTGTCATGGAGCGAGCGGACAAAGTCCTAGAGGACACGTCGGGGTGCAAAGAAAGATCAACCGCGTAGCGGGGCGACCGAGGCCGCTTTTGACCGCGCTCCGCCATGGAGCGGGTGGACAAGGTTCGAGAGGGCATGACTGTCCTAGGTACATATTGGGCCCGACGAGAAGTCACATCTCCCAAATCTGAGTATGCGCGCCGGACGATTCCGTCTGCTGTAGAGGGGGGGGGGGGGGGGGGTGGGGGCGGGAGTAGGAGGGTAGGTCTGGGAAGGTGCAGGTCATTCGCGCCGGTAAAAACTCCATAGTTGTGACCATTGTTCCTCCACCCAGTCGGCGCAAATGTTACAAGTTTGTCCGGATGCTCAGCCGGAACAGGGGAGGCATACAGCATGGGAGTCACTGGGCCACTGAAAGGTTCCACACTGCACGCAGGTCTTTACTTGTAAACTGCAACACAAAACAAAAGTGAAAGGTGACAGTGTGTGTACACCTGAAAATCTCGATCTCGACGGGGTGCTAACTTGGGTTACCTGCGTGGCGATAAAGTATCGTATCGCTGCACGATCGCAGTTACCCCCCTCGAGGCCACGATATCCGAACGCACGAACAGAGGAGTCTATTATATCCGCCGTTCGAAATCAGAGGTCATTTTAAGCGAGTTCCTGAAAAGTCGAGCAAGTTTCATGAAAATTCGAGCCATGTCCGACATTTGAGCAAAAATCCATGGAAAGTGCCAACGGCCGGTCCGCCATCTTGCCGGCTACGTGGCATAACCGAGGCCTTACCTTGTCATTGCGGCTCTTATCTCTGTAATTCCGTCAGGAAACTAGCCAAAGGCAAGATGAAACTCGTCAGGAATCCAAGAAAAGACACGCTGTCAGTTGATTTCCACGTAACACACCGGTAACACGACGAAACCGTCGAAGAAAATCCACCTTGGCTGAACACAACCGTTACGGAAGCGCTAAGCAAAAAAGACTGACGGGAAGGAAAGCACCGGATATGGAGGAAGGGGAGGCCACTCAGGGCTTGGTAACGACGCTCTGAAGTCGCCTCCTTGTTTGTATAGTATACACATCGGATGCTTAGGCTGAAATCGGTATGCTAAGTGTACCTCCTATTAGTCATGCCATCGGTAAGAGTTTTGAGAAAACAAATACATTTGTTTCATCAAAAACTTTACCGATGGTATTACTGATAGGAAGAATGGCGAAGAGGAGGAGGGTGCCGTGGAAAATGCTCAGCCGTGGGGTAACTGCTTAGCTAGGTCCCATTCAAGCGCACGCTCTCGACAATTTCAGTTAAGAATTACCTATGGCGCATCCAGCGCCGGGAGGGAGCGTTGCCCTACAGTGATGTCCCCCACTAGTCTCAGGTTTTGCCTATGGCCGGAGAGGTCACGGAAATAAAAGCGGGCGAAAGTAGATTCAGCCCGCCAGCCCACCGCCGCCACAATGTCCCGCACGGCGCAGTTGCGGTTGAACGCTACGCTCGTGGAGACAGCCCGGACTTCGTGTGCTCGAATCCTCAACCTCTTCGCTCCCTCTGTCGAGAGGTCTTCGTATGCGGATCTTATGATTCCGCGTAGCCAAGCGGAAATCGTCTGAGCCGAAATATCATTCTTGCCCGGAGCTAAGGGCAGGAAGAGGCGTAAACGACCTCGCCGTATAGGTTTAGACCGGCGGAGGTAAATTTTTAATGCCCGGACCGGGTCTTGTTGGCGCACGTCCGGGAGCATATTTGGGCTCCGCAAGGGACGAACAGTTGAGGTGGGGGCGGAAGGGAGCCTGTTTTTGGCCAAAAAGGAAGGACTAGTGAGGAGTTGGACAGAGCCGTCGGCCCGAAGTTGTAGGCAAGACGGGTGTATGGAGAAAGCGTGGAGTTCACTCACACGAGAGGCAGTGGCCAGAGCCAGTAAGAAGCACGTTTTTCGAGTCAAGTCAGAGAACCTCGCCAAATGCAGGGGTTCAAAACGGGCAGTGTTCAGACATGTTAAGACCCACGCGAGGTCCCAGCGAGGTAGTAGGGAGCGTGTGACAGGTCGCTGGAGGTCAAAATGAGCCATAAAATCGGAGAGATCTTTGCATGAACCAGGATCGGGTAGTCCCAAATGGCGGTATGTATCTGCCACCATAGATAGATATCCCCGAATAGTAATGGGTAGACCGATCCTGAAAGAGCCACAGAAAGAATTCAGCCAGCTGAGGCATAGTCAAAGCAGTGGGGGAAAGTTGTCTAGTACCGCACCAAGCGTGCAGGACTCTCCATTTCCCCTCATAAACCTTCAGGGTTGAAGGGCGTCGTGCTGAAGCGATAGCCGCCACCGCTGCATCCGAGAAACCTCGAGCTGTGAGGGCACGCCGCACAACCTCCAGGCGTGTAAGAGGAGGTTGTCCGGGCAAGGGTGAAATAGGTCTCGTCGGGGTTGCTTCAGCATCGTCCGCGGCGTTGGTAGGCGGAGCGGGGGATCCGTGGCGAGACTCAGAAGATCCGTTGTCCAGTTCTTGGTCCAAGAAAATGGGGCTACCAAGAACAGCAACATGTTGCAGCCGCGGAGTTTTAGGAGAATCTTGGGGATCAGGATCGAGGGAGGGTATGTGTAGGCCAGGAGACCCTCCCAAGGAATGGAAAGAGCATCTACCGCCCATGCCAGCGGGTCCGGAAATGGAGAGACAAAGAGGGGAAGTTGTGCATTCCACCGAGTCGCGAACAGGTCGATCATGGGTGTCTCCCAGTGGATACAAATCATGCGAAAAATGTCGGGACGGAGAGTCCACTCTGTATGGAGAATTTGATCCGGACGGGACAGAGAATCCGCCAACACATTGAGTCGTCCCGGAATGTGACGGGCCCGTAAAATGATGTCTCGATCTCGGCACCACACAAGAAGGTGAAACAGAAGGATGCACAGGGAAGGAGAGCGCGTTCCGCCCTGCTTCTGAATGTAAGCCATGACTGTCGAGTTGTCTGATAGGACCAAGACCTCCTGGTGAGACACGTGCGTTTCCCAAGCGATGAGAGTGAGCCAAAATGCTTTCAACTCCAGCCAGTTGATGTGTTTTCCCACCATCTCCGCTGGCCACAGGCCCGATGTCTCCTGAAATTCTGGGAGAAGAAGCGCGCCCCAGCCAGAGAGACTGGCATCTGTGCAGATCGACAGGTAGGGCATTGGCGATGATAGGGGAACCCCGGAGGCTAACCAGAGAGGGTCTGTCCACCGGAGGAGAAAAGGCCGGACCAAGGAAGACACCGGAACACGGACTTCTAAATCCCCTGAAGACGGTCGCCAGAGGAGAAGGAGATGTAATTGAATCGGACGCGTGTAGAGCCGACCTAGGGGAAGTAAATCCGCTGCAGCGCTCATGAGGCCCAACAACTGTAACCACGTCCGTGCAGAAGCTTCCATGGCACGATACATCTGTAGTGCTAGATTCGCTAACTTCTCGATCCGAGTCTGAGGGAGGCGAACCAGGTTTAGATCTGTTTGAAACTCCATGCCCAGAATGAAACTGCGGGAAGGTAATAGATCCGACCTGCCGAAGTTGACTAGGAACCCAAGACTGTGAAGAAGGCATAGGAGAGCGTCTCGGTCGGTGGACAGGTGGGACGTGGCCTGATTGCGGAGTAGCAGATCGTCAAGGTAGTGCGAGGTCGGACTGAGAGAAGACCGCCGGGCGTGTGCGACCACTGCATCCATGATCCTGGTGAAGACCCAGGGACTGATGTTCAGACCAAATGGCATAGCCCGGAACTGATAAACCACTCCCTGGAAGGCGAAGCGTAGGTAACGGCGAGCACATGGAGGTATGCATCGGCCAGATCGAGACTGACAGCGAAATCCATGGGCCTGACCGCGGTCCGGAGAGCTTTCGTAGTTTCCATCCGGAAGGATGGAGCGGCCAGAAACTTGTTCAACGTGGAGAGATCGATCACAGGACGCCAAGAGCCGTCCGATTTTGGAACGACGAAGAGATGACTGTAGAAAGCCAGAGAGTCGTGACGGAGGACCACTTCTGTCGCGGATTTTTGAAGTAAAGCTGTCACCTCCGCCTGTAAAGCCGCAGCTTTGACCAGATCGTTCGGTACCCGAGTCCAAAGTGGTGAGCGCCGCAGAGGTGGAGGGCGTTGAAAAGTGAGTCGGAGTCCTGCCGTAACGGTAGAGAGGATTGATTGTACATTGCTTAACGTCCCGACAGCAACAAGGCTTTCTCAGGACGTGCCTGCACTGCTTGTGAAAAAATAAAAAATAAACAGAACATTGAATGTATGTCGCCAGCCGGTCAAATACGTTAAATAAACCTAACACATGGGGCCTAAATAAAGCTAAGACCATTTAGCAACACACATCCAATATCAAGAGCTACAGGCAGTGCAGACAGTAGGGAGAGTTTTAAAAAGGCAAATACAGGTGAATGGACAAAGGGTAGACAGAAACACATGCCCCGGAATAGAGAGAAAAACCCACCCTGTGGGGCTGAACAGGGTGACCCTGGGAACTAAAAAATACCTAACCCCACCCAAGTCCCCCAGGGCAGACCCGGGTGGGGTAACGGTAGAGAGGATCCAAGGATCACCCGGGAACAGAGAACGCCAAGTCGCGCTGGGTTGGGATAGCCGCCCGCCGTCTGGAGATCCGAGCGAATTCGCCGGGGGCATGGACGAAAGAGAGTCAGCGGGCCCTCCCCCAGCCGGGCCGTTGGCCCCGACCAGGCCAAGAGGAGGTTTGGGGGGGGGGGGGGGGGGGGGGGGGGAAGGGGGGGGGGGCGGGAGCGGCCAAACGATTTGGGACGGGAAGCGCCGAAAGGCATACTGGGGGTTGGACGAGGAGCGGGTCTGTAGGACCGCAGGGCGCGACCCACGGCCTTGCGGGACGAACGAAAGCGCAAGAAAGGGCGAGACGTAGGCCAGATATCCTTGTGTGACTCCCTCACAGCCTGCCAGGTGGAGCCGAAAAGTAAAGGACCCCCAATGGGAGCCTGGCGTAGTTTGGATTTAACAGGATCAGGCAATCCCACACAAGCGTCGAGCACAGCATCTCGGCGAATTAAATCACAGTTGATGGCAGAAGCCATTGCATTGGTTGAGGCGTGGTAAGAAGCCCGGTTTGCCACCACAGCCAAAGAATGGATCGCACGAAGAGGAGCGGTGGAACTAGGGTCCCAATTATCTTCTAATGCCCGAGCAATTGCTTGTGTTGCGAGGTCTAGGAAACCGGAGCAAGCCAGAGTGTTGTGAATGAGAACAGCAGTCTTATCAACACCTCGAGGAATGCGAGAAAAGGCGATACGGCGTCCACCCGCCTGAAATTTCGCATCAGTGTCCAGTGATGGCAAAGGACAGGAAAACGCCTGAGAGTGGCCTGCATACCAGCTCTGGCGAAAACGTATATCGATGCCCGTCGGCCACTTGGCATCCGAAAAGAAAACCGGCTCCTTAGAAGTTGCGAGAGGTAACTGGGCCGAAAATGCGTCTGAGAGATCGTGGAAACCCGGCGGTTGTGGGAGAGATTTAATCCGCTTGGTAGGAAGGAGAGCATCTACAGAAGTGGAAGCTTTACGCTTGAGTGGGGGAGCGGAAGGACAAATATCCGCCTTAAGGAAAAGTTGAATAAGGTCCGAGGCCGCCTCAATCGACCGCCTGGTCTCGATATTTGGAGCGATGTGGGAGGAAGAGTCCGAATCATCGCAATGAGAGTCCGCTGAGATGGAAAGCAGGGACGCAGGATGGTCACCAGAGACACCCAAATTGGAGGTCGAATCGTCCGGGTGGAGACCGAGTACGTCGACGTCAATAGCCTCAGAGACCAGTCGAGAAGAACGCGGAAGATCCCAGGAGGAAGGTGAATGCAGTAGACTCGAGACGAGAGCGGCGCCGAGAAGACTGTTCGCCTGAACGATGTACGCGTGGTGTAAGTCTACTAGCCGGGGTGCTAAGGGGGACCGGAAGGCCCGCCACGCCGAGCGAAGGATCATAAAGAAAAGAGCGATGGTGGGTGTTTAGACGTATTTTTGTGAACGACTGAACGGTGTTTGCGCGGTGACCGGCTACCCGCCGGGGCGCTATGGGACACCGCAGGTCTCGCCGCGCCAAGCAAAGGGTCATGAAGTGACTCGCAATGGCGACACTGAGGCGGATAAGTTTCTATGCACGGTGACTGGCTACGAGCCAGGGCGCTGCGCGGTGACCGGGTAAAAACCGGGGCGCTAGGCAACACCGTGGGCATCACCACGTCGTACAAAGTGTCAGGCAGGGACGGACTGTGGCGACGCTTAGGTGGAAAATTGTTTGAACGGTGTGTGCGCGGAGACCGGCTACGAGCCAGGGTGCTTCGGGGTGACCGGTTACAAACCAGGGCGCTAGGGGACACCGGGAGCCTCTCCGCACCGTGTAAAGTGTCAGGAAGTGACGAACGATAGCGACGCTTATGTGGAACGGTATCTGAATGGTGTATGCGCGGTGACAGGTTAAAAGCCGGGGCGCTGCGCGGTGACCGGGTACGAACTGGAACGCTAGTGAACACCTGGGGCCTCGCCACGCCATGCACAGAGCCATGACGTGACAATCTATGGCGACGCTTAGGCGAAAAGGTGGAGGTGAGCAAGGCCACATCAGATTGATCGTTAACCGGGCTAGAGGTAATCATATACCGGTGTCCCGTCCGAGTTAGAGCGGTACTTCGCCGCAAGTGACCCGTCTTCGTAGATCGGGTGCGAGGGACTGATAGGAAACGGATTTCCTGAGAGCGAGAACGCATATGAGAGGAAACAAACTTACCTCCCTCAGCAGAAGGGACAGCGTCTGTAACCTTGTCCATTGAGATAGAAGAAGATACCTGTAAGGGTACTCGAACAGGGACATGGGAGTGAAGGGTGAGGGAGCGAACGGAGTCCTGGGACTGAGAACAACAGGACAACTCGTCGACTGCGGCCGAATTGGGAGGGGCTGGTGGGACTGGAGCCGTAGAAAAAGAAATGGGGCGCTTGCGCTGGTAAAAGCTCCACATTTGAGACCAACGGTCTTCCTCCCAAGCCGCGCAAGTAGGGCAGGTTTTATCTGAAGCATTGCCCGAGCACGGAAGACAGCGCAAATGTGAATCCGACGGCCACTGGAATTTGCCGCAGGAGGTGCACGTTCTTAGTTGACCACTGCAACAAGTCATGCAAACAGGGGATAACCGCGCGGGGTCGGGACCACGAAGGCCACTCGTACAACCGTTGTAACGACCGATGTAACGACAGAATACGAAGTCGAAAGAAAAGGCCAAAACGCCGCAATTCCACGGAAATTGCCTCAGTAAGCAGTAATACGCCGGGCGAGACAATGTCCGAGGCCTTACCTGGCCATCAGGGAAGTTCGAGACCGACAAAACGAAGGAGAAATACGAGAAGAAATACGGAGACTGTAAAAAACGAAACCGACAAAATGGCAGTTAAGAATGAACTTGGAAATAACGTCCTCTCGCGAGATCGGGAAGGAAGGCTATCCGGAGGAAGGGAGGCCACTCATGGGATGGGGTAGCTGCTAGCTAGAAGTACGTCCCTGGTTGTGTAGCAACACACAACAATTTTGGAGGCTGAAATTGACAGGCTAAGTATATCTTCCTATCAGTAATACCATCGGTAAAGTTTTTGATGAAACAAAGGGCAAGGTGGACAGAGGGATCAATTCTGGAACAATTACCATGACAAACTGGCAGAGCTGGAAAATCTGTGAGAACTCGCTGCACATTGTGTCTTTCAAGTGTTTAGCCTTGGCCTGAGTCATCTGACCACTTGAAAAGTCAAACACTTCTTCACTGAAACAAAGAAATACATCTGTCATGATTGGGCACATACCACTACATCTGTTCCATATACCCCAACAGCCACATTCGATGAACAGATAAAGACAATAATTGTTTACAAGAGGCACATATTTTCTCCCTCTCAGGTGAAAAGATTGCATAAACAGGAAAGTGACCTACTTTGTTAAAAATATTGCTCTAAATTCAATACAGAGGTGATCCTTAAAGCTAAAACAGATTGTCATTACTTTATTACCAACCTAAGGAGTTTCAGGATGATCATGTTGTTCTGACACAGAGACTCATTCGTCTTGCTCGCTCCAACAATGTCACTGATAAAGGTTGGCCAGTTACGTGGCCACTCAAACTTCAGAATCTGAAAAAATAAAAATCAAAACTGTTAAACCATAAGCAGTGACTGAGCACCTGAGTGGTCAACATTTTATACTGTTCACCTTCTTCGAAGTATATTAAACCCATTTTCTAGAATACACTTCAAAAGAGTGAAACCAATCTTTGTAATTAATTAAAAACATAATTATGTAAATACAGATTTTAAAATGCCTTCTAAACAAGTTTTACTGATCAAAATCACAGATCCAGAGCAGCCATACCTGAACAAGGATCATGTTCAGCTTTCCCACGTAGACTTTCTCCTTCTCCATCAATGCTGCATCTGATGAAGTCTTGATGATCAACCCTACAATATACTTTTTGATACCTGCAACATAATATTCAAAATAATAGAAGGTGGAAATAATGTTTTGCTACAAATACAATTACAAATAAACACCAGACTGCAAATAGCATACTTTTATCATCCATGAAAAATAAATTCCAGTACAAAACATCAAAGTAGCCCAGTTGTCATCAAGTACAGAACAGTGTAACACTCAATTTGAGTTTTTATCTGTAGACATGATCATATGATGATCCAAATACTTGTGCGAGCTAACAACTGCCATGGATTGAGTTAGTTAGTTATTTGGGTTTAACGCCAAGCAGGCGACTAAGGCCATCTCATGGCGGGATGGGTAAAAATCTGGTCAGCCAGACTAAAAGCAAGGTCTTAAGACAAGATGTAAATGACTAAGTGCCAAAAGGTGAGCAAAAAGTGAGTGATCTCTTTTGCGTGAAACTAAAATCTGTTTAAAAAGACACGTGTTGACTTTAACAAGTGCAATGTGTGTGTGAATGATTGAAGATATACTGGCAATAATTTCTGCACCTAAGGTAAAGCCGTTTGGTGAGTATACTGTAAAACGCCAGAATTCACCAATAAAAATCGGCCCGGGAAAGCGGACAATGACATGCCGTCGGTCTGTTTTGATCTCGCGTGTAAAAGCAACAATAACAAACCTGGTGCCAACCATGCCCATATGTTCAGGGAAGATTGATCTTATAATCCGTGTATTTCCCAGATTTGAAGGCAAGCCATGCTTTTGTTTATTGCGCTTGAAAGTAGCCACTGTCGGACGTCAGATTTGTCGCAACAGCAGCATCTTAATTTCCGCAAACTTGTGCTAGCGAAAGGCACGCTGACCCAAACCGGAAATGGCGTCATTGCGTTTTCGCTTTCGTTGAATATTTTATATGCTTTAAATTTACTTTTCCGTCACAGTTTTCTAAGCTGGCAAAAAAATTGTGAGCGGCCAGTTTTTGTCGCAAGATCTGAGTTCAACTATTTGACAAGTTTAACAAAGTTGTTTTGGGTTTTTTTGGTCTACGATCGTCCGGTTATGATAGATGCATTATGGGCCACATTCCAGCGTGGTTGTTTTGAATGTCCGGTTTGTCAATGGAGAGCTACAACTCGTGACATTTTGTCGCAACTGTTTTCATAAATCTGACGTTCGATCACTTCTGACGTTCGAGTGTAATCATAGACAAAATAAAGAGCCAAATGTTTATTGTAAGGGACCATTTTCAAGAGTTTGAATCGCCCGAGACTCCAGCACCGATTTTAGGCAGTAGGTTGGATTGATTGATTGATTGTACATTGCTTAACGTCCCGACAGCAACAAGGCTTTCTCAGGACGTGCCTGCACTGCTTGTGAAAAAAAAAAAAAATAAAATAAACAGAACATTGAATGTATGTCGCCAGCCGGTCAAATACATTAAATAAATCTAACACATGGGCCTAAATAAAGCTAAGACCATTTAGCAACACACATCCAATATCAAGAGCTACAGGCAGTGCAGACAGTAGGGAGAGTTTTAAAATGGCAAATACAGGTGAATGGACAAAGGGTAGACAGAAACACATGCCCCAGAATAGAGAGATAAACCCACCCTGTGGGGCTGACCAGGGTGACCCTGGGAACTAAAAAATACCTAACCCCACCCAAGTCCCCCAGGGCAGACCCAGGTGGGGCGGCAGTAGGTTGGAGAATGAAGATGATTTCTTGTGATAACAAATTTTATGGCTGTAGCAACCTGACGTTCGATCGCGAACACGTGTCGCAAATCTGACCTCCAATCGATGCAAGTTGCTAAATGAGTTATTTGAATGAACACGGGTCACCGATGTATTTTTGTCGTTTGATGGAGACGTGCAGTTGTTGTGACGCAAACGTAAGATAATGAGATCAAGAAACAGGTGAATTTCATAACATAATAATGCAATGATAAAAAATGTATCGGACGTCAGGCTTGTGCCAACATTTGCTGCTGCAATCCTGACGTTCAACACATGGATTGTACAACTTTTGGGGGCAAAGGCACTGTTAAAATGAGCCATTTTGGACAACCAGTTGCATAGCCATTAGGACCTTCTAAATCTGAGGGTCAGAGTTAAAATAGTGCATCAGCCTGTACACAGATAAAACTTATTTGAATATTTGTTTTATTTTTTCGGGCGCAGACTGTTTAGCACGTCATGTTTCATCATGTATATTACATCAGAAAGCTGTATGCAGTTTGTTTTTCATCTGATTTGTTTGTTAAATATTGTAGCTTGAAACTGGGGGAAAGGCTTTGTGTTTGTGGCTTCTGATAACTATTCTGGGGATATCTGCTGCAATCCTGATGTTCGACAAAGTTACAAATTCTGGCCCTGACTGCCAATAAATATATTTGGGCAGCAAAGATAGACTCCCATTGTGCTCTAATGTGTGCATGTATTCCTGTGAGTGGTATATAACATGACAAAGTGTGTTTTTCTTGGTTGTAGGATGTTTTAAAAATGTTTTAAAAATTGAATATGGTCGGATGTCAGGTATTGCAACACAAATCATGTTCGGGGATTAGAACATTCTAAGCCAAAAAGCAGTAATTGTTTGGATAGGTCAATTGTGACCACTACTTATTATTTTAACTGTTTAGAAACTGATTTGTGTTTTTTTATCCCACTAATTTAAAGGCACTATGTCGCAATACCTGATGTCCAACATATCCAGACTTACAAATCTTAACAGCCATTTTCTCAAAAACCATTTCAGATATTATCTTTTTCTTTTACAAACACATTGCCAATACAGTGTACATCACTTAATACATTTTCTGGTACTTTATGTCACACTTTGATTTTCAACCCAGTTGTCCTCTTTGTGAGAGCACCTTTTGGCACTTAGTCAAAATTATAACTTAAAAATGTCAGGCTAAAATGTCGCAAGTGTCTTTAAAAGAAACGTCTACAGACTCTCAAAATGGGCAAATTAAAAAATTCACATAGTCTATGAATGCTCAGATCTTGTTAAAAATATTGCATTCTCTCAAGCAATTGAAGATTTTGTCCGGGGGAACATCCCGGAACAAAACCTTCAAGGAGTCTGCTGTGAAGTGTTTATATCTCGTGTCAATTAGATCAGCACAATACAGCAAAAAGTGTTGAACAGAAAACTGCTCATCACAGGCAAAACACCATGGACACTCATCCTGTTTAAGTAAGTAAGAGTGCGTAACATACGTGTGCCCGATGTGGAGCCGAGTAAGGACAGTCTCCTCACGGCGGCTGCCGCAGTGGAAAGGTAGACGCCATACATCGATCATAATGGTTTTAAGAATGGTCTCACTTATAGCTTGATGGCTTTAGGTGCCATGCCCTTCTGGCACCAACCTTGAGCTAGCAATAGTAACATTGTCGATCTATTCTCTAACTAGTCTTTTGAGGTCACAGGGGTCAAACTCACTTTACTAAAGTTGCGCAAGTTGCATACGCCAAACACAATGCTGCCCAAAAATTGCGTATGATATAGCCTCACTAAAAAAATGTTGTGATGTAACCTCACTAAACAACACCATGATGTAACCTCACTAAAAAGTCACATGCATGTATGCATTGAATAGTCTTGCAAGACAATGCCAGGCTAGTGACAGTCTGAGATTGTGACACTGAGTTTCCTTTGTTAGGGCTTCTACAGTTTTATGTTTGCATCTCAAAGTATCAATCCTCTCCCCCCTCTCTGTCACACACAGAGAGAGCGAGAGAGGTGCTCCGCTGCACAACACCATAGCAACGATGTGATTTTGCCTATAAGGGTTTCCCGCCAAAATCCAGCCTATGTTCTGTTGTAGCGAAATGTGCTAACATGCTTTGATCACTTCGAAATTGAGTGGAGAATATTGTTCTGTGGTTTACTGAAATTACGGTGTGGCTTCAAAACTATTCCTGGTGCATTCCTGGTGAAAATTCTCTCAATAAGTTTGGATTCTGAGTCAACATTAGATGAACATCACGAGGTTGACCAAAGTAGGAACAAGTAAGAACATAGGGTTACCACAGAGTACACTGTACAGGGTTCAAAATTAACTTTTCAGCTTGGGGCCCCTTGGGCCCCAGTCACAGCAAATGCTGGAGCGGAGGAGTAAAACTTGCGGCCCAACGAGTAGCTTCCCTAGGTCTGCTTTTGGTTTGGTCCCATTTTAAGAGTAAGTTTTGAAAAATGTTCCGTTATTACAATCCAATTTGAGCCCGTGGTGGAGAGAAAACAAACACAAGAAAGGCAAAGCCCTTATAGCTCACATGTATGATCGATCCACACGTCTGACAATAAGTAAAGGGATGGCTTCTGCCCTAACAAAATCCACGTTTTCTCAAAATTTAATCAGTTTTCACACATCTGTGAAACCCCCGTGACTCTTGAATTTTGCAATGAGTCGACTAAATTAGGATACATAAAGGTCTTATCAGCTACCTTTGTGCCAAATTTAATTGAAAAGATTGCAAAAATATTGATAATATTAATTACTATAATTATTGGCATTTTATACACATCTGTTGACCTCTCGCGACCCATGACCTTTCCGAGGGGTCATCCAAATTAGTATGCATAGATAGGTCTTACCATCAGGTATCTCTGTAGCAAGTTTGGGTTTGAAGTTGTGAATAGTAATTGTAAAAAAACATTTCTTGTCAAAATATGGCTATTTTGTTATAAATTTCCTGAGCTCTTGTAACTCTTGACCTTTCCGAGGGGTCATCCAATATTAGTATGCATAGATAGGTCTTACCATCAGGTATCTCTGTAGCAAGTTTGGGTTTAAAGTTGTGAATAGTAATTGAGAAAAAAAATTTCTTGTCAAAGTATGGCTAATTATTTATCCATTTCCTGAGCTCTTGTGACATTTGACCTTTCCGAGGGGTCATCCAAATTAGTATGCATAGATAGGTCTTACCATCAGGTATCACTGTAGCAATTTTGGGTTTGAAGTTACGAATAGTAATTGAAAAAAACATCTTTTGTCCAAATATGGCGATTTTGGACCTATTTCTAGAGCTCTTGCAACCCTTGACCTTTCCAAGGGATCAACCAAATTAGTATGCATAGGAAGGTCTTACAATCAGGTATCTCTGTAGCAAGTTAGGGTTTGAAGTTGTGAATAGTAAATGAGAAGAAAAAAAAAATCTTTTGTCAAAATATGGTGATTTTGTACCCATTTCTTGAGCTCATGACCTTTCCGAGGGATCAACCAAATTAGTTTGAGTATAAAGGTCTTACCATCTTTGTACCAAGTTTGAGTTTGAAGTTGTGAATAGTATTTGAGAAAAAATGAATTTTGTCCAAAAATAGCTATTTTTGATATAGTTCCTGATCCCTTGTGACCTTGACCTTTGTGACAGGTCACTGAAAGTTGTATGTTTAGAAAGGTCTTGCCACAAAGTATCCTTGGGCCAAGTTTGAAGGCTGTAGCTTGAATAGTCTCTGAGAAATGCCAACGTTAAAGTTTACCACGAACGACCACTTTCCCAGAACATACACTCACTTTTGCTTCGCACGTTAGCCAAAAAAAACCCAGAAAACGATAGTATAGCACTAGCAGCAAGGAAAAAGTTGTCAAATAACAGACTGTAGAAATTTTGACAGGGCGGATGTGGCCCCAGCTTTAACCAAGCAGAAAACTGAGTCCTGATTTCTCGGGCATCCACCCCCATCGATTTTCCAAGCTTGGAGAAAGACCTCTGAATGAACCTATGCCAGTGTTTCAGCAAGGTCAGTTACACACAAATGGATTGCTGAATCGCTGATTTGTGCCCAACCTTTGTCAAAGTGTCTGAAAACGTTGCTGGAACTTTAGGACTTTAGCAAAAAAGCAATGTGATCTATCAACAGAATGATAATGTGTTTATCGAGTATTAGAAGAACAGAAAAAAAGATCACAATAATATAAGTTACTGTGTGTGACAGCATCTGTCTTTGCTAAATAGCAGTAGGCTCCGACAGATAAACCCCTCTTTCCATCACCACTTTTGACCATGTTTGAACAGTGTTCCTAAACATTTTTCTGTTAAAACTAGTCAACATTCCAGCCAGATACTGTGTCTGCAATGGGGCACAAGTCCACATGGGTGCCACAGTTCTGACGCAGTTGGATCATGTTCACATTATCTTGGCAGCGAGGGGGGTAAGTTTATACACACCTTCGCACTGAGCCCTTGGCAGAACTTTCCACCTGGTTTTGATGACATTCTCCAGGATCTGTAGTGCATAATACTTGGTCTGTTGATTAGCAGAAAACTCCAGGATTGTGTCCACCCGTGTCCATGCATCTGGGTGCTCTTTCAGTCTTGTCAGAACTTCCTGTGCTACACGTTGCTGAAATATGAAACAGAGTTCCTCTTTCAAAAGTTAGCAAAAAGCCAAAATCAGAAGACTTATCCATGATCCATCATCTGAGATTTAGCATTTGTTATTGCTAGCATAACAACAGAACAAGAATGGCAAAACCCGGCTTAAGGCTCATGTGCATGAATAATCCAGTTCTAATGTAAGTAAAGGGTTGGTTTTTGTACATTTGTGAAATCTATGTTTTCTCAAAATGTAAGCATTTTTCACACTTTTGTCAATCTCCCGTGACCCTTTACCTTTGCGAGTAGTGCAAAATAGTATGCATAGAAAGGTCTTGTCAGCTACCTAGACCTACCAAATTTAGTTGAAAAGTTTTGCAAAAGTGCTGATAAAACTAAAAGCTAAAATTCTCCTTTTTTGCATAATATGCAGACCTCATGACCCTTGACATTTCCGAGGGGTCATCCAACTTAGCATGCATATATATGAAGGTCATACCATCAGGTATCTCAGGACCAAGTTTAGGTTTGTAGTTGTAAATTAATAGTGTTAAAAAAAAAATATTAAAAGAAAAATTGAGTGTGTGTGTGTGTGACAAGAAACAGCTATTGTAACATATTTCCTGGTCTCTTGTGACCCTGGACCTTTCCGAAGGGTCATCCAAATTAGTATGCATAAGAAGGTCTTACCCACAGGTATCTGTACCAAGTCTGGGTCTGAATTTATAAACACAATTTACAGGGGAAAAAATCATCTCATCATAATATGGATATTTCTGACCTATTTTCTGCTCTCTTACGACCCTTGACTTTTCCCCAGGGTCATTCAAAATAGTATGCATAGCAAGGTCTTACTATCAAGTATAAAGTTTGGGTCTAAAATTGTGAATAGTATTTGAGGAAATTCTATTTGGTCAAAATATGGCTATTTTTCAAAAACAATTTCCTGATGCCATGTGACTGTGACCAAGGTCAATGAAATTTGTATGTTTAGAAAGGTCTTGCCACAAAGTATCACTGGGCCAAGTTTGAAGACTGTGGCTTGAATAGATGAGAAAATGCCAATGTTAAAGTTTAACACATAGACAGACGCCCACTGGCCCAGAACATACTCACTTTTGATTTGCACTTGAGCTAAATACAAATCAAGTTTTTCTAAAAATTGAAAGCAAATCTGACATCTAGATCAAAGTCAATCACTTTAGCCTCCAATTACTTAGTGAAGTAGTCTGCCTGCAAACTCATCATCACTACATAATTTATATCAAACTGTCTGATGGGACGAAGTTTTGCGATTAATTAAAGACAATCCCTTTCTGCTTGCAAATGCAGGCACTGTTTACAGTGCTCAACAGTGGTTGCATGCACGATAGAGTTAATCACAATATAACATTAATTAAATTTGCTTTCATATATTAGTCCTTACCTGTTCACCTTCAGCTGAGTACATGCAAGAGACCACATTATCCAGCAGATGAATGTCTAATTTCTGGCTGAAGTCCAAAAGTTTTGCTGCTTGCTCTGTCATCAACGCCATCTTTCCATTTGAGGGCAGTAGCAGCATAAGTGATCAATTTATGATTCAGGTGATGACACCTTTAAAGTAGCAAACACAATCATTTCAAGTTGAGATTTCTTACAATAATAGATGACAGATTTTGCACTCAATAAATTATACACATGTATCCACACAATACACAATCCACTTTCATTTTTAAATGTCCATTGTTTCTGCTGAAAACACACAGCTAAAACGTTTTACTGTCCGTTATAAACTTCCCATTTGAGGGCAGTAGCAGCATAAGTGATCAATTTATGATTCAGATGATGACACCTTTAATGCAGCAAACACAATCATTTCAAGTTGAGATTTCTTACAATAATAGATGACAGATTTTGCACTCAATAAATTATACACATGTATCCAAACAATACATAATGATTAACAAAAGTTAATCATTTTAACTATTGGTATAATGTATCAAAGACTGAATGAAACAAAGTTTTTTTCATTTTTTTTAAGTGTTAATCTGTTATTGTGGTCCTGCTGAAGTTGTTACGCATACCCACAATGGCTTTTATTGTGGCCCCATGTACACACAATCTCCATAGGTTAGACACACAGCAAGATCAAATTCTGTAACTGATTTTCAATAATCAAATTGTTAACCTTTTTCAATTTTTGAAAGAAAACTGAAAAGTCAAGGTGATGAATTACTCCTTGGTTTTTATAGTTGATAAGATAGCATGTTTGCAATGTTAGTAAACCAGCTTTTTCTGCAATAATTTCTTTCGGAATAAGTTTCTCTGAAAGTGTGTTCTTACAGTTACACCAACCTAAATTCATGAGAATGAATCACTGAATCAGAATGTTGTCCACCTGGCCGTTTGTGCTCAGCTTTAGTAAAGGGTGAATAATTGTAGGTTTTCAACAATTTGTGTAAACCACTTAGTTCATCTCTACAGACTCGGACATTCTATATTAAAAAAAAAAAAAAAAAGGAATACTAAAATTACAAAGTTTGTACCCTTTTCTATGTGCACAATATGCATCGGGAGAGGCAGAGTGATGGACACCAAGTTGTCTGCACCTTTACATGAGATAGGCATCATACATGGTTATAATTGCAATTTCACCCGTGAGAGAGGATTTGGAATAGTGGAAAGGCAGTTTTTCAGCCCATTTCCATAATTTCAAAGTTTTCAGCTGACCCAAGAGCCAGAAAGAACGGCAGGTGCATGCCGATAGTTTATGAAATATCGGTCCAAGGCAGTCTTTATAAAACAGTGAAACGTCTTTGGGGCTTTTAATTTAAAAAAAAAAAAAAAAAAAAAAGCCCCAAAGACGTATCACCGTTTTAAAATATTCGCAAAAACGTGGTTCACTAGCACTGCAAGCACTACACAAAATGCTTCTAAAATAATACTAGTAATATTTTTCGAATAGACCAATGCAACGATGGCGTTTTATTGTAGATACTTTCTGCTTGTAAAGGGAAGTGAATTTGGTTCTGGTCATGACAAATGCATATAAACATTCTAGACAGCAGACAGTGCAGCGACAGCAGTTGCAGACCAACACGTCTCAATGTGATCGCGGACATCAAAACGCGCCAACACGGATCTTGCATAAATTCTATTATCATCGTTAATTATTTCATTTTACCAGACAACTGTGAAATGAGACCAGGGCTACACTCGTAACTGCAAATTATAATTAATTTGGCAGTTGTAAGGACTTTTTGTTCGACTTTCCGTCTCGCTTTTCTCTGCGTAATGGCCATGCGGACAACGCGTTTCTGTGAGACAGGACAACTTCCGTTGTTTATATTCGAATCAACATGGCGGCGCCCTGTGAGACGTGCCTCTGGCATGATCTTTAGTTTTTCAAGGTTTCATAGACTTAGATTCAAGAGGTTTTGTGGCCTATGATGCCCTTTATTGAGCTTACTTACCGCTTATTCCCAATCCGTTGACCGTACAGGTATTTGTGAAGAAAACACCCAAACTTACAAACCGGTTGAAACTGGTAAGCGTTCGCCATGTCCGCAATTTTCCGGCTTCTTTCGTAAGACAACTTTGAATTCAAAGTCGCATATTATTATGCTTTATCACATTTTTCGTAATTTATTCATTAATTTTAATACACTCAAAACAAATAATTTGTATTTGAAAGTCTCCTTTTGTAAATCTAGTTAAAATTAACGTTCGCTGGTACTCGGGGCATTTTCCATCTTGAAGTAAACCGTTCCCTGATTGGTTATTCCGTTATAACAAATTTCGTCAAGAAATGTGTGCAATTCTTAATGTAACACCCGTTCATTTATCTATAGTAAAAGGCTGAAGGAAAGCTTTGGTTTTACTGATGTTGAATACACATAAAATGTGCCTAAAGCAAGGAAAATGTAGCCATACAACATACTACATGTATCGGAAAAAGGTTGGATTGTATCCAATGCAACTTCATCTTACAAATACCTTTCACTTCCTCTGTGTATCCCCTTGGCTATAAATAAACATACATCGCCTTCGTTAATAAGAAAGGAGAGAATAATTTCTGTGATAGCACAGAGAATAAATTTATTGCTTCAATCCCAGCCGCCCAACAGAAGTAACGACCATCTGTAAGTCCTTCAGTGCTCTAGCGAAACACGCAATTGAGAACACAGATAAACGGCAGAACGTATTTGTTTTTTGTGGCTGGTTTTCAGTTGGCGAAGCACAACACGAGAAATCAGCTGATTTATGCTCTTTCCAATTGCTGTACCCTACCAAATATCAATTCAGCAGTTGTAAACATAGACAGACCAGATTTTGTTACTGTTATTAAATATGTGTTAATACTCACAAGCCACAGACGTTCTACTTAGACATAGGAGCACATCACTGAAACAGCTTCGATACCACCGCCTCTCGTATTCCAACTCAAACCAGTATTTTCTTGTATCGGGGTCTCAATTTATCACAACTGAGCAGTTTTAGAATTTCAATGAGACCCACTTTCGTTTTTAAATGTCCATTGTTTCTGCTGAAAACACACAGCTAAAACGTTTTACTGTCTGTTATAAAGCTAAAATTATTTATTTTTTGTAAGAAAACTAAATTTATGTTAGAATTGCAGATTCTTGCTCTTGTCTTATTCTTACATTTACCTGTAGCATCAATAAAGATTATGGCCCTCAACTCACAATACCATATATAATTTATTTTTTACTGTATTACGTGTAGGTTTACAAACACTCTGAAGCCATTACATGTATTTTTTTGTAGGTTGCATTCCCCCCCCCCCCCCCCCCCCCCCCCCTGAGGATACCTGTGAGTCCGGACTGGGGACTGAAGAGAAAAGCACTGTGCTGAAGTTTGTGTGTGTGTAGAAGCATAGAAACTGCTTAACTCAAATCATACTGAGGCTAAAAGCTTCAATTTTGTACCCTGCCATATGCAAGTTGCATTATGGTACTTACAGATAAGGATATAGACCAATGGCTTTAGTTCAAGAGTGGTGCCAGAATAGCTTGGCGCCTAGAGGCACCAAGCTATTCTGGCACTACCCTTGAACTATTTTAGTCAAACTTATTTCACACACTGGTGTATTCCAAATGAAAAGGGTTATGTAGTTAAAGCCACTGGTAAAGTGAGTCACATCCATCGAGGGGGGGGGGGGGGGGAGGGGGTTCGGGGACTCCCCACCTCCCTGCCAAAAACGTTTTGAAAGTCCATTTTTTTGAGTTCATAATCCCCTCCTCCACACCACCTGCTGTTTGATTTTTTTGCTGTTGATTTTTTAGATCTGGAGTCGGGAGGCCTTGTATGCCTTGTTGCTCCCCACCCCCCTCCTTTCCCTTGTTTATTTTTTCAGCAGACGCTAAGAATGTAGGTCTGGTGTTGGAAAGCCTTGTGTGCTTTTGGCCTGCACACAGTCAGTGTCAGCCCAACTACATGTATGTTTTGCGCACTGAAATATATATTCAATGTTAATAGCATTCTCCAAGTGCCTCTGAACTGTGAGCCAGGTGGTTCTGATATTTAAAAAAAGGAGTATCTTATAATGTGCAGTTATGTCTGGCAATGGAGACAGTCATGACCACTGGAAATTTAGACTTTGAGGAAAAGTTGTTCAGTACAATGGGCAAGAGCGGGCAGGAAGAGAGGGGAGCAAATGGCTTGACCGAGGGAAGAGAAAAGACTGGGTTTTCTGGTAGTATTTCCCTTTCAACTGTTGGTGGAGGGAGCACTGTGTCTACTGATGACGGAGCTAAGAGTCAAAAGAGTGTGAATTTTTCAGTCAACCGCTCACTGCAAGTATGTTTTCATGTATTTACATTGATTGTAAATGGTAACAGTAACTAGTGTGCAGAAGGTCCTCAGGTTAATGTTGGCTGAAACTGGCCCATGCACAGTTTAGATATATATGGCCAGCGTAAACTTGATGACCATGTACGTACTGGGATATTGCGTGAATGTTGATCTTAAGTGCATGTAAAGATAATGCCACTGATAATGATAGTGATAGAGCAAACAGCAATTTTTGTCATTGCAATGCGTGATACTGGCTATCTATTGAGAACAGTCAGTCCTTGATATTTTTGTTTTCCTGTAGCACAATGTAGTCTGTTCTCACAGGTAGATTAAGTCCCCAATTAAACTGTAACCAAATTGCTCCTCATGAATCTGCCTGCAAAACATCCTTATATATAGGTTATTTTGGTGTAACTGATGATAATTTTATTTTATCGACTATGACAGATTATGGGTGTTGGCCAGAATGACAGTGCCAAGCTATTCTGGCAACACCCTTAAACTATCATGCGCTATCCATCTCCTGAACTGGTGTAACTTCAAAGGCAGCTTCCAAATTTTCATCTTGAAACTTTTTATTTTGGTGCTGATGATAACTTGATATTTTGTCTAGGCACCTTTAACTACACAAGTCATCATGCTGACCACTCGGACCCAGCGAGGCCTGGTTGAGGCCAGTGTCCTCCTCAATCCTGCATCAGGCATGTCCTGCACCTCCCCCCTTACCTCCATGCAGTTGTGTAATCTCCACTCCCTGGCCCAGGCCAATCTCATCTCCGACACGCAAGAACAGATCGTCAAACAACTGTCTGCCCACGAGGCCAAGGAAGCAGGGATTAACCCCCTAGTGCATGTAGCCACTAGTACTATAAACAGTACCAGTGGCTGTATTCAGAAGGGGGTTAAAAAGGAGAAGGTGGACACCATTTGTGAAGCTGACAGGCTGGAGAAAATGACTTCTTTGGGGAAGACGTCTGATCATAAAGGTGATGTGTGACCCTGGTATGATAAATGGGCTGCCTAAAGGAACTTACATATTATTCACCTTTTGGATGTTAGCAGCAATTTTCAGCAATTCCTTCAGGAATCACTGGGACAAAAAGCACTTCTGGCAGCTAAAGGGCTAAAGTTGACTAATTGAGCTTTACACTATATGTAGTATTTTGGTATGTACATGTATTGTCATTTTACTGTAAATGTAATATTTTATATTATTGTAATTTATATTTTATGTATCATTTAACAATTGACTTCCCCTTCCCTTGTCCCAAATTTCACTGCAGAGTGATACGAAAGATTTATTGAATTAATTGATTGCAAACAAAGACTTTAACACAAAAAGTAGGAGTGGGGTGTTTTTATGTGTGTGTGTGTATATATATATTTCTGTCTTTTTAGTGACATTGTTTGTATTGCATTCAGTCTGTGATGGTTACTTGTATCTTCTCATAACAGAGGTTCCTAGGCAGTTAACTCAAAGGCAGATAGCTATCATAGAGCCGCGGCCCAATGAACCCAAGTCATTTGTGTGCTCGGTGAGAGGCTGTGGACGCAAGTTTGCCTGGCCTGCTCACTTCAAGTATCACCAGCTGACACATACGTATGTCACCTTTTGTTTTCATTGTAATAGTCATTCAAATTACCATCCAAATGACAAGTGATTATAAACATACAAAACCTAGAAATATGTATTTTTCTTTAAAATGAATTTTTGGGAAAAATACTTACCGATGGTATTACTTTTAGGAAATGGTTCCTTGTTAGTCTAATTTTAGCCCAAAATTGTTGTGTACGAGTATGGTCATGATGGCATGTGAGGGGTGCCATAGCTAAGGCGGTAGCCTCACTTCCGGTTCAACCACGCATGCACTCAGCGCTTACTACTTCAGTCAGTTTCTTAGCGGACCAGCGGCAAGCGGGGCAGGTGGGAGGGACCTTCGAGTAATACCATTGGTAAGTATTTTTCCAAAAAATTCATTTTAAAGAAAAATACATTTGTTTTCTCAAAACACATTACCGATGGTATTACTTTTAGGAAGAATCCGGAATAGGAGGAGGGTGCCGCTATAATGCCCCTACCCATGCCATCGAGGCTGCTAGAGCTGTCCTCTCCAAGCAACCTCCCTCTAATTTTAGCAAAGATACCTACGGCGCCTAGGGCGCCGGGAGGAAGTGTTGCGCCATCCCGATGTCCCCCACCACGAAGGTTCTGGCGCCAGGTGGAGAGGTCACTCAGGTAGAAGCTTGCGAGGGAAGTCTCCGCTCGCTAAACCACAGCTGCCACAAGTCTTTGACAGCACTGTTGCGGTCGAATGCTAGGCTTGCGGCCAAGTTCTGATCTCGTGCGCCCTGAAGTTCATGTTTGCTGTATCAGGGGCGAATTCCTGGAAGGAAGGTCATCAACTGACCAAAGCCAGGAGGAATCATCCGGGCTGAGATGTCATTCTACCTGGGGACATGGGAAGGAATAGGCGGGTGAGTCCCCTGCGTAGCGGCTTGGTCCCGCGCAGGTGCCCGCGTAAAGCTCGCACCGGGTCTTGTAGTCTGGACTCATGGGTGGCGCTTGGATCTCTAATTGGTTGTATGTACTGTGGAAGCTGCCGGCGCAGGAGGACGGGCTCTCGGCCTAAACTGCGCGTTGACAGTCCCGTCACCAGGTAATAGCCACTATGGGTCTCACCGGTGATGCAACCGTTATCTGTGTTGTGGTGACCAATTGAGGTGCAGTCAAGAGGATCTGGTCTTGGCTAGGAAGGCCGGGTAGGGTAACAGGTGAACCGAACTGACCGTCCGGAACTGCCACCAGGCGAAACGCGCCGAAGGGCGCGCAGCTCGCTGATCCTGGAGGCTGAGGTGAGGGCCAAAAGGAAGCAAGTCTTCCTTGTCACGTCCTGTAGTCTCGCCGGCTGGATCGGCTCGAAGCGGGGCGAGTTGAGTCAGGTAAGCTCCCAAGCAGGACCTATCTTGGCAGCAGGGAGCGCCAAGTGGGACATAGTAGACCGGAGTGGCCAACAGATCTGCGAGGTCCTTGCAAGAACCCGGACGGGTCGTCCCAGCTGCCTGTAAGTGTCAGCGATCATGGCCAGTTAGCCGCGGATATGGGCACTAACCGCAGGCCATCGAACAGCCAGAGGAAGAATCCGCCAGCTGAGGAACTGTCAAATGAAGGGGAAGAGACATCCGTCGTCACGCCCGGAAGAGGGAACTCTCCACTTGCTTTCGCAGACTCGTCTGGTCGAGGATCTGCGGCCTGTAGTGAAAACGTCCACTGTCGTACCTGAGAAGCCTCTAGAGGTGAACGCTTGTCAGACAGCCTCCAGCGAGGAGGTGGAGACGCTCTGGGCGCGGGTGGTACCGCGCCTGCCATGGTACTTGAGCAAGATGTGCGGAGATGGGAGCGGTAGCGGAGGTACCTATCGAGGTTCAGGAGCTCGGTCGTCCACGACTTGGTCCAGCAGCACGGAGCCACCCGGAACCGGAACGCGTTACACCCTCTGAGCTTGAGTAGGACCTTGGGTCGAGCATCGTCGGCGGAAGGCATAGACGACCAGACCGTCCCAAGGAAAGAGAGAGTGTCACTGCCCAGGAAGAGGGACTGGCTTCCTCTTCTACCAGGAGAGACGAAGGCGGAAGGTGGCGATTCCATCTCGCAGCGAAGAGGTCGATGTTGGGTGACTCCCAGCCTGCCGCGAAGAAACTGGACGCAGCGACCACTTGGTATGTAGAAGCTGAACACGACGGGAGAGGGAGTCGGTAGCACATTCAGGTGACCCGGAAGCGATGTACGCAGAGGAAGATGTCCCGATCCTCGCAAGACCGGAGCCCCTGGTAGAGGAGGATGCAGTGGGAGGGAGAGCGGGTCCCGTCTTGCTCTGGATGTAAGACAAGCGAGGTGATGTCTAACAGCACCAGACGCTCCTGAAGCAAGGGTGAAAACTGCCGCAAGGAGGCCTTGCCAGAACGCCTTCAGCTCCAGCCAGTAGATGGGTAGAGACAGCCATCCAGGAACCACCGGCCGGAGGCAGTCTCGAACGACGAAGTAGGTGCGCGACCCAACCGGAGCGGGTTGCGTCGACGCGGACGGCTTGCAGAATTCCGCCGTAGACCCTAAGCCGAGGCTGTTGAGGCGAACTAGAAGCAACTCGGGACTTGTCCAATGAGGCCACCGACCGGTTCTGCAACAGAAGAGCATGTAGGCTGGTCGACGTGGGAACGAAGACGTCCGCGTGGTCTTGCTTCCTGTAAGGAGCCCAACCGGGAGGAGACACAGAGGCTGCGGATGAAACCGAAGGTAAGCGCGCGACCCAAGAAGACCACGCCATAGAAGGTGAAGTGGAGGTGAAGCCCGGAGACGGGTTGCCTGGGAACGAGCAGAACGCATTCGACAGGTCCAGGTTGTCGACCAAGTCCGTAGGCTGCACTGAGGCGCGACGGTATGGCGGTCTCCACGCAAAAGGACGGCGGCGAAGAACTTGTACAGAGAGAAGCGCACGCATAGTCTGCCAAGGCGGCTTCCTACCCGGACGGGAGGACGAGGACGCAGCAGAAGAAGCATCCTGAAGCACCCTTCCCCAGAAGTGGCAGCAGACAAGACGTCCACCGAGGAGGGTAACACAGAGTGGGTGGCGGTGACCAGGAAGCCAGGAAGTCCCCTAACCGTGGCGAGTGGCGGGCGTCTGCAACCCTCGCTGCGCGGAACGAAGTCCCGTAGAGGCTTGGGCATGCGAAGTCCAGCGCCGTCTCCGCAGGCCGACGCGCGACATCCTGCTACTGGGGATACTACATCCTCAGGCTCTGGGGGCCCGTCGGGACCCTGAGTCGTCCGCCGAAGCTGCAAAGAGAAAAAGAACGATCATTAACAAACAGCGCGTAACTTACCTCCCAAGCTCTAAGCGCTTCACGATGTGTACACCCAACCAAAATATCGCGGCAATTGCCCCCCAAAAACACTACTAGAGGCCGCCAGGAATAGGGAGGCCAACCAGGTGAGTCCGCCGACGAAGAGTCGTTCCCGCTCCATGTGATGCGAGCCGCCGCACCCTGGACCCGTAGACTCGCCCGGGGCGAAGTTGCTATCTGTGACCTTGGGTGGAAAATTGCTGGAATACCAAGAGCTTGGAAGGCCGCACTCCTACTTGGAGAAAGGCGTAGGGAGACAGCTGGCATCCTCGTCGCGGGAAGCAATCCGTAGACATGGCAGCCTGACCGGCGAGCGCGACCACCACCAAGTTACGTAGATTCGCTCGGTCCTTCTAACCCCCAAAGCCCGCCCGCACGGAGGGGTGGGCAGGCGATCAACCTCGTTGAAGCCCGGCTCGTCTCTCGCCTTACCACCGACGAGCGGGAGCACGATAGTCCCACAACTTGTCCGGTCGTGGGCGCCTGTCCCTGACCTAGAAGTGCGAAGCTGAACGTCAGTGCTGAATCCCAGCCGAGGATTTAGGAGGGCCGGACTGCAGAAGCCGCGTCGGACTTGTAGCCAGGAGATGGGCAGATCAAAGACGTAGCGGGTCGGAATCAGACTGTCTACTCTCCGAGCTAATTGACCAGTCGTAAAAACGGGCAAGTCCTGGGAGAGGTAACCCGATGTGCGGTCGGACCTGGTCACTGCTTGACCCTGCGGGAGCCCCCTGGTCCACCAATCTCATCCCGCCGAGTGTACTTGTCCCAGAACGAGGTCGGGACGTCATAAGTATAAGCTGGCTTATAGGTGACCTGTCCCGTAAGCGTGAAGAAGATCGGGCAAGGAAGTCCGCTCGGACCCTTTAACGCCAATCATAGTAACACAACCGGGGGTAGGTGGGACGAACTCCTCTTCTTGCATCTCAGGTTACCTGTCACTGTGTTAGGCTGGGGCGTCAAGCATCCACGGGATAAGGCCCCCAGGAAGGGTAGGAGTGTCGAGCAACCACCGAGGCTGAGCCAGTAGAGCGCTAAGTGCCGAACAGGCGGCCGAAGTCCCCATAGTCCCAACCTGTCCAGGGTAATGGGAAGGTCCCTAGGCTGGACACCGCCCGCCCGTGGTGGGCCGGTATGCATGGCGTAGCCCTAGCAGCGCCCGTGTCCAACGGAAAAAGGTGGGACGAGCTCGCTCGTTGACGGGTTCGCCTAACTCCCCATTCTGACGAGCGGTTGCCGAATGGTCTCGAAGACTCTTCCGTCCGGGGGTACTTAATAATAATAATAATAATAATTACGGTATTTATAATGCGCTTATCTTATAATAATTATAACTCTAAGCGCGCACTCACAACTCGCACACGCATGCGCACGCTTTAGACAATGACTCACGTAACACAAATAGTGAAAATACATTACGACGGTCAGCTTGGGGTGGGGAGTGTGGTGATATAGTGCTAGAACTGTTGAAAGAGGTGAGTTTTGAGGGCGGACTGGAAGGAGGAGAGCGAGTGTTTCTGACGGAGAGAGAGTGGGAAAGTGTTCCAGGTAGATGGACCGTATACTGAGAAGGAGCAGGGGCCGAAAGTGCTGAGTTTGGTGCGGAAGATGAGGCGGAGAGGGTCGGAGGTGGAGCGGAGGGAGCGGGGAGGAGTGTAGGGGTGAAGTAAGTTGGAGAGATAGGCAGGAGCATAGTTGGTCAGGGATTTGTAGCAGAGAGACAGAATCATGTATTGGATGCGTTGGGGGATGGGGAGCCAGTGAAGGAGCTTGAGCAGGGGAGTGATGTGGTCGGATTTTTTCTTTCTGAGGACGAGGCGGGCAGCATTGTTCTGGACGCGCTGGAGAGTGAGAGTGGTGGAATGAGGAAGGCCGGAAAGGAGAGAGTTGCAGTAGTCGATGCGAGATAAGATGAGAGAGACAGCGAGTTTGGTGGCAGCTTCGGTAGTGAGGTATTTTCTGATCTGACTGATGCGGCGGAGGTGGAAGTAACATGCCTGGGATGTGGCGGAGACGAAGCTGGTCATGGAAAGCAAGGAATCAAGGATAACGCCAAGGTTCTTGACCGAGTCAGAGAGGGAGATGGGGGTGCTGTCGAGTTGAAGGTGGAGAGAGGGAGGGAGCTGGGAAAGTTTCTGGCGAGTGCCTACCAGCATGGCTTCCGTTTTGTCGTCGTTCAGTTTGAGCTTGTTTGCTGTCATCCAGGTTTTCACGTCTTCATAGCAGTCAGCCGTGCGAGTCAGTAGTGTCTGAGTGTTGTCGAGTTTGTCTTTGTCTAGTAGTTGTGAGTCGTCAGCGTAGAGGTGGTGGTGTATGTGGTGAGACTGGATGATGTTGGACAGGGGGGAGGTGTAGAGTGTGAAAAGGACCGGGCCCAGGAAGGACCCTTGTGGAATGCCGCAGGAGAGGCTGACTGGGTTGGAGAAGACACCGTCGATGGTGACGGACTGCTGTCTGTCGGAGAGGTAGGAGAGAAACCAGGAGTGAGCAGAGTCAGTGATGCCAAAGGAGTGGTGAAGGCGGTGGAGGAGGATAGAGAGATCGAGTAGCGTAAGAAGGGAGATGTTGCCCGAGTCAGTGGAGAGAAGCAGGTCGTTAAGGATATGTAGAAGGGCTGTTTCAGTGCTGTGATGTTTGCGATAGGCAGACTGGAAGGGACTGAGGAGGTTGTTGTCGGCGAGGTGGAGGTTGAGTTGGTTGAGGACAACCTTCTCAAGAAGCTTGGACAGGAAAGAGAGATTGGAGACTGGGCGGTAGTTCTTGAGTTCGTTTGGGTCGAGGTTGTGTTTTTTGAGGAGAGGACGGACGATGGCGGACTTGAAGATATCGGGGACGGAGCCATTCTCTAGAGATGTGTTGATGATGTCGGTAATGAAGGGCAAGAGTTTTGGGAGGCCGTCCCGGTAGAGGGAAGCTGGGAGGGGGTCTAGTTCGCAGGTTTTGAAAGGCATGGACTTTATGGTCTTGAGGACTTCATCCTGAGAGACGGGGCGGAAGGACGAGAGGGGAGTGCCGGAAAAGGGGGGGTCAGGAAGGCAAGGCGGAGAAGGCAGAGTGTCGAGTGTGTTGTGCAGAGTTTGGATTTTGTCAGAGAAATAGGAGGAAAAAGCGGACGGAAGTTCTTCTTTGCTGTGTGTGTTGGGAAGAGGAGAGTCTTTAGAAGTGCCTAGGAGTGTGTTCATGGTAGCGTAGAGGGTTTTGGAAGAAGTGGATTCCAGGATTTTGTTTTGAAGGTGTTTGCGTTTGGAGTCGGAGATCATTCTGCAGACTTTGGATCTGGTGGTTTGGAAGATCTCTCTGTGAACGGTGAGGTCAGATGAGCGCCAGCGGCGTTCCGCTTGTCGACGCTCGCGCTTGGCCTCAGCTATGTCGTCAGTGAACCAGGGGGAGGGGAGTCGGTTGGGTATGGAACAGGTGGTGACAGGAGCATGGGTGTCTAGAAGTTTTCGAAGGGAGGAATCGAAATGGGATGCAAGATCGGGAGAGGAGGCGGGGTCCAAGAGAAGGTCGACAGCTTCGTCGAAGAAGTTCTCTCGGTTGACAGATTTTAGTTTGCGACGAGAGACAAAGAGCTTGGGTTTTTTCGGGGGAGGTAGGTTGAGGGCGACGAGAATAGCGAGGTGGTCGGAGGGAAGCACAGAAGAGGTGTCAGAGTCGAGGAAGAGTTGATCGGAGGTGCGGGTGATGATCCAGTCGAGGGTGTGGCCGATTCGGTGGGTGGGTTTAGTGATGTGTTGTGTAAGATTGTGGTTTGAAAGTGACGTGCAAAGGCGTTTTGTGTCGGGGTGGTCGGGTTTGTCAAAGTGGAAGTCGCCAAGAAGGATGTGTTTTCCGGGTCGTGTGCTGTAGTGGTCGAGGAGGAGATCGAACTCGGTGAGGAACATGGAGTTTGTGAGTTTGTTTTGAGAGCTTGGAGGGGGGCGATAGATACATGAGAAAATGAGGGACTGGCCAGGGAGTGTTGCTACGGCCTCGACAGATTCAAAGGAGGGATGAGCAAAAGGGAGAGACTGAGAGAAGGAGAGGTGAGCAGAAAGGCAGTCCCTGTAGATGATGGCAATGCCACCCCCTCTGGAAGCACGCGGGAAGGAGGCCAGGCGGTAGCCACTCGGAGTGACGCTGGCGATGATGGGTTCGTCGCCAGCTGAGCGGAGCCACGTTTCGGTGATCACGACAACATCTAGGTCATTGTCTAGGATGAAATCTGAAATCACGTCGGCTTTGCCTTCTTTGCAGACAGACTGTGCATTGAACAGACACAGTTTTAGGTTGGATGAGGCAGAAGAGGAAGAGGGAGAAGAAACGGACGAAGAAGAGGACAAAGGAAGGGGAGGGTGGGGAGGAGGGAAAGAGGATGGAGGGTGGAAGGAGGGGGAGAGGGGGGAGGAGGAAAAGACGGGAAAGGAGAACCGGGCAAGAAAGAGGATGCGAGAGGAGGGGTGAGGGGGGGGGGGAGGAGGAGGAAGGGGAGTTATAGGAAGTCCCCATGAGCGTGCCGGCACAGACTTGCATGGCGGCGAATAACAAAGAGCCGCTCCGCACGAGGACGGGACTCTTTTAAGTCCCGACTGCACGCAGCGCGTCGACTACTGCTCCCTGTGAAAGAGCGGGAGTGCGTCCGGCTAGCGTGCTCGTCTGAGCGCGGTCCTGGCTAATTCTGTCTGTAGTGCTGCGTTCTTGCCCTAGGAGTGTAGCCAGAGCCGTCCTATCAGGTCTGAACCTGCTACCGGCGATGAAGATATTTTTGCTCTCGTAGCTTATCTATCGCCGAAGCACTGCAACTGGACTGGAACCCCTCAGGGAGGTCCTGCCTGGAGCGCTGACCTCTTGCGTTAAGAGCGATGAGGACGAGGCTCCACCTTCTTGTAAGCAGCAACATATGGGTAAAAACAGCTACCGGTGCTGAAACCTGTTCCCGCATCGTTACTCGTGCCGATGAAGTCGGCGGAACCTCCAGAGTCCAGTAGGCGGGTCTGTGGAAGCTGCCGCGAGTGTTCTTGTAAGATATCCCCTGTCGACAAATCGTCGGAACCGGACAGCGTCCACTAGTCGGTCTGTGGTAGCTACCGGTGTAGGAGAACGGGAACGCGACCAAAGTCGCGGCGTTGACTGTTCTGCCGCCTGCAAGAACCACTAGTCGCCTGTGTTACTGTAAAATATCTCGTGTTGACGAAGTCGACTGAACCGGACAACGTGCACTAGTCGGGTCTGTGTTAGCTGCCGGTGTAGTAGAAGGGGCTCGCGACCGAAGTCGCAGCGTAGACTGTTCTAACGTCTGGTAAGAACCACTAGTCGGGTCTGTGGGGATTACCAGCGTGTCATTTTTTCTCTGAGAAGAGGGTCTGTTTCGAAGCTTAGCTCTTGTATCTGCGACCGGACAGCCTGCACTAGTCGGGTCTGTGTTAGCTGCCGGCGCAGGAGGACGGGCTCGCAGCCTAAGCTGCGCGTTGACTGTCCTCACACCAGGTAATAACCACTAGTCGGGTTTGTGGGTCTTACTGGTGTTTTGACCCTTTATCCGTGCTGGTGTTGGCTGTTTGCGGCGGTAAAGCTCCATAGCTGAGTCCACTGCTCTTCCAGCCAGGGGGCGCAGACCAGACACGGAAGCGCAGAAGTACAGGCGGAACAGGGCTGGCAAAACTCATGTCCGTCACTCGGCCACTGGCATTGTCCACATCTGAAACAGGTGCATACTAGCCAACTGCAAAACAAAGCATACAATTGAAATGCAAGCGAGCGTGCCCCCCGCAGGCACGCAAAACGAAGTGGAACGAACGAAGAAAAGTTCACGGCGTATGCTGATGCACGGCGCTCTACCCTTTCCCCTGAGCGCCGGACGGAAGCAGTGACCGAGATTTTACCTTGCCATAATGCAAAAGAAGAGGCACGAAAAGGACAGGCACGCAGTGTAGCCATGCGCCGTCCCACCAAAATGGCGACGAAGACCGGTTCCGTCAGGCCAAGGGCTGCGAACGGGGAGACGACAGTCAACTGGTACGGCGAAGTAGGAACGGCACCGCGAGTCACAGGCAGCAACCAGGTACCCCACAAAGTCCACGAAGCTAGCCAAGGGCGAAGCCATAAGGCACAAGCGTAGGAGGACACTAAGCCGACCGGCCCACTAGTGAGTAAAGTTCACAAGGCGTTGTCTGAGAACCGGCACGCTGAAGTTCGTAACCACACGAAAGCGTCCAAGCCCAAGGCCACCAAACTCTTCTCTTTCCTTCCTAGGAAATTCCTCGAAATACCAGTCTTCCACTGAAGAAAAACGTAGAACGTAGAGAGCCACAGACGTACACAAACTACTGCGGACTAGCAAAGAAACTGACTGGAGTAGTAAGCGCTGAGCGCATGCGTGGTTGAACCGGAAGGGAGGCTACCGCCTTAGCTATGGCACCCCTCACATGCCATCATGACCACACTTGTACACAACAATTTTGGGCTAAAATTAGACTAGCAAGGAACCATTTCCTAAAAGTAATACCATCGGTAATGTGTTTTGAGAAAACAAAGTATACTATAGTATAATAGCAAGAAGAAAAATCAATTTTAAAAAAGTTTAAAAAGAAAACAGTTCAGGCATACTAACTACAGTCTTTCACACAACAAACACATTTTGTTTACTGTTACACCATCCAGAATCACATGATGGGAGCAAAGCAAATTAACACTGATATGCCAGTTTAATAAGATACATTTTCAGATTGGTTTTAAAGACAGAGAGTGACTGACAGACATGGGGAAGTAGTCAGTTCCTTCCAAAAGAGACAAGGTACTAAAAAGAATTAACACCTGCAGTCTTCCAGTTAATTCTAGGTATGATGAGTAATTTCTGGGAACAAGAACATAGACTGCAGAAAGGGTTATGATTGCGGAGACTGGAGGAGAGGTACAAAGGGATTGTGTTGTCAAAGTGCTTGTATGCCAGGGTAATCAGTTTATATTCAATTGTCTGCTTGGCAGGAAGCTAATAGAGTTGTTTCAATTGAATAATTAGTCTTGCTAAGAATTTGTCTGGCTGCATTGTTTTGAATACAAGATAGTTGTTCTGAGATGATGCATGCAAGAAAAGAATTGCAATAGGATGAGAAAGGATGTGAGAAAAGACAAGCTGGGCAGTGGTCTTTTCTGTCACGAAGGGTCTTATGATGCTGTCTCTTCATAATTCTAAGTAGGCAGTGAGACAAATGTGTCTCACCTGCCTCTTCATAAACAAGGTAGAGTGGATGTAAACACTAAGATTCTTCAGCTCTGCTTTAAATGAAATTTCATGGTCACCTATGGTCTTGTGATCAGTACAGGAGACAGAGGATCAGGCACGAGCACCCACAACCACGCTTTCTGTTTTGCCTTCATTCAGTTTGAGTTTGTTAGAAGTCATCCAGCCTTTGACTTCACTCATGCAGTTTTCCATGCTAGAGACACCAGTTTGGACGTTCTGAGGGTGATCAGCCTTAAGCAGCTGAGTGTTGTCAGCATATTTGTGGAACTCAGAATGATGCAAGACATGGGTTTAGTTTATCAGGGATGAGAATCTTCCGCCTTTTAGCGGAAATCCGCTCTTTCGGAAGGTCCCAGGGTCACAAAAACAACTGATCTGATCCCATAAAATAAGGCTCAGAATGCACCAGAATGCATAGATTTTAACCATCTTTTCAAAAATTGTCCCCCCTAGCATCGCGTACCTGCGACACTCGTGGTTTCGCCACTCGACAGACTTTGGAATTTTTCCGCCTTTTTGTCATTTTAGGATTCTCATCTCTGGTTTATGGTGAGAAAGCAAAGGACCCAGAACCGATCCCTGCGATACACTGTACTTCTGCTGTACAGGCTGAGAAAGAGCATGATTGACACTTACAGACTGGTATCTGTCCTCAAGGTTTAAAAGTGACAGCACAGACACATGTCCGATGTCGGGATGAGTAGGCAGGCTGTGATTTGAAGGAAAGCAGTTTCTGTGCTATGATTCTTGCAGTAAGTGGACTGATATAACTCTAACAGGCCGTTTCTACTCAGATGATCAACCATTTGGCTGAGAACAACTTTCTCCTCAACCTTGAACAGCAATGGTAGGTTAGATACTGGTCTGTCATTTGTTTTTTCAAAATACATTACCGATGGCATTACTATGTGGAATACACTCTATAGCCTAGCGATTTCAGCCCAAAGTTGTGTTCCCTACACAACTGGGGAGGAGACACCGGAGATACAAGAATAGGAGCCCTGGTGGCCTCCCCTTACCAACCTATCCCGGCATGCGTGTGGAGAACTCACCTCAGTTTCACTCTTAGCTCAACCGTGGACGGTCGGGCTTTTGCATTGCTCCGGTTTTTGACAGGTGTCTTCTGTGGTTTACTACAAACTTGGCTTTTGCCTTGGTTAGACTTCTCCTTGGACTCAGTGTACTTCGTTGGTGTGTTCTACACTTCAACGTTTTACTGTGTGTGGACTTAGCGCCGACTGGTTCCGACCGGTTTGACTTTCAGTGAACTGCGGCCCTGGGGTTTCAGCTTGTGACTTTACTCACGTGGCTTGTGCCTCGTGGTGTGAGTTCGGCGCTTGAGTGTTTTCCTTCCTGCGGACAGTGTGCAATGAATGCTATGGTGGCTTCTGTTGAAGTTTTGCCCCCTTTTGTGAGGATTTCTGTGGCCCTCGGACGCCCTCGTCGCCTGCCGGCCGTGCTCTGACTGCTCTTCCGACAGGATGTGTGACGTGTGTGCCGACGGGAGTGAGGACCGTCGGTCTCAGATGCGGGATTCTACAGACATGTCCTTCTTTCCTGGTCTCGACAGTCTCCCCGGACTTCTCCGCAAGATGGCGTCGCTCCGTCGGCTTCTCGGGCCCCACTTCGCTCCGGCTTCCGGGCCTTCCAGCCCGCAGGTAAGTCCCCTTCTTTTACCTTAACCACACAGGAACTCCCTCCCCTCTCCGAGTATTCTGAGCAGGGCAGGCGAGTATCAGAGTCGTGCTCCCCACGTCTGCATGGCTGGAGCTCATTTATTTTGCAGCCCCCGCTCCGTTTCGCCCGAGTGGGTCGGGCGAGCTGAGCGCTCGTCCATTCCCACCCGCTCCTTTTCTCCCGAGCGGGCCCGGCGTGACTAGCGCAAAAGTACTAAAAATAAGAGGTTACCCACCCGCTCTGATTCGTCTGAGCGGACCCGGTTTCCTATGTTTACGTTTCTGCCCCCCCCCCCCCACCCCCCGCCCCGTTTCGACCAGGCGGGCCCAGTGTGACCTTGTCATGCGCACCCCACGCTCCGAGGCTTCAGAGCGGGGGTCGCGCGCCCCAAAATTGTCCCCTCCCCGCTCCGCCTTTCCTGAGCGGGCTTGGCGTGACACCTTTCTGTCCCCCCCCCCCCCCCCCCCCCCCTGCCCCGAACTTTCCAGGCGGGCCCGGTGTGACTCAGACATTTACTCACAGGTGCGGATTCGCGCACCCCATTTGTCCCCTCCCCGCTCCGCTTTTCCTGAGCGGGCTTGGCGTGACACTTTTTGTCCCCCCCCCCCCCCCCCCCCCCCCCCCCCCCGCCCCGAACTTTCCAGGCGGGCCCGGTGTGACTCAGACTTTTGCTCACAGGTGCGGTTTCGCGCGGCCCGTTTTTGTCCCCTCCCCGCTCCACTTTTCCTGAGCGGGGTTGGTGTGACTCATTTACTCACAGGTGCGGTTTTGCGCGCCCCATTTGTCCCCTCCCCGCTCCGCTTTTCCTGAGCGGGCTTGGCGTGACACCTTTCTGTCCCCCCCCCCCCCTCCCCCGCCCCGTACTTTCCAGGTGGGCACGGTGTGACTCAGACACTTTCTCACAGGTGCGGTTTCACGCGGCCCGTTTTTGTCCCCTCCCCGCTCCGCTTTTCCTGAGCAGGGTTGGTGTGACACTTTCGGTCCCCACCCCCCGCCTCGATCTTTCCAGGCGGGCCCGGTGTGACTCAGTTATTTACTCACAGGTGCGGATTCGCGCGCCCCGATTGTCCCCTCCCCGCTCCGCTTTTCCTGAGCGGGCTTGGTGTGACACTGTCTGTCCCCACCCCCCCCCCCTCCCCCCCCGCCCCGTACTTTCCAGGCAGGCCTGGTGTGACTCAGACATTTACTCACAGGTGTGGATTCGCGACGAGCAGGTTGGGGGTGCTGGTGTTCCCCTTCCGCCTCCCCTCTTACTTTCGGAGCGCGGTCTCCGACTCTCGCTTTCCCCTCGTCGTCTGCGCGCTATTCCCATCACTAGTAGCCCCCCTTCCCTCGCACTTTGGCGAGTCGGGGGCTTACAGAGCCTATTTTGCCTTTGGCCGCGGTCCCTCTTCCCTCGCGACGCCCCGTCTTGTGGGCCTCGCGGTCGCCTCCTCCTTTCCTTCGGGCTCGCCCTCGCCAGTCGCCTTCGGCGGTCCCGCGCTCTCGGAGCCGGTCGCCCCCCTTGCGGCTTTGCTTGGTAGGCGGACGGTGGAGGTAGACCCTGACATACTAAGCCTGCTTACAGCGGATTCGGCTTCAGCCATCTTCTTGCGGGATTCGCCCTCTGGCTCTCCCTCCCGCTTCTTAGCTGTTTCATCGGCCTCCTCCTCGTTTAGGATTCGGCCCTTCGCTCAGCTCACAGATGGTTTGTGCTTTGGAAGAGGCCCCCGTCTGTTCGCCTACTTCCTCCCTGCCTGACTTATGACCACCTTCGCCTCCTCTGAAGAGACAGGCTTCCGCCAGGTTGATGCTTTGCGGCAGGCTAAGGTTGCAAGTCTCTCCCTCAGCCACACGGTTCTGGAATCTCGTCGATGCTTCTCAGCCAGGCTTCGCCAGGACTCCTTCGGCGATGAGGAATTTTCGCAGCTATGCGTTCGCCAGGCTTGGTACGCTGGACACTCTCAAGCCTTCACCGTCCATGTTCCTTCGGTGGATGCGGCAGCCGTCATCCAGGCGGGTGGGCTCTGGCTACTCCAGTATGCTTGTCCTCGTCTTTGATGGATTCGTTTCCTTAGTTCGGATTGGTGACGCAAGCGGTTCTTCTTTACCTGGAGGCCTCTTGGGACCTGGAAGCTTCGTCCCCACTCCGTGACGTACTCTCCTTTTCGGTTGTTGCTAACAGGGCCGCCTACCTTCCTCAACCATCCCTATGGCGGCGGCCGCCTACTGTGACCTTTGGCCGCGTTTTACTCCTACGACTTGGCACAGATCTCCCCTAGACGGTGAAGACACAACTCCGCCAGGCTCCACTCGGTGGTTCCCTCTTTTGGTGAAATGTGGCAGACTGCAAAGGAGACTCCGCCCCCACTGCGTCTCGCTTCGCTCGGGCCCTCTGACTTTCCCCTTCTACGGATGGAGACAGCACCGTTGGCAGTTCTTGGGTCTCCAGTCGGCGGGCAGCTGGCCTTCTACAGCGACCATAGGAGATTGCTGTTCCCAGACGACCTTTGGATCATCTCTAAAAGTCGACCAATCTCAACTCGGCACAGAGAGGTGAAGGCCTGGCTCAACAAAACAGCGACAGTAGTGGTCTCCCGACGCGACTCGCCGGCGTTCTACGTCCGCCTCCTATCGTCCCCGTTCCATTGGGCAGGTGGCACCCAGTCATCGGCGCTATACAAGTCTTCTTTGGGAGCCGCCCGTTCGGATGGAGACAGCCAGACTCTTCACTCAGCAGTCCGGCCGATGGATCTCGCTTTCAGCCTCGATCTTCAGGCACGTTCTTCACGTGCCAATTCATCCGTTTTCGCGCCGGTACCTTCTTGCCTTGGCGGGTTCGTCTACCGGTTTCCGAGCCCTCCCCAGCGGCCTCAACATCAGTCCTTGGGTCTTCATGAGGATCCTCGACTCGGTGATGGCCATCTTTTGCCAGCGTTCGCTGAATCCATCCTTCTCTTCCTGGATGACTTGATGCTGCGCAACCTAGTCACCGCGACTCTCAGAGAGGATAGAGACGCCCAACATTCTCTCCTTCGCTGCCTCGGGTTCTTAGTCCACCTGGTCAAGTCCGTTCTCACCCTTCGAGCCGTTCTGCTCGTAGGAACGGAACTCCTGACCGATTTCAACCTGTTCCGCCTGTCCTTGGCTCGGCGGCAGTAGATCGCCGAACTCGCTCAGCGGTTGGAGTTAGGGGTCTCCTTCTAGGACTGTGTCTGGCTTCAGCTCCTGGTACTGCTCGGCGCGGCAGCGGACTCGTTCCCCTTCGGCCGGCGCTAGAGGATACAAAGTGAGAAGGCTCGCCGCGGCTACTACACCTCCTCCTATGCTGGCGCCCCTTCGTTGGCACCCTGACAGTTCCATTCTGTTACCCCACTTCCCGCCCCCGCCTCGGACGTGGGCGGATCTGGCGTGCTGGGCGTCGGGCGTGTCCCTGTGCTCCTCTCCGCCCCGGTGATCTCTCTGCACTGACGCGAGCCAGTCCGGATGGGGCGCACTACTGTTCCGGACCTTACCCCGGACCTGTTGCCTGGGGACTTCGCAGACAGTCACATCAACTGGGAGTTATAGCAGCTGGGACAGCCCTCAACACCTGGCCAGAGACTCTGACCAACCAGGAGGTCCTCGTCTGCCAGACAACTCGACAGTGGCGGCCTTGATACAGACCCTGGAGGCACTCGCTGGCCCTCCCGATGCTTCCTCCTTAACTTTCCTGCTCTGGTGCAAAGACCCGGACATTGCTCTTCGAGCCCGCCACTTCCTGGAGTGGTCCCTGCGCCCAGACGTCTTTCGTCTTGTTTCGCTCGAGATGGGAGATGCCGCTAGTCGACCTTTGCTGCCAGATAGAACATCCAGCTACCGCTGTTTGCCTCTCTAGTCCCGGACCCTCTCTCCTGGGTGGTAGACGCGCTCTCCTTCCTGGGTACGGACTGATCTCGTTTACATTCCCCCTGTCGGTGCTGGTGCCGAAGTTCCTGCGGAATCTGCTGGATTGCTCCGCGGTTCTCTTCCTGGTGACCACCCCTTCATTTGGACCAAGAGCTGGACCATGGATCGGCTCATTCTAGCAACGGACCTGGCCCTAGAGCTCCCCACCCCTACCAAGACGCTCGTGCAGCTCCGCCTGGCTCTTTTCCACCCGTGCCTGGAGCTCCTCCTCAGTCACGCCTGGAAGTTGCCAAGCTAGTCCTCACCGCTAGAGATTTTTCAGATTCGGCAGTGGCGGCTTTGGCCGCAGCCCGCAGACTGTCTACCAGGAATGTGTGCGAAGGCAAGTGGAGGATCTCTCAGTTGTGGGGCGCTGCCCAGCGGTTCCCGCCCCCACGAGTCTCACTTCCCCCTACTGGCGGAATTCCTCATTGGCTTTTTGACGACCAAGGGTTAGCACCTATTACCGTCAAGGGTTTCCTTTCCGTGATCGCACACACTAACCGCCACCTGGGCCTGTCGGATCCGGCCCTTGGAAAGACCTTCGGACCTGTTGGCTCAATTGAACTCAGATGTCCTCTCTCCTGTTCTCTCATACCTCGGTGGGACCTCACTTGGGCACTGACGTGGCTAGTTGCAGCCCGCTTCAAACCCCTGCCTTTGGCACGGTTCGCCTATCTGGCCCGGACACCTGTTGCCTCCTGGCACTCGCCATGGCTTCCGCGTGAGCGAGCTGCTTGCGCTCTCTGTACGCCCCGCGGGTTGACAGTCGAGCCTTTGGCATCTTCTCACCGACCCGCCCTTCAGGCCTAGAGCCGGCCTTCCTCGGCTGCGCTCCAGACGCTGACCTTACATCCGTTCAGAGGTCGACCGACCCCACGGGTCGCGTCATCAGGACCCAGTCCGGGCACTGCAGAATTCCTGGTCGCTCTCAGCCACGCCTTCTGAGGCGTACCCGCCTCTTCCTACCTCCTTCTCCAGGCAGGCCGGGTGTCGGCCTAGACAGTTCGCCCTGACTGGGATGGGTGACTCGTTGGCCTACCAAGACCTCTCCCCAGACGGGGATAGACGGTTACAGATCCGGGCGCATGAAGTATGAGCAGTAGCTCCCAGAGTGGCCTTTTTTTGTCGTGTCTGGTATTTGTTGCAGTTGCCAAGTGCTCACCTGCAGTGCCGCGACTTCCAATGGCCGAGCGATAGCCACAAGGTCTGCCTTCCCTGTGCTGGCTGCGCTTCCGACCACACCTGTGATGTCTGCGCTGCCTGGCTGGAACAACACTGGGGCTTTTACCAGCACGAGTGCCCTACACCGGCAAGTGACCGTACATCCATCTTGGCGCCCCCCTCCATGCCCGGAGCAGTGACCAGACACGCCCGCTCCGACCTTGTGGAACAGACGACACGCCGGGTACAAGAGCCCAGCTCATACCACAGGACTGTTTTTTCTACTGCGCCCTCCCGGACTAGGCCCGCTGACTCTTACGGAGAGTCGAGAAGCTGGCAGAGGAGGCAGGCCTGCAGAGACGCGCATCGCCCCGTCCATCCTCCACTGACAGTCCTGATTTGTCTCGCCTTGAGAAGCCCGCGTACTCATACGGAGAGTCGATAAGCCAGCAGAGCGCCTGCCTTATGGAGGCAGGCCAGCAGAGACCTGTGTCCCCTTGTCCGAGGACTACTGGCAGACTGGCGCCTGCTCCGACCTTTTGGATCGGACGACACGCCGGACACATGACGACAGCTCTCACCACAGGACTGCGTCTTCCACGGCACCTGCCCGGACAAAGCCCGCTGACTCTAACAGGGAGTCATATAACCGGCAGAGCGCCCGCCTCACTGAGGCCTGCAGAGACCTGTGACCCCTCATCCACAGACTACTGGCAGACCTGAGACCTCGCACTACGCCAGAGGCTCCAGGCACTCTCGCTCTTCCGGTGACAGCCATAGGACGGACCGTCATGCGCTATGCGACAGCAGACGCAGCCCCCGACCCTCCTCATCCTCGTCGCGCTCGACCACGTCCTGCGCCTCATTTCCGCGTCCAACCTCATGTTCGTCCTGGTATGCCTCTCCTCGCCGGCCACGACATCCGTCGCCTTCGCCCCAAAGGCGCCCTAGTAGGAGCTCCCCCGTACAAGATCGTCAGCCGCGCTCCCGTCCTTGCAGTTGCTCCCCCCGTGTCAGGCACCCAGCTCGCGCCAGCCACCCTTCGCCCCGGTGCGCCTTGCCACTGTCGTCGCTCTGTCTTCGGCAGAGGAGCCTACAGGGGATTCGACACTTGCCTGCGTCTCACTCCAGGCGACAGGATGTTGCTGGCGAGACCTCCACCCCCCAGCCCCCAGCTGGACTTCTCTCCCCCCCTGATGACGACGAGGCCCTGAGCCTGCTGCCCGAGTACTCCGTCTCGGCCCTGCTCAGCGTAGACAGCCGCTCCCCCTCGCCCCGCTCGCTCTCGCCGGACGGTCCTGCGTCACCTAGGAACCCTTCGGCGCCGCGCGCAGAGACTCTTCTTGCCCTGGATGAACCAGCTCATCTGATCGCGGCCATTCTTCCCACGGAGGCCTGCCCCCCCCATCCCCCCTGCTCAAGAGGACGGTATCCACGTTCGTCAATGCGGGCCGTCAGGTAAAGAGGCTCAAGTCGCTGCCCCAGCCCCCCGGCTTTAGAGTCCTTCGGCGCTTCTTGGCAGACGGTGAAGGACACGAACTCGGACTGCTGGCCTAGTGGCTTGGGATTCTCTCCACCATCTCCGAGGGCCTCCTGATCGCCTTCCGTTCGCCACCGCCGCTGAGACGCTCTCCTCTGTGGACCGAGATTCCGATCGACGAGCTCAAGGCCATTGCCCTGCGCGGAGAGGTCACCTTGCTTCTGCAGAAGGCCGCCACAGAAGTAGTGTCGCGTCCCGACTCCCCAGCCTTCTACAGCCGCCTCATCATGGTGCCCAAGCTGGGCGGCAAGTGGAGACCCGTCTTCGATCTCTCAGCACTGAACAGGTATATCGCGGCCCCGACCTTTCGCTTGGAGACCACCAGGGCCCTCAGGGGCTCCGTGCAGCCCTTGGACTTCGCGGTCAGTCTGGACCTCCTTCGACGGCGTAATCTACCAGTTTCGGACCCTTCCATTCAGTCTCATCCTCAGCCCTTGGGTTTTCACCCGCATCATGGACGCCGTCGTTGCCAAGGCCAGATAGTCATCTTCCATTCTGACCTTGAACTACTAAGGCGACCTCCTTCTGAGGAACCTGTCAGAGGCCACCCTTTTGATGGACAGAGATGCGCTGCTCCAGTTATTTTCGCGGCTGGGTTTCCTGGTCAACGCGGGCAAGTCGGACCTCGCTCCTTCGAGCCAGTTTATACTCCTCAGCATGGACTTCGCGAGCGACCTAAACAGGGTGAGGCTACCAGAGCCTTGGATCCAGAAGCTGGCCCCCTAGCTGTCCAGGTGGCCCAGGAGGATGCAGTTTCAGCCAGAGTCTGGCTTCAGCTTCTCGGCTTGATGATTGCAGTGGCGGACCTTCTCCCCCTCGGTCGTCTTTACTCCTGGCCACTCCAACTGCTCCTCCCACTCCTTTGGCATCCGTCCTCTAGCGACGTTGCTGCCCTGGTGACGGTGACTCAGATTGTTCGTCCCCATTTGCGGCGCTGGAGGGACATTTCGTGGCTCGCTTCGGGAGTTCCCCTCGCTTCACCGCCTCCTCAGCCCTCGCTTTGCATGGATGCAAGTCTCTCCGGGTGGGGTGCTCACCTGCTACCGAGGTTTCTCACGACGTCCGGCCACTGGCCTCCGGATCTAGTGGACAGACGCATCAACTGGTTAGAACTGGAAGCGGTTTGGCAAGCCCTCATCGCGTGGGAGGCGAGCCTTGAAGGAGCTACTCGTCTTTTTGGACAATGCCACAGTGGTTTCCTACTTTCAGGAACAGGGCGGAATGCGCTATACATACTCCTCTACCGACTAAGGCGCTGGTGCGAAGACCGCGGCTTCACCCTCCGAGCTCGACACATTCCAGGACACCTGAACGTTTTAGCCGACTCCCTCGCACGGCGCGGCAGTTACTCCACATGGAATGGACGCTACGACCGGACATCTTTCAGATGATCTGCACTCCCTGGGAGACGCCCATAGTCGGTCTATTCGCCATGAGGTGGAATCACCAGCTTTCCCCCTTCGTCTTCCTGATTCCAGACCCCTTAGCCTGGGCAGTTGACACGCTCTCCATTCCGTGGGACGGACTCATCGCGTACGCATAACCCCATCAGTGCTCGTCCCCAAAGTCCTGCTCAAGCTCAGAGGATGCAATGCGCAGATGTTATTGGTCGCCCCATTCTCTTGGAACAGATCTTGGACCACCGACCTGCTCAGTCTCGCCACGGGCCCCCCCTTCTTATGCCCACCTCGAGCACGATGCTCAAGCAACCCCACCAGCCACTGTTCCACCTGTGCCCGGAGCGGCTTCTCCTTCTCGCCTGGAGATTGTGTGGCAAGCCCTCACCGCAAGAGGCTTCTCGAGTGCAGCAGTGGAAGCAATCGCTACCGCCCGCAGACCCTCAACCTGATGCGTCTACGAGGGAAAGTGGCGAGTACTACGGTCCTGGTGCGCTGACCAGCAACTCTCCCCCACCGAACTGACTACTCCCCAGCTTGCTGACTTCTTCCTCTGGCTCTTTGGCGACCAGCGATTGGCCTCCATCACGATCAGAGGATACCTGTCCATGAATGCGGACACTTACCGTCACCTCAGCCGCCCGGAACCTGGCGAATGCAAAGACCTCGCTGACCTTATGAAACACTTTGGCCTTCAGCGTCCGGTTCCCCGCTCACTGATTCCACGCTGGGACCTACCCTGGGTACTGACGTGGCTTTATTCTGACAGATTCGAACCCCTGTCCTTGGCCCGGTTCGTGGATGTGACACGGAAGACCTGCTTCCTGTTGGCCCTCGCCACCGCGGCCCTAGTAAGCGAGCTACACGCACTTTCAGCACGCCCTGCCTGCCTGCAGTTCCGGATGGATGGTTCCATGCAGCTGCTCACTGACCCTTCCTTCCTCGCCAAGACTAGGTCTCCCTTGACCGCACCCCAGGTGATAACCCTATGGTTGCTGAAAGATGTGAACTTTCCCCGAGAGACCAGGCAGCAAGATCCAGTGCGCGCCCTACGCGTATACCTACGCCGCTCCAAGCCAAGGGGATGGTCACGCCTCTTTTGCTTTTGGCCCCAGGCAGAACTGACATACAGCCCAGACGATATCTTCCTGGCTACGCTGGGTCATACGGTCCGCCTACTAGGACCTCTCCCCAGAGGGAGCGAAGAGGCTAAAGATCTGCGCACACGAGGATAGCGCCATTGCCACGAGCGTCGTCTTTGACCGCAACTGTGCCGGCCCAAGACATCGTGGCACCAGTGGGCTGACGGGCAGAATCGACCTTCGCCCGCGTCTACCTCCGGGATCTGGCAGGCCAGCAAGACAACCTCGCACTGGTTGGGGGACATCACCGCGGCACAACACTCCCTCCTGGCGCCGGGGGCGCCATAGGTATACTTAGCTAAATAAATTGTCAGGAGTTTGCAATCAGGAGCGCGGGTCTGTCTAAGTCCCTTCGGGGTGTTATTGCAAGGTTGTAAGGGGCACCCTGCTCCTTTTCACAATTCTTCCATAATGTCCTCTGTAATGTTTTGGAGGAAACAAATGAATTTTTCTCTAAAATGTATTTTTTCGAAACCTGCCCCGCTTGCCGCTGGTAAGCTAAGTATTCCGACTGGCGTGACACCACATGACACGTGACCGGATGGGCAGGGACGGGAGGCTACTCTCAGCCCTGGTTAGGGTTCCCTGAGTGCCTCCCTGGTTGTGTGGGAACACAACAGGTTCTTAGGCTAAAATTACTTAATTTACCTGAATTTATTTACCTGAATTTACCTGAGTGGCCACTGAGCGCGGCCGACGGGGTAGGAAGTTTGAGAACTTATTTTAACCCCCTTAACTGTCTCTTTATCATGGCGGTTCTTGAACTGGTTGACAGTTTCAGCTTCGACAATTGTTTGTTTCAGAGCATTCCATGGGTTCACAACTCTTTGGGAAAAAAAGTTTTTTCTAAGATTCAGTCTGGACCTCCCTTTGAACAGTTTGCTGCTGTGACCTCTATGGTAAAATGATGACTGGCATGAAGTAAAAAATATGTCCGCAGAAACTTTTTCAAGTCCCTTTATGATCTTGAAAGTCTCGATGAGATCTCCCCTGTCTCTCCTTTCTTCCAATTTCTGCAAATTGCAAAAGGCCAGTCTCTCCTCATACGGCAGGTGACCAATCCCTGTAATCGATCTTGTAGCTCTCCTCTGCACCTTTTCCAACACTGCGATGTCTTTTTTGAGGTAAGGTCGCCATGTTTGGATACAGTACTCTAAATGTGGTCGTACAATTGTTTTGTAGAGTGGGACAATAACTTCTCTAGTTCTGGCTGTAACTGTTCGCATGATCTGCCCCACTGCTCTGTTGGCTCGTTTTGCTGCCACGCAGCACTGGCGACCGACACTTCCATAAAGTAATGTCATCGGTAAGTATTTTTCGAAAAAATACATTTTAGAGAAAAATTGATTTTTCAACAGCAGGATCACTACAGCCTGCTTTAGTTGCTGAGGGGTGGACCCTGACATCAGAGATGTGTTGATAATACTGGTGATGACACCAACAAGTTCATCATATTATGACTTCAGTAGGTTAATGGGCATGGCATCAAGAGAACAGGTTTTTGCTGTAGAGAACAAGATACACTTTTTTCACACTGTCTTGTTACAGGAGTGAAACTGTCGAGCAAAGGTCCATCATAAGAGACAAAGGACTCACCCCTGGAAGAACCATCGAGTTCTTCACAAATTGTGGAAATTTTAGAGCAAAATATTTTACAGAACTGGTTGGGAAGTACATCAGGCGGGATGTTACTTGGGAAGACTGGCTCAGATGGCTTTTCCCTCAGCATTGTCACCTAAAATCAGGGAGCCCAGTTTTTTGTGTGTTTTCTTTCTTCTTTCCCCCCCCCCCCCCCACACACACCACCACCCTCCCCTCCCACCCACACACACCCTCCTACCAAGCCCCCTCCTGTGTTTGATTTTATGGAGGATGGAAAGTATACTGTCAGGCATGCAGGGAAACACCCATCCGACACTGCAATCCCCCACCCTCACCTCCCAATTAAAAATATCTTCCTACACCACTGCATTGCTTCTTGTTGGCTCATCTGCAAAGCAAAAGTGAATCTATGTTTTGGGCCAATGGTCATCCATCCGTTGTCTGTCCTCTGTTGTCCGTCCGTCGTCGACTTTAACTTTGGCATTTTCTCGGAGACTATTCAAGCCACAGTCTTCAAACTTGGCCCAAGGATACTTTGTGGCAAGACCTTTCTAAACATATCAATTTGAGCAACCTCTCACAAAGGTCAAGGTCACAGAGCATCAGGAAATGGGTCAAAATAGGTATATTTTGACATAATGATTTCTCAAATACTATTTACAACTTCAAACCCAAACTTGGTAAAAGACACCTGATGGGAAGACCTTTCTATGCATACTAATTTGGTTGATCCCTCGGAAAGGTGAAGGGTCACAAGAGCTCAGGAAATGGTCCAAAATCGCCATATTTTGACAAAAGATGTTTTTTCTCAAATACTATTTGCAACTGCAAAACCAAACTTCCTGCAGAGATACCTGATGGTAAGACCTATCGATGCATTCTAATTTGGATGACCCCTCGGAAAGTTCAAGGGTCACACGTGCTCAGGAAATAGTTCAAAATAGCCATATGTTTTTTCTTAGCAGATGTTTTTTCTTAAATACTATTCACAATTTCAAACCCAAACTTGCTATGAAGATACCTGATGTTAGGACCTATCTGTGCATACTAATTTGGATTACCCCTTGAAAAGGTCAAGGATCACAAGAGGTTGGCAAATGTGTGTAAAATGCCAGTTTTTGAAAGAATTGAAGTTTCATGTATTATCAATAGTTTTGCAAACTTTTTAATCAAATTTGGCACAAAGGTAGCTGATGATGATAAGACCGTCCTTTGTATATTAATTTAGTCGACTCATCATAAAGGTGAAGGTCACAGGTGTTTGACAGATGTGTGAAAAGTGATTAAATTTTGAGAAAACATGGATTTTGCTGGTGCAGAAGCCATCCTGTTTATTATTGTCACAAAGGTCACACATGTAGATTGGACAGACACATGAGCCATAAGGGCTTTGCCTTTCTTGTTACAGTAAACTTCGGATATACTGGGAACATAAACTTGTTTGTAATCATATCCAAAGTTTGTTAAAAGTTGAGTCATATACATTAGAAAATGTTTGGTCAGGACCTCTGGAAAGGAGATGTTTTTTTCAATGAAAGCGATCCATTTTGGGTCTCTTTCCTGTACAGGTGACCAGGTTTTCCTCTCCCAAATGTGTAAGATGGTTCCTAGGACGCAGATGTCTGTACTCGATCATTTACAGCTCTGACCCGACATATCGTGAATTGTTACATCACGAACCCAGATATATTGCGGGGGGTACCTTGGATTCCCCCCAAAATTAGCCGAACGGGCGGTGAACCACGAAATAATTTGTCACCGGCCTTGGCTGTATCGCGCTCCACGGGGTGCTGCACACATGCCTGAAGTGACAACTGGGAGGGCGTCCACACACTGAACACCCACAAACCTTCTCCAGATGAACACATACATACATGTATGTACATAAAGTGGGTAGGAGACAATGATAATGAGGGTCTAGGCTTCTGGCACATGGCAGATGTCTCCCCACTTGACTGGTTGCTGGGCGCGTAGGAACAGCTTCACACATAATACGTGACCTCCTCCTAAATATCCTCGCGCTGGGACCATATGGCGTTGAGGCGCGTCCCATGGGTGGTGGATAGGGGGTCCCTCGTGAGAGGGGTGCACCGAATGAAATAAGGTGCCGTGAACCAACATGGTCTAAGGGAAGGTGACCCCGACAGAAAACCCCTGGTCCTCCTAGTAAGGGGGTTGGGCGTGGGGGTAGCTTCCCCACCCTGCAAAAAAGGAAATAGCTACAAAAACGCCGACAAAAAGACTAACAGTAATTCCTTTCCTGAAGGAGGAAGGTTCTTCTACCAGAAGACTTGTGACGTCCTGTGGTGAAAGCCGGAAGTCTTCGGAAGCCACAGGACCGAGCCGCCTCTCTCTATCCAGGGATACAACCATGGGCACATGGAACGTCAAGACCATGTACCAGAGCGGCAAGGCCGCCCAGATAGCAGCGGAAATGCAAAAGTACAACCTTTCCCTGCTAGGTATCAGTGAAGCCAGATGGACGCAGTCTGGCCAAAAAAGGCTGTTAAGTGGGGAGATGATTCTGTATTCAGGTCATGAAGAGGAGAATGCCCCCCATACAGAAGGTGTAGCATTCATGCTGTCACCAGTGGCACAGAGAGCGCTGATGGGCTGGGAACCTCTTGGGCCAAGAATTATCACAGCAGCCTTTAGAACCAAGAAAATGCTCAAGCTGAACGTCATCCAGTGTTATGCGCCCACCAATGACAGTGACGAGGAAGAGAAACAAGAGTTCTACGACCGACTCCAGAGTGCCTTGGACAAATGTGCAGAGCGAGACATCACCATCGTCATGGGCGATTTTAATGCCAAAATAGGGGAGGACAACACTGGATACGAAGAGGTGATGGGGAGACAGGGACTAGGCTTGGAGAGGTGTGAGAACGGGGAGAGGTTTGTAGACTTTTGTGCTCTAAACCGACTTGTCATTGGAGGCAGCATCTTCCCACACAGAAGAATACACAAAGCAACTTGGGTCTCACCTGACCATACAACAGAGAACCAAATAGACCATATCTGCATTAGCAAGAAATTTAGAAGATCCCTTCAAGATGTTCGAGTGAGGAGGGGAGCAGATGTCGCCTCAGACCACCATCTGCTTACCTTAAGAATGAAGCTCAAGCTAAAGAAAAGCCGCACAGAGACAACAAGAAGACAGCGCTATAATGTAGGCCTCCTGAGAGAAACTGGAGTTAGAGAAGAGTTCAAACTGGTGCTGTCCAACCGGTTTCAAGTGCAACAGGAGCTAGTAAATGAAGAGGAGGCGGTCACCACAGAGCAGCAGTGGAAGGCAGTTAGAGAGGCGCTGAACTCAACCTGCAAAGACACTGTAGGGTTCAGGAAACACCATCACAAGGACTGGCTGTCGGCACAGACCTTGAAGAAGATAGAAGGGAGGAAGCAGAAGAAAGCAGCTGTCAACAACAGTCGCACGAGAGCAGCCAAAGTAAGGGCACAGGGGGAATACTGGGAAGCCAACCGCGAGATGAAGAGGAGTATCAGGGCAGACAAGAGGGCCTACACAGACAGCCTGGCAGTAGAGGCAGAAAAGGCAGCAGGCAGCGGCAACATGAAACAACTCTACGACATTACCAGAAGATTGTCAGGCAAGTATGGCCATACAGAGAGACCAGTAAAAGACAAAGAAGGCAAGCCTATTGCAGACAGAGCAGACCAACTCGACAGATGGGCCGAGTATTTTGAAGAGTTACTGAACAGACCTAGCCCACCCAACCCCCCAGACATCCAGCCGGCAGAGACCGACCTACCCATCAGCTGTGACAGACCCAGCCGGGAAGAGATAAGAAGAGCAGTGACATTTTTGAAGAACGGAGTCTCTGAAAGCAGACCTAGAGACAACAGTAGAGATGCTGTACCCACTGTTTGGTAAGATCTGGGAAGAGGAGGTGATGCCGGCTGACTGGAAGGAGGGGTACCTAATCAAGCTTCCCAAGAAAGGCGACCTCAGCAAGTGTTCCAACTACAGAGGAATCACCTTGCTGTCAGTACCAGGAAAGGTCTTCAACAGGATCATCCTGGAGAGAATGAAGAGCTCCGTTGACCCCCAGCTGAGAGACCAGCAAGCAGGATTCAGGAAGAACCGATCATGTACAGACCAGATCGCCACTCTCTGCATCATCGTGGAACAGTCTCTGAAGTGGAGCTCCCCGCTGTACATCAACTTTGTGGATTATGAGAAAGCATTTGACAGTGTGGACCGAGAGACTCTGTGGAAACTCCTACGACACTACAGTGTACACACAAAGCTCGTCCGCCTGATCAAGAGCAGCTACGATGGCATGACATGTCGCGTGATCCACGAAGGGCAGTTCACCAGGGAGCTCCAGGTCAGAACTGGTGTCAGGCAGGGGTGTCTGCTGTCTCCGTTCCTCTTCCTACTGGCCATAGACTGGGTCATGAAGATGACCACAGAGCACAGACGAAGTGGAATACTGTGGACACAGCTTGACGACCTCGATTTTGCAGACGACTTGGCATTACTGTCCCACACTCATCAACAAATGCAGGACAAGACCACGAGCTTGCTGACATCTCGTCCCAAGTGGGCCTCACCATTCACAAACAGAAAACAAAGACAATGAGGCTGAACGCAACCAGGGAAGAACCAGTCTTGCTTGCTGGCACCCCGTTGGAGGAGGTGGAGTCCTTCACCTATCTCGGGAGCATCATAGACAAAAAAGGTGGCACTGATGCAGATGTCAGAGCACGAATCGGTAAAGCCAGAGCAGCCTTTCTCCAGTTGAAAAAAGTGTGGAGTTCCAGAGAGCTGTCACAACACACCAAAGTCCGGATTTTCAACTCCAATGTAAAAGCAGTTCTCCTATATGGAGCAGAGACTTGGAGATTGACAAAAACGACAGTCAACAGAGTACAGACCTTCATGAACAGTTGCCTTAGAAGAATTTTGAAAATCCACTGGCCAGAGAAGATCAGCAACGTCAGACTCTGGGAGAGAACAGAGCAGATAACAGCAGAGAATGAAATTGGGCGAAGAAGATGGGGATGGATCGGTCACAGTCTGAGAAAGCCAGCTTCCAGTATCTCTCTCTGGCTTGACTTCGCGAACGAAGATTTTATAGGAGTTGACCACGACGTCTGCAGGCTTGTTCGTGGCTGCGGAGGCCAATCCGAGACAGGCAGGTTCGACCGCAGTGGCTGCAGGGGAAGGTATGGCCAGGGTTCTGAGCTGCGGCATCTCTGTTTTTTCTCCTGAGCCGCTTGTCCTTAAGGCTAGCTCTGTGAGAGTCCTCAAAGGAGACAGCTGCCTTGTAAATGGTGGAGCGCCAGGTGTCACGGTCCGCAGCAAGCGAAGACCACTGGTGGTGGTCGATTTGGCAGGCACTAAGTGACTTCTTGAGACAGTCTTTGTATCTCTTCTTTGGTGCCCCTCTGTCACGGTGTCCAGTAGCAAGCTCGCCGAACAGTGTGATCTTTGGTAGGCGATGATCCTCCATCCTGGAGACATGCCCCGCCCAGCGGAGCTGTGTCCGCAGCAGCAAAGCCTCGATGCTCACAGTTTCAGCCTGTTCAAGGACATCGACGTTGGTGACATAGTCACTCCAGTGAATGCCCAGGATGGTACGCAGGCAGCGCTGGTGGAAGCGTTCGAGGAGTCGTAGTTGGCTGCGGTAGAGGGCCCAGGACTCGGAACCATACAGCAGGGTGGTGAGGACCACAGCTCTGTACACGCTGATCTTGGTGCCTGTTTTCAGCTGTTGATTGTGCCACACCCGCTTGAAAAGTCGCCCGAAAGCGCTGTTCGCTTTTGCCAGCCTGCTGTCAAGCTCCTTGTCCAGCTTGGCGTCCGACGTGATAATGCAGCCAAGGTAGGTAAACTGGTGCACTGACTTTAGTTCAGACTCGCCAATGGTGATGTGAGGAGGGCGATACACTGTCTTGGGTGCCGGCTGATGGAGGACCTCTGTCTTTTTCAGACTGACCTCGAGTCCAAAGAGCTGGGCAGCATCTGCGAAGCAAGACGTGATGCGCTGCAGGGCTCTCTCTGTGTGTGCAACGAGGGCAGCATCATCAGCAAAAAGCAGCTCACGAATCAGTTGGTCTAGGGTTTTCGTGTGGGCCTGCAGTCGTCTGAGGTTGAACAGGCTGCCATCGAGACGATACCTGATGTACACTGCATCATCATCATCGAGGTCCACTGTGGCCTGCTTCAACATCATGCTAAAAAAGATGGTGAAGAGGGTCGGTGCCAGCACGCAGCCCTGCTTTACGCCATTGAGAATAGGGAATGGTTCTGAGAGGTCATTGTTGAGTCTGACCTGGCCTTGCTGGTCCTCGTGTAGCTGGACAATCATGTTGAGGAACTTTGGGGGACAGCCAAGTCGCTCCAGGATCTGCCACATGCCTTGCCTGCTCACAGTGTCGAACGCTTTTGTTAGGTCGACAAATGTTACGTACAGCCCTTTGTTCTGCTCGCGGCACTTCTCCTGTAGCTGTCTCAGCACAAAGACCATATCGGTGGTGCTCCTGTTTGCTCTGAAGCCACACTGGCCCTCTGGGAGTTGGTCTTCAGCGATGGCAGGTACCAGCCGATTCAGGAGCAGCCTTGCAAGGATTTTCCCAGCAATGGACAGCAGGGTAATTCCCCGATAGTTGGAACAGTCAGACTTCTCGCCTTTGTTCTTGTACAGGGTGATAACGACTGCATCACGGAGATCTTTTGGTAGTGTTCCTTCCTCCCAGCAGCAGAGAAAGAGGTCATGGAGCTTGTTGTGCAGTGCTGTGCCTCCATGTTTCCAGATCTCTGGCGGTATTCCATCAATGCCTGCTGCTTTGCCACTCTTGAGCTGGTGGATGGCTGTGAGGGTCTCTTCAGCGGTGGGCGGTTCGTCCAATTCAACCTTTACTGGGAGGTGTGGGATTTGTAGGACGACTGCTTCTTGAACAGTGCGCTCAGCGCTGAAGAGGCTCTGAAAGTATTCCGACCAGCGGTTCAAGATGGAGGTATTATCTGTGAGGAGTGCCTGGCCATTCGCGCTTCGCAGAGGACTTTGTACCATGTGCCTGGGGCCATACACTTCTTTCAGTGCTTCGTAGAAGCCCCTGTAGTCACCATTGTCAGCGCAAAGCTGGGTCCTCTGTGCAAGTCTGGTCCACCACTCATTCTGGAGATCTCTGAGCTTGCGCTGGAGACTGCTGCAGACGAGGCAGAAGGCAGACTTCTTCACAGGGCAGGAAGGCTGGGCTAGGTGGGCCTGATGGGCGGCTCTTTTTTTTTGCTAGGTGTTCCTGGATCTCTACATCGTTTTCGTCAAACCAGTCTTTGTTCTTCTTTCTGGCGAAACCCAAGACTTCTGCAGAGGATTTTGCAATAGCAGTTTTCAATTGTTCCCAAAGTGTTTCAGGGGAGGAGTCTACTGGGTCCGCTGTGTCTTTGAGCCTGCGCTGTAAATCTGTCTGAAAGGCAGCTTTCACATCGTCACGCTGAAGGCTGGCAACATCAAGCTTTTTCTTGGGGGGGCCCCCATTTCTTGGGTTTTGGCTTGAAGTGGAGCCTGAGTTTGCAGCGGACAAGGCGGTGGTCAGTGTGGCACTCTGCGCTGGGCATCACTCTGGTGAGGAGGACGTCACTGCAGTCCCTCTGACGCACTAGGACATAGTCGATAAGGTGCCAGTGTTTGGAGCGAGGATGCATCCAGGTGGTCTTTCGACTGTCCTTTCGCTGAAAAGTAGTGTTGGTGATGACCAGTTGCTGCTCCGCACAGAACTCCAACAGTAGGCGGCCATTGTCATTGCAGTTCCCCACGCCATGCTTGCCGAGGACTCCTTTCCAGGCTTAAGAGTCCTGGCCCACTCTGGCGTTGAAGTCCCCAAGGATGATGACTTTGTCGTCTGCAGGGGTACTCTGTAGGAGGCTGCGCAGGTCAGTGTAAAACTTGTCCATTTCAGCAGGCTCTGCCAGGAGGGTTGGGGAGTACACACTGAGAAGGGTGACGTGTTGCTGGTGTCTCAGTGGGAGGCGCATGGACATGATGCGGTCTGAGTGGCCCGTTGGTAGGTTTTCCAGCTTAGTCGCAATGGATGTCTTGACCATGAAACCCACGCCTGAGAGCCGTCTTTCTGATGCAGGCCTGCCTGACCAGTAGAGGGTGTACCCAGCACCAAGTTCTTGGAGGCTGCCTTCGTCCGGAAGGCGTACTTTGCTGAGCGCGGCGATGTCGATGTTTAACCTCCGCAATTCATGGGCAATGAGGGCGGAGCGACGTTCAGGGCGTCCGCTGTCTGCTTTGTCGAGCATGGTTTGGACGTTCCAGCATGCTACGTTGAGTCCGGTCGTGGTCGTCATGAGAGTGGATCCGTTATTCTTTCTTGTTTTTTGACCGCAGGAGAAGATGCCCGTTGACCGCGGCTAGCCAACTGGGGTTGCGAGGGGACGAGCTTTGGTTAGGCCACCTTTTCTAGGCCCCTCTCCATGTGGAGCAAGCAGTGCTGTCCCTAGAGAAGGCTGCTTGGTCGTTCAGGGTGTGCCGAATGATGTTGTCATCCCCAGGTCAACATCAGGCGACCAATATCCTGAACCGCCTGTATGCAGGTTTGAGACTGCGGCTTCCAGTGACATCTTTCACCTGCCGTTTCGCCCCTCGCCCGTCGCTACAGGACTTGGAATGGTCAGTGTCATGGTCCGTGGACGTTTCCTAAAGCCTGCGCGGTGGAGCTTTTTGGTGGAGTGCAGTGTGCGCAGTACTGGCCCCACCCTTTAAACCCTTGGTTCATCTGCCATGGCCTAGCAAGCTGGGACGATGGCATCGAGGTCCTCGGGTCGTAGGTTTTATATCAGACTGTCCTTGTCCTAGTCTCTGGCTCAAAAGCCTTCCCCGGAGACAGTATCACTAGGCAGGCATTGTCATGGAACCCCAAGGGAAAGAGGAAAAGAGTAGCCGAGAACTCTGCGTCGAGACCTCCAGCAGACATCAAGAGACTGGAACCCTGGAGTGAATCGAAGGAATGATTGATGATGATGTACATGCTAACGTCCCACAGCAACAGGCTTCTCAGACGTGCCTGCACGCTTGTGAAAAAAAAACTAAACAACATAGAATGTCGCCAGCCGTCAATACATAAATAACCTAACACATGGGCCTAATAAAGCCAAGACCATTAGCAACACACCATATCAAGAGCTACAGCAGTGCAGACAGTAGGGAGTTTAAAAGCAATACGGTGAATGGACAAGGTAACAGAAACACATGCCCAGAATAGAGAAAACCCACCCTGGGGGCTGACCAGGTGACCTTGGACTAAAAATACTAACCCCACCCAGTCCCCAGGCAGACCGGTGGGGGAATCGAAGGAGAAGCACTGTTGCTGGAGGTCTCTCGTCGACGGCCTATACCCGGGTAGGGGTGACAGGCGTAAGTAAGTAAGTAAGTCCTCCTAAATATGACCACACACGTAAATGCGTTAATAGGAAACACTGATTCAATGTGCATCAAGGTCTATGCTTTTCACAGGTGTCAAGTTTCGCCACTCTCGGCAGCCGGCTGTTATGACCTGGAGGTTGTGAAAACTGATGCTGAACCCTTGTTCACCTCCTCAAATAAAGAACACAGGCAATGATAGGAAGGCCTTAGGCACAGCTGCGAGGGATAATGAATGTCTATGCTTGCTGCAGAGTTAGGAGATCCGCTGTTGAAGTTACAGAGAGGTATGCTACCCTACTGCTGGTGCTCACCGGTCATCGTAATTGGATTTTCTCACCGTGCGTGACAACTTAAAACAAAACACGCTAGTGAGGTGATCAACCTATTCATTCCTTCACAAAATGAATAAAAATGTTCTTTTTCCGTGATGCTAACAGTGTAAGTAAGTGTTTCTGATTGTACTCAGCTTTGCAAGAAAGAACACACAGGTGATAGGTAATGTCTATGCACACGTGCCTTGATTCTCATCAGATTACACACCACCCCCCCCCCCCCCACCCCACCACCCCATCCCCCCCCCCCCACCCCCCCTCTCCATTAGCGCGATATCTCGGGGATGGCGGATGGATATATCGCGGTCCCATTTTATGGACCCCAACAACCGCAATATGTCGGGTCACAGCTGTATTAAAAAGACCTGCAATAAAGGGTTAATAGGTTGCAATACCTTCTTAACCCATATCACACCAAGGCTAAAAGCTTCAAATTGTGCACTGCCATTTGCAAACTACATTATAGTTTTTACATGGATATAGACTAGTGGCTTTATATGGATATAGACTAGTGGCTTTAGTTCAAGGGTAGTGCCACAATAGCTTGGTGCCTAGAGGCGCCAAGCTATTCTGACACTACTCTTGAACTATTTTAGTCAAACATATTTCACACACTGGTGTATTGCGAATAATAAGGGTTAATAAATGTTCTTAGTACCGGTATGTCATATATTTACAACAATGCTGGACAAAATGGCAGACTTAGGAAGCGTGAATTTCATAAAATGAGCAACTTGTTTGCTCATCTTCACTTTTGTACATAGGAGAGTTCCCCCAGTTGTGCGCAAGGGGCAGTAGACTCTGTCACATGTGTATACTTATATGAATTGTAAAAAGCAAGGTAGAAAAATCAATATTGAAAACCTGTTTTAGCTGTGAATTGTAGCAATCAAAGTCCGCCATGGAGCAGATCACTTTAAATTTACTGTGCATGCAGCATAAGGCAGTAGGTTATTTTATTCATTGCCTTAACAGATAACTTTCCTCACAATTGTATTGCATATATAAGATACACACGCTGACATCACTTTATAATGTACTGTATCATCTGAAAGGAATGACCGGCGTCACATGTGCGAGATGCCAGGATGTGGTAAACGCTTTATGACAGCGCAGAGCCTCCAGGTTCACTCTCGCACCCACACAGGAGAAAAGCCTTTTGTTTGTACGGCCGAGGATTGTGGGAAATCCTTTACCACTGCTGGAAACCTGAAGAACCACAGCCGTGTTCACACAGGTTTGTGAACCACCTCTAACACTCTTACTCCTTTGGCTGCCGGTAGAGCTTTTTGTTGAGGCGATTTCTGCATGTTTACCATGTTACTACTGGATCAAACTCAAGAGGCATAGATCCTCATGAGGTCCCACAGACTCATGACCATTTATGTCTCCTGCTGGCACTTGTATATCAGTATGGGTGACAGTCTTCAGTTCTGGAGACTGATCCAGCATCCTAAAAAGTCGAGGAAAGTTGAATTTCAGCTTCTTTTTTTTGTTCAGACAGAACAGTCCTTCAGACAGCCTCTTCCATCAGCAGGGGCTCATGCAGATTTATGTCTCTTGCTGGCCGTGAAGCATGGGGCATATTTAGTCTGTAGACCATTTTCAGTCATTTCGATTGTTTGTATTGAATGTATCAGTGATGGTTTTGGATATTTGTAGTCTTTTTTGCTGCAGCAGTGAAAGGGTTAGGTTGAATCATGTTTAATAGACTTTGGAGGCATCCTTATATGACTCCCAAACTATCAGTTGTTAGAGATGTATCATCCATGAAACTTATCAGGCACTTACTAGTACTCTGAGTAGTCATGGCTGAACCACCTCCTGTGGTTGATACTGGAAGTACAAGATATATAAAATTATTACATCTCTTCAGATTTGGGGCATGATTGTAACTACTGTACCGAAGCTAAATTGCTCACCTGTAAACATGTCTTTGACAGGTGAGAAGCCATTTTCATGTGAGCAGTGTGGGCGGCGATTTGCAGAATACTCCAGCCTCCACAAGCATAGCCTCACACACACAGGTGGGTAAGCACGCAAGTGTTACTGTTTAATTTTTGCGTTTCATATCAAATCAATGGGTGACAGTCTTAGAGTTTGGAGACTGAGACAGTTTTTTCAAAACCCAGGAAAGCTGCATTTCGCCTTTTTGGTCCAGACAGACCAGTCCTTCAGCCAGCCAGTTCCATCGGCAAGAGCGATAAATTCTCATGAGTCCCTGCATTTCCAGGGGCTCATGGGAATTTATGTCTTTTGCTGGCCATGGATCATAGGGCATAGTTAGTCCATGGACCATTTTCAGTCATTTCAATTTTTTGCACTATCACCCATGCATATTCCTACATCTTCTTCTGCCTACAGTACACTGGATTCATCTCTGGTTCCTTTATGGGAACAAAATGCTGCAGGTCTACACTTGTCACAAGTATGCATTGCAATGTGCATGTGTGTGTATCTTCATGCCTGTGTGCGCATCTGCATGTGTGTTATTGCAGACCTTTCTTGCTTCTATAAGTTGGCACTGAACAAGAGGTCCTCGGGCTGACATTGGATGTGGTTGGCCGTGCACAGCTGTACATGAGCCAGTTGTAGCCAGTCAGCCTGAGAATCTTTTGCCTTGCGTGCGAGAGAGATTTACTCTCATCCCATTCTATTTATGTTATTTGTTATACATATTTATACTCATTTTAGTTTATATTTTAGGTGCCAAGCCGTTTTCCTGTGAGATTTGTGGGAAGAGTTTCTCCCAGAGCGGCAGTCGTCGAGTGCACATGAACCGACATAAGATGGAGGAGGCCAAGCAGGCGCTGCTGGCAGCTCAGGTCACAGCATCACTCACAGATGCCGACCAGTCAAAAAATGTGAAAGTGGAGGCACCAAGCGATGTTTTAGTACTGTGCAACTCCCAGGATGATAATGTACAGTACCAAGGTGAGTAGTTGTGTGGGCAAAGATAAGGACTGTACAAAATTAATGATGTCTCGAATAATATTGAGTATGCTGCAGTTAGTGCAATTGGGGCAAGTAAAATTTACAAATTTGCTTTGCAGCTTCATTGTAAATTTAGCAACCAGCGCTTCTCAATTCTAAGCAGTATTGTTTGCTAGTTTCTAGTTTCCTTTTTTGGCTCATGTGTGAAGCAAAAGTGAGTCTATGTTCTGGGCCAGTGGTCGTCTGTGCAGTGTCCGTCCATTTTGAGAAAACATGGATTTTGTTAGTGCAGAAGCCATCCCTTATTGTCAGACGTGTGGATCGGTCGATACACGTGAGCCATAAGGGCTTTGCCTTTTTTGTTTTGTTTCCTCAAAAACATTACTGATGACATCACTATTAGGAAATGTGCACTTAGCTCTTAATCACCTATAACGCCCGTAAACGCCCTTCGGGTCTTTACCTAAAGCGCCCATAGACGCCCGTCCTCGGTACTAAATTTAGAAGTCATGTGATACGTTGGTGGGTTCTTCTGTGAAGAAGGTGAGATTGTATACCGTAGGGGGCAAGGTCAAACTAACTTTAGACACTGGGCATGCGCTCTAAGCCACTGTGTGTGTCGAATTGGGAGAGTTTTACTGTGCACCTGGCTGCTCGCTAACGCACGTGTTTGCAAACATGGCGACATACACGACAGTGACCCAGAGTTTACCGCTATTTCAGAGTAAATTGGCAATTATCCAGTTTCAGAGCCAGAGGGAAGTGACATAAGTGTGTCTAGTGTACATCTAGTGTACATACTAGCGATCTGTCGGACTGGGATGACGAAAATACCGGAGTTTTTGAGCAGTGTTTACCGAGGCGACGACTGCAAGATGGCGGCGGCGATGCTATCTGGCATCAGCGGCCAATTTCAGACTGTTTTGCAGCCTTTCACGCGATATGTGGGCCCAACAACTCCACTTGAGTTGGAAGCGACACCACTTGATTATTTTTATCAGTATTTCCCTGCTGAAATGTTCGAAACTTTCGCCCAACAGACGAACTTGGCGATCAATTTGTAGCAACATCCGCTGACGGGGATACGTGCACTTCGATTACCTGAAGGATTATCAGTGGATTGCCTGGTAATAGTGATCACTAATGTAAAATTATCTCACTCCACTATCACACACATTCATATTTTCGCCCACCGACACATTTTTCAGTTTTACGTCTTTTGTTTGTCATTTACAGATATCAAAATAATCAAGGTGCATTTTTTTCAGTTAATTTACCTGTAATTAATTACAGTAAATAATATAAACAGGTATCAAATTATACTCCACCACAACATAAAATACTATCCATCCATATGTCAGCTAAGAAAAAAAAACCAGACTTAAATATCTGTCCATTCAAAAAAGTTATAGACGCTTTGGTGAAGTAACCCATTTTCTCAGTAATTTTCTTACTATCTTCTAGGTACAGGAGAATAGACAGTGTATGTTCTTATAGGTGATTAAGAGTTAGCTTACTATTTCAGCCCAAAATTCCATTCTGTACCTACACGACAAGGGAGGCGACCCAAGGGCGCCATAGCCATGTACCATGAGTAGCCTTCCGTACCTCCCTATCTGGTGGCGTGAGCAGTGGTATCACGTCAGTCTGTTCGCTTAGCTTACCGCGAACAGAGGTGTTCAACCTACTGGATCTTTGGCTGTGTACGGTTGTGAACCGGTCGTACCGGTGGATTGACATTGGCTGTGGTTTACCGTGCCCGCCAATGGATTAACTTCATTCTCCGAGAGTGCAAGTCGGATAGAGCCCTTTGTGCAGTCTTGGGGTGACAATGTGTTCAGTGCTAAAGCCTTGCTGTGTGGACGCTGATGTTTCCTTGGAAGAGACCCAGCAGCACTCAGCCACTTCTGACTTGCTCGGCTGACTGCTTCATAGATTTGGGGACTGGATGACAGTATCAAGCTTAACTGAACAACGACGAGCGGAAGCCATCCTGAGTGCCTTCTGCGTTTGGCGGGGACTTCGTTGGCGTGGGAGGTGTTGGGCTGTTTTTCGCACGAGGGGCCTTCAACCTTCCTCGCCATGCGTGATAAACTACAACTTCTTCGTAGTTGAACAGGCCCCCCCCCCCCCCCCCCCCCCCGGTCTCTCTCGCCATCTTGACCGGCGCTTGGTGAGCCGGGCGGTGGCACGGGCCGAGAATTTGGCTATTTTTACGGAGGTCGCCTTCACATATGCCAACGAGTGTCCCAGTAGGTAGGCCGGGGCGGTCGTATTTCTGTCAGCCCCCACCACTCTTCGGCCTCGTCGCGCTTGGCCCAATCTCGGACGTCGTTTCCGCGGACGGCCTCCCGCTCGTCTCGTCCCTCTCCGCCACGCCCAACGCGCCGCCCTTCGCCCTCTCCTCGACGGCGCCCTAGTAGGAGACCCCCCCCCCCCCCCCCCTTTTGGGATCACTGGCCCCGTTCCCGCAGTCGCAGTCGCTCCCCCCCGCTCCAGACGTCCTTCCCGCACCGACCGGACTTCTCCTCGTTGGGTCTCGCCGCGGGCGCTGCCCCGTCTTCGCCAGCAGAGCCCCCTTGGACCTCGCCGGTTCCCCTCCGCCTCTTCCAGCCGGCGTGACTTGACCGTCGTCTCCACTAGCCCCCAGCTGCACCGCCGGGTCTCCCCCCTTCCCCCTCTCCCCCCCCCCCCTTTCCGATGAAGTCCTGAGCCTCCTGGCCGAGGACTCCGTCTCCGCCCTGCTGGGCGGTCTTAGCCGCTCCCCTTCTCCCTCTTCGGACGCCTCAGACTCCCCCAAGCTCGCCTCGTCTTCGCGTGCGGACACCGTTCTAACCTTGGATGAAGCTGCTCGTCTCATCGCCACCGCGCTTCCTGCAGATGCCTGCCTGCCGTCCCCCCCCCACCCCCCCACCCCCCACCCACCCCCCCCCCCACCCACCCCCGCTCAAGAGGAAGGTCTCCATGTTTGTCGACGCTGGACGGCAGGTGAAGAGATTCAAGTCACTTCCGCAGCCCCCCGGCTTTCACAACCTGCGTGACGCCTTCTCCGCTGACCTCCTGGTGGGTCCCCGGGACTCCGACTTCTCGGACCATAGGCCAGCTGGACTCGACATGACCTTTCGACAGGACTGGTACACAGGCCATTCCCAGGCGTTCACCTGCCCTCTTCCCGCCTTGGACCCTCCGGCCTTGGTTCAGGCTGGCGGCGCTGCCCTGCTGAAGCGCACCCTCCCCCGCAGTTTCGACAAGACTGTCTCGCTCGTCCGTAACACTTTGGCTTGCTCGGGGTCCCTGGAGCTGCTTACCCAAGCCTTCATCCGCCGCATCGAGGACGCCTGGCACCCCTCCTTGATGCTCCTCCTAGGAGACCTACTCGCTCTCGCGGAAGTGGCCAACCGGGTGGCGTATCACTCATCGGTCAACACCATGGCAGCCGCCTCCAACTGCGACCTGTTGCGTTGGGATGCCGTGCTGCTGGCCTGCCGCGGAATGCCCCCTGATCTGAGGACTCAGCTGTGGCGTGCTCCCCTTAGTGGCCCCCTTCTCTTCGGTGAGACCTGGCAGACAGTGAAGGATGCAAACTTGGATCGTTGGCCTCACAGGACAGCTTCACCTCGCTTTCAGGCAGCCTGCAAGGCACTAGGTTGCGCCCTGCGGATCTCCAGACCCTTCCGCCCCCGCATCCGTGGGCGCTGCGTCGCCGCCCTGCCTTCGGCCGCCCCGGACCAGTTAGCACCCTTGCACCCGCCTGGCCCTGCCCTGCCCGTTGCCCAGGGCACGGGTGGGCCACCTGACTTCTCCCCTCTTCTGCCTCCGCCGACCGCGCCAGATTCTCCAGTCGGCGGGAGGCTCGCTCTTGCAGCAAGGAGTGGCGCTCGCTGTTCCCAGACGACCCCTGGATCCTGGAGACCGTAACCGAGGGTCTTCGGATCGCCTTTCGCTCACCACCTCCGCTTCATTGATCCCTGTTGTGGACCGAGGTGCCGTCCAACGAGCTCAAGGCCAGTGCCCTACGCGGAGAAGTCTCCGGTCTTCTGCAAAAGGCCGCCACAGAGGTCGTGTTGCACCCCGACTCCCCAGCCTTCTACAGCCGCCTCTTTGTGGAACCCAAGCCGGGCGGCAAGTGGCGACCAGTCATCGATCTCTCAGCGTTGAACGCCTTCATTGCAGCCCCGTCCTTCCGCACGGAGACTTCCAGGGCCCTCAGAGCCTCTGTACAGCCCATGGACTTCGCGGTCAGTCTGGTCCTGTCTGACGCTTATCTCCATGTCCCCATGCACCCTGCCTCCAGGAGGTACCTCCGCTTTGCCTGTGACGGCGTAATCTACCAGTTTCGGGCCCTGTCGTTCGGTCTCAACCTCAGCCCCTGGGTTTTCACCCGCATCATGGACGCAGTTGTGGCCAAGGCTCGACAGTCGTCTTCCAGTCTGACGTCGAACTACCTCGACGACCTCCTCCTACACAACCAATCAGAGGCTGACCTGACATCAGACAGGGTTGCACTGATACGGCTGTTATCACGTTTGGGTTTCCTGGTCAACGCAGGCAAGTCAGACCTCACACCCTCGCGCCGCTTCATCCACCTCGGCATGGAATTCGCCACCGACCTCAACAGGGTGCGTTTGCCGGAGCCTCGGATTCTGAAGTTAGCCACCCTAGCCAACCACGTAGCCCAGCAGGAAGCGGCCTCCGCCAAAGTCTGGCTTCAGCTTCTCGGCATGATGAATGCAGCGGCGGATCTTCTCCCCCTCTGTTGTCTCTACTCCCGGCCGCTAAAGCTGCACCTCCTGCTTCACTGGCGTTCGTCCTCCGGTGATTTGGCTGCCCTGGTGCCCATGACTCAGATGCTTTGCCCCCATCTGTGGCGTTGGTTGGACACATCGTGGCTCGCTTCGGGAGTCCCCCTGACCTCTCCGCCCCCTCAGCTCTCCCTGTGTGTCGACGCGAGTCTCTCTGGGTGGGGTGCCCACCTGCTACCGTGGTTCCTCATGACATCCGGCCCCTGGCCTCCAACTGGTTGGAGCTGCAAGCAGTTTGGCAAGCCCTTATCGCGTGGGAGGCACAACTCAGTCACCAGGAGCTGCTCGTCCTCTCCGTCCTCTGTGACAGTGGTTGCCTACATCCAGAAGCAGGGCTCTCCCGACCTGTGCATGCTGCTCTACCGTCTGATGCGCTGGTGCGAGGACCAGATGATCTGCGCGCACTGGGAGACACCTATGATCGACCTATTCACCATGAGGTGGAATCACCAGCTTCCCCGATTCGTCTCCCCGATCCCAGACCCCCTTGCCTGGGCAGTCGACGCGCTCTCCATCCCATGGGATGGTCTCATCGCGTATGCGTACCTCCCGACTGGCCTCGTTCCCAAAGTCCTCCCCAAGCTCAAGGATGCTATGCAGTCGTCTTGCTGGTCGCCCCGTTCTCCTGGAACCGGTCTTGGACCACTCCCCCCCCCCCCCCCCGCTGCTACCCACGCCGAGCACGATGCTTAAGCAGCCCAGCCAGCCGCTGTTCCACCTGTGCCCGGATCGTCTCCTCCTTCACGCCTGGAGATTGTGCGGCAAGCCCTCTCCGCTAGAGGCTTCTCGAGTGCAGCAGTGGAAGTGATCGCTACAGCCTGCAGACAGCCCTTGTTGAGGAACAAGGCGTGTCTATGAGGGAAAATGGCGAGTACTGTGCTCCTGGTGCGATGACCAGTGCCTCTCACCCACCGAACTGACAAATCCCCAGCTCGCAGACTTCTTCCTCTGGCTCTTCGGAGACCAAGGGTTAGCCCCTATCACCATCAGGGGGTAACTGTACATGATCGCTGACACTTACCGGCACCTCAGCCACCCAGACCCCAGCACCTGTAAAGACATCGCCGACCTTATGACTCACTTCGGCCTGCAGCGTCCAGTGCCACGCTCGCTCATTCCTCGCTGGGACCTTCCCTGGGTACTGACGTGGCTGAACTCTGCCAGATTCGAACCGCTGCCTTTGGCCTGCTTCGCGGATGTGACTCGTAAGACATGCTTCCTGTTGGCCCTTGCCACGGCGGCCCGAGTAAGCGAGCTACACGTGCTGTCAGCGCGCCCTGCCTGCCTGCAGTTTCGAGCGGATGGTTCCGAGCAGCTGCTTATGGACCCTGCCTTCCTTGCCAAGACTAGGTCTCCTTTGACCGCGCCGCAGGTGATCACCTTACGGCCGCTGCGAGATACGAGCTTTCCCCGGGAGACCAGGCAACAAAATCCTGTGCGCGCCCTACGCGTTTACCTACACCGATCCAGAACCGTCCGCAGAGGACGCTCATGCCTCTTTCTACCTTTAAACCCATGCAGAACTGACATTACAGCCCAGACGATATCTTCCTGGCTATGCTGGGTCATATGGTCCGCCTACCAGGACCTCTCCCTGCAGAGAGCAAAGAGGCTTAAGATACGCGCACACGAGGTACGAGCCATGGCGTTCAACCGGAACTGCGCTGTCAAAGACATCGTGGCAGCCGTGGGCTGGCGGGCAGAACCGACCTTCGCCCGCTTCTACCTCTGGGATCTGGCAGGCCAGCAAGACAACCTCGCACTGGTGGGGGACATCACCGCTGTGCAACACTCCCTCCCGGCGCCACAGGCGCCGTAGGTATGCACTTAGCTAAAATTGTCGGGAGGTTGCAGCAGGGAGGATGGCTCTGACGAAAGCCTTTTGCGGGGGTGTTTTGGGCACGGCACCCTCCTCCTTATCGCAATTCTTCCACATAGTCATGTCATCAGTACTGTTTTTGAGGAAATAATTCATTTTTCTCTAAAAGGTATTTTTTCAAAAAGTACTTACCGATGACATGACTCGGAGGACCTTTCCACCTGCCCCGCTTGCCACTGGTGAGCTAAGTATACTGACTGGTTGGTCACCACGTGACTCGGAAACGGATGGGCAGGGACGGGAGACAACTCTCGGCCCCTCTGGGGGTTCACCAAGTGCCTCCCAGGTTGTGTGGTAACACAACGGGTTCTTAGGCTAAAATTGAGTAAGTAGTAGACACTTCCACATAGTCATGTCATCGATAAGTATTTTTCGAAAAAATACCTTTTAGAGAAAAATGAATTTTTTTTGCACACTACCACATGAAGGTTATCATACTTTATGTAAGTTAGGCATGACTTGACTGCCGTGCGGCATGCAGGAGGTAAAGTTATGAATGAGAGACGGGTTAATGCGGGTGCGGGTGCGCTTGTTGGCGTGGCCGGCCGGCCCACGGCCGCTCGCCTCTCACCTTGACTTTGTTGCAGTAAACATCCGCACGTGCTGTGGAGCCTTCCAGTGTTCGGGCGAGATGCATGCAGTGTGCCTCCCTTGCTCTGGCTCCGTAGCCCACAAGTTCGTCCCGCCTTGCGGAACTCGTAACTGCGGAAACTCGTGAGCGGCCCTGCCACTACTGGGTACCAGTCCAGCAGTAACATCATCCGCTCCGCTCCACGTTACCAGGTACAGCCCTGCACGCGCTGTGGGGACTTTCAGTGGCGGAGCGACACGCAGGCGGTGTGCCTCCCTTGTTCCAGCTGTGCCTCCAGTCACACCTGCGGCACCTGCGCCTCCTGGATGGAGGAACAATAGTCTCGGCTGTGGGGTCTCTATGGACGCAAAAAACGTCCTACGTCGGCCCGAGACCCACCACCCGCTACCGCGCCCTGTGTCACCACCGCAGACGGGACTACATGCATCCACTCTGAAGTTGCGGGACTGACTACCCGGGCCCCGACGCGTACGTCAGCTCCCAGGACTATGGCTGATTTGGGCTCCCGCCTCCCTGACACAGGTCCACAGCTCGCTCGCTCGCCCCACCACTCGGCCCGAGTTCACTCGGGCTCAGACGCAGTTACCAGATCTCGGCCCGACCAGCCCGCAGACATGACTGCTGCCCCCAAGCCTGACCCAGAGCAAGCATGCTCGCACCGCCACTCGGCCCAAGTTCTCTTGGGCTCAGACGCGGCTACTAGACCCCGGGCAGACGAACCCGCCGAAGGGACTGCTGCCCCCAAGCTGGACCCTGTGCTATGCGCCGAGCAGACCTTGACGCTGATCGCCTTCAGGAGCTACCTGGCCTTGATCGCAGACACGTGTCTCCACCTGGCAGACATCGCGGCCAGTCGATATCTTCCTGGCTCCGCAGTGGTTATCCACTCCACCTACCTAGACCTCAAACACGGCGGACGCTCAGAAGCTGGAGATCAGGGCGCAAGAGGTGCTAGCCCTGTCCACGAGCGTCGTCTTCACTCACAACTGCGCCATCAGGTCTTGGGACGGCTGTGGGTTGGCGGGCGTGATCTACCTTCGCGCGATGCTGCCACATTGACCTTCGGGCCCGCGGGCGACCTTCGGCGGTGCGAAACTCCCTCCCAGCACCTAGGCGCCTTGTGTTAGCTTAGCTGAAATGGTCGGGAGTGTGCCCGGGGTGGGCGGCTCTGGGATGCCCCTTATAGGGGGTGTGAGTCTAGGCGGCTCCCACCTCCTGTTCGCTATTCTTCCTAATAGTAATATCATTGATAAAGTTTTTGAGGAAACAAATGAATTTTTCTGTAAAATGTATTTTTTCGAAAAATACTTACGATGACATTACTCGGAGGACCCTCCTGCCTGCCCCGCTTGCTGCTCCTAAGCTAAGCTTCAGACTGACGTGACACCACTGTTCATGACACCAGATAGGGAGGTACGAGAGGCTACTCAGGGTACCTTACTACGGCGCCCTTGGGTCGCCTCCCTTGTTGTGTAGGTACACAACGGAATTTTGGGCTGAAATGGTAAGCTAAGTGCACGTTTCCTAATAGTAATGTCATCGGTAAGTATTTTTTGAAAAAATACATTTTAGAGAAAATTTCATTTTTACTGATTTACCCGTCAACCCAAACATTGTTCTGTACATTATTTTATGACATTACATCCTGAGGCTGATTTTTATGGGACGGGTCGCGGTGGGGCGAATTTAATAGTGTCCATGATGTCAAAAAGCGGGCAGGCCTAAACCTCTCACAATTGAAGTAACAAGATAAAAATTAGGTCATGTCTAGTTACGCTAACCTCGCTGCTGAACGTACATTTGGCGCAAAGCGACGTATGTGCGTATGTATGTATGTATGTATGTATGTATATATAGGTATATATGTGTATGTGTGCGTATGTATGTAAACAAGAGAATCGCCAATATTTCTGTACACATCTGATTGAGTGCATTTGTTAACTCAAAAACATTACCGATGCCATTACTACAATGGAACAACCTATAGCTAGCATAATTTTAGCCCAAAAACTTACGATGTGTACCTTTAGGGCCAGGGGAGGCCACCAGGGGTGCCGTGACCTGGTACCCGGGTAGCCTCTCTTCCCACCCCATAAGGGTAACTGCCCGAGCAGCCAAGCCAAACCAGTTCTTTCCTTTAGCTTGCAGCATATAGACGTCTTTGCTTAGCCGTCTGCTGTGCTATCTACGGCTGTGTATGGTTCAAGCTGTACTTGGATATTCGGCAGTGGACTTCGTTCCCGGCCTCTGCTTTCGCCTTGCCTTGGAACTTTCTATGCCCTTGGGTATACCTCCGGCTGTGTATGGTTCATGAGTACTTGGACTTTCGACAGAGGCCTTCGTTCCCGGCCTGTGCTTTCGCCTTGCCTTGGAACTTTCTCTGCCCTTGGGTATACCTCCGGCTGTGTATGGTTCATGAGTACTTGGACTTTCGACAGACCCCTTCGTTCCCAGCCTGTGCTTTCGCCTTGCCTTGGAACTTTCTCTGCCTTTGTGTGTACCTACGGCTGTGTATGGTTCAAGAGTACTTGGACTTTCAACAGTGGACTTCGTTCCCGGCCCCCCCACCCGGGTCTGCCTTGGGGGACTTGGGTGGGGTTAGGTACTTTTTAGTTCCCAGGGTCACCTGGTCAGCCCACAGGGTGAGTTTTTCTCTCTATTCTGGGCATGTGTTTCTGTCTACCCGAGGTCCATTCACCTGTATTTGCCTTTTAAAACTCTCCCTACTGTCTGCACTGCCTGTAGCTCTTGATATTGGATGTGTGTTGCTAAATGGTCTTAGCTTTATTTAGGCCCATGTGTTAGGTTTATTTAATGTATTGGACCGGCTGGCGACATACATTCAATGTTCTGTTTAGTTTTTTTTTTCACAAGCAGTGCAGGCACGTCCTGAGAAAGCCTTGTTGCTGTCGGGACGTTAAGCAATGTACAATCATTCGTTCCCGGCCTGTGCTTCGCCTTGCCTTGGAACTTTTCTGCCCTTGTTGTAGCGTTGGGTCGTGTTCTTAAACCTCTCTGTGCTACCTACGGCTGCGTTGGTTCATGGAGCCCTTGGCCTTTTCGATGGCGTGACTTCGTTCCCGGCCTGCACTTCGCCTTGTGTGACTTTTATGAAGTGACTGTCACTGGTGCCTCTGTGCATCGTGTGCCGGAAGTTAGGTCCCCGGGCCGTGGGGCCGGCCTTCGCCCCTCGTGGGAGTGCTGTACTGCACCAGTTCCGGCATTGAGAGACTTTTACGGCTTGTGTGGTGCCTCTTTCCAACTACAGAGGAATCACCTTGCTGTCAGTACCAGGAAAGGTCTTCAACAGGATCATCCTAGAGAGAATGAAGAGCTCCGTTGACCCCCAGCTGAGAGACCAGCAAGCAGGATTCAGGAAGAACCGATCATGTACAGACCAGATCGCCACTCTCCGCATCATCGTGGAACAGTCTCTGGAGTGGAGCTCCCCGCTGTACGTCAACTTTGTGGATTATGAGAAAGCATTTGACAGCGTGGACCGAGAGACTCTGTGGAAACTCCTACGACACTACGGTGTACCCACAAAGCTTGTCCGCCTGATCAAGAGCAGCTATGATGGCATGACATGTCGCGTGATCCACGAAGGGCAGTTCACCAGAGAGCTCCAGGTCAGAACTGGTGTCAGGCAGGGGTGTCTGCTGTCTCCGTTCCTCTTCCTACTGGCCATAGACTGGGTCATGAAGATGACCACAGAGCACAGACGAAGTGGAATACAGTGGACACTGTGGACACAGCTTGACGACCTCGATTTTGCAGACGACTTGGCATTACTGTCCCACACTCATCAACAAATGCAGGACAAGACCACGAGGCTTGCTGACATCTCGTCCCAAGTGGGCCTCACCATTCACAAACAGAAAACAAAGACAATGAGGCTGAACGCAACCAGGGAAGAACCAGTCTTGCTTGCTGGCACCCCGTTGGAGGAGGTGGAGTCCTTCACCTATCTCGGGAGCATCATAGACAAAAAAGGCGGCACTGATGCAGATGTCAGAGCACGAATCGGTAAAGCCAGAGCAGCCTTTCTCCAGTTGAAAAAAGTGTGGAGTTCCAGAGAGCTGTCACAACACACCAAAGTCCGGATTTTCAACTCCAATGTAAAAGCAGTTCTCCTATATGGAGCAGAGACATGGAGATTGACAAAAACCACAGTCAACAGAGTACAGACCTTCATGAACAGTTGCCTTAGAAGAATTTTGAAAATCCACTGGCCAGAGAAGATCAGCAACGTCAGACTCTGGGAGAGAACAGAGCAGATAACAGCAGAGAATGAAATTGGGCGAAGAAGATGGGGATGGATCGGTCACAGTCTGAGAAAGCCAGCTTCCAGTATCACTAGGCAGGCATTGTCATGGAACCCCCAGGGAAAGAGGAAAAGAGGTAGGCTGAGAAACTCCTGGCGTCGAGACCTCCAAGCAGACATCAAGAGACTGGGAACCACCTGGAGTAGAATCGAAGGAGAAGCACAGGACAGGAGTTGCTGGAGGTCTCTCGTCGACGGCCTATACCCGGGTAGGGGTGACAGGCGTAAGTAAAGTAAGTAAGTGGTGCCTCTTGGAGCCTTCGACCTGGCTTACGTTGTGCTCCTGCTTCGGTCTCTCCGATCAAGTTAGCCGGTTGGACGGCCGGGACCTTCGTCGAGCCCCAGCCTTCCTCAACCTGGATGCTTCTGGGCCTCTACCACGTGGGCGCTTCTTCTTCTTCTTCTTCTTCGAAAGCTACAGGTGCTACCTTCCCCTGCCCCTTGCGAGATGTTCAGGTAAGGTCTCGATGTTTGTCAGCGCCACGCCTCTCTCGGCGTGCACCAGCGTCCTTTGCTATATTGTTGCTTGTTAAAAAAACAAAGAAAAGAAGCGATATTACTCAGCGCAGGATAGTGGGGACAGGTGAGGAGTGGTGCGCGGTTTTCATCTTGTGGCCTTCTGCTACGTCCAGTCGCTTTGTTGTTTCACTCTATGTTGCAGTGGTCAAGTCCGCACCTGCACACGATGTGGCGACTTCCAGTGGCCAAGTGACAAGCATGCGGTCTGCCTCCCCTGTGCTGGTTGTGCTTCGGGCCACACCTGTGATGTCTGCGCTCTCTGGGTGGAGGAAAATTGGGTAAACCCAGCTGTGGAGTCTTTTCGGCGTGACAGAATCGCCGCTCGCCCACAGCCACAAGCATGCTTCGGCCCCGGATCCTGCAGAAACGCACCTACGCTGCCGTTGGGGGATGGCATACAAAGGCTCCCCCTTTGCACACCCACTCTCTCGAGTCAGGTCCGCAGCGAGTCCGCTCGCCCCGCTCTGCGGAAAACAAATCCAAACTCTCGACATTGGGGGATGCCTTTCTTCCCCCTTGCGCACCAGCTCGCTCGAGCCAGGTCCGCAGCGAGCTAGCTCGCCCCGCCTTGCGGAACCCAAGCCTCACAAGACCACCAACAGAACTGGACGCCGCTTCTCCCCGACGCCGGCCACTCAGCTTGTGCGTACGAACCTCGACATGCGGCCCCGGGTTCGCGACCGCCTGGACTCAGCTCCTCGCCCCTCGCCCGCATACGCCCCTCGGACTTCGACGTCCTACCCCGGACCCGCAGCCCTGCGTCTTCGGTCCTCGCCTCCCACTGCAAGCACTCTTCGTTCTCTGCTCACTCTTAGCGCCCGGCTTCGCTCGCCACTTTAGCTTCGCAGACGTCTCGCCCTCCTCGTCGGTCTTCCCCTCGGGCTTCGCTGGTTTCCTCCTCCAGTCGCCGCCCTTCCCGGTCGGTGTCCTCCTGGGTCGTCCGTGCTGCTCTTCATTCCCGGCCTTGTCTTCCCCCCACTCCTTCCCCGGCACCCTTTCCCCGCCTTCCCCGCTCCCCTCCCTTTCGCGCCGTCGGCCACGTGCTCGCCGCCCTCCTTCACGCGGATGCTCCTCTCGTCGGTCTTGCCGCTCGCGCCTTCTCAGCCGCTCGCCCTGGTCTCGCTCCGTCTTGCGGCGGCACCCGCCTCCCCAGCTCCTGGTGCGTCGGCCTCCTGTGCTGCCCGTCGATGTGGATAGAAGCCCTCAGCATCGCTCCGGAGAATTCCGCCTCGGCTCCCTCCTACCGTTCGACCTCCACGCGCGCTCTACTCGCCCTTGACCCTACGTCCTGGACGACCAGGGCGGAGACCCTTCCCTCGCTCGACGGGCCGCGTTTCTGTTGTCTCGTGTCTTCCCCAAGCCCGGACACCTGTCCCCATCGCCCGCTTGGACACTGTTCTCCCTCCTAGAGGTTACGTCCCTGCCACGCCCCGAGATTCAAGGGTTCGTGTTGTCTTCTCCGCTCCTGCGGCAGGGTTCCGGCTCCGACGCGATTTTCTTCTTCACCGTCGTTCGCTGGCCAACAGATTTGGACATCGCCTTTCAGCACAGCTGGTTTGTCGGACACTCACTGGCCTTGCTTCTGCCCTCCCCGCAGTGGATCCTGCCGCTAAGCAGCAGCTGGTGGACTGCGTGCCTCCCGCCGTTGCATCCCCCTCGGCCTGGAGCCGACGGCGATCCTCATCCGCAATGCTCTCTCCTGTGCTGGATTCCTTGACTTGGCCAAGCAAGCGCTCGCCTACCTTCTGGAGCTGGCTCTTCTCCTTCTCGCCGCTGTTAGGGCACCTCCTCGCACTGGCTGTGGGGAAGAAGTACCGCCTCCCGAGCGGCGTGCCAACGCTTATGTCCTCGCCTTCGCCGCTGCCGCACTCGGCGGCCTGCCTACTGGGATGCTGTGCTCGCCATCTGCCCCTACATCCCGCAAGACCTACGGAGACAGCAGCGACAGGCTCCGCTCGGCAATCCCCTCCTCTTCGGTCCAAGACCTGGCAGTCGGTGAAGGACGCGTTGAGGATCTTTGCCCTGCCTGCGTCACCTCCTCCCACTTCAAGCCGCCTGCGAGGCCCTGGGTCGCGTCCTGCGGACCGCCAGACCCACCCAGCACCCGCCCTCCCGGCGTCGCCGCCTTCCCCCGCGCGTCCCCTGCCACGCCCGCCCGCCCCCCGACTCCGCCCCCGCCCGGCCACCGGTGGCGTCCAATTATCGACCTTTTCAGTGCGGCACGAGTTCTTCGCAGCGCCTTCCTTCCCTTGGGGACTGCCAGAGCCCTTCGCGCCGTGGTTCTTCCCATGGGCTTCGCTGTCAGCCTGGATCTAGCGGACGCCTACACTCCCGTCCCCGTGCATCCGGCTTCCAGATGCTTCTGCGCTTAGCTTCGACGGCGTCATTACCGATTTCGCGCCTTCCCCCTCGCCCGCAACCCCAGCCCGGCATGTTGCCCGTCTCTTGGACAGCGCCTTCGCTACGGTCAGGCGGGCTTCGTCGAGCCCCTCCTCGAACTACATCGACGATCTGCTCCGGCGCCACCGGTCGGCACCCTCCCGGGAGCAGCAACGAGACGCCTAGCTGGCCTCCTCGACAGCCGCGGCTTCATAGTCAACTTCGGCAAGTCGGATCTCGCACCGTCCCGCCGCTTCGCACACCATGGTATGGAGTTCCTTACGGACCTCATCTGGTGTGACTCCTGGAACCGAGGATCCAGAGGTTGGCGAACCTGGCTCATCTTGGTGCGCAGGAGGAGACGGTCTCTGCCAGACTCTGGTTGCAGCTCTTAGGCCTGATGAGCGCGGCTGCGGATCTCCTTCCCCTTGGTCGGCTCTACTCGCGCCCACTTCAACTTCATCTAGTCCTTCCCTGGCGCCCTCGACCGGAGACATCGAGGCTCTCGTTCCGGTTCCTCCCTTGCTCGTTCCACTCCTCCTCCGCTGGGCAGACCCTGCCTGGCTCGCGTCCCTCTCCTTCCCCCCAGTTGTCCCTTGCATCGACGCCAGGTGCTCCGGCTGCGGTGCACACCTGCTGCCGACGTGCCACGGCTTCCGGCAGCTGGCCACTGGTCCTTGCGGTCAAGCATTTCAACTGCTTGGAGTTACAGGCGATATGGCAAGCTCTCCTCGCTTGGAAACCGACTCTCGGACATCAGGACCTGATTGTCCTTCCGACGACTCCGCTGTCGTGTCCTACATACAGAAGCAGGACGGGACCCACTCCCCTTCCTCTGCTTTCTTCTTACCAGCGCTTCCGTGGGTGTGAGGATCGCTCCCCTTCCCTGGGACGGCACCTGCGCTTCCACTTACCCTCCCTCAGTCCTTGTCCCCAAGGTGCTTCTCTAACGCAAGGGATGCAATGCGATCCTGTTGCTGGTGGCGCCGTTCTGCTGGTCCAGATCCTGCACCACCGACCTCCTGAACCTCGCCACAGGCCCTTCACTGCGGCTTCCCACTCCTCGCACGATGCTCAAGCAACCGCGCCAGGCGCTCTACCATCCGTGCTCTGAGAGACTCCTGCTACACACTTGGAGATTGGGCGGCAAGCCCTCGCCGCTAGAGTTCTTGAGTGAGGCAGTGGCAGCTTCGCTTCAGGCCGTGGACCCTCGACCCTGCGTGTCAACGAGGGAAAGTGGAGAGTACTGGGAGCCTGGTGCGACCTCCGTCGCCTCTCCCCTACCCATCTGACTTTCCCACTCCTGGCCGAGTTCTTCCTCTGGCTCTTCGCCGAACAGCACTTGGCACCAATCACCATCAGGGGCTACCTCGCTATGATCGCCGACGCTTCCGGCACCTGGGCCGAGCGGACCCCGGCAAGTGTAAGGACCTCACTGACCTTATGGCCCACTTCGGCATACAGCGACTTGCCCTCCGCTACCTGATCCCACGCTGGGATTTACTCTGGGTACTCACCTGGTTGAACGCTAGCGTTTCGAGCCGCTTCCCCTAGCAAGCCTGGCCGATGCTACGTGAAGACTTGCTTCTGCTCGCCGTAGCCACAGCCTCCAGAGTGAGTGAGCTGCCCGCGCTCTCCATGCCCCCACCTGCCTGTAGTGCAGGTCAGATGACTCCGTGCAGCTACTAACGGACCCGGCCTTCTTGGCCAAGAACCAGTCTCCGTTGGCAGCCCCCCAGGTGATCACTGTACGATCGCTGAAGCCGATCGACCCCAACAAGGAAGTCAGACAATGGGACCCGGTGAGAGCCTTACGCGTGTACCTACGCCGAACCAAGCCGCTCCGCCAGGGACGCTCCCGCCTTTTTCTCTCTCTGTCCCCAGGTAGACATCTCAGCCCAGACGATCTCTTCCTGGCTAAGATGGGTGATACGCTCCGCCTACCAGGACCTCTGCCCCGGCGCTGCCAAGCGACTACACTTCCGGGCCCACGAGGTCAGAGCCATGGTTGCTAGCGTCACATCCGACCGCAACTGCGCTGTCCGAGACAGTCTGGCTGCCGTAGGCTGGCGGACCGAGTCGACCTTCACCCGGTTCTACCTCCGCAACCTGGTTGGCCAGCGAGATAACCTGGCCCTGGTGGGGGACATCATGGCGGCGCAACACTCCCTCCTGGCACCTTCGGTGCCGTTGGTAATCCTTTAGCTAAAATTACCGGGAGCTTGCGCCGAGGAGGACGGGGCTTGCTAGCTCAGTCAGTCACTGGGTTATGCGGCACCCTCCTCCTCTTCGCCATTCTCCATTGTAGTAATGGCATCGGTAATGTTTTTGAGGAAACAAATTAATTTTTCTCTAAAATGTATTTTTTCGAAAAATACTTACCGATGCCATTACTTGGATGGCCCTCCCACCTGCCCCGCTTGCCACTATCCAGCTAAACGAAAGAACTGGTTTGGCTTGGCTGCTCGGGCAGTTACCCTTATGGGGTGGGAAGGGAGGCTACCCGGGTACCAGGTCACGGCACCCCTGGTGGCCTCTCCTGGCACTAAAGGTACACATCGTAAGTTTTTGGGCTAAATTTACGCTAGCTATAGGTTGTTCCATTGTAGTAATGGCATCGGTAAGTATTTTAAAAAAAAAAAACATTTTAGAGAAAAATTAATTTTTTGGCTTTGGGCGATGCCTTTGTTAAAAGTAAACAATAATTGCACCACAAAATTATCTAGGTGTTGCCTTTTCAAAATGAGTCTGTCTTCTTCCACTGCAACACCTCATAAAGCTTTAGGGATGCAATCCGCGCTGTGCTGGCGGTGCTACCAGTAAATTCTGGAGGCGGCTTCTAGTACATGCGTTGTGTTTGCAATTTCAGGTTACGCCATATGCCTACCTGAAGAGCCCCCCTTGGGGTGAAACCGGTTGTAGGCGGCAAAAACTTAAATCTACTCAGCAGGTCCAATATCTGTTTGGGAATATTTTCTAGCATCCCCCCTCGGGGGAAGGACTGGATATTCTCCAGTGGATGGAGGGGTGCCTGGGGGTAGTCCCTACTGCTTTATGTAGTAGGTGTTCAGTGGAAGGCTCAAAATGATAGGTCTGTCATTCTTTCTCTCCCACTACTCTCTCTTTCTAGAACTAGTGAGCAATGCAGTCACAAAAAGGACAGCTGATGTCCTGATGACACAATGCAAGCTTACCTGCCTGGAATTCCATGGCATTAGCACAGCATTCTCAAAATTGAATTAAAAATTACGTCCCTTGGAGCTAATCTGAGTGCATTTTGGGGCTTTAGGCGCGACGCCTTTATTAAAAGTAAAGTTATATATATATATATATATATATATATATATATATATATATATATATATATATATATATATATATATATATATATATATATATATATATATATATATATATATATTGTTGATGTGATTCTTGCAGGAATCACTTCAACAAAAAGCACTACTGACAGCCAAAGGGTTAATTCAAGTTTGTTTACAACTAGTGTGAAACACTTTTTCTTTTCAGATCTACAAAACCCAGAGTCCGTTGTGTTCCCACAAGGCCTGGACCACATTGTCACAGTGACCACTCAGCCAGCTGAAGGGGAGAATGAACCACTGGGCATGACTCATGATATTCTGGGTGCTGAAGGTAACACAATCATCTCACTTCCTTTTTGCTTCAATACTTTTTGCGGTGGCCTGAATTGTGATATGTGAAATTTTCATCAAAATGAACAAGGAATGTTTGCATAATAGGGTAGTTCTCACAAATATGGCCCAGTGGGGGTTAGCGGTAATCTACTTTAAAAAAACAAACAAACTTGCATTTGTTTCATGATTTTCTATTTCTGAAATGCTGTGTTTGTTTGAGAAATAATTTAAAAAATATTTACCAAAATATTACTAGTTTTGATTAAATTTCTTGAATGCTGTTAAACGTGCTGAAAAATGCCCGACATCATGCCATTATTTTGTGACATGGGAACATTTGTGTCACGACCCCCGCTTCCTGCGCGCGAGCTATTGAGTCACACCCGAGACACACCCGACCCACACTAACACAAACCTAACACAAACACCAGAGGAACAATGACGACAACATTTATTACATATAACCCTAACAACAATCCAACTATTCTCACTCAATCCTAACCACGCATTCACACATCACATTCACCCGCACTCAGTCCAAACTCCCCAAACCGAATAACCACTAAACACAATACAAAATAACATATAATAAACTAAATATCCCTAATACAAAAGGTTGAGGAAACTAATATATAATAAACAAATATCCTAAATAAAATACAAATGAACAATATATAATAAAACTACTATCCTTAATAATACAAACGAAACTGAGACTGAAAAGCTAAAATCCTAAGCCACTGGACCCCGACGGAAGCACAAGCGTCAAACGCTAACGTCAGTTAGACCAACGCCTTTGCTTCCGCGAAGAGTCCCTCATAGCATGTGGCTCCTTAAATAACACAGTATTTCAAATAGCACAATATCAAATATACGATGAACCAAATATGCTTACTAAAATGCATTTTTCTTTAAAAGGTATTTTTTCGAAAAATACTTACCGATGACATGACAAATGGGAGTGTCTACTACTTGCTCAATTCTAGCCTACGAACCCGTTGTGTTAACACACAACCCGGGAGGCACTCGGGGAACCCCCCAGAGGGGCCGAGAGTTGTCTCCCGATCCTGCCTATCCGGTTCCGAGTCACCTGACTCGCCAGTCTAGGCTCACCAGCGGCAAGCGGGGCAGGGGGGAGGGTCCTCTGAGTCATGTCATTGGTAAGTATTTTTCGAAAAAATACCTTTTAAAGAAAAATGCATTTATTTCATCAAAAACATTACCGATGACATGACAAATGGGAGAATAACGAATAGGAGGAGGGTGCCGCACTGGAAACTACCGGCTATCCAGACCGTCCTCCCATCGCCAACCCCCAACGAGGTAGCTAGGTGCGTACCTACGGCGCCTGCGGCGCCGGGAGGGAGTGCTGTGCCACCGTAATGTCCCCCACCAAGGCGAGGTTGTCCCGCTGGCCTGCCAGATCCCGAAGGTAGAAGCGAGTGAAGGTAGATTCTGCTCGCCAGCCCACTGCCGCCACGATGTCCTTGACAGCGCAGTTCTGATAGAATGCAACGCTCGTGGCCATGGCGCGTACTTCGTATGCCCAAATCTTCAGTCTCTTCGCTACCAGCGGGGAGAGGTCCATGTATGCAGAACGTATAACCCAGCACAGCCAGGAAGAGATCGTCTGGGCTGTGATATCAGTTTTGCCAGGTTGTAGGGGTAGGAAGAGGCGAGAGTGCCCTCTTTGGATAGCTTTGGTACGGCGCAGGTAAATGCGGAGGGCTCGCACGGGATCTTGTTGCCGAGTCTCCTGGGAACTGTCAGGCCCTCTCAGGGGCCGCAAGGTGATGATCTGTGGGGCAGTCAGAGGAGACCTGGTCTTGGCAATGAAGGTGGGATCCGTCAGAAGCTGTACGGAGCGATCCGCCCGAAGCTGTAGGTAGTCCGGGCGGGCGGAAAGTGCGTGTAGCTCGCTAACCCTGGACGCAGTGGCCAAAGCCAGAAGGAAGCAGGTCTTGCGTATAACATCCGCCAGGCGGGCGAGAGCTAGGGGCTCGAAGCAGGATGAATTCAGCCAAGTCAGCACCCAAGGTAGGTCCCAGCGAGGAACGAGTGAATGCTGAGTCGGACGCTGTAGGCTGAAATTGGACATAAGGTCGGCGAGGTCTTTGCATGCGCCAGGGTCTGGGAAGCCGAGGTGTCGGTAAGTGTCGGCGATCATGGACAAGTAGCCCCTGATGGTGATCGGAGCCAAACCTTGGTCCACGAAGAGCCACAGGAAGAAGTCCGCGAGCTGGGGGTTAGTCAATTCGGTGGGCGAGAGTCGACGGACGTCGCACCAGGAGCACAAAACGCGCCACTTTCCTTCGTAGACACGCCGGGTAGATGGTTTGCGGGCTGCAGCGATCGCCTCCACTGCTGCACCCGAGAAGCCTCTAGCGGTGAGGGCTTGCCGCACAACCTCCAGGCGTGTAGTAGCAGGTGCTCCGGACATGGGTGGAAAAGTGTCTGCCGCGGTTGCTTGAGCATAGTGTGGGGCGTGGGAAGGCGCAGAGGAGGAGAAGTGGCGAGGCTGAGAAGGTCGGTGGTCCAGGAACGGGCCCAAGCAAACGGAGTGACCAGAAGCAGGACCGCGTTGCACTCCCGAAGTTTGCGGAGGACTTTGGGGACGAGGACTGTCGGGGGGTACGCATAAGCGATGAGACCGTCCCAGGGAATCGAGAGGGCGTCGACCGCCCAGGCCAGTGGATCCGGAATCGGGGAGACGAAAAGGGGAAGCTGGTGGTTCCACCTCGTGGCGAAAAGATCGATTAACGGGGTCTCCCAATGGGCACAGATCATCCGGAAGATATCCTGGCGTAACGTCCATTCCGTGTGAAGCAACTGGCCGCGACGGGAGAGAGAGTCCGCTAAAACATTCAGGTGGCCGGGGATGTGTCGCGCAAGGAGAGAGATGTTGCGGTCTTCGGCCCAGCGCATCAAACGGTAGAGGAGCATGCACAGATCGGGGGAGCGGGTGCCGCCCTGTCTCTGGATGTAGGCAACCACTGTCGTGTTGTCGGAGAAGACGAGAAGCTGTTGGTTTCTGAGCTGGTCTTCCCAAACGACGAGGGCTTGCCAGACTGCCTGCAGCTCCAACCAATTGATGTGCTTGTCCGCAAATTCCAGAGGCCAGAGGCCGGACGTCGTGAGGAACTGAGGAAGCAGGTGGGCTCCCCACCCAGACAGACTCGCGTCGACACACAGGGAGAGGTGCGGGGGAGGGGAGGACAGGGGGACTCCCGAAGCCAACCAAGCAGTGTCGGTCCAGCGCAGAAGATAAGGGCGAACCAAGGGAGACACAGGGACCGGGGTGGTGAGGTCGCCTGAGGAGGGTCTCCAGAGGAGCAGGAGGTGCAGCTGAAGCGGACGGGCGTAGAGGCGACCTAGGGAGAGAAGCTCCGCCGCTGCGTTGATTAGACCAAGGAGTTGAAGCCAAACTCTGGCGGGGGCTGCTTCCTGCTGAGCTAACTGGCTGGCGAGGGAGGACAACTTCCGAATGCGGGGATCCAGGAGGCAAACCACGTTGAGGTCGGTGGTGAAATCCATGCCGAGATGCACGAAGCGACGCGAGGGCGTGAGGTCCGACTTTCCGACGTTGAGGAGGAAACCCAGCCGTGACAACAGACGCATCAGCGTATCCCTGTCCACTTCCAAGGAGGTCTCGACGCGGTTCCTGAGGAAGAGATCGTCGAGATAGTTGGACATTGGGCTGGACGACGACTGTCGCGCCTTGGCCATCACTACATCCATGATGCGGGTGAAGACCCAGGGGCTGAGGTTGAGGCCGAAAGGAAGAGCGCGAAACTGGAACACGGTCCCATCGAAGGCGAAGCGCAGATACCTCTGGGCGGACGGATGTATGGGCACATGGAGGTAGGCATCAGAAAGATCTAGGCTGACTGCGTAGTCCATCGGCTGCACGGAAGTGCGCAAGGCCCGGGCCGTCTCCATGTGGAAGGAAGGGGCCAGAATGAAGAGATTCAGGGCTGAAAGGTCGATCACTGGCCGCCACTTGCCGCCGGGCTTGGGAACGACGAAAAGTCGACTGTAAAACCCTGGCGAGTCTGTGCGGTGCACTACTTCTGTGGCGTCCTTCTTTAAGAGAGTGTCGACTTCTCCACGCAGGGCGCACTGCTTGAGGGAGTCTGTGGGGATCTCGGTCCACACCGGAGTAGAGCGCAGAGGCGGAGGGGAGCGAAAGGAGATCCTTAGGCCGATGGTAACAGTGTCCAAAATCCATGGGTCGTCTGGAAACAGCAATTGCCACTCCTTGCTGAACAGGGCGAGCCTCCCGCCGACTGGAGGACCCGGGACGGTCGGCAGAGGCGGAAGAGGGACAGAGTCAATGAGCCCGCCCGCGCCCAGGGCGACGGGCGGGACAGGGCCAAGCGGGGGCGGGGGCGCTAACCTGGCCGGGGCGACCGAAGGCCGGGCGATGGTGACGGAGGGCTTGCAGCTGGGTGGCCGAAGTCGGGGTGAAGGGTCTGGCGTTCCGCAGGGAGCGACCCACGGCCTTGCGGGCTGACTGAAAGCGCTGTGGGACCGTCTTGCACGGCCACCGGTCCGAGTTAGAGTCCTTCACCGCTTGCCAGGTGTCACCAAAGAGTAGAGGGCCCCCCAAGGGGGCACGATGAAGCTGTACCTTCAGGTCCGGTGGCATCCCACGGCAGGCCTGCAAAACGGCATCCCGGCGTAACAAATCACAATTGGAAGTCGCCACCATAGCGTTGACGGAAGAGTGGTAAGCCGCGCGGTAGGCCGCTTCCGCCAAGACGAGGAGATCTCCGAGGAGGGGAGTCAAGGAGGGGTGCCAAGAATCTTCAATCCGCCGGATGAAGGCTTGCGTAAGAAGCTCTAGAAATCCCACGCAGGCCAGAGTGTTTCTAACGAGAGCAGCAGTCTTATCCAAACCGGTCGGAAGAGCGCATTTAAGGACGGAAGAACCCCCAGCTTGTACCTTGGCGGCAGGGTCCACCGGGGGGAGAGGGCAGAGGAAGGCCTGGGAATGTCCAGCGTACCAATGCTGCCGAAAGTAGATGTCGAAAGTAGATGTCAAGACCAGGCGGCCACTTGTGGTCCGTGAAGAAATTGCCGTCCCGGGAATCCGACAACAGATGCGCCGAAAAAGCTTCCTGAAGGTCACGAAATCTGGGGGGCTGAGGGAGGGTCTTAAATCTCTTCACTTGTTTACCCGCATCCACAAAAGCGGAGGGCTTCCTCTTGAGAGAGGGGGACGGAGGGCAGTCCTCTGCCGGAAGAGTGGCGGAGATGAGTCTAGCGACCTCGTCGAGGGCCAGAAGAGTATCCGTCCGGGAGGAAGAAGGCAGCCCTTGGGCCGTCGACGACTCCGAAGGCGAGAGAGGCGAAGGAGAGCGACTGAGAACTCCGAGGAGCACTGAGATGGTATCGTCTGGAAGAAGGCTCAAGGACTCGTCGTCGACTAAGCGGGGGGGCAGGCGAAGAACGACGGTGACCGGGACTCCGAGAGTGGACAACTCGACGACTACGAGGGGCGGTAGCGGCCGGCGACGGTCGAGGCGGAGAACGATGTCCGAGGTGACGAGGCGGAGAACGAGGGGAGCGGGAACGGCGGTGATCCCGAGAAGAGTGACTGCGGGCAGGAGACCGAGGCCGATGGGAACGAGGAGGAGGGGGAGAGGCTGGGCGAGGGGAAGGGGAACGGAAAGCACGAGACTGCCGGCAAGGAACGTCGGAAGAACGCAATGAAGCCAAAGAGCGGGGAGGTCCACGGTCCGTACGACGAAGAGAAGCCTGATCCTTCCTACGCTCTCGCGAAGGAGAGCGAGAGCGATGGTCCGATTTCGAGCGACGAGAGGATTCCGATTCGTGCCGAGACGTGGCGTGTGTTCTAGTCTGTCTCCGCGAACCGAGCTCTGTGGCGAGATGGGTTCGCAGCGGCCGAGGAGCCTCCACGCAGGAGCCCAAGGCCTTCCTAGGAGACGAGTGGGGATCGGCTGACCATGGACGGCGCGAAGCACATCTCTCCGAACCGAGCTCTGTAGCGAGATGGGTTCTCTGCCTGGCGTAAGGCTTGGTCCAAGCGCGTTCCCTCCTGGGAACCAACGCCTTGATCTCCCCACTCCGCACACTACCTCGGACGTCGGAGACATGAGTGGCCGGAGAACCGGAAACAACGGCCGGTACATCATCAGGTCTGGAAACAGTCACAGGTGTCGGGCGTTCACGTCGGTAAAAACTCCAAAGTTGGGACCAGCGGAGTTCAGGCCAGCTGGCGCAGACGTCACACGAACGCTCAGAGGTACATCCGACACATGGTAGGCAGACCTGGTGCGAATCCGAGGGCCACTGGAATCCTCCACACTGTGTGCATGTCATCAAGAGGCCACTGCAACACACAAAACACCTGATGGCACGTGGGCGAGACCAATGGGGCCCGTCCTATCAAGGCGGGCGTAAGCAATAACAACCAGAACCCTAGGGCCGCACCACAAGGGTTAGGGTCTCACGTCGCTCTAAAAGGCTAGTGAGAGAGGGAACCCCACGTAACATGTCAACACAAGCGAAGCTGGGGATTAATCGTTAAGTCAAGCGCGGCGCCGCTAACTAGCGGGAGCAACGAAGCATGAACACGAGGGCCCGCGCCAAGCTAAGAACGCAAGCACCGCGACATACAAGGAGCCTCGTAAGCTACCAGGGGAAGAATAAAAACACATTTCCCACCCAATTAACCAGGGGAAGGACGAGGGCGCCAGGGCCCCGCCAAGCTAAGAGTCCCGGTACAACAAATTCCCAACAGTTCAACAGGCGAAGTAGCATAACGCAGAAAGCCAAAGGCTCGGGCCGGTACCCCGCCCGGGAACCGGCCGAGTGTGCAACTAACTACCATACCTCTCCGCCGGAGCGGGAACGGGGGAAGAAACATCCATGACACCACGCACGAACGACCGGGCGACGAGCAGGCCCGCCAAGCGTAGAGCCAACCCCAGTAGCCGAGGAAGCCAAGCCAACGAAGAAAGGCGCAAGCGAAGCGAAGAAGTCACACAGAGCCGAGAGCACCAAAGACCGGCCGGTCGAAACACCAAGAGCGAGAGGCTAGAGAAAACACGTCCGAAGGTCGTGAGCCTACGTAGCTGACTGGCGAGTCAGGTGACTCGGAACCGGATAGGCAGGATCGGGAGACAACTCTCGGCCCCTCTGGGGGGTTCCCCGAGTGCCTCCCGGGTTGTGTGTTAACACAACGGGTTCGTAGGCTAGAATTGAGCAAGTAGTAGACACTCCCATTTGTCATGTCATCTGTAATGTTTTTGATGAAATAAACACAAATGAAGATCGAGAAAAATGAATATAGTTTGTAAGCTACTGAATCTCCCCAGTGGGAGCACGAACGACAAGTTCAAATGAAATTAATGCTTTCGCGAACTAGACATTCACAGCACAAGGCTCCTTAAGCTAACACAATGTTTCAGAATAACCAATATCACGTATACAAATGGAGCAAATATCCTTAATTTAACATGACTGAAAGTTGAGCAAACTCAATATATTTCACGTCACAGGACCTTCTCGCCGGAAGCACAACCATTAAGCTCAGCTCAGCTTGACGCTCTTGCTTCCATGATAAGGCCTTCCGTAACACAGGCTGCCTTTAAATAATACAATATCTCAAAATCTTTCCATCACTGTAACAAAGCTCCTCTCACAACACTGTCACTACGATGAGATGAAATAAATCTCACAACGTTCTTTACAACATTATAAACAAACAAAACTTAAATAGGTTAGAAATAATTAAATGGGACGACCCGACCTGACTAAACACGGGACGTGCTGCGACACTCGCAACAGCACCCAGGTACGGCGTTGTAGCCCCACAAGGCGGAGTGACACAGCCAGCCTCCTCTCTCACTACCACAGCACGGTGGCAGACTTAGCCAGTTAGTTCTTTAAGTTTTAGGCCATTGGATTTGGACCATTGGATTAAGATGCACTAAAACACAGGTGCAAAAATACACATATAAATAACTAACAAAAGAAACAAGATAATCACATCACCTTTCCTGCAACTTTAATTGCTGACTTTTATATTCCCTTCACATCTCTTCCACAACAATTCAACCATGACAAAATACATATTTACACGTCACCACATGACTCACTTCCGAATTCACCCTCTGACGCTAAATACTACAAAATACAACAGATGGCATTCGCTTCTACATTCTATTCTTACACTTGCCCCCCAATACACACTAACCAAAATAATAATAACAGAACAAGCAAACACAAACAAACCCCCCGAGCAAATGGCCACTAAAGAATTGTTGCGTATACTTACTGCCATCCGTGAAGACGCTCCGGCTAGGACGAAGACAAACAAGGACAAGACAAGCCAGGGGTTAAGTCGTAGCAGCTCTTCTTCTCTTCTCCTTCTTTGGACACCGTCTCTGAGACAACTAAAACAGTATCGCAGCGCCGATACAAAAGAACGACACAGCTGCTTGTGGCCTTCAGCAAATGGCGAACCACGCCTGAAAGACCACCCTAGAAGACTGCTGGAAAAACGACTGACTCGTTTGCAGTTGGAAAAGCAACTAACTAACAATTTGGATAACGTTAGGTTAGCAAAACAACGCTCAGTAAATCATGTGATGAAAATTCACGTGAAACAATAACCACCCGATCGCGCAGACCGGATGATCACGTGCGTCATGCCGTCCACCAAATTCTCGCACAGCAGCAAATACTCGTGTAGAGGCCAAATACCCCACCTAAACTACCCGTACATCCAGTGACTATCTAAATCCTGTTCCCCCCCCCCCCCCCCCCCCCTAAACTTACTCCCCTACAAAATTAGACGAAAAATACCCGTGTCGTGACATACCTCCCCCATAAGACAAAACTACTAGTTTTTGTTAATTATTACTATCACGACTCGACATTCCTACTTAGAAAATCAGCAGGTATGTACTGGTCTGTCATCTCCATATAACTACCATGAAATAAATCTCCCAGCCTTACCTCGCACTCGTCTAACGTAATGGGCAGTAGAAAGTTGGTAAAAATTCATTTTTCTCTAAAAGGTATTTTTTCGAAAAATACTTACCGATGACATGACTACATGGGAATATCTACTTCTAGGCTCAATTTTAGCCTACTTGCCCGTTGTGTGCCCACACAACCCGAGAGGCCCTCGGGGAACCCCCCAGAGGGGCCGAGAGTTATCTCCCCATACCTGCCTTACCAGATCCGGTCACGAGACCATTCAGTCTGATACTTCGCTCGAAAGCGGCAAGCGGGGCAGGAGGGAGGGTTATCCGAGTCATGTCATCGGTAAGTATTTTTCGAAAAAATACCTTTTAGAGAAAAATGAATTTATTTCCTCAAAAACATTACCGATGAGCCCCCACCCGGGTCTGCCCTGGGGGACTTGGGTGGGGTTAGGTATTTTTTAGTTCCCAGGGTCACCCTGGTCAGCCCCACAGGGTGGGTTTTTCTCTCTATTCTGGGGCATGTGTTTCTGTCTACCCTTTGTCCATTCACCTGTATTTGCCTTTTTAAAACTCTCCCTACTGTCTGCACTGCCTGTAGCTCTTGATATTGGATGTGTGTTGCTAAATGGTCTTGGCTTTATTTAGGCCCCATGTGTTAGGTTTATTTAATGTATTTGACCGGCTGGCGACATACATTCAATGTTCTGTTTAGTTTTTTTCACAAGCAGTGCAGGCACGTCCTGAGAAAGCCTTGTTGCTGTCGGGACGTTAAGCAATGTACAATCAATCAATACAATCAATTACCGATGACATGACTACATGGGAGAATTGCGAAGAGGAGGCGGGTGCCGCCCACAACTCCCCCAACAGGACAACGCCGTCCACCCCGTGGCACACTCCCGACAATTTTAGCGAAGTGCAACCTACGGTGCCGGTGGCACCGGGAGGGAGTGTTGCGTCGCGGCGATGTCCCCCCCCCCCCCCCCCCCCCCCAGTGCGAGATTCTCTCGCTGGCTAGCCAGGTCCCGGAGGTAGGAACGGGCAAGACCGATTCGGTGTTTCAGCCCACGGCTGCCACGATGTCCTTGACAGTGCCGTTTCGCTCAAACGCGACGCTCGTGGCCATAGCTCGTACCTCGTGTGCGAGAATGTGCAGCCTCTTAGCTCCCTCAGGGGCTATCTCTTGATAAGCGGAGCGTATGACCCAGCGGAGCCAGGAAGAGATCGTCTGGGCTATAATGTCACGCTGTTTGGGTCTTAGAGGTAGGAAGAGGCGCGACCGCCCCCTGCGGACGAGCTTAGATCGCCGCAGATAGATTTTAAGGGCGCGCACGGGATCCTGTAGCCTGGTCTCCTGGGACCGGGGTCGGTCTCTCAGCGGCCTAATGGTGATCACCTGAGGCGGAGTTAAAGGCGACCTGTTATTTGCCAGAAAGGCCGGGTCCGTGAGGAGCCGGACGGAGCCGTCTGTTCGGAACTGCAGACCGGCAGGGCGTGCTGAAGGCGCATGTAGCTCGCTCCCGCGCGAAGCGGTAGCCAGTGCCAGCAGGAAACAAGTCTCGCATGCCAAGTCCGCGAGCTGGGCCAAAGGTAATGGTACGAAGCGGGCGGAGTTCAACCACGTGAGCACCCAGGGTAGGTCCCAGCGAGGAAGGAGCGAGCGGAGTGTAAGGCGCTGGGTGCCGAAGTGTCCCATAAGGTCGGCTAGGTCCTTGCCGGCGCCCGGATCGGGTCGTCCCAGGTGACGATAGGTGTCCGCCATCATGGACAGGTAACCGCGTACCGTGATGAGGGTTAGGCTTTGGTCTCGAAGAGCCAGAGAGAGAAGTCCGCCAGCGGAGGATGAGTCAGATCCGTGGGCGTAAGGCCAAGATCGGTACACCAGGAACAGAGGACTCGCCAGTTCCCTCGTAGGCTCGAAGGGTCGACAGTCTCCGGGGCGCAGCGATCGCCTCCATAGCTGCATCTGAGTATACTCTAGCTCCGGGGGTTTGCCGCCCAACCTCCAGGCGTAAAGGAGGAGCCACTCCAGGCAGGGGTGGAACAGCGGCTGGCGCGGTTGCTTGAGCATGGTCCGCGGGGTGGGCAGCAGCAGGGGCGGGTCTGTGGCGAGGCTGAGCAGGTCGGTGGTCCAGGAGCGGTTCCAGACGAGCGGTGCGACCGACAGGAGGAACGCCGAAGAGCCCCGCAGTTAGAGGAGGACTTAGGGCACGAGGACGGTAGGGGGACCGGTATAGGCCACAAGTCCGTCCCAGGGAAAGGAGAGCGCATTGACAGCCCAGGCAAGGTGGTCGGGAATCGGGGAGACGAAGAGGGGAAGCTGGTGGTTCCACCTCGGGGCGAACGACTCGGCCTGGGGAGTCTCCCAGCGGGCGCAGATCATCTGAAAGATGTCCTGTCGCAGGGTCCATTCCGTGTGTAGGAGTTGGTCGCGGCGAGACCGAGAGTCGGCCAAGACATTTAGGCATCCGGGAACGTGCGGGGCTTGAAGGATAATGCTCCGGTCCTCGCACCAACGCATCTTCCTGTAGAGGAGCATACACAGGTCAGGGGAGCGTGTGCCACCTAGCTTCTGGATGTAAGCGACCACGATCGTGTCGTCTGAAAGCACGAGAAGCTCCTGGTGTCGGAGGAGGTACTCCCCGGCGTGAAGGGCTCGCCATACGGCCTGCATCTCCAGACAGTGGGTGTGGGTGTGCGCCCAGTGGGAGGGCCAGGGGCCCGCCTGGAGGGGGAGAGGCTAAGGGAACTCCCGACGCTAGCCACGTAGGGCCGGTCCACCGACGAAGGTGCGGACGAAGCATCTGGGGCACTGGGACCGCGGCCGTCAAGTCTCTGGAAGACGTGAGCCAATGGAGAAGATGCAGTTGAATTTTCCGGGAGTAGAGACGCCCTAGTGGGATAAGATCCGCTGCGGCGTTCATCAAACCCAGCAACTGAAGCCAGACTCTGGCGGGGCCTGCATCCTCCCGAGCTAACTGGTCGGCTAGATCAGCAATCCTCTTGATCCGGGGCTCCGGAAGGCGTACCGTGTTGAGGTTGGTAGGGAGTTCCATACCCAGATGCACAACCCGGCGGGAGGGAGAGATCCGACTTGCCGTCGTCTACTAGGAAGCCCAGGTGTGCCAGGAGGTGCAAGAGAGCATCTCTGTCCGTGGCTAGCGCGGTCTCCGATTGGTTGCACAACGGAGGCCGTCCAGGTAGTTCGACGTGGACTGGAGGAGGACTGTCGGGCTAAGGCGACTAAGGCGTCCATCCGCCAAGTGAAGACCCAGGGGCGGAGGTTGAGTCCGAACGGCAATCCTACCGAAGGCGCTCGAGCGGTGCGCACTAGTGTCCTGAACAGAAAGTGGAACGGAAGGGGTCGGGGGCGCGACCGAGTCGCGCAAGCTAGGGCTGACGTCTCTCCTGGCCAGACTCAGTGAGTAGGGTGCTACGCCGGCGTACAGATCCTCCGGAAGGATCAGCGGGCTTAACGGGGAGAGACGGGAGAGGAAGGCCAGTCACGTGGGACGGCACATGGCGGACTGCTGCAGGCCGGGCTCAGTGAGGCGGGCGCTGTGCCGGCAAACAGACCCTCCGGAAGGGTCAGCGGGCGTGGCAGCAGTGGCAGTCCTCTGATCAGCCATCAAGTGACCTGAAAGTGGAACGGAGGGAGTCGGGGCGCGACCGTGTCGCGCAAGCTAAGGCTGAAGCCTCTCTTGGCCAGACTCCGAGAGCATGGCGCTATGCCGGCGTTCAGATCCTCCGGGGGGAGCGGCGACGATCCCAGCGAGGCGAATGATCCCTCCAGCGGCGCTCGAGGGGCGAGCGTGAGTGTCTAGAACTGACGGTGGAACGGGATGAGTCGGGGGCGCGACCGTGTCGCGCAGGTTGAGGCTGACGTCTCTCCTGGCCGGACTCAGTGAGAAGGGCTCTATGCCGGCGTTTAGATCCTCCGGAAGGATCAGCGGGCTTCTCGGGGAGAGAGAGAGGATGAAGGCCAGTCAACGTGGGACGGCTCATGGCGGACTGCTGCAGGCCAGGCTCAGTGAGGCGGGCGCTGTGCCGGCAAACAGACCCTCCGGAAGGGTCAGCGGGCGTGGCAGCAGTGGCGATCCTCTGGTCAGCGCGCAACGCCGGGTCCCGACGAGCAGACCGTTCCGAGGGGCCGATGCGAGGAAGGGCGGTCGTTACCGAAGGGGCGGCGGAAGTGTCCACAGGAGCCGGACGAGAGATAGTAGACGGAGGTCGCTCTCGCCGATAAAACTCCAGAGGTCCGACCAAACGTCTCCGGCCAAGTCGCACAGACATCACGAGGAACGAACCGCCGACCCGTAGAGACTGAGTCGCCGAACAGCAAGGGTCCACCCAAGGGGGCACGGTGAAGTTGCGCTCGCAGGTCCGGCGGCAACGTACTGCAGGGGCGGAGCAGGGCATCTCGACGCATGAGGTCGCAGTTGGCCGAAGCCACCATCGCGTTGACCGAGGAATGGTAGGCGGCGCAATTGGCGGTCTCCGCGAGGACCAGCAGGTCTCCTAGGAGGGAGAGATGGAAGGATGCCAGGATACCTCCACCCGACGAACCAAGGCTTGAGTGAGGAGCTCCATAACACCCGAGCAGGCTAAGGTGTTACGGACCAAGGTCGCTGTCTTGTCCAGGCCCCGCAGCGGGGACCGCCGCAGCAGAGTCAGACCGCCGGCTAGGGACACCGCCGAAGGGTCCAGCGTAGGCAGAGGGATGGAGAAGGCCTGGGAGAGTCCAGCATACCAGTCCCGCCGAAACAAGATGTCTAAATCCGCGGGTCAGCGACGGTCGGAGAAGAAGACCGGCTCCTGGGACGTGGCCAGCTGTAGGTGCGACGAAAAGACGTCTCGAAGACCCTTAAAGCCGGGCGGTTGGGGAAGCGACCTAAACTTCTTGACCTGCCTCTCCGCGTCAACGAAGGCGGCGACCTTCCTCTTCAGCTCCGGGGAAGCTGCCGCGTGCGAGGTCGAGCGATCCTCGTCCAACAGAGCCGAGACCGAGACTTCGGGTAGCAGGCTGAGCGCATCGTCCTGCAGGGGGCGTCGAGAATCCCGCTGACAGTGCTCGCCTCGAGGCGAGCGAGAGCGCGGGCGTCTGGAGGAGGAACGGTGAGGATCAGGGTCGCAGCTGCGTCGCGACGGACGGTGCTGACGTCTCTCCGGGCCCTACTCCGGAAGTAGGCCACTATGCCGGCAAGGCGATCCTCCGGAAGGATCAGCGGGCTTGGTGCGGGGAGAGTGGTGAGGACGGCTCGTCAACGACGGACGGCTCAAGGCCGACTGCTGCTGGTCACTCTCAGTGAGACGTGCGCTAAGCCGGCAAACAGACCCTCCGGAAGGGTCAGCGGGCGTGGCAGCAGTGGCGGTCCTGTGGTCAGAACAAACCGCGAACCCCGAAGCGGGGACCGTTCCGTGCGGGAGGGGCCGAGGAAACAGCCAGGGCGGCCAACGTGTCAAAGGGCGCTGAACGCTCGTAAGCCGGGCGGGCACGCTCTCAGCGGTAAAAGGACCAAGGTCCGCCCACATAACCTCAGGCCAGGCCGCACACCGCTTACACTCTGGTATCAGATTCAGTCCACCCAACCAAACTCAAATACAAACGATTTTGAACCTCCAAAAACTACAGCAGCTCGCTTGAGCTTGCCCTTAGCACCACGTGAAAGTTCTGTGTTTACGTTCCGTGTGTGAGTGAATGCGCGTAACTCACGTGAGCGCGCTTGTTGGGCCCAGTTCGGGGCAGCGCTTTGAGCCGATTTTCAATTGGGATAAAGCGCCTATTTAATGTGCTTACTATTATTATTATTATTATCATTACACCTGCGGTCCGAGGAACCACCGAACGCGGTAGGGAGACCGAGTGAGTGTCCGTCGGCCACCTAAAGTCATCGCACCGGGAGCACAACGACATTATCGAAGCGTAGGCGGGCTCCCGGTGAAAGCGTAATGGGGCACTCTCGGAGGGCTAACGGGGCTTTAAACGGGCTAACACACACGGAGCCCAAGGCCCACGTGCAAAACGGGCGCGACACGGCAACAGCCGACCGTGAGCTAATCAGGCACTACGCACTGAAACGAACCCCAAAGCAAAAGCAGGGAAGCACCCACAGGCAGCCGGCTCTCAGCCCGAGGGCCGGCCGAGGGAACTACCGCTACCTTACCTCTGCAACGAAGGGAAGGGGAGGAAGGGCAGTCAAACCGCCGTCCACAGAAGCAGAAGAATCCCCGCAAGTGGCCCAACGAAGCAGGAAGAGAAGGCCAGGTAGAAGGCAGGGTAGAAGCGGGCGCAGAGCACACGAAGTCGGCAACAAGCGTCGGTAGGCAGAAGACCGGTCGAGGCAGCGAGAGCGCGGGCCAGACACGTCTTCTCTCCACGAGCGAAGTAGAAAGACTGAATGGTCTCGTGACCGGATCTGGTAAGGCAGGTATGGGGAGATAACTCTCGGCCCCTCTGGGGGGTTCCCCGAGGGCCTCTCGGGTTGTGTGGGCACACAACGGGCAAGTAGGCTAAAATTGAGCCTAGAAGTAGATATTCCCATGTAGTCATGTCATCGGTAATGTTTTTGAGGAAATAAATGTCTGCGCACTGCTCCATCACGACACTAGTGTCCGGTGTACGTCTGGACCCTCAAAATCTAAGTCAACTCCTCTCGGGGCTTCAACAGCTGTCAACGTCACTGTCGGTACATTGTCAACAACGGACAGCTCCCCACACTTTTCACCTTCTTCTACAACTACGGCGGTAGCTACACTGACTCATGGAAGAGTTTCAACAGATTAGCATGGAGTAACTTGGTTTTGCCCCCTACCTTTACATGGTAATCACACTCTTCTCGACGCCCTACCACTTCATACAGACCCTTTTAAGTCATTTCTAGCTTGTTGCGCGTGGCGGGTCGCAAAAGTAACACTCTGTCTCCCACTTGAAACTGTCGGCGTTTGTCTTTCCTGTCGAAATGCCTTTTCTGTCTAGTGCTGGTTCTCTTTAGGTTTTCTCTGGCTAACTTTACTGACTGCCGACCTGACTTCGGGATGGCTCCTCGCTTAGCACGGTTCTTAGCTTTAGCTAAAGTCTTATCCTCCTCTTGCCCCTTCTTCAACTGGTCTGGAGTCACATCTGACTTAAGCGGTTCTGGGATGGCTAACGGTTTCTCTCCCCTGCCTTCTGCCCTCACCTGAGCTCGGGTTTGTATCGCAGCAGCTACGGCGCATTCCTTCCCATCTACAGCTACAGGACTACGCTGCCCTTCATTGAAGACTACCCATTTGCCTAGTATGACGTCGGGGATAGAATCTTCGATGACTATCAATTCTACGGTCCCCTTCACAACTGCGAGTCTACCTCAACGAAAGCCGTGGGGTACTTCCCTGCCTTGGACGAATCAGCCAACACCACTTCGATCTCGCTTGTCAGATCTTCAGGTCTTACCCATCTTGACGCTACAGCTCCCATCTCAGCCCCCATATCCCTCATAACTCTAACAGGACTACCTCTAAGCTGCCCCGTACTCCAAGGGTTGTACGGAAGAATGCTACTGACGGTGTTAATGAGCTCTCTATGAATCAAACTGGTGTTTGGACTTACCGTCACTTGATTCAACGGGTTAGGCTGTCTACACTGCCTCGCTACGTGCCCTTCTTCCCACACCTGTAACACTCAATCTGACTACCTCCTCCCCGACTCTCACTCGGTTTAGTCTCCTCCTTACTTCCACCCGACAGTTTATCTACCCTAACAGTCGGGTCACTGGGTCTAGGTCCCTTCCTAACTGGTACCCCCCCAAACACAGGTCTCCTAGTCACGGCCCTCTTAGTGTCTATGTGAAGCTGAGCTAGCTCCGCCGCCTTTTCACCATTCTTGGGTAGTCGTTCCCTCACAAATAGCTCCAACTCCGGACTCATGATAGAATATAGTTGCTCCGTGATGAAAGCGTCCAACACATCAACTACACTCTCCATGTCTCTCCTGGCTAACGAAAACTATCTCTTCACTAGAGTGTGTAACCTACTCAAAAACTGAAGAAAAGTTTTGGCACCCTCCTTACGTACCTCCCTGAACTGCTTCCGGTAATACTCAGCGTCCCTCCAAAAACGTTTCAGGAGCACATCCCTAACGACACTGAAATCTTGGGCTTGCTCTGTTCTCAACATCAAGTACGTCTCTCTAGCTTCCCCCGACAGTAAAGGTGATAATCTAGCAGACCAGATATCCCTTCTCCACCCTTGAGTCCAGGCTATCTGCTCGAAGTGCTGAAGGTAGCTCTCTATGTCTTCTTTCCCATCAAAAGGTAGAAGCCTGACGTGATACCCATCTGACTGGCTACGCTGACTTTGCTGTGCGAACATCTGTTCTCTAGCCCTTCTTTCTTCTTCTAGCTGGGCTTGAAATCTTTCTTTATCATCTGACCTTTCTTCAGCCCTTTCCCTACGATCTAACTCCCTTTGTTCCCGTTCAGCTTCGAATCTCCTCTCGAGTAACCTCATCTCCTGGTCTATCCTAGCAGACTCCTGGTCTTTACTAACAGACTCCACCACAAAGTTGGTTAACACTGCATCCGTCAATCCCATGCTCATCCCCAACCCCATGTATCTGACATAAGGGTCAGAAACGCCTAGCCCTACTGAACCTTTGGCCTCTACTGGGGATAAAAGTGCCGCCATACGAGGATTGTGGAAGGAAGGCGTACTCACTGTGACCACTGCTCTGGTCTGATGCGACGGGGTGGTCGCAGCAGTCAACGAGTCTGCCATTACCTCAGCCAGCTGTGCCTGGTCCTTCGCAGCCCTACAATCACCGGCTCTGGTCGTCATAGTGCCCGGAGATGGTGTCCTGCCACTCAAGGACAAAAACGAAAGCTGAATGACAACCGAAAACATCCAACATGCAACACTTAACACTTAAGACAATTTAATCAAATGGATGACAAAAACAAACGTAAGACGGAGCCGGAGGGTCCCCTGTTGCCCAGGCCTTGGCAGCAGAGTTACACACAACAACCCCCCGTTTCGCACTGCTCGGGATATGAACAGTCCACCAACTATCCCCCCTAACAATTTTGATCCACCAACTAACCCCCTCTAACAATTTTGATCCCACCGCTGCCACCAAAATGTCACGACCCCCGCTTCCGGGGCGTGAGCTATTTAGTGCTATCACTCGAGATACACCTGACCCACACTAACACAAACCTAACACAAACACCAGAGGAACAATGACGACAACATTTATTACATATAACGCTAACAACAGTCCAACTATTCTCACTCAATCCTAACCACGCATTCACACATTACATTCACTCGCACTCACGTCCAAACTCCCCAAACCGAATAACCACTACACACAATACGAAATAGCATATAATAAACTAAATATCCCTAATACAAAAGGTTGAGGAAACTAATATATAATAAACAAATATCCTAAATAAAATACAAACGAACAATATATAATAAAACTACTATCCTTAATAATACAAACAACATTGAAACTGAAAATCTTAAATCCTAAGCCACTGGACTCTGACGGAAGCACAAGCGTCAAGCGCTAACGCCAGTTAGACCAACGCCTTTGCTTCCGCGAAGAGTCCCTCACAGCACGTGGCTCCTTAAGTAACAGTATTTCAAATAGCACAATATCAAATATATGATGAACTAAATATGCTTACTAAAACACAAATGAAGATCGAGAAAAATGAATATAGTTTGTAAGCTACTGAATCTCCCCAGCAGGAGCACGAATGACAATTTCAAATGAAATTAATGCTTTAGCTAACACAATGTTTCAGAATAACCAATATCATGTATACAAATGGCGCAAATATCCTTAATTTAACACGACTGAAAGTGGAGCAAATTCAATATATTTCACGTCACAGGACCTTCTCGCCGGAAGCACAACCGTTAAGCTCAGCTCAGCTTGACGCTCTTGCTTCCGTGATAAGGCCTTCCGTAACACAGGCAGCCTTTAAATAATACAATATCTCAAAATCTTTCCGTCACTGTGACAAAGCTCCTCTCACAACACTGTCACTACGACTAGATGAAATAAATCTCACAATGTTCTTTACAACATTATAAACAAACAAAACTTTACTTAAATAGGTTAGAAATAATTAAATGGGACAACCCGACATGACTAAAAACGGGGCGTGCAGCGACACTCGCAACAGCACCCAGGTACGGCGTTGTAGCCCCACAAGGCGGAGTGACACAGTCAGCCTCCACTCTAAGTACCACAGCATGGTGGCAGACTTAGCTGGTTAGTTCTTTAAGTTTTAGGCTGTTGGATTTGGACCATTGCATTAGGATGCACTAAAACACAGGTGCTAAAAATACACCTTACAAAAGAAACAAGATAATCACATCACCCTTCCCGCAACTTTAATAGCCGTCTTTTATATTCCCTTCACTTCTCTCCCACAACATTTCAACCTCGACAAAATACATATTCACACGTCACCACATGACTCACTTCCGAATTCACCCTCCGATGCTAAATACTACAAAATACAACAGATGGCATTCGCTTCTACATTCTATTCTTACACTTGCCCCCCCAATACACACTAACCAAAATAATAATAACAGAACAAGCAAACACCAACAAACACCCCGAGCAAATGGCTTCTAAAGAATTGTTGCGTGTACTTACTGCCATCCGTGAAGACGCCCCGGCTAGGACACCGGCTCTGAGACGACCAAAACCCTATCGCAGGGCCAATACAAAAGAACGACACAGCTGCTTGTGGCCTTCAGCAAATGGCGAACCACGCCTGAAAGACCACCCTAGAAGACTGCTGGAAAAACGACTGACTCGTTTGCAGTTGGAAAAGCAACTAACAATTTGGATAACGTTAGGTTAGCCAAAAAACGCTCAGTAAATCATGTGATGAAAATTCACGTGAAACAATAACCACCCGATCGCGCAGACCGGGCGATCACGTGCGTCACGCCGTCCACCAAATTCTCGCACAGCAGCAAATACTCGTGTACAGGCCAAATACCCCACCTAAACTACCCGTACGTCCAGTGACTATCTAAATCCTGTCCCCCCCCCCCCCCCTAAACTTACTCCCCTACAAAATTAGACGAAAAATACCCGTGTCATGACACACCTCCCCCCCTAAGACAAAACTACTAGTTTTTGTTCCTTATTACTATCACGACTCGACATTCATACTTAGAAAATCAGCGGGTATGTACTGGTCTGTCATCTCCATATAACTCATCATCATCATCAGTCCCTTGCCCGAACTGGGCGTTGGGGGGACTGAAAGGCAGCAGCAACAGACAGTGCTCTCCACTGAGTTCTATTTTGGGCGGTGGCAAGCAAGTCTGGCATCTCGAGTTCGGTCCATTCTTTTATGTTTGCGACCCAACTCTTTCTCTGACGACCTCGCCGACGACTTCCTTCGAGAGTGCCTTGGAGGATAGTCTTGGACAAGGTGTTGTGTCGGGTCACGTGGCCAAACCAAGCAAGCTTGCGCCGTTTCACGGTTGCCAGAAGGGGTTCATGTGGGCCCACCAGGGAAGTGACGATGCTCCGTACATATTCATTGGTCTTGTGCTCGCGGTACGAGATGCGGAGCAACTTCCTCAGGCACTTGTTCTCAAAGGCCTGGATTTTCTTTTCTGAGTCTGCAAGCAGTGTCCAAGTCTCACAGCCGTAGAGTAGAATAGACACTACGAGGGACTTGTAAAGCCTGTACTTGATGGTGAAGCTGATGGAGTTACTTCGCCATATCCTGTCCAGCCTGGCCATTGCGGATGTTGCTGTACCTATCCTGATACGGATCTCTGCTATGCAACTACCGTCTTTGGACAGGGTGGCTCCCAAGTACTTGAAGCTATTGACCTCTTCTAGCTTCTGGCCATTCATGTGAATGTTGCTGCTGCTGTCGCTTGTGGTGTTGATCATCACTTTGCTTTTATCCGTACTGATCTCCATGCCATAAGACCCTGCGCTACTTGAAAGTTTGTCTGTCAGGTTTTGGAGCTCACTATTGCTGCCTGCCATGAGGTCAATATCGTCTGCGAATCGAAGATTGCACAGGGATCTGCCACCAGTAGAGATTGAAGTATGGTGGTCGTGGAGGGTTTCCTGCATGATCTTCTCCAGGAATATGTTGAAAAGGACAGGAGAGAGCAGGCATCCTTGACGGACACCGATCGTCGTCCTGAAGAACTCGCCTGACTGATTGTTAAGTAGAACCGCGCTGCAGGCGTTCTTGTAAAGCGCTTCTATCATTTGGATCAGTCCCTCCTCTATGTTGAACGATCTCATGACTTGCCAGAGTCCGTCGTGCCAGACGCGATCAAATGCTTTCCTGAAATCAATGAAGTTGTGGTAGAGTTCGCGCTGATGCTGCAGATGTTTCTCGATCAGGACGCGGCAGTTGAAAATCTGCTCTACAGTGCTTCTTCCAACTCTGAAGCCAGCCTGTTCTTCTGCCAGCAGTTCCTCGGCGAAAGTTTTGAGGCGGTTGAGAATGATTCTAAGCATTACTTTGCTAGGGTGACTTATCAGACTGATAGTTCTGTAGTTCTGGCACTGTTTCATGTTTCCTTTCTTGGGGAGCGGGATCACTAGAGACTGTGTCCATTCTACTGGCCATTTCTTTTGCTCCCAGATCTTTTGACAGAGTGTAGTGAGGACCTTCGTTGTTACTTCTCCTCCATGTTTCAACAGTTCAGCAGGTATGTTGTCTACACCATATAACTACCATGAAATAAATCTCTCAGCCTTACCTCGCACCCCTCTAAACTTACTCCTCTACAAAATTAGACGAAAAAACCCCGTGTCGTGACAATTTGCTACAAGATTCCCAAACATGTGTCTCTCACAGTCCTGAAAACTTGAGAAATCACCAATGAATAACTAGAACATGCCGAACTTCCTTAACCCAGTGTGGGATTTTCAATGGGGCGACCATCCCCAACCTAGCGCGTCCCCGGGTGGCGGATAGGGGAACGGCCTTCAGATATGGAGGTTAGCTGCGCAAGCAGTCGCGGACCAAATGGCGATGAGCTTACCAGGACGGGGCGGGGTAGCAGGTGGCACTGTACCTCCACTGAAATTCCCCATTTGTCCAACGACGGGTTTATCATGCGATCAAGAGCCGCATAAAGCTCTAGCCACCCTGTGTTCCCAGGGAAGGTCGTATACCAGGAGCTAAGGGTGAGGTAACCCCGACAGAAACCTCGAATGCTGAAGACGGAGGACCCAGGCCGCACGGCGCATTCTGATAAACCATGGATCCACGCAAACCCGCAACCATGACTATACAGCCAACTACCATTGATGATAATGGCGCTCGCCCACTGAGGACCCTCCAGGGTGGAGCAGCGTCGGGTCCCATGCCTCTAAGGGACCCAGCCTCAGCTACTGGAGGTCCCTCCCGCCCGTCTTGTCGTGCCAGGGGACGCGGGAGGAGAGCTACTGGCACCACCACAACCAGGAAGAATCCCAGCCAGCAGCGACCTTTTCAGGTCATGCACTGGAACGCAGAAAGCATTCTGAACAAGAAGACCGAGTTGGAGCATATCCTGCATGAGAAGAACATCAACATCTGCTGTATTCAGGAGACTCACTTGACACCCCAAAAGTCCTTCAAAGTGAGAGGCTACCAGTGCTTCAGGTCCGACAGAACAGATCGAAGCAAGGGAGGAACAACATCAATGCCTGTTTGATCGACACTCACATGGAGAACTCCGAGTACCAAGTGATTCGGATCCAGACGAAGACAGCAGATTTCCAGCTGGTCAACTTCTACTGCCCCAACGACAGACCACTCACCCTTGACACGATCCCCACTAAGGCCTCCAACTTCATTGTGGTGGGCGACTTCAACAGTCACTCACAAAGTTGGGGATACGACCACTTGGATCGGAGAGGAGAAGAGGTGGAGAACTGGCAGGATGACAACGATCTCATTCTGTTAAACAGTCCCATTGACTGCCCCACGTTCTACTCCAGAAGATGGCACACTACATCGACTCCTGACCTAGCCTTCTGCACAGAAGACATGCACAAGCAAGCCAGCAGAGAGGTCGGAGAACAGCTAGGTGGAAGTGACCATCGGCCAGTCTTTTTGACCTTGGGCATGGAGTGCTGTGCTGATGCAACCTTCCCACGGTGGAACTACAAAAGAGCGAACTGGTTCCTCTTTAGACACCGCACCAGCGAACTCACCAAAGACATTCGAATCGAAGGTCGAGACATCAACATGGAGGTGAAGGACCTCAACATGAGCATCCTCAGAGCAGCGCGTGAGTCCATACCCAGAGGTGCTAGAAAAGACTATAAGCCCTACTGGAGCAATGAACTGCAGGAACTGGATGATGATCTAGCAGATGCCAGAAGGGAAGCAGAAGTTAACCCATCACAGGCAAACAACATCCGCCTCCAGGAAGCCAAAGCCAAATTTCTCAAGAAGAAGCTACAGGCAAGACGCAGGAGCTGGCAAGAGAAAACAAGCTCCTTGAACCTTGAGAAGGACGGCAGAAAGCTCTGGAAACTGACCAAGCAGTTGAACGATGAGAACACGAGCAAAGGAAACATCACCTTAGAAGAAAATGGGAAGATACTAACAGGAAAGCATGCTGCCAACCAATTTGCTGAAAGCTATGCAGCTGAGAGCAATCTCCATGTTAGCCCCAAAAAGCAGAGAGAAGCAAGAAGAGAGCAAAGAGAGAGACCTGCCAAACAAGCAACAGCAGACGCCATGAATCAACCACTTACACACAAAGAGCTTCATATAGCTCTCCAAAAGTTGAAGGCGAAGAAGTCTCCTGGTCCAGATGGCATCACCAACGAGATGCTAACCCACCTTGGTAGTGCAGCAGAAAACAAGCTACTTGAGGTCTTCAACAGGAGCTGGCAAGAAGGATCGCTACCACAACTCTGGCGAGAAGCGATCATGATCAGCATTCTAAAGAAAGGGAAGGATCCAAAGAAGGCCACCAGCTATCGCCCAATCAGCCTCACCAGCTGTGTTGTGAAGACCTTAGAGAGAATTGTGAACGAGCGCCTCAGGTGTTCCTCGAGCTGGGACCATATGGCATTGAGGCGCGTCCCCTGGGTGGTGGATAGGGGGTCCCTCGTGAGAGGGGTGCACCGAATGAAATAAGGTGCCGTGAACCAACATGGTCTAAGGGAAGGTGACCCCGACAGAAAACCCCAGGTCCTCCTAGTAAGGGGGTTGGGCGTGGGGGTAGCTTCCCCACCCTGCAAAAAAGGAAATAGCTACAAAAACGCCGACGAAAAGACTAACAGTAATTCCATTCCTGGAGGAGGAAGGTTCTTCTACCAGAAGACTTATGACGTCCTGTGGTGAAAGCCGGAAGTCTTCAGAAGCCACAGGACCGAGCTGCCTCTCTCTATCCAGGGATACAACCATGGGCACATGGAACGTCAAGACCATGTACCAGAGCGGCAAGGCCGCCCAGATAGCAGCGGAAATGCAAAAGTACAACCTTTCCCTGCTAGGTATCAGTGAAGCCAGATGGACGCAGTCTGGCCAGAAAAGGCTGTTAAGTGGGGAGATGATTCTGTATTCAGGTCATGAAGAGGAGAATGCCCCCCATACAGAAGGTGTAGCATTCATGCTGTCACCAGTGGCACAGAGAGCGCTGATGGGCTGGGAACCTCATGGGCCAAGAATTATCACAGCAGCCTTTAGAACCAAGAAAAAGCTCAAGCTGAACGTCATCCAGTGTTATGCGCCCACTAATGACAGTGACGAGGAAGAGAAACAAGAGTTCTACGACCGACTCCAGAGTGCCTTGGACAAATGTGCGGAGCGAGACATCACCATCGTCATGGGCGATTTTAATGCCAAAATAGGGGAGGACAACACCGGATACGAAGAGGTGATGGGGAGACAGGGACTAGGCTCGGAGATGAGTGAGAACGGGGAGAGGTTTGTAGACTTTTGTGCTCTAAACCGACTTGTCATTGGAGGCAGCATCTTCCCACACAGAAGAATACACAAAGCAACTTGGGTCTCACCCGACCATACAACAGAGAACCAAATAGACCATATCTGCATTAGCAAGAAATTTAGAAGATCCCTTCAAGATGTTCGAGTGAGGAGGGGAGCAGATGTCGCCTCCGACCACCATCTGCTTACCTTAAGAATGAAGCTCAAGCTAAAGAAAAGCCGCACAGAGACAACAAGAAGACAGCGCTATAATGTAGGCCGCCTGAGAGAAACTGGAGTTAGAGAAGAGTTCAAACTGGTGCTGTCCAACCGGTTTCAAGCGCTACAGGAGCTAGTAAATGAAGAGGAGGCGGTCACCACAGAGCAGCAGTGGAAGGCAGTTAGAGAGGCGCTGAACTCAACCTGCAAAGACACTGTAGGGTTCAGGAAACACCATCACAAGGACTGGCTGTCGGCACAGACCTTGAAGAAGATAGAAGTGAGGAAGCAGAAGAAAGCAGCTGTCAACAACAGTCGCACGAGAGCAGCCGAAGTAAGGGCACAGGGGGAATACTCGGAAGCCAACCGCGAGGTGAAGAGTAGTATCAGGGCAGACAAGAGGGCCTACACAGACAGCCTGGCAGCAGAGGCAGAAAAGGCAGCAGGCAGCGGCAACATGAAACAGCTCTACGACATTACCAGAAGATTGTCAGGCAAGTATGGCCATACAGAAAGACCAGTAAAAGACAAAGAAGGCAAGCCTATTGCAGACAGAGCAGACCAACTCGACAGATGGGCCGAGTATTTTGAAGAGTTACTGAACAGACCTAGCCCACCCGACCCGCCAGACATCCAGCCGGCAGAGACCGACCTACCCATCAGCTGTGACAGACCCAGCCGGGAAGAGATCAGAAGAGCAGTGGCATTCTTGAAGAACGGCAAAGCAGCAGGCCCAGATGGCATCCCAGCGGAGTCTCTGAAAGCAGACCTAGAGACAACAGTGGAGATGCTGTACCCACTGTTTGGAAAGATCTGGGAAGAGGAGGTGATGCCGGCTGACTGAAAGGAGGGGTACCTAATCAAGCTTCCCAAGAAAGGCGACCTCAGCAAGTGTTCCAACTACAGAGGAATCACCTTGCTGTCAGTACCAGGAAAGGTCTTCAACAGGATCATCCTGGAGAGAATGAAGAGCTCCGTTGACCCCCAGCTGAGAGACCAGCAAGCAGGATTCAGGAAGAACCGATCATGTACAGACCAGATCGCCACTCTCCGCATCATCGTGGAACAGTCTCTGGAGTGGAGCTCCCCGCTGTACGTCAACTTTGTGGATTATGAGAAAGCATTTGACAGTGTGGACCGAGAGACTCTGTGGAAACTCCTACGACACTACGGTGTACCCACAAAGCTCGTCCGCCTGATCAAGAGCAGCTACGATGGCATGACATGTCGCGTGATCCACGAAGGGCAGTTCACCAGGGAGCTCCAGGTCAGAACTGGTGTCAGGCAGGGGTGTCTGCTGTCTCCGTTCCTCTTCCTACTGGCCATAGACTGGGTCATGAAGATGACCACAGAGCACAGACGAAGTGGAATACAGTGGACACTGTGGACACAGCTTGACGACCTCGATTTTGCAGACGACTTGGCATTACTGTCCCACACTCATCAACAAATGCAGGACAAGACCACGAGGCTTGCTGACATCTCGTCCCAAGTGGGCCTCACCATTCACAAACAGAAAACAAAGACAATGAGGCTGAACGCAACCAGGGAAGAACCAGTCTTGCTTGCTGGCACCCTGTTGGAGGAGGTGGAGTCCTTCACCTATCTCGGGAGCATCATAGACAAAAAAGGCGGCACTGATGCAGATGTCAGAGCACGAATCGGTAAAGCCAGAGCAGCCTTTCTCCAGTTGAAAAAAGTGTGGAGTTCCAGAGAGCTGTCACAACACACCAAAGTCCGGATTTTCAACTCCAATGTAAAAGCAGTTCTCTTATATGGAGCAGAGACTTGGAGATTGACAAAAACCACAGTCAACAGAGTACAGACCTTCATGAACAGTTGCCTTAGAAGAATTTTGAAAATCCACTGGCCAGAGAAGATCAGCAACGTCAGACTCTGGGAGAGAACAGAACAGATAACAGCAGAGAATGAAATTGGGCGAAGAAGATGGGGATGGATCGGTCACAGTCTGAGAAAGCCAGCTTCCAGTATCACTAGGCAGGCATTGTCATGGAACCCCCAGGGAAAGAGGAAAAGAGGTAGGCCGAGAAACTCCTGGCGTCGAGACCTCCAAGCAGACATCAAGAGACTGGGAACCACCTGGAGTAGAATCGAAGAAGAAGCACAGGACAGGAGTTGCTGGAGGTCTCTCGTCGACGGCCTATACCCGGGTAGGGGTGACAGGCGTAAGTAAGTAAGCCTCAGGTGTTACCTGGAATCCAGGAACCTCCTCGCCCCTGAACAAGCTGGCTTCCGACAGTTCCGCAGCACCGAAGACCAGGTCACTTACTTGGCGCAGGAAGTTGAAGATGCCTTCCAGGAGCAGAAGCTGGTCTTTGTAACCTGGATTGATCTTCAGAAGGCTTTTGACAAGGTCTGGAAAGATGGGCTGCTTGTCAAACTGCTGAGAAAAGGCGTGTCCAGTAACATGTTCCAGTGCATACGCTCCTACCTCTTCAACCGCAGGGCAAGAGTCAGCGTCGACCAGACCAAAAGCAAGAAATTCCTCCTTCGTCATGGCGTCCCGCAAGGCGGAGTCCTCTCACCTACGCTCTTCCTTATCTTCATCGATGATCTGGTGTCTGAGATGCCCAAGGGAATCAAAGCTGCCCTATACGCAGATGACCTTGTGATCTGGTGCAAGGAGGAGCATGCAAGTACTGCCACCTACAGAATGCAGCTAGCGGCAGATAAGCTGAACGCATGGGCAGAAGACTGGTGCATCTCTGTCAACAAGGAGAAATCCTCCACCACCCTCTTCACACTGTCCCCAAAGCAGAAAGCCGGAACCATCAAGCTTGGTGGAACCCCTCTGAGAGAGGATGAAGAAGCTACCTACCTTGGTGTCACCTTCGACAGACGTCAGACCTGGAAACCACACATTGCACAGGCAGAGGGGAAGGCCCGGCGCAAGCTGGCCATACTCAGAAAACTGGCAGGCACCACCTGGGGAGCGAACGAGAAGATACTGAAGACAGTATACCAGGGAACAGTCAGGCCCCACCACCTCGAGTACGGCTCCACAGCGTGGTCAACCTCAGCCAAGACGAACCTGCAGACCCTCGACCGAGTGCAAAACCAGGCTCTTCAACTCATCACTGGTGCAATGAAATCCACACCAATCAAGGAAATGGAGAAGCTGACCACAATCCAACCTCTCAGCCAGAGGAGAGAAGCCAAAACTATGGTACAGGCGGAGAAGCTCAGGTGCTTGCCCGACCACCCCATGAAGCACATACTAAGCAACTTCACCAAGAACCGGCTCAAAAGAAGCAGCTTTGTCCATGAGAGCATGCGACTTTCTCGACAGTACAGGGAAGTCCTTCCACAGAGCACTCTACCTCTGATCACAAAAGAAGTGGAAAACCCTTGGGCAGTGGACAAACCAGACATCCAGATCTGCACCAGTGTCCCACATGCTGCCTCAGGAGACAGTCAGGATGACACCGTTCGACGGGCACTCACCCTAGCCCTGATCGACGAACAGTACCCAAAGGAGGCATGGATCCACATCTACACTGATGGATCAGCAACAAATGCCATTTCCAATGGAGGTGCTGGCATCCTGATCCAGTTCCCAGGGGGACATACAGCCACATCCAGTGTAGCCACCGGCAAACACTGCACAAACTACAAAGCAGAAACTGAAGCACTTATGCAGGCCGCCTCCATGGTTCAGAATTCTACAGACCCATGCTATCAAGTTGTCTTCTTCTCCGATGCCCTTTCAGTCCTCCAGGTCCTCGAGAACGACAAACTCCCCCAGCTGACCAGAGCTTTGCAGAAAGTCAGACAAACCAGAAGAGTTGTTCTCCAGTGGATACCAGCCCACTGTGGGGTACCAGGAAATGAAAGGGCAGACGAGCTGGCGAAAGAAGGAGCCACAAAAGATCAACAAGAAAACAGCATCAGCTATAGTGAGCAAAAGACAATCATCAAAGCATTGATGAGGCCGAGGTCAAACAGAGACGACTACCACACAATGACCAGAGAGCAGCAAGTCGTCCTGATCAGACTGCGTACTGGCCACAACAGACTGAACGCTCACATGAACAGAAAGCTCAAGCTGGCGCCATCACCAACCTGCACCTGTGGTCAGGAAGACCAAACAGCGGAACATATTCTCCAGAGATGCCCCCTAATGGACGATGAAAGAAAAGAAGTGTGGCCGTCGCCAACTCCACTGCAGACCAAACTCTACGGCAGTCGAGAAGACCTGGAGAAAACGTCATTCATCGCCGGTGCTGGACTGACCGTTTAGCCCACTGCGAACGAAAAGAAGAAGAAGACCAATGAATAAAGAGAAAATTGTATCAGTTCCACGCACAATATACCACATTTGCCAAATTATTTAAAGTTAATGTGAGTTGTGACAGTCAAAGCGCTTTGTGTCCGAGAATAGCACCAACAATTAACTCCCGGTATCACATAAAACTTGTTTACATGACTACTTGTACTAGGAAGGGAATCAATCTGGTATGAATGCGCAACATATTTGCATTTTGACAAGCTAGACAGTTGAGCAGAATGTGTGGCCTCTCGGCTTCATTTCCAAGTTGTTATTGTTTTGACTGATCTGTTGTTTTATATTCAAAAACATGGAGCAAAGGAATTTGAAAGTATTTTCTGCAGTGAAGTTGTTTGTTGGCATGGCAGAACTTTACTCTCAGTCACTAGTGGCAAACTAGCTGCTGATCACTGGTTAGGAGAGCGTGGTTTGTGTCATGTCTTGGGCCAGCTGTTGTGCTTTGACTGCTCAGGGATGTTGCACCGGTAGAGTCCAAGGTAAGATTGCTCTTCAATCTTAAGGTGTTGGCTCACTTGCAATAGTGGGAGAGAGTCTATGTATTGGGCCAGTGGTCACCTTTTTGTCTGCCATTGTCCAGCAACTGTTGTCGGTCATCTGTTGTAAACTTTAACGTTGGCGTTTCCTCAGAGACTATTCAAGCCACAGTCTTTAAACTTGGCCTAAAGATACTTTGTGGTAAGACCTGTCTATACATACCATTTCACTGACATCTCTCAAAGGTCAAGGACACAGTGGATCAGAAAACATGTCAAAATAGCCATATTTTGAAAAAGAAATATTTTTTCTTAAATACTATTTACAACTTCTAATGAAATGTTGGTATAATGACACCTGATGGTAAGACCTTACTATGCATACTAATTTGGATGACCATTTGAAAGGTTGAGGGTCACATGAGTTTAGGAAATAGGTATTTTTTGGCTCCCGTGCAAAGCAAAAGTGAGTCTATGTTCTGGGCCAGTGGTCGTCCGTCCGTCGTCCATGGTGAACTTTAACGTTGGCATTTTCTCGGAGACTATTCAAGCTACAGTCTTCAAACTTGGCCCAAGGATACTTTGTGGCAAGACCTTTCTAAACATATCAATTTCAGTGACCTCTCACAAAGGTCAAGGTCACAGGTGATCAGGAAATATATAAAAAATATCTATTTTTTTTACATAATTAATTTTTTCTCAAGTACTATTCACAACTTCAAACCCAAGCTTGGTACAAATATACCTGATGGTAGAAGACCTTTATATGCACACTAATTTGGTTGATCCCTCGGAAAGGTCAAGGGTCACAAGAGCTCACAAGGCCAGAAAACATCACCATCTCCTCCACAGTACCCTACATCACCACTAAAGATGAGCACAGCACTGTGAGCAAGAAAGCCCTGACATTGGCCATGCTCGAAGAAAAGTATGCCCAGGAAGCATGGATACGGGCATACACCAATGGATCAGCCACAGATGCAGTTCAGAATGGAGGGGCTGGGGTGTACATTCAGTACCCAAACAGAAAATGGCAGGCAGAGGCAATACCAACAGGCCTTCACTGCACAAATTACAGAGCTGAGGTGGAAGCCCTGGTCCGCGTTGTAAACACCCTTAGTGGCACTGCAGACCCTGGTGCCCAGATTGTCTTCCTGACTGATGCCATGTCTGTCCTTGAGGCAGCAACAGCAAGCAAACTGCCACGTCTACAAGAGGCACTGCAAAACATCAAGTGCACCAGACTGGTGTTGCAGTGGATCCCTTCACACTGTGGTATCTATGGCAATGAAGAAGCTGACATATTGGCAAAAGTGGGCGCAGAGGAAGAACAAGACGAAAATGGAGTCAGCTTCACAGAGATGAAGACAGTTATTAAGTCTGTGTACAGACCACCACAACGGCTCCTAGACAATTACCATCAGCTATCCAGACAAGAGCAGGTGACCATCTTCCGTCTGAGGACCGGACACAACTGACTCAATTTCCACCTGCACAGATGCTTCCACCTTGTGCCATCTCCCCTGTGCCCTTGTGGAGAAGCAGAGCAGACAACAGAGCACATCCTCCAGGACTGTGGGAACCACCTGCTGCTGAGGGAGGAGATATGGCCGAAGCCTGCCACTCTTCAAGAGAAACTGTATGGGCCTGTGGAGATGCTACAGAAGACCACAGATTTCATTTTGAGAGCCAAACTCCAAGTGTGACGGCGTTCGAGAAGAAGAAGAAGACAAGAGCTCAGGAAATATGTCCAAAATAGCCATATTTTTACAAAAGATGTTTTTTTTTTCAAATACTATTCACATTTTCAAACCCAAACTTGGTACAAAGATGCCTGATGGTAAGACCTTTCTATGCATATTAATTTGGTTGATCCCTCGGAAAAGTCAAGGGTCATAAGAGCTCAAGAAATAGGTCCAAAATCGCCATATTTTGACAAAAGATGTTTTTATCTCAAATACTATTCACAACTTCAAACTCAAACTTGCTGCAGAGATACCTGATGGTAAGACCTATCTATGCATACTAATTTGGATGACCCCTTGGAAAGGTCAAGGGTCACAAGAGCTCAAGAAATAGGTAAAAAAAATAGCCATATTTTGACGAGAAATGTTTTTTTTCAATTACTATTCACAACTCCAACCCCAAACTTGCTACATAGATACCTGATGGTAAGACATATTATTGCATACTAATTTGGATGACCCTTCTGAAAGGTCAAGAGTCATAAGAGCTCAGGAAATAAGTAAAAAATAGCCATATTTTGACAAGAAATGTTTTTTTCTAAATTACTATTCACAACTTCAAACCCAAACTTGGTACAGAGATACCTGATGGTGAGACCTATCTATGCATACTAATTTGGATGACCCCTCGGAAAAAGGTAAAGGGTCGCAAGAGATCGACAAATGTGTATACAATTCCAGTAATTGTAGTTATTATCAACATTTTTGCAAACTTTTCAATCAAATTTGGCACAAAGGTAGCTGGTGATAAGACCCTCCTATATATCATAATTTAGTCGACTCATTGCAAAGGTCAAGGAGGTTTCACAGTTGTGTGAAAACTGATTACATTTTGAGAAAACATGGATTTTGTTAGTGCAGAAGCCATCCCTTTACTTATTGGCAGACATGTGTGGATCGGTCATACACGTGAGCCATAAGGGCTTTGCCTTTCTTGTTTCATCAAGTTCTATTCAGAGCTTTAAACTCAAACTTGGCACAGGTATAGCAGTTAGTAGTAAGACCATCCTATACATACTAATGTGATGACACCCCTGAAAGGTCAAGGCTCACGAGATGAGAAAATGAGTGTAAAATGCCAGTTTTTGTAAAATTTTATTATTTATCTGCGTTTTTACAAAGCTTTTCAATCAAATTTGGCACAAAGGTAGCTGATGATAAGACCTTTCTAAGTGTACCAATTTGGTTGACCCCTCACAAAGGTCAAGGTTTAGGGGGTTTTGATGAATGTAAAAAAACGCATACATTTTGAGCAAACATAAATTTAGCTGGTACAAAAGCCATCCGTTTACTCATATTAAGATACCTGAACATTTTGACTTTTAGTGACTCAATGGAAAGATTAAGGTCGCAAAGGCCAGACTAATTACCTGGATTGGTCGTACATGTGAGCCATAGGACTTTGCCATTCTTTGTTTGTTTCTAGTTCTTCTTTATAAACATTCGTGTTGTTCAAGGAAATGTTGCATCAACAAATTGTCAGTTCACTGAGTTGTCGTTTGCACATACATTGCTAGGTCACACATTGTATAATCATTTCTTTGCTTGCAATTTTCATAGTAATGCTCTGCACATGCACACAAGTCATCATGGCAGTGAGACTCTATAGGGGCCTGTTTCCACCAGTAAATGTTCTGTTACCAGTATATCTGAAAACTTGTCTTTCATTTTTTCTTTTGTCTGAATAAAAGTGTCTTTTTATGGCGTCCATGTTAAAACTGCCTACCGATGCAGCCTCACATTTCAACATTACTATACACTGATAAGTTGAGTGACAAGTTAAAAAAACTGAAACACAGTACTACATTTTCTTTGCTTCAGGCTTTATTTCTAAAATGCCATGCAATTGTTTCTTGGAGAAATTTTACATCCAGTAAGATTACCCCACATAAATCATACACTTCATGTACATGTACATAACATCCCAGAATCATCTCACAATGCTAAAATTAGTTGCTGCTAGTATTTTAAATTACAGACCCTGTAAAATGTGTAATTTATGTCAATATCAACTTTGCAAAGCTCATTTTCTCTTCGGTGTCCATTTTTCAACTGCTCATCATTGGGTGGTGATGTCTTACATCACCTTCTGGGAAAAAAACAAAATACACATAAGCCGAACACGGATAAGTCAACCAATTTTTTTTCCGTGGCCAAAGCCGTTCTTTCTATGACTAATTTTACAATGGAACTCCAACTCGCTTAAGTCGAACTTCGGATAAGTTGAACGTGTTTCTCTGCTCAAAAGTCAGATAAGTCGAACTTTTTTTATTGTTTTATTTTTATTTTTAAAAAATATTTTTTAATGCAGTTCCATACACTGCTGTCAAAGACAGATAGGTCAAAAAACATTTAAGTCGAACCATTTTGCCCCCTGTCCAAAGCTGCTCCTCTAGGACTCATTTTACAACATATTTCTAAAATGGTCCAGTTTGGGTTAATTAAACTTCGGCCAATAAGTCAAATGCGTTTCTTGTTTTCCAAACTCGGATAAGTCGAACCATTTTTCCCCGTGGCCAAGGCTGCTCTTTCTATGACTAATATTTAAGTGAAAATGTCTCTGTTAAATTGAACTAAACTCGGATAAGTCGAACTCAAATATTTATGGTCTTTTGAACACACAGCGACATATTCACATTGGCAACTTCTGATTATGTTTCGTTTTTGATTGCTGCAAACCTCGAACTCCGGGGCCGTCGAACGTGGTTGTCATTAAACAAATTGTGTGTGTGTGCGTGCGTGGGTGTGTGCATTCGTGTGCACGCGCATGCATGCAAGCGACCTGTTCCTGACAAATAGAGGATCAATGGTTGGCAATACCTGCTTTGTATTCAAATGATCCCAGTATATCATACAATAAATAATGCTGAACAAAGAAGCTAACAGGTTTTGTAGTCTAAATGTAAATAATGAAAGATTTCTCTGCTCTCCTCAGTTTTCTTCTGTGTGTAGGAGAGTTCCAATGACATTTACCAGGGGCACTATAAAACCTTTGTTGCGTGTACATATTCACATAGATTGTGAAAAGAGTAGAAAAGTCTCTTCTGAGGCAAGACATTGCGAAGATTGTGAAAAGAGTACAAAAGTCTCTGCTGAAGCAAGACATTGCGAATCTGTTTTATCAGGAAAGTTTAGCAATCAAAGCCCACCCTTGAGCAGACTGCTTTAATGCCACCATTGCATCATATTTCTTGTGTTTTCTTTTTGTTTTTGTCACTGATTAGTATTGTTATATGTTTACAGCCAAACACATAACAATCGTAAGGAACTGAGGACAATAACCACAAAATGAGTCAGTCAGTCCATGTTATGCATATTCTCTCTTCTTTCTTTGTTGATCATTACTGATGGTACAGAAATAAGAAGTGTACTCATTTCTGTAATATCAATTTGTTTGGAAAGAAGGTGCGTCTGACTTTACTAGGATGAAAAGATGGAATACAGATTAAATTTGTATCCACATGCAATGAGTTTGTTGAACTTTAAGTCCAAAAGTTTGTTCATTTGGTTATAAATTTTTTGAGTCATGGATTTGAGAAAATTGCCACAGGGAAAAATAACATCCTGAATTATAGCTGCTTGCTGAAGTTTTGTGTATTATGGTGTCTGTATGTCTGTCATTCATTCAGTCCTCTCTGCGCCGTCTGGTGCTTGAGGCGACGGCAAGGGAGCGCCACTTTTGTCTGTCAGCTGCTATTTTGGGTGCTGTTTGCAGAGTAAGGCCTCTGTTCTTGAGCTCTCGCTCCACGGTTCGGCGCCACGTCTCCTTTGGTCGCCCACGGTTTCTCTTCCCCTGTGGTGTCCATCTCAGTGCCACCCTTGGTAATAAGTCGGGTGACATTCTGCAAACGTGGCCTAGCCATCTCCATCTCCGTGTGGCGATGGTTTCAGCGATGCTGTCTGCGCCTGCTCTCTTCCGTAGTTCCTCGTTTGTAATCATGTTTGGCCAGAAGACGTTCATGATCCGTCGCAGGCACTTGTTCTGGAAGACTTCCAGCTTGCGTTCCGTCTGTATGTCTGTCTGTCGCCGGGAAAGTTTTGTGTATTATGCCATTTATGGTGTCTGTATGTCTGTCTGTCTTAGTCTCTTTCCCTGGCATCTGAGAGATTCATTTTAGGTGTCAGTAAATTCTGATGTGCTTTTGTAAGAAAACCTTCTGTCAGTTCTTTTTTTGTCTGTTTGAAGATAATTTTTCATATCTTATTTTTATCTTAGAAGAATGGAGTGTGTTATGAACATAATTTTGGTCCGTAGAACAACAATGCTTAGTCAAACAACTCTGTGAAAAATTTGACTTATCCGTACAATCAAATGACAGAGAAGTTGAAGCGTCATCGACTGTATATACATATCAAATCTTTTGCAGATTCTAAGCATGGTAGCTCTTGAGTATTAAATGACACATCATCAGCTTTCTACTCAAAACTTTTTTTTTCAAGGTGTATGTCTCATAACTGGGCCATGTTTCTAAGAACTAACCAAAATATACTCTTCTTGCATCTACTAATTCTCACCACATTATCAAATGAAACATATTTAGCCCCAATACATTGCAACAGGAGATAAATTTACCATGATACTCAAGTGTGGTGCCAGAATATAAGATTTTCTTTCACCAGTACATGCAAATGTAATGAGCACCTACAGTACTCAAAGTTCGCCATTATTCACTTCTGCTGGACACTTGCATGCTTATTGATGTGCAATAACAGTTATTCCTGATTGTGTCCCAAGAGAGTAGAAACATCTCTTGAACTGGTAAGTAGTTTTTCAGACAACTTCTGAATTCTGGAAGTACAACTTTAGGATTCAGATTTTGGGCTGGATTTGTGTCATCAGCACTTTCCTGGAATACAACTTTCAAGCAGTGTCATCAAATTGCACCCAAAATGGTAAATTATCAGACCTAGACTTACCCTATTTTGGCCCTCAAGGTTAGTGCCAGATTAGCTTTGCACCTGATGGCGCCTAGCTAATCTGGCACTGACTTTTAATTATCGTGGTTGATCTATCTCCTGCAACTGGTAGTCACTTGGCAACACCAAATGCAGCCTTAATGGGTTAATGTATTTGTTTTCTTTGTCGCTGCAGAAGTGTTGGGAGATGACCAGATCGTGGATGCAGTCAGGGTAGGGAGCAGTGTGGTGGTCCTGTCTCAGCCGTCAGATATGGAGTCCCTTGCTTCCTCCTATCACCACAACCATGAAATCCCCAATGGTCCCCGGTCTGACACAGGCGATTATAACACTGGTTCTCGGTCCAATGCTGGTGACTATGACAGCAATCAGCTTATCCACACTGGCCTTCACCATGAAGAAATTGCCTCATCAGACGAGCATGGACTCACATACACCTCTCTTAACCCTCCATCACAGGATGGGCATGATAGACAAATTGTGGCGGAGGAGATTGAGGTTGGGGTGTCATCCTCCTCCTCAAACCACCCCCAATCTACACAGAACATACACATGGACCCTATGATGGAGTCCGATGAAGAATCAGACTCGACAGAAAAACACAATTCTTGATAACGGAGCAGGGAGCAGTTGCATGACTGAGCTTTTAGTCCTGCACCAGCCACTAAGCAAGGTGCTCCATTGTAGCGGAGCATCTTGCTTAGTGGGTGTATAGACACAACTGTATGAGCATTATTCACTTCTGCTGGACACTTGCATGCTTATTGATGTGCAATAGAAGTTGTTCCTGATTGTGTCTCATGAGAGTAGAAACATCCAAGCAGACAGTGTAACCTTTTGCTTGATGGATGTGATACCTACTCCTAACATAAGGAACAAACAGACTGAAGTCTTCGGCATAGTTTACTACAGGCTAGTACCTCAAACTGAAATGGGGCCACTCCTTGCTTGGAAGAGGTGTAATTTTCACGAGTCTCGACAACTGTAGGACTCACAAGAATATATGCATCTTGAGATGGAACGCATCAATTGAACTGCCATATTCGTGATATACCTGACCTTTTGATCTAAGATGACATCTGTTTGTGCAGTGAAATATTACTCCGTTGAACTGTACCTGCGCAGTGAGACTGTCAACAATTCTGAGCCAAAAGTCTAAAATTTCACAATTTTGGAGAAGTCCTCTAAGTCTATGTACCAGTTAATGAAATGGATTAGCCATGTTAGTACTAGGGTGGTGTGGTGCCAGATTAGCTTGACACTTATAGTTCCCAAGGTATCCTAGCATCATCCTTGAAACCCCATTGTCAGCCTCAGTCTTCTTGTGCCCAAGCTGAACAGGTGATAAATTCAAGTTCAGGTTGTGTTGCTCTTCATGAATGGTTGTAGCTCTGATCTCCTGGACTTTTGCTGCACTAACTGGAGATATTAGCTCTGTACATGAATCAGCAAATGGGATATTTGCTGCTCAGCGAGAATCTGTTAACCCTTTGGCTGTCGGTAGCATTTTTTGTCACATTGATTCCTGCAGGAATCGTCACAACAAAAAAATGCTACTGACAGCCAGAGTTAAAATGTGTACAGATTTTGAAACTACTCATGTATGTTTTACCATACCAATTGTTGGTGTCTTTTAACATGTGTGACAGCATTTGTAATCTGCCATGAAATGTTTGGAGGTTGTCTTTTACTTTAATGGGTGTGTCTGTCTGTTGTGTGACTGAGAAAGCACAGTTCAGAGTACATTTGACATTCAATGCCGAGCTGCATTTTTTGGCTCACGTGCGAAGCAAAAGTGAGTATGTTCTGGGTCAGTCATCCGTGGTAAACTTTAACGTTGGCATTTGTTTCCTCAAAAACATTACCGATGACATTACTATTAGGAAGGTACACTTAGCTTACCAATTTCAGTCTAAGAATCCATAGTGTACATACACAACCAGGGAGGCGACTCTAGGGCGCCGTAACCAGGTACCCCGAGTAGTTTCCCGTCCCTCCCTATCCGGTCACATGCCCAGTGGTATCACACCAGTCTGTTCCCTTAGCTTACCAGTCCAGACCAAAAAGGTGACTGCCAAGCGTGTAAGATGCAATACTCCGTTGGGTACTTCTTAGCTTACCAGGAACGGTTGTTTTCAAGCCTACTGGACTTTCGGCTGTGTACAGTTGTAACCGGTCGTGCCTTGGATTTCCTTTGGATTACCTTCGTTTCTTTGGATTATGTGGTGGGGGTTTGTGCTTCTGCTTGGATTATTGTGGTGCCTTGCTGGGGCTTCCTCCTTTACGGCCTGTTGGATTCCTGATGACCTTCATGACAGGTTCCATTACTATTAGGAAGGTACACTTAGCTTACCAATTTCAGCCTAAGAATCCATTGTGTACATACACAAACAGGGAGTGCCCATTGGTATCACGCCATTCTGTTCGCTTAGCTTACTGGGAACGGTTGTGTTCAATCCTACTGGACTTTCGGCTGTGTATGGTTGTAACCGGTCGTGCCTTGGATTTCCGTTAGATTACCTTTGTTTCTTTGGATTGCGTGGTGGGGGTTTGTGCTTCTGCTTGGATTATTGTGGTGCCTTGCTGGGGCTTTCTCCTCTACGGCCTGTTGGATTCCTGACGACCTTCGTGACAGGTTCCTCGCCGGCCTCGCGGCCATGGCAAGGTAAGGCCTCGGTTGTTGCCCTAGACCAGCACTTTTTTTGTCTTTGTCAGATACGTGATTCGTACGCGTGTGAGCTCGTTTGTTTCTTCAAAAACTTTACCGATGGTATTACTGATAGGAAGATATACTTAGCCTGCCAATTTCAGTCTCCAAAATTGTTGTGTGTTGCTACACAAACCAGGGACGTACTTCTAGCCAGCAGATACCCCATCCCATGAGTGGCCTCCCTTCCTCCAGATAGCCTCCCTTCCCGATCTCGCGAGAGGGCGTTATTTCCAAGTTCATTCTTAACTGCCATTTTTGTCGGTTTAGTTTTTACGGTCTCCGTCTTTCTCATCGTATTTCTCATTCGTTTACCGGTCTCGAACTTCCCCGATGGCCAGGTAAGGCCTCGGACATTGTCTCGCTCGGCGATTACTGCCTTTTGAGGCAATTTCCGTGGAATTACGGCGTTTCTGGCCTTTTCTTTCGACTTCGTATTCGGTCGTTACATCGGTCATTCCAACGGTTGCCCGAGTGGCCTTCGGGGCCCGACCCGCGCGGTATCCCCTATTTGCATGACTTGTTGCAGTGGTCAACTACGAACGTGCACATCCTGCGGCGAATTCCAGTGGCCATCAGATTCGCATTCGCGCTGTCTTCCGTGCTCGGGCTGCGCTTCTGACAGAACCTGCACTACTTGCGCTGCCTGGGAGGAAGACCGCTGGTCGCAAATGTGCAGCTTTTACCAGCGCAAGCGCCCCACTCCTTTTTCTGCACCAGTCCCACCAGCCCCTCCCAATTCAGCCGCAGTCGACGAGTCTTCCCGTTCTCAGTCCCCGGACTACGTTCGCTCCCCCAACCTTCCCTCCCATGTCCCTGTTCGAGGGCCCTTACACGTCTCTTCTTCTGTCTCAATGGACAAGGTTACAGACGCTGTCCCTTCAGCGGAGGGAGGTAAGTTTGTTTCCTCTCATACACGCTCTCCGGACATCAGTTTACTATCGGTCCCTCGCACCCGATCTACGAAGACGGGTCAATGGCGGATCCATACCGCCCTACCTCGGGGGACGGGACACCGGTATCCGATTTCCTCTACCTCGATTCATGATCAGTCCGACGTGGCCTTGCTCCCTTCCGCCTTTTCACATACGCGCCGCCATAGATTGTCACGTCATGACTCTGTGCACGGCTTGGCGAGGCCACAGGTGTTCACTAGCGTCCCGGTTGGTACCCGGTCACCGCGCTGCGCCCCGGCATTTCCCCGGTCTCCGCGCTTACACCATTCTGATACTGTTCCGCATAAGCGTCGCTATCGTCCGTCACTCCCTGACACTTTACACGGCGCAGGTAGGCTCCCGGTGTCCCCTAGCGCCCCGGTCTGTCAAAAAACCCGGTCACCGCACTGCGCCCTGGCTCGTCGCCAGTCTCCGCGCTCTCACCGTTCGATCAATTGTCCACCTCAGCGTCGCCATAGTCCGTCCCTGTCTGACACTTTGTACGACGCGGTGTTGCACTCGGTACCCCTTAGCGCCCCGGTTTGTACCCGGTCTCCGCGCAGCGCCCCGGCTCGTCGTCGGTCACCGCGCGTTACACATTATCCACCTCAGCGTCGCCATAGTCCGTCCCTGTCTGACACTTTGTACGACGTGGTGTTGCACGCAGTGCCACATAGCGCCCCGGTTTGTACCCGGTCTCCGCGCAGCGCCCCGGCTCGTAGCCGGTCACCGCGCGTTACACATTATCCGCCTCAACGTCGCCATTGCGAGTCTCTTCATGGCCCTCTGCCCGGCGCGGCGAACTCTGCGGTGTCCCATTGCGCCCTGGCGGGTAGCCGGTCTCCGCGCAAACACCGTTCCGTCCTTCACAAAAATACGACTGCACTTCACCATCGCTCCTTTCGTCCTGATCCTTCACTCGGCATGGCGGGCCCTTCGGTCCCCCCTAGTGCCCCGGCTCGTAGCGTTTCACCACACGTACATCGTTCCGGCGAACATTCTTCTCGGCGCCTCTCTCGTCTTTCGAGTCTACTGCGTTCCCCTTCATCCTGGGATCTTCCGCGTTCTTCTCGACTGGTCCCGGAGACTCATGCCGTCGACGTACTCAGTCTCTCCCCGGAAGATTCGACCTCCATTGTGGGTGTCTCTGGTGACCATCATGCTTCCCCGCTTTCCCTCTCCGCGGACTCTCCTGATGAAGATTCGGACTCTTCCTCCCGCGTCGCCCCAAATATAGAGACCAGGCGGTCGATCGAGGCGGCATCGGACCTTATTCAACGTTTCCTTCCTACGGATATTTGTCCTTCCGCTCCCCCTCTCAAGCGTAAAGCTTCCGCTTCCGTGGACGCGCTCCTTCCTTCCAAGCGGATTAAATCTCTCCCTCAACCGCCGGGTTTCCACGATCTCTCTAATGCGTTCTCGGCCCACTTACCTCTCGCCACTTCTAAGGAACCGGTTTTCTTCTCGGATGCCAAGTGGCCCACGGGCATCGATATACGTTTCCGCCAGAGTTGGTATGCGGGCCACTCCCCGGCGTTTTCCTGTCCTTTGCCGTCACTGGACCCCGATGCGGAATTCCAGGCGGGTGGCCGCCGTAACGCCTTCTATCGCGTTCCTCGGGGGGTGGATAAGACTGCTGTCCTCATCCGCAACACTCTAGCTTGCTCCGGCTTCCTCGATCTCGCAACACAGGCAATTGCTCGGGCATTAGAGGATAATTGGGACCCTCACTCCTCCGCTCCACTTCGGGAAATTCACTCTTTGGCTGTGGTGGCAAACCGAGCCTCCTACCACGCCTCCACCAATGCGATGGCTGCTGCCATCAATTGTGATTTAATTCGCTGGGATGCTGTGCTCTTCACCAGGATTATGGATGCAGTGGTCGCGCACGCCCGGCGGTCTTCTCTCAGTCCGACCTCGCACTACCTCGACGACCTACTACTCCGCAATCAGGCCGCGTCCCGCCTATCCACTGACCGAGACGCTCTCCTTCGCCTTCTTCACCATCTGGGGTTCCTGGTCAACTTCGGCAAGTCCGATCTCTTACCTTCCCGCAGTTTCATCCACCTGGGCATGGAGTTTCACACAGATCTAAACCTGGTTCACCTCCCTCCGTCTCGGATCGAGAAATTAGCGAAGCTAGCACTTCAGGTTTATCGAGCCCCAGACGCTTCTGCACGGACGTGGTTACAGTTGTTGGGCCTCATGAGCGCGGCGGCGGATTTGCTTCCTCTAGGTCGGCTCTACACACGTCCGATTCAATTACATCTCCTTCTCCTATGGCGCCCGTCTTCCGGGGATTTAGAGGCACGGGTCCCGGTATCATCCTTGGTCCGGCCTTTTCTCCTCCGGTGGACGGAACCTCTCTGGTTGACCTCCGGGGTTCCCCTTTCATCGCCCCTACCCTACCTGTCGATATGCACAGATGCCAGTCTCTCTGGGTGGGGTGCGCTTCTTCTCCCGGAGTTTCAGGAGACATCGGGTCTGTGGCCAGCGGAGTTGGTGGGAAAACACATCAACTGGCTGGAGTTGAAAGCAGTTTGGCTCGCTCTCATCGCTTTCGAGTCGCACGTGTCTCACCAGGAGGTCTTGGTCCTATCCGACAACTCGACAGTCGTGGCTTACATTCAGAAGCAGGGCGGAACCCGCTCTCCTTCCCTGTGCATCCTTCTGTTTCACCTTCTGGTGTGGTGCAGAGATCACGACATCAGTTTACGGGTGTTGGCAGACTCTCTGTCCCGTCCGGATCACATTCTCCATACCGAGTGGACTCTCCGTCCTGACATTTTTCGCATGATTTGTGCCCAATGGGAGACACCCATGATCGACCTGTTCGCGACACGGTGGAATGCTCAACTTCCCCTATTTGTCTCTCCCTTTTCGGACCCGCTTGCGTGGGCGGTGGACGCTCTGTCCTTTCCTTGGGAGGGTCTCCTGGCCTATGCATACCCTCCCTCGATCCTGATCCCCAAGATTCTCCTCAAACTCCACGGCTGCCACGCGTTGCTGTTCTTGGTAGCCCCATTTTCCTGGACCAAGACCTGGACAACAGATCTTCTGGGTCTCGCCACGGATCCCCCGCTCCGGCTACCAACGCCGCGGACGATGCTGAAGCAACCCCGACGAGACCTATTTCACCCTTGCCCGGAGAACCTCCTCTTACATGCCTGGAGGTTGTGCGGCATGCCCTCACCGCGCGAGGTTTCTCGGATGCAGCGGTGGCGGCTATCGCTTCTGCGCGACGCTCTTCCACTCTGAGGGTTTATGAGGGGAAATGGAGAGTCCTACACGCTTGGTGCGTTACTAGACAACTTTCCCCCACCACTTTGACTGTGCCGCAGCTGGCTGAATTCTTTCTGTGGCTCTTTCAGGATCAGTCTCTAGCACCCATTACTATTCGGGGATATCTATCTATGGTGGCCGATACATACCGCCATTTGGGACTGCCCGATCCCGGTTCATGCAAAGACCTCGCCAATCTTATGGCTCATTTTGACCTTCAGCGACCTGTCACGCGCTCCCTACTACCTCGCTGGGATCTCGCGTGGGTCTTAACATGGCTGAACACTGCCCGTTTTGAACCCCTGCATTTGGCGAGGTTCTCTGACTTGACTCGGAAAATGTGCTTCTTACTAGCTCTGGCCACTGCCTCTCAGGTCAGTGAACTCCACGCTTTCTCCGTACATCCGTCTTGCCTTCAACTTCGGGCCGACGGCTCTGTCCAACTCCTCACCAGTCCTTCCTTTTTGGCCAAGAACAGGCTCCCTTCCGCCCCACCTCAACCGATCACTATTCGTCCTTTGCGGAGCCCTAATATGCTCCCGGACGTACGCCAACAAGACCCGGTCAGGGCATTGAAAATTTACCTCCGTCGGTCTAAACCAATACGACGAGGTCGTTTACGCCTCTTCCTGCCCTTAGCTCCGGGCAGGAATGATATTTCGGCTCAGACGATTTCAGCTTGGCTCCGCGGAATCATCAGATCCGCATACAAGGACCTCTCGACAGAGGGAGCAACGCGGTTGAGGATTCGAGCACACGAGGTCCGGGCTGTCTCAACGAGCGTAGCATTCGATCGCAACTGCGCCGTGCGGGACATTGTGGCGGCGGTGGGCTGGCGGTCCGAATCTACTTTCGCCCGCTTTTACTTCCGCGACCTCTCCGGCCAACGGCAGAACCTGAGACTAGTGGGTGACGTCGCAGTCGCGCAACACTCCCTCCCGGCGCTGGATGCGCCATAGGTAATTCTTAACTGAAATTGTCGGGAGTATTCGCTTGACTGGGACCTAGCTAAGCAGTTACCCCATAGCTGCGCATTTGCCACGGCACCCTCCTCCTATTCGCCATTCTTCCTATCAGTAATACCATCGGTAAAGTTTTTGAAGAAACAAATGTATTTTTTTCTTAAAATAAATTTTTTCGAAAAATACTTACCGATGGTATTACTCAGATTTCCCTCCCACCTTCCCCGCTTGCCGTCTGTCTGTTAAGATGGAACTTGGAAATAACGCCCTCTCGCGAGATCGGGAAGGAAGGCTATCTGGAGGAAGGGAGGCCACTCATGGGATGGGGTATCTGCTGGCTAGAAGTACGTCCCTGGTTTGTGTAGCAACACACAACAATTTTGGAGACTGAAATTGGCAGGCTAAGTATATCTTCCTATCAGTAATACCATCAGTAAGTATTTTTCGAAAAAATTTATTTTAAGAAAAAATACATTTTACGTGGCCTCGGGGAGCCACGCCCAGTCACCTCTTATGTTTGCTATGTGTTGCAGTTACCAAGTACACATCTGCACTCAGTGTGGGGACTTCCAATGGCCAAGTGACACGAATGCGGTATGCCTCCCCTGTTCTGGCTGTGCCTTCGGACACACCTGCAACACGTTCGCCGCCTGGGTGGAAGAACAATGGTCGCAGCTCTGGGGGTTCTATCGGCGTGAACGTCCTACGCCGTCCCGAGACCACCCTCCCAATACCGCGCCCCCCCGCCTTGCCAGGAGAAAGGACCAGGCGCACCCGCTCAGACATTGGGGAAATGGCTACCCATCGGGCCCAAGCACGTTCTTCAGGTCCCCGGACGGTGTTCTCCACTGGCCTGCCCGCTCCCCTATGTGTGCCCGCTCCCCGGAGCCCGGCCCACAGCGACTTTGTTCGCCCCACCTTGCAGCCTGAGATCTCTCGGGCTCCGATGCGGTCACTCGGAATCAACCCGCCCGCTCCTCAGAACCGACCCGGCAGCGACTTTGATCGCCCCGCACTGCAGTGAGTGATAAGCACCCTAAGCCAGACGCGGCTACTGGAACTTGGTGCGCCCGCTCCTTTGAGCCCGGCCCACAGCGACTTTGTTCGCCCCGCCTTGCGGCCCGACATGCTTCGGGCTCCGACGCGGTTATTCGGAAGGATGGCGCCACGGACCCCGGGCTACCTTCCGATGCCCGACCAAGCGTGCACCTGAGGGACCAGGCTTCTCGCTTGCAGACAGCTTACTGCTCGGCGCCACGAGACCGGAAGGTTAGACGCGACAGCCGACACAGTCCTCGGCCATACACCACGTCACCCCCTCGTCCGGCCACTTCGCATTGCTCAAGGGCTGACTGACCCCTCGCTCATCCCGGCATGCTTCTCCCCGCCGTCTCTGATGCTTGTCACCCCCAGCGCCGGAGCACTCTCGTCGTTCCTCCCCTTGTAGGGGCTCGCCCTCCCGGACCTGGCTGGCTTGCTCCCGCCGACGCAGTTGCTCCCCAACTGAACGCCGGTCTCGTCACGTCAATCTTCGCGGGACTCCTCCTCTGCGGTTGCTGTCCCCTCCCCTTGGAAGAGCTCCCAGGTGAGACGTTCCCCCCCCCCCCCCCCCCAGCTCGAGCTCCAGACGACGCTAGCGAGGCTCCCGCCCCCCAGGCTTCCTCCTGTACAGTCCCCTGGCCCTTTTGCCCTCTGTTCATGGATCTCGGCCCCTTCGCCCTTCGCCGTTTGTCCGTGTCCCCCGATGACGAAGCCCTCAGCCTGTTACCGGAGGACTCTGTCTCAGCCCTCCTCAGAGATGACAGTCGCTCTGCCTCTTCCAGCTCGCGCTCCCCGGGCGGCCCCTCGTCTCCTGCGGCCCTCCTGGCACCTAGGATGGAGACTCTGCGGTCCCTGGACAAGGTGGCGTGGCTGATCGCTTCCTGTCTTCCGCCCGAGGCCTGCCCTTCGTCCCCCCCGCTCAAGAGGAAGGCGTCAGCCTTTGTGAACGTCTCCCAGCAGAGCAAGAGGTTCAAGTCCCTTCCCCAGCCCCCAGGCCCTTGGTGAGGCGTTTTCCATGCACCTGCAGCTGGGCTCCTTTGGCGACGCTGGCTTCTTCTCCAATTTCAAGAGGCCGGCGGACCTGGACATCTCCTTCCACCAACGCTGGTACGCTGGTCACTCGCAGGCCTTCTCCTGTCCCCTCCCAGCGGTGGATACCACGGCGCAAGTGCAAGCGGGCGGCTTTCGGTCTTCGCATCATCACCTTCCCCGTGGTGTGGACAAGACAGCGACCCTCATCCGCAACGCCCTGGCCTGTGTAGGTTTCTTGGAGCTGGTCACTCAAGCTGTCGTCTGGCGCGTCGAGGACGCATGGCACCCGTCTTTCTCGCCACTGTTGGGTGACATCCTCACTCTAGCGGTTGCTGCCAACCGGGCGGCGTATCATGGCTCCTCCAATGCCATGGCCGCCGCCTCCAACTGCAACCTGTTGCGTCGTGATGCCGTCCTCCAGTCCTGCCATGACCTCCCCTCCAAGGTAAAGAAGCAGCTCCGTCAGGCCCCACTTGGCAGCATGCTCCTCTTCAGCCCTATTTGGCAGGCGGTGCAGGATGCGAACAAGGACCTCTGGCCCAGCCGCTCTGCCCCCACCCGCTTTCAGGCAGCCCGCAAGGCTGTGGGTCGCACCCTGTGGATCGTCAGACCCTCTGCGTGCCCTCCCTCAGGACGCGGCCGTCTTCCCCCGTGGACTCCGGCCGCTCCCGCTCCTTCCCGACCCCCGCCCCCTCTTGGCCCAAGCCCACCCGACGCCCCTGCTGACTGCTTCAGGGTCTCCAGTCGACGGGAGGCTCGCTCTCCACAGTGACGCGTGGAGATTGCTGCTGCCAGACGACCCTTGGGTCCTCTCCACCATCTCCGAGGGCCTCCTGATCTCCTTTTGGTCTCCTCCGCCTCTGTGGCGCTCTCCCCTGTCCCGTCCGATCAGCTCAAGGCCGACGCTCTTCGCGGTGAGGTCGCCGCCCTGCTGCAGAAGGCTGCCACGGAGGTGGTCACGCAACACGACTCCCCAGCCTTTTACAGCCGTCTCTTCGTGGTACCCAAGTCATCGACCTCTCAGTGCTGAACAAGTACATTTCCGCACCTACGTTCCGCATGGAGACGGCCAGAGCTTTGAGGGCGGCAGTACAGCCAATGGACTTCACCGTCAGCCTGGACTTGTCGGACGCATACCTGCATGTCCCCATGCATCCCGCCTCTTGACGTTACCTGCGCTTCGCCTTTGGCGGCTTGGTCTACCAGTTTCGGGGGCTGCCTTTTGGCCTCAACCTCAGCCCATGGAGCCCACTCAGCACCGGCCTCCACGTGAGTGAGCTAGCAGAGGGGTGCCATCTTTGTCCAGGATTAGGACTTGATGTCAGCAGATATGTTGTTCAGTCTTTTTCACTGGCCGCCGTGAGATGGCCTTAGTCGCCTGCTCGGCGTTAAACCCAAATAACTAACTTTTTCACTGGTCCGGTTTTTGAGGAGCTGTGCTAACCCAGGTCTTACCATGTTGGATTGGTCCTTAAAAATACTCGTGAGCTTTTGGTCCTTTGGATCCCAAGTGTTTGCCGTGCTTGGAGACCCGTGTCAGGGGAGAAGAGGATCCTGGTGGCTGAAACACTCCACTTTGGCCTTGACTTCTACCTAAACGGGAGGCTAGTCGTACCAGCCTAGTCAATCGGCTCTTGTCACGTTGAGCCCTATCCCACTGTTGACATGCGGGTTGCTATACGGAGCACCATGCTATAGCCTCTGCTGCTGATTAGGTGCTTTACGCCAGTATTCCCCTGCATTCAACGGTGTGATAGAAGGTGGTGGCTCAAACGGTTCAATCGGGCTTACCCCCTTGAGTATATCTTTCGGGCAGTCTCCATTGTGCGTCGGCTGGAGACCCGCTGACAGTTGCACTTTCCCTTGTTGGGCTCGGTGGCGGGCGGGGACCCCCGGGGGATGAATATCTCTACTATTATCATATGGGAAAAAAACAAAAAACAAAAACTTGCACAGAAGCGGCACATAGCCACCGACATTGAACATGACAGCGACTCGGACTGTGAGGAGGCGACGCCTCAGGCGTCGGCAGTATGGCCTCGCTTCCTCATTGTTCATAGCAAGATGACAGACAAACCTGTTTCCAAGCTGAATCCATTTCTGGTGGGGGAGACCCTCAGGAGCCGTGTTGGCAGGCCTGAGGCCCAGCGCCTCCGGTCTGGTGACTTGCTGGTGGAGTGCTGTACTCGGGCACACTCCAACGGGCTGCTGAGGCTCTCTTCCATTGGAGGTCACACCCCACAAAACTATGAATTCATCAAGAGGCGTAATCAAAGATCAAGCTTTGGCAGAACTTTCAGAAGATGAACTTGTACAGAAGCTTAAGTCTCAGGGGGTGACTTACGTCAGGCACTTCGTTTCCAAGCGAGGTGGTAGGGAGATCTGTCTCCCTACCATCATCCTGACGTTTGGCACCCCAACCCCTCCTACAACCATCTGGGGAGGTTACTACTCCTTGAAAGTAAAAAAGTACGTCCCTCTCCCCCTTCGGTGCTTTAAGTGCCAAAAGTATGGCTATGGGCAGAAGACATGCCGCCAGGCAGAGGCTTCATGCGCCCGTTGCACTAAGCCCGGACACTCTGCCGAGTCCTGCACAGCCACCCCCCTGTGTGTGAATTGCCAGGGGGCACATATGGCTTCGGACAAGAAATGCCCTCGTTGGATATCCCAGTGCAAGATTCAGCAGGTGCGTGTGGAGAAGGGGCTGTCCTTTCTGGATGCAAAAAAACTGGTTGAAGGCCCTGGTGCAGCTGCGGCTGCCCCAACCTCTAACACCTCTGTGTATACTTTTAGTGCAGTGGTGGCAGGCAAGCGCCCCACCAAAGACTTTTCATGTCAAATCCCAACTTCTTGGTTGGGGGCGGAGCCTCGGCTCCTCTCGCCCCTGGAGTGTAACCCTCCTCCGGTGGTGACAAGCCAGGGAACACAGAAGGCGGACACTGCCGGTCCGGTAGTGCCACCTTCTGTTGCCCCTAAGCCTCAGCCCCCACCCAAACCTGTTGGTTTGTTAACTCCAAAAGTCCGCTAACTCTAGCGGCAGGAACGCTGCCCAGGACCAGAAGTCTAAGAAATCTATGGGACTGCTGTGCGCACGGGCCCAGAAGGGGAACACTGATGTCCCCCTTCAAACAAATATGCTGCATTGGAGGAACAGATGGAGGGAGTGGAAGTTGTCATTGCTGATGCTGCGGCCGCTCCACCCCCTTCATCTCCGAAGACCCAGAGGAGGCCCGGGAGCCGGCCCCCCCTCTGTTTCTTCAACTCCTTCCAAGGGAAAGGAAATGGGGGGAAAAACTCTTCACCCCCAGATAAGACATAATTATGTACTCTCTGCTTCAGTGGAATTGTCGGGGTTTTCAAGCTAACTCTGAGGAATTGCGTCTTTTAGTCAAGTTCTATAACCCCTCAGTAATCTCTCTTCAGGAGACTTACCTGAAGACTTCGGACCCTGTGTTCATTAATGGTTTTAACGTTATACATAAAGGCTCTAATTCGGAGAGGCGCTCAGGTGGAGTGGCTCTTTTCATTAGTAGCCAAATTTTATGTTACCCCGTTAGCATCGATACCTGTCTTCAGGCTGTCGCAGCTTGGGTCACCTTGAAGAAGACCATAACCATATGCAGTGTTTACCTGCCACCATCCCTGCGGGTCTGTAGTAATGATATTTTTAACTTCGTAGATCAACTGCCCCCTCCCTTTATTCTCATGGGGGATTTTAACGGTCACGCTCACCTTTGGGTAGTGACCATTATGATGGCAGAGGTCAGATGTTAGAAGATGTTTTTTCTCACCTTAACCTATGTGTTTTTAACGATGGCTCACCTACGTACTCTAACCCAGGTTCAGGATCTAGTTCTATTCTAGACCTCACTGTGTGTGATCCTTCTCTCATGCTGGACTTGACTGGAAGGTTCATGACGACCTGTGGTAGTGACCACTTCCCAGTAGTGCTGTCATCGGTCAGTTGTGAGGAGGATTCGCCAGCGGGGCACTGGAATCTTAAGAAAGCTAACTGGCCTCTGTTCACCTCCCTCTGTCAGTCTCGTCTTACAGAGGAGGTGGTCATGTCAGCTGAAGAACCTGTTTCTTGTTTTACTTCTATTTTGTTGGACGTAGCAGGTGAAACCATCCCTAGAACTTCCACATCACTCCCTCGGAAGCCGAGAGTACCATGGTTCAATAAAGAGTGCCGCAAGGCCCCAAAAATGTGCAAATCAGCTCAGCGACGTGCTTTTCGTAATCCATCGCAAGCAAATATTTTAACATGTATAACAAACCAAGGGGAATTACTCAGCGCTGGACAGAACAGTTAGATCCCCTGCCCCCGCCTATCAGGCACCCATTCGCCAGCCCACAGAGAAATACGCAGGTATATTTTAACATTTAAAAGACAGCGGGCGAAAGCCCATTACATTTTTAAACGTGAACGCCGTGCTTCCTGGAGAAGCTTCGTCTCATCTTTATCTTCTAGGACTCATCCCAAAAAGTCTAGAAGGCTGTTCGAAGAATTAGGGGCGGGGGGGGGGGTGGGGGGGGGGGGGGGGGGGGCTCGGCTTCTATCGGCCATCTTAGAGATGGTGCCAGTTTGGTCACGGATAAAAAGGCTGTGGCCAATTTGCTTGCCTCCACCATTGCCCATAATTCTTTAACAGAGCATTATTCACCTTTCTTCCAGAGAGAGAAGGAGAAGCGAGAGTCTTGTACTTGTGATTTTATGTCGGATAACTCGGAAGACTATAATGCCCCTTTTACGTTTTCAGAATTGCAGGAAGCCATGCAGAAATGTACTGACTCTGCTGCTGGGTTAGATACCATCCACTATCACCTCCTAACACATCTGCCTGAGGATTCACTCCTTGTACTTCTCAATGCCTTTAACCGTATCTGGATAACTGGTCATTTTCCGCCATCTTGGCGCCAGGCTGTAGTTGTGCCAATCCCCAAGCCGGGTAAGGATCCTTCCGACCCAGGCAACTACCGACCAATAGATTTGACATCATGTTTATGAAAACTATGGAACGCTTGGTCAACGCCCGACTGGTGTGGCATCTTGAGTCATGGGGTCTCATCACAGACCTCCAGTGCGGTTTCCGGCGCTTCCGTAGTACAAATGACCATCTAGTCCGCTTTGAGTCGTTTATCCGAGATCCTTTTGTCAACAAGCAGCATGTCTATGCAATTTTCTTCGATCTTGAGAAGGCATATGACACTACCTGGAAGTATGGTATAATGTCTGATTTGTCGGACATGGGTTTTAAAGGGCACACCTGCCCGTTTTTATTCACAATTTTTTGTCTAATCGGTCGTTCCATGTCCGTGTGGGCTCCACCCTCTCAGACTCCTTTGAACAGGAGATGGGTGTCCTGCAGGGCAGCATTTTATCACCCGTTTTATTAATTTTAACATAAAAATTAATAACATTGTAAAGGCAGTCAAGGATGATTCTGAATGCTCTTTGTTTGTGGACGACTTTGCTTTGTGTGCACGAGGTCGAGGGCTTGCATCCCTCGAGAGGCGCTTGCAGCTGTGCGTTGATCGCATCCAGGGGTGGGTGTCTCTCAACGTATTCAGGTTCTCGCCCTCCAAGACAGTCTGTGTGCATTATACTAACCAGACGAAATTTTTTCCAGAACCTAGCCTGATCATTGCTGGAGTGCCAATTAAGGTGGCCGAAGAGGCAAAGTTTTGGGGGGTCATCTTTGACAAAAGATTGACCTTCTGCAAACATGTTAACTACCTTAGAACCTCTTGTCGGAAGGCTCTCGACATTCTTCGTGTTGTTGGTCGTACTGACTGGGGTGCAGACCTCATTGTCTTACTTCAAATATACCGGGCCCTTGTTCAGTCCAAATTAGATTACGGCTCTGTGGTATATAGCTAGTAAGTGAAGAGGAGGCGGTCACCACAGAGCAGCAGTGGAAGGCAGTTAGAGAGGCGCTGAACTCAACCTGCAAAGACACTGTAGGGTTCAGGAAACACCACCACAAGGACTGGCTGTCGGCACAGACCTTGAAGAAGATAGAAGTGAGGAAGCAGAAGAAAGCAATTGTCAACAACAGTCGCACGAGAGAAGCCAAAGTAAGGGCACAGGGGGAATACTGGGAAGCCAACTGCGAGGTGAAGAGGAGTATCAGGGCAGACAAGAGGGCCTACACAGACAGCCTGGCAGCAGAGGCAGAAAAGGCAGCAGGCAGCAGCAACATGAAACAGCTCTACGACATTACCAGAAGATTGTCAGGCAAGTATGGCCATACAGAAAGACAGTAAAAGACAAAGAATGCAAGCCAATTGCAGACAGAGCAGACCAACTCGACAGATGGGCCGAGTATTTTAAAGAGTTACTGAACAGACCTAGCCCACCCGACCCCCCAGACATCCAGCCGGCAGAGACCGACCTACCCATCAGCTGTGACAGACCCAGCCAGGAAGAGATCAGAAGAGCAGTGGCATTTTTGAAGAACGGCAAAGCAGCAGGCCCAGATGGCATCCCAGCGGAGTCTCTGAAAGCAGACCTAGAGACAACAGTGGAGATGCTGTAACCACTGTTTGGAAAGATCTGGGAAGAGGAGGTGATGCCAGCTGACTGGAAGGAGGGGTACCTAATCAAGCTTCCCAAGAAAGGCGACCTCAGCAAGTGTTCCAACTACAGAGGAATCACCTTGCTGTCAGTACCAGTAAAGGTCTTCAACAGGATCATCCTGGAGAGAATGAAGAGCTCCGTTGACCCCCAGCTGAGAGACCAGCAAGCAGGATTCAGGAAGAACCGATCATGTACAGACCAGATCGCCACTCTCCGCATCATCGTGGAACAGTCTCTGGAGTGGAGCTCCCCGCTGTACGTCAACTTTGTGGATTATGAGAAAGCATTTGACAGTGTGGACCGAGAGACTCTGTGGAAACTCCTACGACACTACGGTGTACCCACAAAGCTCGTCCGCCTGATCAAGAGCAGCTACGATGGCATGACATGTCGCGTGATCCACGAAGGGCAGTTCACCAGGGAGCTCCAGGTCAGAACTGGTGTCAGGCAGGGGTGTCTGCTGTCTCCGTTCCTCTTCCTACTGGCCATAGACTGGGTCATGAAGATGACCACAGAGCACAGACGAAGTGGAATACAGTGGACACTGTGGACACAGCTTGACGACCTCGATTTTGCAGACGACTTGGCATTACTGTCCCACACTCATCAACAAATGCAGGACAAGACCACGAGGCTTGCTGACATCTCGTCCCAAGTGGGCCTCACCATTCACAAACAGAAAACAAAGACAATGAGGCTGAACACAACCAGGGAAGAACCAGTCTTGCTTGCTTGCACCCCGTTGGAGGAGGTGGAGTCCTTCACCTATCTCGGGAGCATCATAGACAAAAAAGGCGGCACTGATGCAGATGTCAGAGCACGAATCGGTAAAGCCAGAGCAGCCTTTCTCCAGTTGAAAAAAGTGTGGAGTTCCAGAGAGCTGTCACAACACACCAAAGTCCTGATTTTCAGCTCCAATGTAAAAGCAGTTCTCCTATATGGAGCAGAGACTTGGAGATTGACAAAAACCACAGTCAACAGAGTACAGACCTTCATGAACAGTTGCCTTATTGCCTTAGAAGAATTTTGAAAATCCACTGGCCAGAGAAGATCAGCAACGTCAGACTCTGGGAGAGAACAGAGCAGATAACAGCAGAGAATGAAATTGGGCGAAGAAGATGGGGATGGATCGGTCACAGTCTGAGAAAGCCAGCTTCCAGTATCACTAGGCAGGCATTGTCATGGAACCCCCAGGGAAAGAGGAAAAGAGGTAGGCCGAGAAACTCCTGGCGTCGAGACCTCCAGGCAGACATCAAGAGACTGGGAACCACCTGGAGTAGAATCGAAGGAGAAGCACAGGACAGGAGTTGCTGGAGGTCTCTCGTCGACGGCCTATACCCGGGTAAGGGTGACAGGCGTAAGTAAGTCTGTGGTATATGGCTCAGCTTCCAAGTCTGTTCTACAGCGTCTGAACACAATTCACCATCAAGGTCTGCGAATATGTCTGGGAGCCTTCAGGACATCTCCAGTTCCTAGTCTGTATGCCGAGGCAGGGGAGCCTTCTCTCAGACTCTGCCGCGTCCGCCTCATGCTCAGCTACATTCTGAAGCTGAAGGCCCATCCAGACAATCCTGCCTATGATTGTGTTTTTAACCCGTCGTTTGCAGAGATTTACGATGCCCATCCGGGAGCTGTCCGTCCACTTTCATTCCGTGTCCGACCTCATCTGCAGGTGGCCGGAATGGATCTGGACAGAGTTTCGGAATCTCTGCAACACATCACTCCACCCTGGCTACTACCAGTTCCTGACATCTTGCTGGACTTGACCGCCCACAAGAAGGATTGTACTCCACCAGCGATATACCAACAGAGCCTCAATGATTTCCTTTCAATTTTTCCTGGCTATTGTCGTCTTTATACCAAGTCTGAGGATGGGAGAGTGGCTGCGGCTGCAGTGTCCTCTCGCCATTCTACACGCCCATTTAAGCTCCCCCTCCCTGACTATTCCTCTGTATTTAGTGCAGAACTGCAGGCAATTCTGCTGGCACTCAAGCATGCCTATCAGTCTCGGGAAAGGAACTTCCTGATTGTCTGACTCTCTTTCTGCCCTGCAGGCCCTTCAGGGCGCGGGAACAGACCACCCTCTGCTGGTGCAGATTAGAGAGCTCTACGCAGACTTGAGGAAGGAATATTTGTAACGTCGGTGTTTTTAGTGTACTACTGAACTAAATTGTTACATATAAACGTTTATGGAATGAGTGTGTGCGTGGGCTTTCTGCCAATCTGTATAAAGGTGGGTGTTCTATCTCTGTTTACTAGACTCTTTCATCCACCACACACGCGCTTACAAACAAGGACAAAGGCCACACAGTTATATCTCTTTGCCCTCTGTTTAACTATTAACATGCACTCATAACATACATTAAACCACACAATTCACATCATATAAACCAATCTACACCAATAACAATTCACATCATATAAACCAATCTGCACAAATAACTAACAAGTGGCATATAGGTTATTCACAACTTCAGCGCTCACACATTCACTCGCTACCGTAGAGGTCGTTGTCTCTCTCGAGAGACGTCACTCGACTCCTCTTTATACTAGTGTCGACACAGTCAATATCACATTGACGACTTGACGGAGATTCCCGAACTGAATATTACTATTCAATGACTACTCACAGATTTAGAACATTCCTAGGCGTGAAATTAACGGCGCTAGGCGACAATAGCTACACTGACGGAACACTGCATGTGGTCCTGTAGCACGAATCTGTGGCTTACTTCGCTACCGTTGCTGCTCGTAGCACCAGTGATGGTAGGACGAAGGAGAGATGAAGGCTTGATGTCCGCACCTGGTCACGTACGTGATGCCTTCAGGACAGCTTCATCGGCCCTACACCAGGGGTGTCCGCTCCGTACCGGCCCCGCTGTACACAACATTTATACACTCATAAATGTTCGCTCTTATACCCAAAAGTCTGAATGTGTCTTCGACACATTATTATTCTTCAGAGCGCTCTAGATCATTTCCTCTGAAAAATGTCTTCTTTATGCCACCCTACTTCTTTATGCCACCCATAATTCTTATGACAATTCCTATAGCCACTTTAACACAGTGCACACAATTCCTATACATTTTACGTACCCACACACAATGGACTATGAGCCAAATATTACAATCACAGCTCACCTTCAATTCGTAACATATTACTGCACATTTCATCATTAGGTATACCTAAATATATACTGAATTCTATTCCTATTTCAGTCCCACATCTTCACATATGAATGAATACAACATGACATCCTAGTTATAAACTATATCACATAATTACATGACTAAACAAGTATTGACACGAGCCATCGCATTTACTTCAAACATGGCTCTTCTGCACTCTAATAATAATTCATAAAACAATACTTTCTTTTTCATCTGAATAGCGTTTACAGGTCATTATAAATACCGGTACTAAAAGAATAAATACCTGTATTCAATATACAGCTATCGAATTCTCTAGCCAGAATTCTTCCTCAGAGCCCTAGCGAAAACGACCGCTCGGCTCGACTGGTGTAGCATCTCTAACTTGCAATTATTCCCGATCCCACACTGTCACTCCCACACGTGACACGTGAACATCGCTCACCTACATTACCGCACGTGAACAATGCTTATCTCTACATTATTCGCATGTGTACATTCGGTCCAACTGCTAATGACGTCACACCAACGTCCGACCGAAAACCTGCACTAAAGGCGTTCGTTACAATATTATGACATTTTTATTTGGGTTCCGGGCCATGTGGGCATCGAAGGCAACAGAATCGCAGATTCTGCTGCCAACAGTGCCCGCATTGACCCTGTCCCTGACACACAAACTGTTTATAGTGATTTTAAACCTGTGATTAATGCGTACATAGCCTGCGAGTGGCAGTCCGAGTGGGACAAAGAAGAAGGGAACAAGCTGCATGAAGCTCTTCCTACGGTGTCCGACAGTCTACCTTTCCGCTGCGGCAGCCGCTGTGAGGAGACTGTCCTTACTCGGCTCCACATCGGGCACACGCATGTTACGCACTCTTACTTACTTAAACAGGATGAGCGTCCATGGTGTTTTGCCTGTGATGAGCAGTTTTCTGTTCGACACTTTTTGCTGTATTGTGCTGATTTAATTGACACGAGATATAAACACTTCACAGCAGACTTCTTGAAGGTTTTGTTCTGGTATGTTCCCCCAGACAAAATCTTCAATTTCTTGAGAGAATGCAATATTTCTTACAAGATCTGAGCATTCATAGACTGTGAATTTCTTTATTTTGCCCTTTTTGAGAGTCTGTAGACATTTCTTTTAAAGACTCGTGCGACATTTTAGCCCGACATATTTTTAAGATATATTTACATCTTAAGACCTTGCTTTTAGTCTGGCTCACCAGATTTGTTGATTGATTGATTGATTGTACATTGCTTAACGTCCCGACAGCAACAAGGCTTTCTCAGGACGTGCCTGCACTGCTTGTGAAAAAAAATAAACAGAACATTGAATGTATGTCGCCAGCCGGTCAAATACATTAAATAAACCTAACACATGGGGCCTAAATAAAGCTAAGACCATTTAGCAACACACATCCAATATCAAGAGCTACAGGCAGTGCAGACAGTAGGGAGAGTTTTAAAAAGGCAAATACAGGTGAATGGACAAAGGGTAGACAGAAACAAATGCCCCAGAATAGAGAGAAAAACCCACCACCAGATTTGTACCCATCCTGCCATGAGATGGCCTTGGTCGCCTGCTCGGCGTTAAACCCAAATAACTAACTATCTAACTCAGCCCATGAATGTTCACTCGCGTCATGGATGCCGTCATCGTGAAGGCCAGACAGGCGTCCTTGAGCCCTACCTCGAACTACATGGATGATCTTCTCCTGCGGAACCAGTCGAAGTCCACCTTGGAGAAGGACAGAGATGCACTGCAAGATCTACTAACTTGGTTCAGCTTCCTGTCAACTTCGGCAAGACGGACCTTGCGCCCTTCCGCTGGTTTGTGCACCTGGGCATGGAGTTTCTCACCGACCTCAACAAGGTGAGACTTCCAGAGCCTCGGGTCCAGAAGTTGGTGACCTTAGCCCGGCAGGTGTCTCGAGAGGAGGCGGTTCCCGCCAGAGTTGGGCTACAGCTCCTGGGCCTGATGAGTGCGGCGGTGGATCTCTTGCCACTCGGCAGGCTGTACTCCCACCCGCTTCAGCTGCATCTGCTTTTCCACTGGCGTCCATCCTCTGGCGACCTTGGTGCCGGTTGTCTCGATGCTCCGGCCTCGCCTTCTCCGCTGGGCGGATCCCGTGTGGCTCGCATCCGGAGTACCCCTCTCCCCCCCCCCCCCCCCCCGCAAGTTGTCTCTCTGTGTGGATGCAAGTCTCGCTGGATGGGGCGCGCACCTGCTACCGTTGTTCCTCACAGCGTCCGGCTGCTGGCCCCCGGACCTCACGGACAGGCACATCAACTGGTTGGAACTGGAGGTGGTTTGGCGAGCCCTCATTGCGTGGGAGACACGCCTCCGACACCATCCTTTCCAACAACTTCACGGTGGTCTCCTACATCCAGAAGCAGGGTGGAACGCGCCCCCCTCCCCCTGCATCCTCCTGTATCGGGTCCTCCGTTGGTGCGAAGATCGTGGCATCTCTCTCCGAGCGCGACACATCCCGGGCCACCTGAATGTCCTCGCAGACTCCTCTCGGCGCGGCCAACTACTCCACACCGAGGGGGCACTCCGCCCGGATATCTTTCGGATGATCTGCGCGCAGTGGGAGACATCCATGATCGACCTCTTTGTGACGAGATTGAATCGACAGCTCCCCCTCTTTGTCTCCCCCATTCCGGACCCCCTCGCCTGGGCAGTCGATGCGCTCTCCATCTCCTGGGAGGGCCTCAACGCGTATGCATATCCGCCAACAGTGCTGGTCCGCAAGGTTCTGCTCAAGCTCAAGGGTTGCAACGCGGTGTTGTTGCTGGTGGCCCCATTCTGCTGGACCAAGTCTTGGACCACCGACCTCTTGAGCTTCGCCACGGGTCCCCCCCTGCGGCTCCCCACCCCACGCATGATGCTCAAGCAACCCCAACAGAGAGTCTTCTCCTACACTCCTGGAGATTGTGCGGCACGCCCTCGCCACTAGAGGTTTCTCGAGTGCAGCAGTGGAGGCTATTGCTACAGCCCACAGACCTTTGACCAGCCGCATCTGAGGGTAAGTGGCGAGTCCTACGGACCTGGTGCGCTGACCAGCACCTCTCCCCCACAGACCTGACTACCCCGCAGCTGGCCAAGTTCTTCCTCTGGCTCTTCTTCGAACAGAACTTGGCGCCAATCACCATCAGGGGTTACCTGGCCATGATAGCTGACACATATCCACTTTGGTATCAGTTTCAGCCCACTTAATCAAATTTCAAATACAAACGATTTTGAATTTCCAAAAACTACAGTAGCTCGCTTGAGCTTGCCCTTAGCACCACGTGAATGTTCTGTGTTTATGTACAGTGTGTGAGTGAATGCGCGTGATTCACGTGAGCGTGCTTGTTGGGTTCAGTTCGCGGCGGCGCTTTGAGCCGATTTTCAATTGGGATAAAGCGCCTATTTAATGCGCTTATTATTATTATTATTATTATTATATCGCCACTTGGGCCTCCCGGACCCCGGCGCCTGCAAGGACCTCGCCGACCTTATGGCCTACTTCGGCCTTCAGCGGCCTGTTCCCCGCTCGCTGGTGCCGCACTGGGACCTACCCTGGGTGCTGATGTGGCTGAATTCGGACCGCTTTGAACCGCTCCCCTTGGCTCGATTCACAGACGTGACCCGGAAGATGTGCTTCCTCCTGGCCCTTGCCACTGCTTCCCGGGTGAGCGAGCTGCACACGCTCTCGGCGCGCCCCGCCTGCCTACAGTTCAGAACGGATGGCTCTGTGCAGCTCCTAACCAACCCGTCCTTCCTGGCCAAGAACAGGTCCCCTTTAACAGCCCCCCCCCCCCCCTCCCCCAGGTGCTCACCATTCGGCTGCTGAAAGGGTTGGCACTCCCCCGGGAGATCAGACAGCAAGATCCTGTGCAGGCCTTGCCCGTGTAGCTGCGCCAATCTAAACCCATCCGGAGAGGACGTTCCTGCCTCTTTCTGTCTTTGACCCCGGGCAGACCTGACAATTCGGCCCAGGCGATATCCTCCTGGCTACACTGGGTCATCCGGTCCGCCTAGCAGGACCTCTCCTGCTAAGAGGCTGAAGACCAGGGCATTAGAGCCATGGCCACAAGCGTCACCTTCGACTGCAAATGCACCGTCAAGGACATTGTGGCAGCTGTGGGCTGGCAGGCGGAATCAACCTTCGCCCAGTTCTACCTCAGGGACCTCTTGGGCCAACGGGAGAACCTGGCCCTGGTGGGGGACATCGCAGCGGCGCAACACTCCCTCCCGGCGCCTGAGGCGCGATAGGTAAAGCTTAGCTGAAATTGTCGGGAGGTTGCCCCGGGGGAGGGCGGGTCTGGCTAACCCCGATTACTGGGGTTAAAAGTTGTGGGCGGCACCCTCCTCCTCTTCGCTATTCTTCCTAATGGTAATGTCATCGGTAATGTTTTGGAGGAAACAAATGTATTTTTTTCTAAAATGTATTTTTTCGAAAAATACTAACCGATGACATTACTCGAAGGACCCTCCCGCCTGCCCCGCTTGCCGCCAGTAAGTAAGCGTCAGACTGGCGTGATACCACTGGGCACGTGACCGGATAGTGAGAGACGAGAGACTACTCAGGGTACCTGGTTACGGCACCCTAGAGTCGCCTCCCTGGCTGTGTATGTACACGACGGATTCTTAGGCTGAAATTGGTAAGCTAAGTGTACCTTCCTAATAGTAATGTCATCGGTAAGTATTTTTCGAAAAAATACATCTCCGAGAGAGAGGGGGGGGGGGGGGGGGGGGTGGTGGTCATAGAAAGGTCTTACCATCAGGTATCTTTGTACCAAGTTTGGGTTTGAAGTTGTGAATAGTATCACAGAAAAAATAAATTATATCAAAATATATCTATTTTGTATATATTTCCTGATCCCCTAGTTAGCTGTGACTTTAACCTTTGTGAGAGGTCACTGAAATTGGTATGTTTACAGAGGTCTTGCCACGTATCCTTGGGCCAAGTTTGAAGACTGTAGCATGAATAGTCTTAAAAAAAAAAATGTATTTTTCTCTAAAATGACACCCCCCCCCCCCCCACTCTCTCGGAGTCTGAGACACAACACAAGTAGTACACAGTAACAATTTATAAATGTACAAATAATATATTTTTGCATATATGAAACGACTAAAATTACAAACCAACTTACATTTCAATGTCAACAGAATCCATACTTTGTTCTCATTCACTCGCATTAGTCACAGCACACATAACACATCATCTTAAAGGTTTCGCTCTCAGTCTCTTCTCCTCCAAGTCGGGCTCCAGGTTCAGTGCTCGCCTCTCGAATGCTGCCTGCTTCTGGTTGCGTGTCTTCATCAGCCAGCGGTACTTGATGTTCCAGCTTCGTAATGTGTGGTAGGAGGGGGGTGTTTTTTTCCTCTGAAGAGGCACCTTGCCGCCATAATAGAGATGCTCAAAGTCAAAGCCTTCCTCCTTGATGCCCTCCTGCCTCGTCTTTCCGTCTTTAGGCGCGGCCACAAGGATGGGGACAGCTCCCATCCCCGGCCTGAACTCCACCACATTCAGCTTCATACGGTTGGCAAGTTCTTCATGTGTCTCCTGAAATCAGAAATCGAATGTTCAAAAGTATCAGCCACTTCACTGCCAATGGTCTCGGATTGTGTCTCTGAAATCTGTTAACCCATTTAACCTCAACACCACATTTCCCAAATTTGGGAGGTGCTACTGCTGAAGGATTGATTGATTGTACATTGCTTAACGTCCCGACAGCAACAAGACTTTCTCAGGATGTGCCTGCACTGCTTGTGAAAAAAACACTAAACAGAACATTGAATATATGTCGCCAGCCAGTCCAATACGTTAAATAAACCTTAGACAAGGGGCCTAAATAAAGTTAAGACCATTTAGCAACACACATCCAATATCAAGAGCTACAGGCAGCGCAGACAGGGAGAGTTTTAAAAAGGCAAATACAGGTGAATGGACCAAGGGTAGACAGAAACACATCCCCCAGAATAGAGAGGAACCACCCTGTGGGGCTGACCAGGGTGACCCTGGGAACTAAAAAGTAGTTAACCCCACCAAAGTCCCCCAAGGCAGACCTGGGTGGGGGGCTGCTGAAGGAGATGGGTCGACCCTGATAATTCAAGGGTAGTGCCAGATGAGCTTGCATCTTCAGGCGCAAAGCTCATCTGGCATTACCCTTAAATTGTCATGGTCCATCCATCTCCTGCTGTAGGGATTTGGGGCTAAATGCCAAAAAGCAACAGCTGTGCAAGGAACATGGTGACAACTGGTATAAAAAAACATAGATCCTCATGAGCCCCTGCAACAACAGGGGCTCATGAGAATCTATGTCCCTTGCAGGTTAAATACTGCCACAAAATCCCATCTGCGAAACTTCCATAGTTGATTATGTGACCACATGGTCAACCGATTTGAAAATGATTTGTTGCGACAAAAGGGGGAAAGACAGTAACTGTGGCTTGAATATTCTATTTCTACAAGAAAATGCCAATGTTAAAGTATACCGTGGACAACGGATGGATGACCACTCACCCAGAACATAATAACGCGACACCTAGGCTTGATTAGAGTGTCTGGTGTCATGAAAACAGTAATTTGTCATGTGTGATGACCTAACCTTGCCAGTCTTACTGTGTATTTTTGCATCTTTTGGCTTCTACATTGACCGCGTTCATGAGGTGACTGTAAAATTAAGGTACTTGTCATATTAAACATCGTTTGTGCACTAAAATGTGGCCATAAAACTCACATTGCCATAATGGGCTGATCACCAGAATCAGGTTCTACTGTACTTTCAGAGACATTTGCCAGCCACTGGCAAGGACGGGGTTAAACAAGAGGTGTGTGCGTGCGGGGGGGGATTATCAGAGAGCAAGTGATCTAACCATTGCCTAAAGAAGTGGCCACAAAACTGAGGACTGCCAAAGCAAGTTCTGCTGTAAAACTATCAATTTAGATCTGTGACAAAATTATGGCTTTTGGTCACATCAAGGTGTTGCTAGAAAACCAAAGCAGCTTCAGCCACGAGTGTGTTCACGCGACGTCTCAATGTGATCAAAAGCCATAATTTTTCATGGATCTAAACAATGAATTTGTCTCGATTCACTACCACATAAGTCATTTTGAAGACTGAAACGACACTTACATGCAACTGTTTAGGCATGTCTTGGTGCCAAGTCAGCTTCATGGACACATGTGCTTGGCTTGACTTCGCGAACGAAGATTTTATAGGAGTTGCCCACGACGTCTGCAGGCTCGTTCGTGGCTGCGGAGGCCAATCCGAGACAGGCAGGTTCGACCGCAGCGGCTGCAGGGGAAGGTATGGTCAGGGTTCTGAGCTGCGGCATCTCTGTTTTTTCTCCTGAGCCGCTTGTCCTTAAGGCTAGCTCTGTGAGAGTCCTCAAAGGAGACAGCTGCCTTGTAAATGGTGGAGCGCCAGGTGTCACGGTCCGCAGCAAGCGAAGACCACTGGTGGTGGTCGATTTGGCAGGCACTAAGTGACTTCTTGAGACAGTCTTTGTATCTCTTTTTTGGTGCCCCTCTGTCACGGTGTCCAGTAGCAAGCTCGCCGAACAGGGTGATCTTTGGTAGGCGATGATCCTCCATCCTGGAGACATGCCCCGCCCAGCGGAGCTGTGTCCGCAGCAGCAAAGCGTCGATGCTCACAGTTTCAGCCTGTTCAAGGACCTCGACGTTGGTGACATAGTCACTCCAGTGAATGCCCAGGATGGTACGCAGGCAGCGCTGGTGGAAGCGTTCGAGGAGTCGTAGTTGGCTTCGGTAGAGTGCCCAGGACTCGGAACCATACAGCAGGGTGGTGAGGACCACAGCTCTATACACGCTGATCTTGGTGCCTGTTTTCAGCTGTTGATTGTGCCACACCCGCTTGAAAAGTCGCCCGAAAGCGCTGTTCGCTTTTGCCAGCCTGCTGTCAAGCTCCTTGTCCAGCTTGGCGTCCGACGTGATAACGCAGCCAAGGTAAGTAAACTGGTGCACTGACTTTAGTTCAGACTCGCCAATGGTGATGTGAGGAGGGCGATACACTGTCTTGGGTACCGGCTGATGGAGGACCTCTGTCTTTTTCACACTGACCTCGAGTCCAAAGAGCTGGGCAGCATCTGCGAAGCAAGTCGTGATGCGCTGCAGGGCTCTCTCTGTGTGTGCAACGAGGGCAGCATCATCAGCAAAAAGCAGCTCACGAATCAGTTGGTCTAGGGTTTTCGTGTGGGCCTGCAGTCGTCTGAGGTTGAACAGGCTGCCATCGAGACGATACCTGATGTACACTGCATCGTCATCATCGAGGTCCACTGTGGCCTGCTTCAACATCATGCTAAAAAAGATGGTGAAGAGGGTCGGTGCCAGCACGCAGCCCTGCTTTACGCCGTTGAGAATAGGGAATGGTTCTGAGAGGTCATTGTTGAGTCTGACCTGGCCTTGCTGGTCCTCGTGTAGCTGGACAATCATGTTGAGGAACTTTGGGGGACAGCCAAGTCGCTCCAGGATCTGCCACATGCCTTGCCTGCTCACAGTGTCGAACGCTTTTGTTAGGTCGACAAATGTTACGTACAGCCCTTTGTTCTGCTCGCGGCACTTCTCCTGTAGCTGTCTCAGCACAAAGACCATATCGGTGGTGCTCCTGTTTGCTCTGAAGCCACACTGGCCCTCTGGGAGTTGGTCTTCAGCGATGGCAGGTACCAGCCGATTCAGGAGCAGCCTTGCAAGGATTTTCCCAGCAATGGACAGCAGGGTAATTCCCCGATAGTTGGAACAGTCAGACTTCTCGCCTTTGTTCTTGTACAAGAACAAAAATGGACACATGTATCTCATGTACATCCATACAGGAATTTGGAACATAGAACCACGCATCCAAAGCACTTAAACAAATACCCCATCCATTAAACTCTTTGTTCACATTTGTGTGTTTTTCTCCCTTTTTTGACAAATTCCTTCGCACAATGGATCTCAGTCTATACTGATGACAGCTTTACTTCTACAGTTTGCTGTGGAACTATGACGCTGCTAGCACAGAACAAACTGCATTTCAACTATGTCATCATCCTTTCTTCCTCCATACGAACAGAAGGCTACACTCTAAAGCTGTACGAATGCAATCATAAGTGTGCTGTTCTGATGCAAAACTAGCCAGGTTGGAAAAAACACTAAATGACACATCTTTTAATGTTCAAAGCTTACTGAATAACATTTCTTTCATGAAGACTCTCAACGATAATCCAGAACCATAATAGCAGTTCAGTAAATGTTCTCCAAACCATTGTACTTCAAAAATACTAGACTGATGACCGTATTATAGAACTGTAACCTTCCGTTTATGAAGACTCTTATTAGTCCACAGGTATATTATTGCTGAAGTGGTTGCTATAGTATACTTTTTAGGACACCGTACCCCATGTCATGAGCCCTTAGGCCCTGTGTGGGATAATGTGGATCTATGACAACTTTCCACACAACCTAAAGGGAGGGGGGGGGGGGGGGTTGCAGCACATTGAGCACTCTCTTGTAGGAAGCAAGATTTGAAAAGCTTGATATAAATTGGCACCGGACGGTGTACATTATGTACAGTTTAACACAAGCCAGTGTACCTCTGGTACAGTTTAACATAGAACAGTGTACACAAGGTAAGATGTCCTAAAAAGTATACTGTAGAGACCACTTAAGCTATATTATAAGGACCTTTACCCATACTTTCTGAGTTGAATAGTTTTTGGAGAACATCTACTGAACTGCTTATCTAGACTGTCATATTATAAGGACCTTTACCCCTACTTTTTGAACTGAATGGTTTTGGAGAACATCTACTGAACTACTTATCTAGACTGTCATTGACTATTGAGGGTCTTCATTAAAAGGAAGATCGATATGTCACTAAACAGGTTCCAAATTTTAATTACACATCAGTTTTTAAGTCTCTTCTGTTAATCTCTTGGCTTGACTTCGCGAATGAAGATTTTATAGGAGTTGCCCACGACGTCTGCAGGCTTGTTCGTGGCTGCGGAGGCCAATCCGGGACAGGCAGGTTCGACCGCAGTGGCTGCAGGGGAAGGTATGGCCAGGGTTCTGAGTTGCGGCATCTCTGTTTTTTCTCCTGAGCTGCTTGTCCTTAAGGCTAGCTCTGCGAGAGTCCTCAAAGGAGACAGCTGCCTTGTAAATGGTGGAGCGCCAGGTGTCACGGTCCACAGCAAGCGAGGACCACTGGCGGTGGTCGATTTGGCAGGCACTAAGTGACTTCTTGAGACAGTCTTTGTATCTCTTCTTTGGTGCCCCTCTGTCACGGTGTCCAGTAGCAAGCTCGCCGAACAGGGTGATCTTTGGTAGGCGATGATCCTCCATCCTGGAGACATGCCCCGCCCAGCGGAGCTGTGTCCGCAGCAGCAAGGCCTCGATGCTCACAGTTTCAGTCTGTTCAAGGACCTCGACGTTGGTGACATGGTCACTCCAGTGAATGCCCAGGATGGTACGCAGGCAGCGCTGGTGGAAACGTTCAAGGAGTCGTAGTTGGCTGCGGTATAGGGCCCAGGACTCGGAACCATACAGCAGGGTGGTGAGGACCACAGCTCTGTACACGCTGATCTTGGTGCCTGTTTTCAGCTGTTGATTGTGCCACACCCGCTTGAAAAGTCGCCCGAAAGCGCTGTTCGCTTTTGCCAGCCTGCTGTCAAGCTCCCTGTCCAGCTTGGCGTCCGACGTGATAATGCAGCCAAGGTAAGTAAACTGGTGCACTGACTTTAGTTCAGACTCGCCAATGGTGATGTGAGGAGGGCGATACACTGTCTTGGGTGCCGGCTGATGGAGGACCTCTGTCTTTTTCAGACTGACCTCGAGTCCAAAGAGCTGGGCAGCGTCTGCGAAGCAGGACGTGATGCGCTGCAGGGCTCTCTCTGTGTGTGCAACGAGGGCAGCGTCATCAGCAAAAAGCAGCTCACGAATCAGTTGGTCTAGGGTTTTCGTGTGGGCCTGCAGTCGTCTGAGGTTGAACAGGCTGCCATCGAGACGATACCTGATGTACACTGCATCATCATCATCGAGGTCTACTGTGGCCTTCTTCAACATCATGCTAAAAAAGATGGTGAAGAGGGTCGGTGCCAGCATGCAGCCCTGCTTTACGCCGTTGAGAATAGGGAATGGTTCTGAGAGAACATTGCTGAGTCTGACCTGGCCTTGCTGGTCCTCACGTAGCTGGACAATCATGCTGAGGAACTTTGGGGGACAGCCAAGTCGCTCCAGGATCTGCCACATGCCTTGCCTGCTCACAGTGTCGAACGCTATTGTTAGGTAGACAAACGTTACGTACAGCCCTTTGTTCTGCTCACGGCACTTCTCCTGAAGCTGTCTCAGCACAAAGATCATATCGGTGGTGCTCCTGTTTGCTCTGAAGCCACACTGGCCCTCTGGGAGTTGGTCTTCAGCGATGGCAGGTACCAGCCGATTCAGGAGCAGCCTTGCAAGAATTTTCCCAGCAATGGACAGCAGGGTAATTCCCCGATAGTTGGAACAGTCTGACTTTTCGCCTTTGTTCTTGTACAGGGTGATAACGACAGCATCACGGAGATCCTTTGGTAGTGTTCCTTTCTCCCAGCAGCAGAGAAAGAGGTCATGGAGCTTGTTGTGCAGTGCTGTGCCTCCATGTTTCCAGATCTCTGGTGGTATTCCATCAATGCCTGCTGCTTTGCCACTCTTGAGCTGGTGGATGGCTGTGAGGGTCTCTTCAGCGGTGGGCGGTTCGTTCAATTCAACCTTTACTGGGAGTTGTGGGATTTGTAGGACGACTGCTTCTTGAACAGTGCGCTCAGCGCTGAAGAGGCTCTGAAAGTACTCCGACCAGCGGTTCAAGATGGAGGTATTATCTGTGAGGAGTGTCTGGCCATTCGCGCTTCGCAGGGGACTTTGTACCAGGTGTCTGGGGCCATACACTGCTTTCACTGCTTCGTAGAAGCCCCTGTAGTCACCATTGTCAGCGCAAAGCTGGGTCCTCTGTGCAAGTCTGGTCCACCACTCATTCTGGAGATCTCTGAGCTTGCGCTGGAGACTGCTGCAGACGAGGCGGAAGGCAGACTTCTTCACAGGGCAGGAAGGCTGGGCTAGGTGGGCCTGATGGGCGGCTCTTTTTTTTGCTAGGTGTTCCTGGATCTCTACATCGTTCTCGTCAAACCAGTCTTTGTTCTTCTTTCTAGCGAAACCCAGGACTTCTGCAGAGGATTTTGCAATAGCAGTTTTCAGTTGTTCCCAAAGTGTTTCAGGGGAGGAGTCTACTGGGTCCGCTGTGTCTTTGAGCCTGCGCTGTAAATCTGTCTGAAAGGCAGCTTTCACGTCGTCACGCTGAAGGCTGGCAACATCAGGCTTTTTCTTGGGGGGCCCCCATTTCTTGGGTTTTGGCTTGACGTGGAGCCTGAGTTTGCAGCGGACAAGGCGGTGGTCAGTGTGGCACTCTGCGCTGGGCATCACTCTGGTGAGGAGGACGTCACTGCGGTCCCTCTGACGCACTAGGACATAGTCGATAAGGTGCCAGTGTTTGGAGCGAGGATGCATCCAGGTGGTCTTTCGACTGTCCTTTTGCTGAAAAGTAGTGTTGGTGATGACCAGTTGCTGCTCTGCACAGAACTCCAACAGTAGGCGGCCATTGTCATTGCAGTTCCCGACGCCATGCTTGCCGAGGACTCCTTTCCAGGCTTCAGAGTCCTGGCCCACTCTGGCGTTGAAGTCGCCAAGGATGATGACTTTGTCGTCTGCAGGGGTGCTCTGTATGAGGCTGCGCAGGTCAGTGTAAAACTTGTCCTTTTCAGCAGGCTCTGCCAGGAGGCTTGGGGAGTATACACTGAGAAGGGTGACGTGTTGCTGGTGTCTTAGTGGGAGGCGCATGGACATGATGCGGTCTGAGTGACCCGTTGGTAGGTTTTCCAGCTTAGTCGCAGTGGAGGTCTTGACCATGAAACCCACGCCTGAGAGCCGTCTTTCTGATTCAGGCCTGCCTGACCAGTAGAGGGTGTACCCAGCGCCAAGTTCTTGGAGGCTGCCTTCGTCCGGAAAACGTACTTCACTGAGCGCGGCGATGTCGATGCTTAACCTCCGCAATTCATGGGCAATGAGGGCGGAGCGACGTTCAGGGCGTCCGCTGTCTGCTTTGTCGAGCATGGTTCGGATGTTCCAGCATGCTACGTTGAGTCCGGTCGTGGTCGTCATGAGAGTGGATCCGTTATTCTTTCTTGTTTTTTGACCGCAGGAGAAGATGCCCGTTGACCGCGGCTAACCAACTGGGGTTGCGAGGGGACGAGCTTTGGTTAGGCCACCTTTTCTAGGCCCCTCTCCGTGTGGAGCAAGCAGTGCTGTCCCTAGAGAAGGCTGCTTGGTCGTTCAGGGTGTGCCGAGTGATGTTGTCATCCCCAGGTCAACATCAGGCGACCAATATCCTGAACCGCCTGCATGCAGGTTTGAGACTGCGGCTTCCAGTGACATCTTTCACCTGCCGTTTCGCCCCTCGCCCGTCGCTACAGGACTTGGAATGGTCAGTGTCATGGTCCGTGGACGTTTCCTAAAGCCTGCGCGGTGGAGAGACTTAATAGAAGAGACTTTTTAGGATGGGACGTAAAAGGGGCAATTTCAAAAGAACACATATGACATCATAGGCGGGCTAGCCTAGAAGTCTGACAGTGAAGTAACAAGATAAAAATTATGTCATGTCTAGTTACGCAAACCTCTGAAGAACGTACTTTTGACGCAAAGTGCCGTATGTGTGTGTGTGTGCGTATGTTTGTAAACAAGAAAATCTCCAAAGTTTGCAAATGCACAGGCTTGATGTTAGGGGAGTTGCTTCCTTCAGTGGGTGTCTAGGAGAGCTTCCAAGCACCTTAAAATTGGATGTCTCATTGAAGAGTTAAATAACCGTTTATAGAAAGTCGGCTGACCCACATTAGAGTCCATAATTTTCGTTACATTCACTTGCAATTTCAGGGGTGGACCCGGAGTGTCTCGATGCCGCTCCCCCCACCACCCACCCCCATTTTTCAAAATATGTCATACAAAAACAATCCAGACCAAAACAGTGACTATCAGGCAAGCATAAAATCCTAAGAAAGAAAGAAACATTTAGAAAGAACAATTACAAATAAGTTGTGTTGGAAATTATTCTTTCTTGGTGCTTTTCTTTTTGGGATTTTCTTTTAAATTGTACCATCGTGTTGTAAGCGTTCTTTCTATGCGTGTTTCTTTTATTTTTTTGTTGTGGTTTTCTCAGACATACTTAGAGTTTTCAGAGCTTAAGATTTTTATTTGTTAAAACTTTTCTTCTTTTATCTCGGGACACAGCACCACTTTTGGCACTTTTTTAAATAAAGGGCTGATCATACCTACATGCACTTGTCCTCCTCCCCGTCTCCACCCCACCTCTCTAACAAAACAAGATTAATCGGGCACTTCTGATTCTTATATCGTGTTAATTTTCTTAGCGAAAAGAACGTTGTATCTGGAGTTTCTGCAGGTGCAATCATCTTGTGTTTGACAACAACACTACATTACCAAATACTCCTCCGTATGAGGGACAACACAGTCATTTGTGAAAATCGTGATAATGCTCTAAACAACCACAAACTTTCTCCATATAAGGAACACAGGTTCAGATTAAATAAACAGTCATGATCACCCATGATGTATACCTTACACTGGCTGACGATTGCTTAAGGATTAGTTAGTGATCAGAGTCAATACATTTCACACCTCCCCTCTGGTGACAGGCGTCAATGCTACATAGCTACCCCTGATGAGCACTGGTGCATGTCCACGGACACTACCTCAAAAGACAAAGTTATGCAATCTGAGTGAGACTGGAGACCCCCTGTGCTCAGAGAGTGGTGTGTGACGGGATTTGGGAATTAGCAATCACCTATGACGCCCAGGCCAGTCAGCTGCTTACCCTGGGGGAGACAGCGCAGTTGATTCTCGCTTTCTGATCACAGCTGGCGTGTCCACAGTTGTAGACTTAAACCTAGATGCCTGCCACGTATGAGGATGCAACGTGAATGGTATCACAGAAAGAGGTAATGCTTTCATGAGCCCCTGTGACTGAAGGAGCACATGAAACTCTATGACTTGCTGAGGGACTGATTTGGGCCCCAGATCAGCGATGATTGGACACTTAACCACCGCTAGGGTTGAGCAGCAGTCAGCGGCTTATTGCTAGATGGCTGCCTCGCCTCAGTCTGAGGATGCAATGAGGATTGTATTGCACAGCAAGAGGCACTGCATTACATGAGCCCCTGTAAGTGCAGGGGCACGTGGCACTCTATGTCTGGGTGAAGTACTGTGACGGGTGCAGGTCAGCAGTGCCAAGTGAGGATATTTGACCACAGTCCCATGAATACACTAGGCCCACCCACCGATCCCATGAGATATGTACATGTCCTCGAGAGCTTCACTCTGCAGCTGATACGAGGAAGCTATGAATTCCATCTGTCCATACAAAAACGTTTGGCCAGCGTAGCTTTCCTTACCAAGCTCCTGTTTTATGGAACACCCTCCGCTTTGAAATCAGACACAGCGAATCTGTCTCTGCTTTCAAACAGGCTCTGAAAACCCACCTGTTTCGCCTGTCTTTTGCCACTGCATACCTGTCAAGCTCCTGCTGCCTTTCACCATAAGATTTTGCATGTCATACCATAAGTTTGAACAAAAAACCATAAGAACTGCGTTATAATGCACCAATCCTCTTAATTTATTAAAATTTACAGTTTACTGATGTTTTTGGTTATATTCATCAGTACAAGACCTGGCTATCTTAATCATGCTGTTGTCAGTCACCATAAAGTCATGACAACATGAATCAGAATTTTAAAATTAAAAAAAAAAGTTGTAATAGAATAGGCAAAGTTGACTTACTTCACTCATCACTATGTGTGTCCGTGTCTCGAGGCGTTTTGTTTCTTTTACATGCACACACGTACCATTTTATTTTGCACAGTGTGCACAGCAGCAATAAGCAAATTCTCTTCCTTCTGAACTAATGATCATCTTCTGAAACTCCTTGTCACTATCCCATTCCGGCTAGTAACGACCACAGTAGATTTTGGCCTCCACGTGTTTGCCTTCTCTTTGAATGAGTGAATGATGGTGTTGATCGATAGTGAGGATATGCGCATGCGTGCAGCCCTATACTTCCGGCCGAACAGTTACCGCAAGTTTCATGTTGTCAGTATGTTCTCAAACGAACCTTTGCGATGTTTTTTTAAAAAAATTTAAAACAATTGAAAAAGCGTAAGATCTTTGGCTTACGCCGTAAGACTTGAAAATCGCTGAAATTCCGTAAGAATTACGTGAAAAACGTAGGACTTGACAGGTATGCCCACTGAACAGTAGTGCAGTGGTAGAAGACAGTATTCTTACGATACTGTTTCTAATTTGTCATTATAGCTGCTTACATTGTATGAATGTGGTTTTTAGATTGTGGACTATGTGATGTGATATGTGTTGATGTCTAAGTTTGTTCGGTCCAAAGTATTTAGCTGTGAACTTGCTTTTATTTATATATGTTCACTGTAATGTTGAAATTGTAAAGCGCTTTGAGCCAATTGGAATAAGCGCTATATAAAAATACACATATTATTATTATAACAATTGTGAAATACACCGTACAAGAAAACCAAAACCATCAAATAGTAAAACACAACCAACTTCCACAAATAATGATCCCCCCAATTTTTTTTGGGGGGTCAGGGCTGATGGCCCCCCCCCCCCACCTGGATCCACCACTGAATTTGGGATACAGCTAGATTGGATAAAGACATTGGATGTGTCCATCAGCTAGTTTTGTATCTCTTGAACTTTTTCTGTACAAATTAATGCTATGCAGAATTTTTTTTTAAATGTAACAAAACTCGACTTGGAGGAAATCAGACAGTGACGGTGACGCAAAAGCAAAAATTTTGTCACCATGCAGACATTGACGCAATACTTTAGATGTGACATATTTCTCTCTCCCCTCTCTCTCTCTCTTTCTCACACACACACAAACACTTGTGTGTAGTAGAATATTGTCACGACATGGGTTTTTTTTCGCCTATTTTTGTAGGGGAGTAAGTTTAGAGGGGTGACAGGGTTTAGTTAGTCACCGGGTAGCGTTAGCATAGGTGTCTAGTATTTGGCCTGTACACGAGTATTTGCTGCCGTGTGAGAGTTTGGAGGTCAGCGTAAAGCACATGGCCGCCCAGCCTGACGCCATCGGGTGGTTAGTGTTTCACGTGTTTTCACATCACATGATGTAGTGAGCGATTTTTCGCCAACCTAAAGTTATCCAAGGTTTGGACAGTCGCATTTCCAACAGTGAACGAGCGAGTTGCATTTCCACCAGCGAACGAAAACAATCGTCTTTTCAACGTAGTTCTCTAATGGGGGGTTTGTGCGGGCGTGGTTTTCCATTAGCCGGCGCCTCAAGTAGCTGTGTCGTCCCACCTGTGGCGTCTCTACGAAACGGCCTTGGTCGAGCCCGGGAGTCGGTGTCCTAAGACGAGAAGAAGAAGAGCTGCGACGACTTTACCCCTGGCTTGTCTCGTCTTGTTTGTCTTCGTCCTAGCCGGGGTGTCTTCACGGATGACAGTGAGTACACGCAACAATTCTTTAGTGGCCATTTGCTCGGGGGGTTTGTTTGCTTGTTCTGTATTATTATTTTGGCTTGTGTATTGGGGGGGGGGGGGGGGGGGAGGTGTAGAATAGAAGGCAATAGAATGTAGAAGTATATGCCATCTGTTGTAGTTTCTAGAGTAGTTAGCGGCGGATTAGTTATTGGGATTTAACGCCGAGCAGGCAACTAGGGCCATTTCATTATTTAGTGTAGGAGTGTAAATATCGGAAGTGAGTCACGGGGTGATGTGTAAATATGTATTCTGCCGAGGTTGAATTCATTGTTGCGGGAAGCGTGATGCGATTGTAAATATGTATTTTGTTGAGGTTGAATTTATTGTTGCGGGAAAGAGGTAAAGGGAATATAAAAGGCGGCAAATGAAGTTGCGGGAAGGGTGATGTGATTATTTTGTTTCTTTTGTTAGGTATTTATGTGTATTTTTGCACCTGTGTTTTAGTGCATCCTATTTCCGACTGGTTCCTATCCTAATCCATTGGTGTACTGAGAGTGGAGGCTGACTGTGTCACTCCGCCTTGTGGGGCTACGACGCCGAACTTTGGTGCCTTCGCGAGTGTCGTGGCGCGCCTCGTTTAGTCAGGTCGGGTCGTCCCGTTTAAATATTTCTAACCGGTTTAAGCAAAGTTTTGTTTGCGTATAATCTTGTAAAGAACATTGTGATATTTATTTCATCTCCTCGTAGTGGCTGTATTGTGAGAGGAGCTTTATCACAGTGACATTTTGAGTTATTGTATTATTTAAAAGCAGCCTGTGTTACGGAAGACCTTATTGCGGAAGCAAGAGCATCGAGTTGAGCTGCGCTTAACGGTTGTGCTTCCGGCGAGAAGGTCTCGTGACGTGAACTATATTGAGTTTATTCAACTTTCAGTCATGTTAAGTTAAGGACATATGTTCCACTTGTATACGTGATATTGTTCATTATGAAACGTTGTTAGTTAAAGGAGCCTTGTTTGTTTTGAAGCGTTGTTAGTCAAAGGCGCCTTGTGCTGTGAGTGTCTAGTGTGCGAAAGCATTTGATTGATTTTCAAATTTGTCGTTCGTAATCCTGCTGGGAAGATCCGGTAGCCTACGGAAAATATTCTTTTTTTCCCGATCTTTATTTGTGTTAGTAAGCAAGCATATTTGGTTCTTCGTATATTTGATAGTGTTATTTTGAATACTGTATGACTTAAGGAGCCACGTGCTGTGAGGGACTCTTCGCGGAAGCAAAGGCGTTGGTCTAACTGGCGTTAGCGCTGACACTTGTGCTTCCGTCGGTGTCCAGTGGCTCGTGACTTAAGCTTTTCAGCCTGTTTCTTTTGCATTTTTATTAAGGATAGTATATATATATATATGTCATTTTGTACTTTATTTAGGATATTTAGTTTATTGTATATTAGTTTCCTCAGCCTGTTGTATTAGGGATATTTTGGTTTACTATATATTTGTTATTTTGTATTGTGTATAGTGGTTATTCGGGGTGGAGAGTTTGGACGGGTGTGAGTGTGAATGTCAGGTGTGAATGCGTGGTTAGGATTGCGTGAGAATAGTTGTTTATTGTTAGGGTTTTATGTCATAAAATGTCGTCGTCATTGTTCCTCTGGTGTTTGTGTTAGGTTTGTGTTAGTATGGGTTGGGAGCATCTTGAGTGTTAGCGCTCGTAGCTCGTGCCCCGGAAGCGGGGTCGTGACAAATATCATGTATATAGGTAAAGTCAACCTCACTTTACACAAATTATAGCAAGACTGAAACTACCATGAAATTCAAGTTTTTGTCACCATATTCTCAAGTCTAGAAGTCAAATTGAAACTCGTATCACGTGAAATATAATATTACGGCAAGACAAATGACCTTTTTTTAAAAACCAATGACGCTTATGCACTGTGACCCTTATGATGCATTGGCAAATCTGTGAGGCTTTTTGAATGGAAGATATTTCAAAATCAGAATCAGGTCAAAGGCAACAGGTAGAGACAGCGAGTACAGCTCACATATAAAAGGGACTTTGTGGTTATGGCTCATACAGAAGAGACTTTATGGGTTTTGGTTCATCCCATCTTGTTTTTTTTTTGGTTTTTTTTGCACTTTTGGGGGGGGGGGGGGGGGTCTCAGAACCGCCCGCTCACTTTTGCATTGATACAGCATGACTGTGCTCCGTTTGGTGGAATGTTCCATTCACAATGAAAGGGCGATTATGTGTTTGTATTGATTTACTTTAAGTTACACGTGCCTAATCCTCAAAGTAAGATCTGTTCGTTACCTCTGGAGTGACTATATGCTCTTTTTTATAATTTATTCTTCATGCTGAAAAAAAAGAAGCGAATTGCTTCATGGTGTTGGCGGAAAGCAAAGCAGATGACACCATTAGCATGTGGCAGAGAGCTATTAATAGAAAGTAGCGCCCCCCCCTCCCCCCCCCCCCCCCCCCCCCCCAGCTATCAGTACACTTTTGAAAGGTGAAGGCTGTCATGTCAGTATGGAGAGAATTTGACATGGTGTTTTGTCACCACACTGCTTTCCTTCTTTAAGCTCATGTGATGTCCTGTAAGAATTGAGACAAAGCGTACTGGTACGCTACCTGGTGCTGCAGCCCCCTGAAGAAGGCCTTGGTCAGGTTCTGTATGTTGGATGTAGAGCCCTCCACCTTGGCTGACATGTTCTCGATGCCAATCACCTCACACATGGTCCTCAGGGCACGGTGACACACCAGACCTTTGCCTGAGGATACAAACGATATCTTGACACCAAAATACAACAGAGATAGATAAGTAGACAGTTGAAACCCACCTAATCAATAATCGATCAATTTATTTGATCCTCTCCGTATTTAGACAAACGAACTCCAGCACTTACCACCAATGTCTTAATCGCCTAGCCATTTTAGTTCCACTCCAGAAATCATTCAAGCTACGTTTTTTGATCAGCTACCAACCCGCGAGTATTAAGGCAGATCCCCCACTCCCACCTAAATTATTAATGCTGTCATTGACTTCTTTAAACAAAGGCTAATTAATCAATCAACGCTGCCACAGTGAGATTATATTTTGAATACGATCGTACACAAGACTCTCTTCACAGCGCTCGTGCGTGTTTGGTGTCTTCTCTTTGCTTTTTCACAACACATAAAGGACACACGCCTTGACATGAGTTTACAAATAGGCTGTGAGGTGTTTACGCGGCTGTTATTAAAAAAACAAACAAGGCTGTCAAACCCGACTTTAATCAAAGTGTTTAGTATTATGCGACACGCGGCATACATCGTACAGACATACGTAACATGTGCCACACAGACATACGCAGCTTATGCCATAGGTACACACACACACACACACACACACACACACACACACACACACACACACACACACAGCATTCGCGGCAAAAAAAGAAACAAAAGCTACCAACGGTACAACACAGTCAGTATATAGTGCTGAATACCTAGTCAAGCCGTCACGCGTCACCGGTTTATAACACACACACCCGCTTAGTGTACATAAAGCGGAACAGCCAGCTGGCTAATTTTGGCTCATCATAGGCAAAAAATCTTTCTCGAGCAGTGAAGAACATTCTCGATTCTAAAACTGTCCCCCTACTACTGAAACGGTCCCCACACCACTGAAACTGTCCCCATCAAAACAAGGGGGACAGTTTTGCATTCTAGAATGTTCTAAAGCACGTGTTTGCTGTTGTAATCGTCCCATAAATAGCATATGTATGTCGTAGTTGGCTACACGTCAGCGTTTGCTGATTCACATCCTGTAACCTGTTCCCACGAAAGGGACCTTAAGTCGCTTTCGGTCGAATGGAGCTACAGGCCGAAAAGAGTGCAGGGGGTCATCTTGGGTTAGTTCGAGTGATCAACTGTAAATGCATGTTTCTCGCTTAATAACAGATCTACAACAATAGTTTGTGCATCAAATTAATTTGTATTGATAGTAGATTGTAATGGTGTAAATATCTCAAAACTCAAAATTTCCGACTTATGGTCCCTTTTGTGGGAACAGGTCACCTATAGAGGTATAAAGTCGACTCACGGGCTAGAATGTTCCAAATGACGTGTTTGCTTATGAAATCGTTTGCAATACTGCAGGTATAAAAGTAAACCAACAGCCAATAATCATTCTTTCCCGATTACATCCGTACCAGTAGGACAGTAAGCAGGGCCAAACGATAGCCAGGCATAAATGGCGAGCCACCAAAACAAATATGTTGAGGAAATGGAGATTGGTGAAAAAACGTACACTCAAGCTTTTTTAGACGAGCTGACAAAAGACGAGACTCTTGCTAAAAGTCGCCTACGCTTAGACTTAGCAAGAGCGAAAAATAGAAAGGCATGAAAAAGACAAAAAAGAGAATTAAAATTATGGTTGAAAAGCTACGTGAGCAACAATCATCGTTTGACGCAGCGGTAGCTGACATACAGAGGCTAAAAGGTCTCCTTAAAGAAGAAAAAAGTGGCTAAATGTGGCAGTGGTTTTTTTCTACACGTCTTTGGCATACCTCGCGAGGGGGAGCCATAAATACCTTCAAGGTATTCTGATGAGACCTAACAGGTCGAAATGGCTCACAGGTTAGTACTCTATTTTTCATAGTTTGAGATCTTTCTTTCTCATATGGTGTGAAATCTGTGACACTAACCTTTGAAAGCTCTGACATTTCCAAATCAACTCCAGCGTTATCCAGGGCCTTTTGAAAGCATTTGTGTACCCAGGTAAGGGAACTGTGTAATTTAGTGTAACACATGACCGCTTTTGAATACCAGGAAGGTGTTCGCTTTCAATAGGCGTGTAGTGAAATAAACACTTACAAGATTCAAGTAGGGACAGGAATATCAGAGATAGACGGAAGGGGACTTCACCCCCAAGTAGGGACAGGAATATCAGAGATAGGCGGAAGGGGACTTCACCCCCCGCGCTGGGAAAAAAAGTAAATTACAAGTACATGATAAGGTAACCTATAAGTTACTTTCAACTGACACATAACTTATAGGTTACCTTATCATGTACTTGCTAGTTAGTTGTCACAAGTTCTAATAAGTAATTAAAATAAGAACTTTTAAGAACCTAAACATAACAATTTACAAGAACTTGACCCTAGTCAACAACTTACTTGGACAGAATTTCCAAGTTACAAGGACAACAAGAAAACTTTTTTTTCTCAGTAGTACTCTGGTGGTGGGGCTGATGGCGTCAAATGAGCAGGCATAAAAGGCATGACATCTCTTTGTGAAGAGTATTTCAGAATTAATGAATGATTACCAAAACTGATCTTTACTTGCCTAACAGTCCGTAAACTTTTTTCATAGTTTCTTCTACGCCTATTTTCTTTCCTTCCTCTAAAAAAGATTGCTTTAGCTCTTCAACATTCGCGGGTTGACTACGCATCTTATTCTGTATTTCAGACTTCTGTTGCTTGTAATTTGCTAAATCATCCTGGACTCTTTTAAATTCGTTATCGTCAATTTCATTATTTTCCAAAGATTTACTAATAATAAGTTTCATACTCGTCAGCTTAGCTGCTGCGAGCGTACTTAATGCTTCATGCTTCTGCAACTTAGTATAAAATTTTTTGTTAAGGGCTTCCATACCAAAGCATGCCAGGCTTGTGGCAAGGCCAACAGCTTCAACAGCAATTCCTACGACACTTCCCACCCCCGTTGCAAACAGAGTTATACCTCCTACAGATAATCCGGCCGAAACCACCCCCATGGCCATTGATGTGTTGTGTACAGAATTGAAAACCGTATTGTAACGGCGTTTACACCTCGAGTATTTTGCTTGTTCTTCTTCCAAATACTTCAACGCTTCTGTAATATTCATTAAACGGAATGAATCTGCCTTTAATGTTTTATCACGCTCAATAGGCTCAAGCTGCTCAGGTGGTATTTGTGGATACAAGTTCACCATTTTTTATGACAAATATTTTTTTTTAATCAGCAATTACATTTTGCAACTCTTCAAAAGTATACAATTTGCTAGCATAATAAAATGCAACAAGATCAATGTGTTCAAGGTTTATGTAAGTTAGACGAACAAAAGTTGTTTTGTCAACCACCACCTTGACAGTGGGAATACTGCTTGAAACATTAATAACATCATTATTTTTTGTAATGGCAATAAAGACCTTTGATGATTCTGTTACTGTTTCATTCCATGTAAGTTTAATTCCTTGTGCAATTTGAGCCTCTTTAGCAGTAGCAACAGATTTCATGATAATTTCAAATACTATTGTCGCTTCTCTAGCCACGACTAAGCTTGCTGGCATAAACACAACAGAAGTATCTGATCTACCCTTTCTAGTTGTAAGAAGATATCTCCGTCTCTCATAATTTTCAACTTTCAGTTTTTCTCTGCTATTGTTGTCTAGGGCAAAACTTGGAACAAGGCTTACAATAAGCGGCCCAGAATTAACAACCTTCCTAAACACTAAGGCGCCTTCATCATCAGTGTATACATAAGGACTAATAAATTCAATCTTTATGTCCCAGTCAATTGTGGGTGGTGGTGCCGGTACAGGTGAAACAACCCACTTACTACCCACATGTATTAAGTTGTAAGGCGCATTATTTACAGGTGGAGTAGGTACAGTAACATCACGAAGCTGACCAAGTTTAGGAATCTGTTTTTCACCATCTTTCATGTCAACAATTACTTTCCTCTTGTACATGCCATTTGAATCAAGTTCAAAACCATATATTTCTCCAATTTCCCCTTCCTTCTCAAAATCCTGTACGTCTGCCAAATCTTTCAACTCTGTTACTGGACACGCAACTGGTATGATTCTAGGCTTTGGACCAAGACCACTCATTTTTATAAACAAAAATAAAATTATTTAATTTCCAACACTACACTAAAATCATGCATCACAACTGGTTTGCCATCCTGATTAGTTACATATAAACACAGTGATTCAAAGAAACTGGAACCTAATTTCTTAAACTGTAAAGGAAATCTAACAACCACACTTTCACAATAGGGAGCAGTTCCTGGCGGAAAGCATCTTAACAAAGTTGAAGGCTTTCCATTGTGAACATTTTCAGTTGTGTTTAGTTCTTTTAAATAAACATTTAGTACTGTGTGTACTGGCAAATTGACAGGATATCTTCCAATTACTTTTTGTTTATTTGGTTTCAATAGACCTTCATCTGATAATGACCAATCCTCATCTGGATGTATTATTACTTGGCCTAAAAAACCAAGTAGCCTTACAAGCCTATCTGATAATGAATACTGACTACCTTTCGGAAATTCCAATGTAACAAGTAAGTTAGCCTGATTAATAGTTGCTTTAATTTTAAATTCATTTTGAAACCATTCAGCTAAAGTACAAAAGTCATAATACCCAGATCGTAAAGCATCACTCTTCTTTCCACCATCAAGAGTTCCATATACAAAATAATTATCATCTGTTACATTAAACCACTTTACAGTGTAAAACATTTCATGGATAGCTACAGCCTTACTACCATCACGATTATCAATCCCATTAGTTAACCACACTGGTTTGCTTGTGTCAAGATTTGTTAAGGTAATAAACATTTTTATTATCTCATATAAAAAGAAGAATGGAATTTAAATCACCAACCATTACCACTACAAACGCATTTCAATTTAATGTAGATGCCAAATATAATGTCGCACCAACTTATGAACAGAAAATAATTCAACTAAATCAACTCGACATAGCTGTAAGCGAACAAGATTTATTTCAAGTCAAAGTACCCAACCCTTTTGATCATTACCTAAACCCTCCAATTACAGATGACTCTACTGCAAGAAAGTGGTCTTCAAGCCCACTACAGATGTTTCAAAACCAACTTAACTTTGCTATACTATGCTCAACTACAGGCTGTGGTGTTTCATTTACAGACCATTTGAATCACTCAAACAAACTGATTAGGTCTGTGTATCGTTTTCACACTTACTACCAGCTTAGACGTATACTGTCAGAACTGCATACACCATTACCCACTGAATCCAGTTTTAATCAGTTTAACAATCCCATGGATTTGAAAGCATTTGAACGGATCTGTAATGAATTTAACATCAGTACAAAGTATGACTTTACACAAAAACTTGATGATCACAATGGTATGGGTACATTGTATTATGCTATGAGTCACAGACAATACCCTCAAGATTATTACCCTGGTTACACTTCATTCTCATCAAAATCACAAGTCTGGTTAGGATCAATAGAACAGAAACAGTCTAATGCCTGGACCACATTTGTCTTAGATAAATCTGACGGGTTTACTCAAGCGGGAGTCGAGCGCGTAAATGAGTCTATCAGAACATATGTCTGGTGTTTACTAGGAGCACAATCACTAACAAAATCAAACATTTTGAATGGAAGTGGTAAATTTGAAGCACAAAAACAGTTTCTTGCAAATCTTGAAGATTCAATTAACTCAACAGTTGATCTCCCATCAAGCATACAGCGTTACCAAGACGTTTTAAGATATGCCAGATCAAAAGTTGACTTTGTAGTTGGCATCGGGTTATACATGTTACCATCTGACCTTCAACTCCAAATGGGTACAATAACAAATTATAATAATGAAATCATTGTTGCAGGTGTTGGTCAGAAATTAGGACTCAATCAATCTGTAAACTTGGGGGTCACAACCACACATGTACAGACATTAAAACCATTAATGACACCAGCACCAGTAACGTCATCACCCGTACAGACAGTAACAACCCCGGTCCCAACACCAACACCAACCCCAACCCCTGACACCCATGAGTCAGAGAGAACAGCATTGGTAATAGGTCTCACTGGATTAGGGGTATTACTTCTTTACCTGTTTCATTAAATAACCCACTATCAATCCTCCTACTGTCACCAAAAAGACCCACACATGTTCTGCCATAAACCCTACTGCCTTTGCCGCTGTACTAATCAGCCAACTGACAACAGTGCCTATAATGCCAGGCAAAGCGTCCATTGCTTTCACAGCCAATTTCTTAAGCAAGTCTGATATGTGAGACAGTTGTTTCTTTACCCACGACTGTAAGTCTTTTGGATCTGTGGGGACTGGGGTTGGTGGTGCTGGAGGTGGAGAACCACCCCCGGAGACAGCCAACACAACTGTACTGATAATAAACCCCAGAGCTGTAATTAAACTGGCAATTGTGATACCCTGTTCTCTGAAAAGTGTTTTAAGTCTCTCAGCCAGAGTAGTGTCTTCGTGAAGTATTTTTTGAATAGTTTCTCTAATCCTGTTGACCTGTGTTTTCAGTTTTTGTCTCCCAATACTAATCGCTTCTAACCTTCCTGATCTTTCTATCTGCAAATCATTTAATCTGTGTTGGATTCTTTCTTTCATTTCTGTGTCAAGATTCCCATTGTCTGCGGTAGCCAGTTTCTCTTTTTCACGTTCTATGTGTTTATCAAGCTCTCCCAGTTTGGCAAGATTATTAACCATCTCACCTCTTATCGTCTGCAGTGATTTATCCAAACCCCTAATCTCCCTCATTGACAAAGGTGGATCATGTATTGTTTTCAAAGCGTCATTTATTTGTCCTTCAGTAAATGAAGTTTCTTGTATCACTGTGTTTGCTATTTCTGGTAGGCTTGTTACTGGTGCCATTTCAATCTCTTGCCCTGTTGGCAACTTTGTTTGCGTGTCGTGAAGAACACTAACCAGTCTTGGGGGAACAGGAGACCCTCCAATACCAAGGTATCTTGCCAACCCAGAGTTACCACCGACTTCACCTTTAATTGTACTTAAAGCTCTAAACTTAGAAGGATTATTTTTACGTGTTAGATATATTTTCCCTCTGTCTGTATTTACGAATAAGTGTCCTTTATCATATTCAAACTGATTAGGATCTATTACATCTGGGCGCGCTCCAACACTGTCATAAAATGAGTTTACTTTGTCTTTTAACAGTTCATGATGCATACTACTACTACTAGTTACCATTCCAGTCATATCTGTGATACTGGTATCATAGTCATTCATGTCATCCATTTCAAAATCTTCATGATTAAATCCTCCCGCTGCCATTGTTTTATTAATTTATTATTTTTTATTGTGCATAATAAAAATGACACAGTCTTACGGATCAAAGTTAGACCCATACAGAAAACTACGTGAGCCTCTGGGTGTTAAGGGCATAAGACAATCAATCGTCATCACAAACAATCCAAGTACCATAGACCAGAACCAAACACTTACAGTCAAGTTTCCAAACCTAGGCCCCAGTGACGTTATTGTTCCTGGCACTGCACGCCTAGCATTTAATATTGAACTATCATCAGACGCAGACGTGAACAGAACACTAGTTAACAATCTTGGTAGAGCAATTGTTAGAACTATTAAAGTAAAACTTGAAGGACAGGGACAGGAAGTGTTTAGTCTTGATGACTCAGATGTATTCTACTGTTACAAAGACCTTTGGCTAACAAGAGAAGAACGAGAAGACCGTATTTACCAAGGCATACAGCCAGATAATGTTGGTAAACTTCGAATCGACGCCGGAGATAAAGTAACTAATACAGCCATGGATGTTATAATGGCCGAAACATATGGATCCAGATTCTACATTCCACTTGAGTTTGAAATCCTAACAGCTCATCTGCCTTATTATCAAGGAGCACTGAATGACCGTCTGAGTTTTGAACTAACCTTCAATGACTACTCCAAAGTTATTAAATCATCTGATCTTAGTGCAACATATAAGATCTCTAACATTTCCTTGGAATATGAAATTGTCACACATACTGAACTAGCCAGACTCATTCAAAATCAGTACCAGTCAAGACTTCCAATTTATTATGACAGGGTGATTAGACATAGTTTAATACCCAAAGACAAAAGCGACCCAATGTGGAACATAAACTTAAACACGCCTGCTAGGTCACTGAAAGGTATTCTTATGTTGTTTGTTGAACCGGTGAGTCCATACAAACGGGATTCAGAAAAATTCTACAATCCTAAGATTACACATTTGTCCTGCACAATTGAAGGCCGCCCTAATCAAGTGTACGCGTCTGGAATGTTACCTTATCAACACTACGATGAGATCACAAAGTATTTTGCAGGAGGAAGGATTAGAGATAAACCAGCAAACATTGCGTGCAAAGATCTACATCTGTATGACGTTAGGATTGGTCAATACCTGACAAACAAGTATGCACTGTGGTTAGACCTGCGTAGTACAGATGATGACTATCTTCATGGGTCAGGACGAACTGTCGAGAACGGTAGTGATGGAATAACAATTCAGATACAAAAGTAGGTTGAAACTGCTGCAGCCATAAACATATATTTGTACCTGATTTATGACGCACAACTCAATATTGCAGAAAGCAGACTGAGTGGACACATATATTAAAATTATATTGTGTATTAAAATGAACTTAATGACACTCGACCCACACTGTGGTTTATTTTGTGGTGCCACAGGGTGTGGAAAAACTGAATTTGTTCTTAATCTCTTACAAACAAGATACATATACCACTTTGAAAACATTGTAATATTTTGTCCAACAATCAAACACAACAAAGCTTATCACAACCGTTTATTCATTTGGACTGATCATAACATTTACTTAATTGATCCTGAGAAAAAACTGAATGACTACCTACAATATTTTTACAAGCAATTTGAAGGACAGCCAACGTTGTTTATTGTTGATGACTGCTCAGCAGAGAAAGACATTGTCAAAAAGAGAAACATATTAGCAGAACTTGCCTTTAGTGGTAGACACGCAAACATCAGTGTTTGGATTCTCACTCAGAAATATAATGCTGTACTAAAAGATTTTCGAGAACAGTTAAAGTTTATCTGTTTGTTTTACTGTAAGGATCGTGACAGCTTCGAAGACTGTCTCAGAGAAAACGATGTCATTCCAAATAAGCATGAACGTGATGATGTAAAAAATAAACTGAAATCAACTAAGCATCTAAAGCTCATTTTAAAGACAGATCAACCCACTGGATATGGGTTAGTAAATTAATTTATCTTTTTGGTTTGTCTATAAAAATGATGGACGGACAAGAGGATCAAAATTGGCCTATTGGTAAATTCATGGATATTACATCGAGTTTCAGGGGTTTTATGCTTATTAGTGACTTAAAAACACAAGTTAGACGCCCTTTTTCAACACTCCCAACACCGATGAAGATGTACATGACATATAGTTTTTATCTTGGATATTCTAATACTTTTCCACTTTATAATAATAGGACAACATATTTTTTAGTTTATGATGCTAAATCTGACTGGTTTAAGATTATGTGTTTACAAATATACAATCAAATAAAAAAAGAAAATAAAAATGTTAAATTTATTACTGTCAATAAAACAATATTACACATGCAAAAGCTTGAAGATGATACCACAAAAGACATATCGATGAAGTGGTTTATTAGTTGGTAATTAATTTTGTCTATTATATAGGTTTTAGTCAATAAAGTGCCATTTACATTATGTAATTTTCTATTTATTTTTTTGTCGGACAAATAAAAATGGCGGACAATTTTCAAAGATTAAGAAACGTGTTTCACACAATTGACTTACCTATATCTAATTATTTTAATGTATATGAATCAATAGAAAGCTCTTTTACCGTAATACAAGAAAATCTTCTTTCTGGTAGTATAAAAATTCAGATTGTTGCAAAAATAGAATTTAGAAGGGAATCTGGACAAGTTATTATTTCATATATTTCAACGAGACAACACACAGTTAATTCGAGAAGAGAATTAAAAAGAGTGTTTAGAGAAAGATTGTTGCCTGACTTTCTTGAAGCAATTGATAGGGCAAAAATAAGTGGATCTGGTTGGCATGAAGGTTATGTACTTGAACTTCAACTAAAGCAGTCAAGATATCATCCTATTTTAGGCAAATCATGGATACCACTGCCGGCAGAGGTTGCAAACAAAAAGGCTGTAGTCAATATTCAAAACAATGATAATTTATGTTTTATGTGGTGTGTGCTTGCCAAACTGCATTTTGTAAAAATAAAACCTGATCGTGTATCTAACTACACCAAATTTGTAAACGAACTCAACTTCAGTGGTATAGATTTTCCTGTTAAAATAGAGGATATAGACTTGTTTGAAAAACTAAATCCTGGTATATCTGTAAACGTGTATATATGGGATAATGACTCTGAGAACAAGTTACAACCAATTAGAGTGTCACCAATTGCCCCAACCTACGGACAGTCAGAAGATAAGCATGTTGACATGTTACTAATAAGCTCTGGTGATAACTTTCACTACACAATTATCAGAAGTATGTCAAGACTAATTCATCATACAACAAAACATGATGGTAAACAGGAATTTTGTAAAAAATGTTTACAAAGGTTTTCTTCTATTGCAGTAGCAAATAAACATGTTTTAAATTGTAGGTCTGTTGATGACGTACAAACAGTACTTAAGTATCCAGAGCCTGGTACTAAAGTACATTTTTGTAACTATAAAAATCAGCAAAAGCTACCGTTTGTAGTGTATGCTGATTTTGAATCACTGGTTGTTCCATATGAGGGTCCTGTTCCAGAGTCATTACCAAAGACAATAAAGTTGAGTGACCAAGTGGTGTGTTCTTTCGGATACATTTTTGTTATGTCAGACGGTCAGCATTCAGAACCTGTTATTTACAGGGGAAAAAATGCATCAGCTATGTTTTTGTCAGAAATGAGACAACTGTATAGACAAGGTATTTGATTATTTGAAAAATTGTCAAAAGACTTTGGTTATGACAGAAGAAGACAAACATAATTTTGATACAGCTGAGATGTGTTGGATTTGTGAACAACCTTTAGGGGGTGATAAAGTTCGTGACCATGATCACATAACTGGGCGTTACAGAGGAGCTGCACATAATAATTGTAACTTGTTATTAAAAATAGATCCTAAGACATACAAGTTACCAATCTTTTTTCACAATCTGAAGGGATATGATTCACACATTATCATGCAGGCTGTAGACGAGTCGTACAAAAACATTAGTTGTATTGCCCAGACAACTGAGAAATACTTGACTTTTAGGTTAGACAAATTAGCATTTTATGACTCCATGCAACATTTGTCTTTAGGTCTTGCTAGTCTGGCAGAAGGACTGACTGAGTATCCAATAACAAGTAAATATTTTGAACCAGACTTGATTAAGAAAGGTGTCTATCCGTATGAGTACATCGATCACTGGGTAGTTTTTGAAGAAAGGAGTCTTCCACCAAAAGAAAATTTTTATTCTACACTAATTGGTAAAGGTATTTCTGACTCTGAATACCAACATGCACTTGATGCGTGGGAAAAACTAGGGTGTCAGACAATTGGTGATTACCACGATCAGTACTTAAAGGCTGATGTCTGTTTGCTAGCAGACGTATTTGAAAGTTACCGTGAAAAGGGTTTGTTACACTACAAGCTTGACCCTGCTTGTTACATAACTAGTCCTGGCATGACATGGGATGCATTTTTGAAATCCAGTAAGATATCTATAGACCTGTTGTCTGATCGTACGATGGGTGAAATGGTGGAACGTGGATTGAGAGGTGGTATTAGTCTAGCAGCAAACAATTATGGCAAGGCCAACAACAAATATCTTGACGACTTTGACCCCTCAAAGCCAATGTCATTTATTACATACTTGGATGCTAATAATTTGTATGGATTTGCAATGTGTGAATTGTTGCCATTAAAAAACTTTTGTTTGTATGATTTGTCACAGTATGGCATAAAAAAATTAACAAAATATATTATGGATCGAGGTCAAAATGATGAAAAGGGTTGGATCTTTGAAGTAGACTTGGAGTATCCACACCATTTACATGATTACCATAATGATTATCCATTAGCAGTTGAGAAACTGAGTTTGACAGGGAAAAAAGAAGACACCAAACTTGTACCAAATTTAAATGACAAATTCAATTACGTTTGTCACTACCGCTTGCTGCAGTTTTACATCAGACATGGTTTAGTACTAAAAAAAGTTCATAGAGGAATTCAATTTGACCAAAGTGCTTTTATGAAAGATTACATAATGAAGAACACAACATTGCGTGCAAGAGATGGTAACACTGCATTTGACAAAGACTTCTTTAAGCTTATGAACAATGCCTGTTTTGGTAAGACTATGGAAAATCCTCATCACAGAAAAGATGTGAGACTTGTTACAACTGAATCAGGCGCAATTAAACTTACAAGTAAGCCTCAGTACACAGGGTATAAAGAATTTCATTCATCATTGTATGCTGTGTCACTCAAAAAAAAGATTGTTAAACTGGACAAGCCAGTATTCATTGGTATGGCAATTCTGGAGTTGTCAAAACTGTTGATGCTTGAATTTTATTATGATTACTTCAAACCGAAGTATCCTGAGTGTCGATTGTTATACACTGACACTGACTCTATGATCATTGATGTGCCTACTGAAGACTTTTATGAAGACATGAAAACAGAGTTACACATGTATGACACGTCTGACTACCCTAAGGATCATCCACTGTTTAGCACACAAAACAAGAAAGTGCCTGGAAAGTTTAAGGATGAACTAAATGGTGTGCCAATAGTTGAGTACGTTGGACTGAGATCAAAAATGTATTCTATTCAGCATCAGAAAGGTAGTCAGTCGAAAGCCAAAGGTATCAAGAAAACAGCAATAAAAAATAAAGACATTCGACATGAACATTACAAGCAAGTGTTAGATGGTGCATTAATGCCTGATTATCCAAACAAGACACTAAGATCAAACAAACATAATATTGAAATGATTCAAACATATAAAAAGTCTCTAGCAGTTGGGGATACAAAAAGAGTGTTTCACACTAAGGAAAAAGCTTATGCACCAGGTCATTACAGGCTCAAGTTATCTGAAGAAATAGCTGATAATCTGCTTGATAAACTAATTGATGAATTGAAATTGTTAAAAATGAGTAACAGTGTCTGTGGGAATAATCTGTAATTCTTCTCTAACAAATGCCCTCTGGGGTGCAGGCTCATACAGATAATATATTGTTGCATTAGCTGAAGGAACTATTTTTTTTATATTATGAACAGATGTAGACCAAATTGGATCAGTTGCCCTACGTCTAACGTCATTCTCAGCTTCACCTGGTTGATACAAATATCTTACCTGTTTTGTAAACAAGCTAGTGTCTGGAGGTGTTGTTGTTGTTTTTATTTCTGACGGTATTGTTTTCAATTTAATAGCATCAACAGGTTTAGGGTGACCCTCATTATTCATTGCTTTTATTACAGACGGTAATCTTTTAACCCACTCAGTGTTACGTGTGTCATGCATGAGTTCCTTAGAATACTGATAGCTAAAAAGTCTCTCTGATAATTGTTTATTGAAATTTTCTACAATAGCCTGTGATCTATGCAAGCCTGGTATGCCTCGCCGCACTAGCACTCCATGCTTTGCAAATAACTGATTAACAGCGCCTTTAAATTCACTCCCATCATCAACCTGCACAAGCCTAGGGTATTTTAAAGGACCTCGACTATATATTTTTGATAATGCAGTGGCCACTGTTACAGCTTTTTTGTCAGTTATGGGTTCTGCATCCTTATACCTTGAAGCTATGTCAACAACAGTTAATGCATACTTGTATCGTTTCTTTCTTATTGTGTCATGCGGAAGAAACAGGAGGTCCATTTGGTGTGTGTCATTAGGGATAGTGTTTTCAAAATGAGGCCTTGTTATTTTTCTTGGAGCAGGAAGATATATTTGCCAAATTGCCTGTTTTTTAAGCCACTGTTTTATTTGGTTGACATCTCCACCCACAGCAGCATGTAATTTTTTTACTGCAGTATTCCCTTTCCAGTAGCCAATTGGAGAGTAATATATTTTTGATAGTTTAGCGTCTGCCATTTTTTCTAGCAATATAAACTCCTGTAAAATATACTAATGTCATTCCTACTAAAACAAATATTATTTCTCCATTTCTTTGTTCTAGGCTTGGTTGGTAATAGTCACTAAGTTTTGGTTGTGGAATAGATATGTCTTCACCAGTAACAAGATAGTATTCTTTGATCGCGTCATCGACGTTTGAAAATGTATGCTGTGCGTGACCCTCAAGTTTTAGTTTTTCATTAATAAAATCAAGTTTCTCAATTCTTTGCTTCTCATAATCTTGTTGAGCTTGAGCTAGTTTTTCAGATGCCTCATTGTGACGCTTCATTTCTTCTGCTGATTCTTCTTTACTCATTTTTGAAAAGAGATAGTTTGATCCACTAAAAGCTAATGCGTTAATAACTGCACCACCAATCATGACAGCTATAGTTGCCATATTTTTATTTACATAGAAATATTTTCTGGAATAATTCCTTGCTTAACTAGAAAATCTTTTGTTGCAATCGATGCTGTTATAACAACTACTAGCTTAGCACTGTCTTCAAAGTCTAATTTACTAAGGTCTGCTGATTTCATTTTGAGAAGACTTTTTCCCAGCATAGAATATGCTACTGCTAGTCCACTTATTACAGCGGAGTGATAGACAAGGTTCATTAAGTTCTTTGTGTCGCTCATTTTCTTATACTACAAAAATTAAAATAATAAATTTATTTACTGCATGTAAAATGGGTCCAAAGGTTTTGGAACTGCTGGTAATGTGGCGACTACTTCTTTTGTTTTTGGAGTGTTTGATTTTTTGGACACTGTTTGAGTGTTTGGTTTGTATTTTTTATATAATTGGTAACCTACGTAACCAAATCCGACAACAAATCCAGCAACTATATAATTTTGTAGTTGTTTTTTTCTCACTTTTGGGTGGTTGTGTTGGTTCTAATGGTAGTGTCACTGATGATGTTACGTCAGTCTTTTCTGTTAATGCTTGAAGCTGTAATTTCTTTTGTCTGTTATATTCAGCTAATCTTTTCCCAGCCTCTATTCGACCTGGACTTTTAGTCTTAGTCACTGTTTGAACCTGTGTCAAAACTGGACTGGGGTTCGGTTGTGGAGTCGTCTGGGTTTCGTCCATTTTCTTCTGCAGTAAAATTTATTTTTGAAAAATCAATATGACTCCTAGTAACAAGTAAGGTTACCACAGGTGCAAGGTAATTGCCAAACTTGTAAAACATGACACATGCTAATTTGCCAATTGAACTTGAAACAATAGGATTGCTTTCAAGGTCGTGTGATAGACTATCAGTGTCTACCGGTAGAAAGTGACTTACAGCTTTTGTATATAGGCATACAAGAGATCGACTTAAATCACGAGTCATTAGTGAAGCGATATGATTTTCATATTTAGAATGAAGCTTGATTAGCTCGTCAGCGGTTAGAGATTCAATATCCTCTGTCATGTATTGTCTACCCAGATAAGTCTTTGACTTGCCTGACACAATTACAGACAAAAGCCGCTGTTTTTTAGAGTCTAAGTCTTTGTTTTCTACAGCATTGATATCATTGAGAAGAAGTAATTCGTCTTGATTCATTTTATAATGTAATATAATAATTTTGCTTAAAGAAGTCAATGACAGCATTAATTATTTAGGTGGGGTGGGGGGATCTGCCTTAATACTCGCGGGTTGGCAGCTGATCAAAAAACGTAGCTTGAATGATTTCTGGAGTGGAACTAAAATGGCTAGGCGATTAAGACATTGGTGGTAAGTGCTGGAGTTCGTTTGTCTAAATACGGAGAGGATCAAATAAATTGATCGATTATTGATTAGGTGGGTTTCAACTGTCTACTTATCTATCTCTCAACCCAGTCTAGCTAATCATTTTTCACCATCCCAGTCAACCCTAAAGAAAGCATTACAATCTAGGAGACACTTCAACCCTGATAGTTCAAGGGTGGTGCCAGAATGTTGGGGTGTTGGGCGCAGCAAACAACACTGAAGTTTGATTGTACATTGCTTAACGTCCCGACAGCAACAAGGCTTTCTCAGGACGTGCCTGCACTGCTTGTGAAAAAAAATACAATAAACAGAACATTGAATGTATGTCGCCAGCCGGTCAAATACGTTAAATAAACCTAACACAAGGGCTAAATAAAGCCAAGACCATTTAGCATCACACATCCAATATCAAGAGCTACAGGCAGTGCAGACAGTAGGGAGAGTTTTAAAAAGGCAAATACAGGTGAATGGACAAAGGGTAGACAGAAACACATGCCCCAGAATAGAGAGAAAAACCCACCCTGTGGGGCTGACCAGGGTGACCCTGGGAACTAAAAAATACCTAACCCCACCCAAGTCCCCCAGGGCAGACCCGGGTGGGGTAACACTGAAGTGCAAGAGGCATACCTGCAGTAGGTCATAATAAGCAGTTGCTGTGGCTCATGTGTTTCTGTCTCTTGCTAGCTTCTCATTTCCACATGCCTCAGGTGGATTGGGTCAATACACAGCAAATCTGTGATGGTCTCAGAAACATTTATAGCTGCTGGCTCATAAAAGATATTAAAACTTGAATGCCACCCACAAACAAGAATGGCAAAGACCTTATGGCTCACATGTCCAAAACTTTGATTAAAAAAAAAAAATTCTATCAAAAAGTGTCATTTGTCACACGTTGACTTCTTGTGACCTTTGACATAGCTGCCAACCTTGGAGAAATAAAAATCCTGACTGGCCCAGGTCCAGGGGCCGCCTAGGCAAGGTCCTTTCTCCCACGTGGCCGATATTATAATAATAATAATACATAGTATTTATATGGCGCATTTCTCATATTTATAATATAACTCAATGCGCAAGACATAGCCGCGAACTGAACCCAACAAGCACGCTCACGTGAATCACGCGCATTCCCTCACACACTGTACATAAACACAGAACATTCACGTGGTGCTAAGGGCAAGCTCAAGTGAGCTACTGAAATTTTGGAAATTTAAATCGTTTTTAATATTTTTGAAATTTGATTAAGTGGACTGAAATTAATACTGAATTTGTGGGGGAGGAAAGAGCCGGAGTACCCGGATAAAGAACCCCCGACAGTCCGCCGAATTAATGGTGACACTTACTAGAGGAGAAAAGTCCGACGCCAGAACCGGGTATCGAACCTCGCACCTCTTGCATTGGTGGCAGGCGCTTTTACCGCTGCGCCACGGACCGCATGATGTGCAGAATGTGTGTTCTCCTTTGCGTGATTTGGATACGAACGGGAAATCCTTGGAATATGCATCACCATAACTTGTGAGCATCTTTTCTTTTGTCGTTTTCGGCGGCATCTTCACAAGTTTGCTAAGATAATTGATCACGATGTGAATTAACGAGTGCCTCACATGTGGCCACACGGGCCAATTGCTTCTAGTGCATGTAGTAACTTTTCCGCACGAAATAGTTTAAAACATTTCCTTCCTTTATGCAATTGTTTTAGGGGGTAAAACTTCAAATTTTTTTTGTTGCCTTTTTGGGCGTTTTGAGCAGCAAAAGGCATGACAGGTGGTGTGAAAAAGAGCAAAATCAGGGTAATTTTAGTCGACCTAGTGTGTTCATGGGAGCCTTATATGGGGCATGTGCACAGTTGTATGCAGGCTTGCTGATGATAGTTTTGTCTTGGGGTACTTAGCGCATGAGAGTGTTGCAGAAAACGCTAACAGACAATTTGTTTAAAAATTGCTGGAAATGTTTCTCCTGTGATAATCTTTTATGCTCCACATGGATTTTTTGTTTTGACAGAAAGGTTCTTCGTTCATAACTTTGTGTTGCACGAGACTAATAGAGAAGAGTGTGTAAAAAAGGGGGCGTAACCTAATTGCCCTGTGTGGCCTGTACTAGGCAGAGTGAACTTTCCTACTATTGGTGTTTGGAAAGAGAATGTGCCCCCAAATCGACATTTTTTTGCTTTTTATGCTGATATCAGGTGTTTTTATGCCATTTCGGCACTTTTGATGCCATACAGATAGCTTCATTTAACTGTATAAGGATTATAGTGGCAAAATGGTGCATATTTGTGCGAAGGTGAAAGAAGAGGCTACAAAACACACAGGAACAACCCCAGACAATGTAACAGTCATTACGGTGCGATCTAGTTGAAATTTAGTTAAATTTGACGGTTGTCGGGTGGCCGATTTTTTGCTTTTGTTTCGACTGCATTCAAACACACCCGTTTTCCCTGCACAGTTTATTTGGGGCTTTGTGAGGGTTTTTAATTGATTGTACATTGCTTAACGTCCCGACAGCAACAAGACTTTCTCAGGACGTGCCTGCACTGCTTGTGAAAAAAAAACCCAACTAAACAGAACATTGAATGTATGTCGCCAGCCGGTCAAATACATTAAATAAACCTAACACATGGGGCCTAAATAAAGCTAAGACCATTTAGCAACACACATCCAATATCAAGAGCTACAGGCAGTGCAGACAGTAGGGAGAGTTTTAAAAAGGCAAATACAGGTAAATGGACCTCGGGTAGACAGAAACACATGCCCCAGAATAGAGAGAAAAACTCACCCTGTGGGGCTGACCAGGGTGACCCTGGGAACTAAAAAGTACCTAACCCCACCCAAGTCCCCCAGGGCAGACCCGGGTGGGGAGCTTTGTGAGGGTCATCTTAGTGAAAACATGCTGTAAACTGCAAACCTCAGTGTGGTGACACCAAAACATGTTGTTTTGACTGGTTCGTGAAGTCAGTTTAGAATGTGTGGTGTGGTGAAAAGGCACAGTTGTCATAAATACTTTCGAGAAGTTAGTGTGTGAGAAATTTCTTTACCTTTTTCAAACACAAATCATCATTCTGTATCCTGTTATGCCTAAAAATTCATTCACTCCTTCCTCCCCCCCCCCCCCCCAAATATCCCTCACCCCCAACCCTCAACCCTAATCTTACTATTCTAACCCCTATCCTGAAACTACTATGCTATCCCTAATCCTAACCCTACTATGCTTCTAAATATATTAACCAAAAGCATTAACCCCCCCCCCCCCCCCCCCCCCCCCCCGGCTGCGCGCACATTCACGCCAATTTTTGCTACTTTTTCAAGCATTGTACGCTATTTACAGAATTCTGCTGCTTTGCCATGCAATGTAGTCAAAGTCAGAGAAGCACCTTGGTCCCTTGAGTTGGCTGGTACAAGAATTTGTAGCTTTTTGCAAGAAAAAGCATGATGGCTGGTGGTTCATTTTCAGAAAAAGTGCGGAACATGGCTTTAGTTGCCTTCAGTATATTGAGCCCTGTTTAATTGATTGATTGATTGTACATTGCTTAACGTCCCGACAGCAACAAGGCTTTCTCAGGACGTGCCTGCACTGCTTGTGAAAAAAAACCAAAACAGAACATTGAATGTATGTCGCCAGCCGGTCAAATACGTTAAATAAACCTAACACATGGGGCCTAAATAAAGCTAAGACCATTCAGCGACACACATCCAATATCAAGAGCTACAGGCAGTGCAGACAGTAGGGAGAGTTTTAAAAAGGCAAATACAGGTGAATGGACAAAGGGTAGACAGAAACACATGCCCCAGAATAGAGAGAAAAACCCACCCTGTGGGGCTGACCAGGGTGACCCTGGGAACTAAAAAATACCTAACCCCACCCAAGTCCCCCAGGGCAGACCCGGGTGGGGTGAGCCCTGTTTAAAGCTGAAAGGAGGGAATACAAAAATTGACACCTCAAGCAGGCTAGTTGTGGTTAGGCAGTCTGCTGAATTTTTTCAAACAGTGCAAGCGCTTTTCTATGTTGTCAAGTTGGGTTCGAAGTTGAAAAAACGGTCAAAATGGTTCCTGCTTGCGGGGTAGGATAGCAAAAAAGTTGCCAAAAAATAACCCACTGTTGAAAATTGTAGTTGCTGGTTGTTTTGGATGAGTAGCATGTGTGTCTGATTGTCTGCAAATATGGGGTTGCTAGCTTGAACATAAGTGCTTCTTTTCTGATCTTTACGTGTGTGGTGCTGACGGTCAGCCGCATGAGCCAATGGTACTTAGGGCACCAAGGGGTGCAGGTAGTAATTTTGGTGCAGCTCTAAAACCATTAGCCATTCATGTCTGAAACTTGGCAGTGTATCTTCTTGTAGGGTAAGGTTATCAGTGATATAGTTTTGATTGCAGCTGACATCTACTTTGTGCTCATTACAGGCCACACGGGGTTATTGCTTCCGGTGCATGTAGTAACTTTTCCACAAGAAATAGTTAAAAAAAATTGTCTCCCTTTCTGCATTTGTTATTGGGTGTAAAACTTCAATTTTTTTGCCTTTTGGGGCGTTTTGAGCAACAAAAGGCATGACAGGTGGTGTGAAAAAGAGCAAAATCTGGGTAATTTTAGTCGACCTAGTGTATTCATGGGAGCCTTATATGGGGCACATGCACAGTTGTATGCTTGCAGACAGACAGTTTTGTCTTGGGGTACTTAGTGCATTAGAGTTTTGCAGAAAACGCTAACAGACAATTTGTTTAAGAATTGCTTGAAATGTTTCTCTTGTGATATTATGCTCCACGTGGATTTTTTGTATTGGCAGAAAGGTTCTTTGTTCATAGCTTTGTGTTGCAAGAGGCTAATAGAGAAGAGTGTGTAAAAAGGGGGCGTAACCTAATTGCCATGTGTGGCCTGTGCAACTGACGGTGATAAACAATGGCAGCTGTTGAAACCGGATTTTGTGTAAAGCACACATGTGCATTAGCGTCCGGTTTGAGAAATGTGGACTGGCTATCGGATCCGTCCTCCGGATTTTCCCCACGGTTTTTAAACTTTAATTTTTTTTTTAAATCTGGAAAATATGCCAAAAATCCGGAAATCGGGACAAGTCTAAGAAATCATGATTTTTCCAATAAAATCCTGAGGGTTGGCAGCTATGCCTTGACCTTTTTGAGGGGTCATCCAAATTGGTATGCACAAAAAAGGTTTTACCATCAGGTATCTCTGTACCCAAAAAAATTCTATCAAAAAGTGTCATTTGTCACATTGTTGACCTCTTGTTATCCTTGACCTCTTTGAGGGGTCATCCAAATTAGTGTGCACAAAAAGGTTTTAACATGAGGTATCTCTGTACCAAATTTGGGTCTGTTTGAGAAAAAACAATTTTTGTGAAAATATGATTTTTTCTCTAAAATGTATTTTTTCGAAAAATACTTACTGATGACATTACTGTTAGGAATAGTGCCTTAGCTAGACTAATTTCAGCCAAAATTGTTGTGTACCTACATGGTAGGGGAGGTAACAAGGTTAGTTAGTTATTTGGGTTTAACGCCGAGCAGGCGACTAAGGCCATCTCACGGCGGGATGGGTAAAAATCTGGTCAGCCAGACTAAAAGCAAGGTCTTAAGACAAGATGTAAATATAGATTAAAAATCTCAGGCTAAAATGTCGCACATGTCTTTAAAAGAAATGTCTACAGACTCTCAAAAAGGGCAAATAAAAAAGATTCACATAGTCTATGAATGCTCAAATCTTGTTAAAAATATTGCATGCTCGCAAGAAATTGAAGATTTTGTCCGGGGGAACATCCCGGAACAAAACCTTCAAGGAGTCTGCTGTAAAGTGTTTATATCTGGTGTCAATTAGGTCAGCACAATACAGCAAAAAGTGTCGAACAGAAAACTGCTCATCACAGGCAAAACACCATGGACGCTCATCCCGTTTAAGTAAGTAAGAGTGCGTAACATACGTGTGCCCGATGTGGAGCCGAGCAAGGACAGTCTCCTCACGGCGGCTGCCGCAGCGGAAAGGTAGACTGTCAGACAACTTAGGAAGAGCTTCATGAAGCTTGTTCCCTTCCTCTTTGTCCCACTCGAACTGCCACTCGCGGGCCACGTACGCACTAATCACAGATTTAAAATCACTATAGACAGTCTGTGTGTCAGGGACAGGGTCACTGCGGGCACTGTTGGCAGCAGAATCTGCGATTCTGTTGCCTTCGATGCCCACATGGCCTGGGACCCAAATAAAAATGATGTCATAATATTCCTTCATCAAGTCCGCGTAGAGCTCTCTAATCTGCACCAGCAGTGGATGGTCTGTTCCCGCGCCCTGAAGGGCCTGCAGGGCAGAAAGAGAGTCAGACAGAATCAGGAAGTTCCTTTCCCGAGACTGATAGGCATGCTTGAGTGCTAGCAGAATGGCCTGCAGTTCTGCACTAAATACAGAGGAATGGTCAGGGAGACGGAGCTTAAATGGGCGTCTAGGATGGCGAGAGGACACTGCAGCCGCAGCCACTCTTCCATCCTCAGACTTGGACCCATCCGTATAAAGACGACAATAGCCAGGAAAAATTGAAAGGAGTTCATTGAGGCTCTGTTGGTATATGGCTGGTGGAGTACAATCCTTCTTGTGGGCAGTCAAGTCCAGCAAGATGTCAGGAACTGGTAGTAGCCAGGGTGGAGTGACGTGTTGCAGAGATTCCGAAACTTTGTCCAGGTCCACTCCGGCCGCCTGCAGATGAGGTCGGACACGGAAGGAAAGTGGACGGACAGCTCCCGGATGGGCATCGTAAATCTCTGCAAACGACGGGTTAAAAACACAATCATAGGCAGGATTTTCTGGATGGGCCTTCAGCTTCAGAACGTAGCTGGGAGGTAACAAGGGGCGCTATAACCTAGCCAGTAACCCGAGTAGCCTCCCTTCCATCCCCATCTGGTCACGCGCCCACCGGATTCCCGCCAGTCTGTTTCTTAGCGGACCAGCGGCAAGCGGGGCAGGTGGGAAGGTCATCCGTGTAATGTCATCGGTAAGTATTTTTCGAAAAAATACATTTTAGAGAAAAATTCATTTGTTTCCTCAAAACACATTACCGATGACATTACTGTTAGGAAGAATAACGAAGAGGAGGAGGGTGCCGCTTATAACGCCTTTAACCCCTTAAATACTGGCAACGAGACCTGCCCTTCCCAGAGCAACCTCCCGATAATTTCAGCTAAGATTACCTACGGCACCTGGGGTGCCGGGAGGGAGTGTTGTGCCGCTGCGATGTCTCCCACCAGCAACAGGTTCTGGCGCTGGCTGGAGAGGTCCCTCAGGTAGAATCGGGCAAAGGTCGACTCTGCTCACCATCCCACGGCCGCCACAATGTCTTTGACAGCGCAGTTGCGGTCGAATGCGAAGCTTGCGGCCATGGCTCTGACCTCGTGCGTCCTGATGTTCATTCATTTGGCTGCATCAGGGGAGAGGTCTTGGTAGGCGGAGCGTATCACCCATCGGAGCCAGGAGGATATCGTCTGGGCCGAGATGTCATTTCTACCTGGGGACAGAGGGAGGAAAAGGCGGGTGCGTCCCCTGCATAGCGGCTTGGTCCGGCGCAGGTTCACGCGTAAAGCTCTCACCGGGTCCTGCTGTCTGGACTCCCGGGTAGAGCCTGGATCTCTCAAGGGTTGAATGGTGACCATCTGAGGGGCGGCCAAAGGAGATTGGTTCTTGGTGAGAAACGTCGGGTCGGGAAGCAGTTGAACAGAGCTGTCTGCCTGGAACTGCAAGCATGAAGGACGTGCTGATGGGGCGTGCAGCTCGCTGACCCTGGAAGCAGAGGCGAGGGCCATTAGGAAGCAAGTATTTTGCATCACGTCCGGTAACCATGCCAACTGGAGTGGTTCGAAGCGGTTAGAGTTGAGCCACGTTAGCACCCAAGGTAGGTCCCATCGCGGCACCAGCGAGCGAAGGGCGGGATGTTGTAGACCGAAATGGGCCATAAGGTCGGCGAGGTCTTTGCAGTTACCAGGGTCGTGTCGTCCCAAATGCCGGTACATGTCAGCGATCATGGCCAGGGAGCCCCAAATGGTGATTGGCGCCAAACGCTGGTCGGTGAATAGCCAGCAGAAGAACTCCGCTAGCTGGGGAACCGTCAAATCCGTGGGGGAGAGGCGCTTGTCGTCACACCAGTCGCACAGGACTCGCCACTTTCCCTTGTAAACTCGTCTGGTCGAGGGTCTGCGGGCTGTTGCGATAGCTTTCACTGCTGCACTTGAGAAGCCTCTAGAGGCGAGGGCTTGCCGCACAATCTCCAGGCGTGGAGGAGGAGTCGTTCGGGGCATGGATGGTACAGCGCCTGCCACGGTTGCTTGAGCATCGTGCATGGGGCGGGGAGCCCGCAGCGGGGGAGCTGTGGCAAGGTTTGTGAGGTTGGTGGTCCACGACTTGTTCCCACAGAATGGGGCCACCAGGAACAGGACCACGTTGCACCCGCTGAGCTTGAGCAGGATTTTGGGGACTAGCACTGTTGGCGGGTAGGCGTACACGACCAGGCCGTCCCATGGGATGGAGAGAGCGTCGACTGCCCAGGCAAGCGGGTCTGGAAATGGGGAGACGAAGACAGATGAAGAGAGGAAGCTGGCAATTCCACCTCGTCGCAAATAGGTCGATCATGGGGGTCTCCCATTCTGTGCCGATCATCCGAAAGATGTCCGGATGGAGTGCCCACTCGGTGTGGAGGATTTGGCCGCATCGCGCGGGAGTCGGCTAGAACATTCAGATGTCCCGGGATGTGTCGTGCATGGAGAGTGATGCCTCGATCCTCGCACCATCGGAGCACCTGTTAGAGGAGGATGCAGAGGGAGGGGGAGCGTGTCCTGCCTGCATCTGGATGTAGGCGACGACTGTGGAGTTGTCCGAGAGGACTAGAAGCTCCTGGTGTCGCAGACGTGATTCCCATGCAATGAGGGCTTGCCAGACCGCCTGCAGCTCTAACCAGTTGATGTGTTGGGCCACTAGATCCAGGGGCCGAACGCCGGAGGCTGTGGAGAACGTCGGTAGCAGGTGTGCGCCCCAGCTGGAGAGACTTGCATCGACGCAGAGGGACAGCTGGGGTGGAGGCGAGTAGAGGGGAATGCCCATCGCGAACCAGCCGGGATCCGCCCAGTGAAGAAGGCGAGGACGGAGCATCGGCAGAACCGGAACCTGAGTCTTGAGGTCGTCCTTCGAGGGTCGCCAGTGAAGAAGCAGGTGCAGCTGAAGTGGGCGGCAGTAGAGACATCCTACAGGAAGCAGATCCACTGCCGCACTCATCAGGCCCAGAAGCTGATGCCATCGTCTGGCGGGGATCGCCTCCTCTTGAGACACCTGCCACGCTAAGGTCGCCAACTTCTGAATCCGCTGTTCCGGCAGCCGGAAGTTGTTGAGGTTGGTGCGAAACTCCATCTCTAGGTGAACAAAGCGGCAAGACGGCGTGAGGTCATACTTGCCCGCGTTGACCAGGAAGCTGAGCCTGTCGAGTAGATGTAGAAGCGCATCTTGGTCTTTCTCCAAGGAGGCCTCCGCCTGGTTCCGCAAGAGAAGATCGTCCAGGTAGTTCGATGTGGGGCTCGAAGACGTCCGCCTGGCTCTGGCTACCATGGCGTCCATGATGCGGGTGAAAACCCAGGGGCTGAGGTTGAGGCCGAAGGGCAGCGCGCGCAACTGGTAGACCACACCGTCGAAGGCGAAGCGTAGGTAACATCTGGCAGCGGGGTGCATGGGGACGTGCAGATACACATCCGACAGATCTAAGCCGACAGCAAAGTCCATAGGCTGCACTGTGGCGCGAAGGGCTTGGGCAGTCTCCATGCGAAAGGACGGGGCGACAATGAACTTGTTCAACGCGGAGAGGTCGATGACGGGATGCCACTTGCCGCCCAGCTTGGGCACAATGAAGAGGCGGCTGTAGAACGCTGGGGAGTCGTGCCGTGTCACCACCTCCGTGGCGGCCTTCCGAATGTGCAGGGCGTCGGCTCTGAGCTGGTCCATCGGTACCGAGGTCCACATGGGCGAGCGGCGCAGGGGGGGGGGGGGGGGGGGGGGGGGGGGGAGACCGAAAGGAGATCTGCAGGCCCTCTGAGATGGTCGATAGTATCCACGGGTCGTCCGGTAGCAGCGACCGCCACACATTGCTGCGAAGCATAAGCCTCCCGCCAACAGGAGACCCGGAAGCGGTCGGCGGGGGCCGAAGAGGGAGGCAGTCAGAGGGCCCTGCCTCGCCCGGGGCGACAGGCAGGCCTGGGCCAGTTTCGGGCGGGGGCGGAGCCGGGGAGCGGGCGGGGGCGACGAAAGGCCGGGGCTCAGGGGGGCAGATGACCACCTCTGGTGAGGGGGCGAGCGGCGGGTCTAACGGACCGCAGGGCGCGACCCACGGCCTTGCGGGCTCCTTAAAAGCTGACTGGACAGGCACTTACACCTGTCACCCCTCCCAGGGTATAGGCCGTCGACGAGAGACCTCCAGCGACTTCTGTCCTGTGCTTCTCCTTCGATTTTACTCTCCAGGTGGTTCCCAGTCTCTTGATGTCTGCTTGGAGGTCTCAACGCCAGGTGTTTCTCGGCCTGCCTCTTTTCCTCTTTCCCTGGGGGTTCCATGACAATGCCTGCCAAGTGATACTGGAAACTGGCTTTCTCAGACTGTGACCAATCCATCCCCATCTTCTTCACCCAATTTCATTCTCTGCTGTTATCTGCTCTGTTCTCTCCCAGAGCCTGATGTTGCTGATCTACTCTGGCCAGTGGATTTTCAAGATTCTTCTAAGGCAACTGTTAATGATCTGTACTCTGTTGACTGTGGTTTTTGTCAACCTCCAAGTCTCTGCTCCATATAGGTGAGTAGGAATCGCGTTAGCAGTGTCCCATCTAGTGGTCGTCGCGCTGGGGGGTGTCTTTCTCACCTGGGAGCTGTGACACGAGGAGAGAACCGAAGAAGAGTCCCGCGAGGTCTTCCGCGAAGAGACCATACTGCGATGTACTGACCGGAGGTCACGCGGAGAGCGGCTGTGACGGAGGAAACACAATCGCCTGGAGCGGGAGTGACGCCGAGGCTGGTGTCTAGCCGGGGAAGCCGAACGTCTAGGTCGTCGTGACGAGGAGCGCCATGCCGAGCGAGGAGTCAGTCCCGTCTTTGAAGGATGCGCCGTGGCCGGACGATCAACGGTGGCCAGGGTCATGCCTGGAGGTAGGTTGAGAGTGTCGGCTTGCATCCGAGACGCGGGAAGCAGTCCGCTGGCAAGTCGACCTGTCCGGTTAGCGCGAACGTCATTGAGATACGGGAGTCCGCTTGGTTCATCTATCAGTCAATGGCCTGCCCGCACCGGAGGGTAGACGGGGCGTGTCATGTCGTCGCGAGCCCGTCTCATCCCTTGTACTTCTATCCGACGAGCGGGCACGCGTCAATCCAGCAGACTTGTCCAGTCGTGGCCCCCTGTCACTGACCTTGGAGCGGGGCGCCGAACATCTGCGCTGGACTCCTAGCCAGGTGCAGGTCGTGCATGCACGATGCGGGCCAGACTCATACTGGATCCTCTCAGTACTTAACGAGTGGGCGCGCAAAACGGCCGTAGCTCTAGGGTCGGTAGAGACTGGTCTATACCTTGCCGTCCGAGGCTCCACAACCCGGGAAAACATCTTGGCTCGTCTGTGGAAGCTGGAGAGGCGGGTGCTCGCTCTCGGGCTGGTGTCAGCCGTTCACGGCAGTAGAAACCCCACAGCTGGGACCACTTCTCATCCAGCCAGGGGGTGCAGACCAGGCACGTGTGAGTGGAGGCACAGCTGGAGCAGGGTAGGCATACGGCATGCTCGTCACTAGGCCACTGAAAGTCCCCACATCGCGTGCAGGTGCGGACCTGAAGACTGCAACACATAGCCGACAATAAAAGGCGAGCGAGCGTGGCCCCCGCGGGCCTGCAAACAAGCATCCGCACGTGAAGACGAGTATGAAACGAAGCCAAGTGCACGGCGTATGCCGACGCCCGGCACTCCTTCCCCTTCCCTTGAGTGCCGGTCGTGGGCAATAACTGAGGTTTTACCTTGCCGTAAAGGAGAAGTCAGCGAACCAACGAAGGTCGAAGAGACCAACCAAGTCACAGTGGTGACGCCCAGCACCAACAGCCGGTTGAGGCCCGACCAAGTCCGCCACAGGCACCACACGAACTCCAGGCCGGTAATCCACAGGTAAGCTCCAAGTCTAGCATGGGCCATAGCTAGCACCAGGGAACGAGACAGAGGATCACCAAGTCCGCCGCTGTCTCGCCCAAATCTAGAGTAACTCCACATGAAACACCCACAAGGTAATCCCGCAGGTAAGGCGTCCAAGCGTAGCACAGAGCACAACGTAGCTAGTCACAGAGAAAGTGAAGAGAGTCCAAGTCACACGATGACCGGTCACACCATACACAGCCAAAGAGAGACGTAAAGGTACACAACCATCCACAGTCTAGCTAAGAAACAGACTGGCGGGAATCCGGTGGGTGCGTGACCAGATGGGGATGGAAGGGAGGCTCCTCAGGTTACTGGCTAGGTTATAGCACCCCTCGTTACCTCCCCTACCATGTAGGTACACAACAATTTTGGCTGAAATTAGTCTAGCTAAGATGCTATTCCTAACAGTAATGTCATCAGTAATGTGTTTTGAGGAAACAATTGACTGTTTTCGATCTGTTTCTGGGCCTCCTGTGACCCTTGACCTTTCCAAGGGTCACCAAAGTTAGTATACATAGTAAGCTCTTACCATCAGGTATACATATCTGTACCAAGTTTGGATTTGAAATTGAACAAGATGGGATGAACCATAACCCACAAAGTCAATTCCATATGAGAGCTGTCTTCGTTGTCAAGGGTCTCTACCTTCTGTCTTTGACTTGATTCTGATGTTGAAATATCACCTTTTGAAAAAGCCTTGCATATGTGCGAATGCGTCATAGTTAACTCTATAAGGGGCGCGCGCAGTGCATACGTGTCATTGGTTTGTCAAACCTCATTTTCTTTTGAAAGTGCATCGATGTGTGTGTATGCGTGTGCATGCGAGCGCTGCAAACATCTTTAAGAGGCATAGATGTTCATGCACCCTCCGGGCACTTGAGGATCTATGCCTCTTGAAGATGCGCGCAAATGTTTCATTAGTTTGTCAAACGTTATTTGTCATGACGTATTTTTTTGTTTTTAGGTAATTTTATATTTAACGTGATATGAGTTTCGCTTTCGCTTCAAGACTTGCGAAAATGGTGACAAAACTAGAATTTCACAGTAAAATTTCAGTCTTGCTATAATATGCGTGAAATCAGGTTGACTTTACCTAGCTACATGCTATACTAAGTACACCTGCATGCTCTTCTAAAAGCGCGTCGATGTGTGTGTATGTGCTGAACGCAAACAGGGAAGAACCAGTCTTGCTTGCTGGCACGGAGTTGCTTCTTTTAACTCACCGGCACTGTCTGACTTTCTCTAGAAGTCAAGGTTTTCTAATGTTTAATTATTTTCTGAAAAGAAGTAATTTTTACTAAAGAAGTTGAAATGATACAAAGCTGGCTAACAAACTCATCCAATGTCTTCCTCCAAACTAGCTATATGCAAAAGTTCAAGTAAATATGACAAAAATTACACACTCTAATCTGGGTCAACCGACTTCCTATAAACGGTTGATTATGTCTTCAATGAGACATTCAATTACAATATGCTTGGAGGCTCTCTTAGCCGCCCACTTAAGAAAGTATTTTGCCAAGTTTCAAGCTTGTGTGTACAGAAATATCGGAGATTCTCTTGTTTACATAAATACGCACACACATACATACGCACATACGGCGCCAATTGTACGGTCTGCACCGAGGTTAGCGTAGACATGACGTAATTTTTATCTTGTTACTTCAATTGATAGAGGTTTAGCCTGCCCGCCTTTGACATCATGGACATGCTATTAAATTCGCCCCACCGTGACCTGTCCTAAAAAGTCCCTTCTATAAATAGAAGGGACTTAAAAATGCTTTTGAGAAAAAAACAATTTTTGTGAGAATATGACTAATTTTTACCTGTTTCTTGACCTCTGATGACCATTTACCTTTCTGAGTGGTTATATGAATTAGTATGCATAGGTAGGTCTCACCATCAGGTATCTCTGTACCACATTCAGGCTTTAAGTTGAAATAGTATTTGAGAAAAAAACTGTTTTTGTGAAATCATGACAATTTTGGACCTATTTCTGGACCCTTTGTGACCTTGACCTTCAAAAGAGGTAAATGAAAATGGTATGTTTAGAAAGGTCCTGCCACAAAGTACCCTTGGGCCAAGTTTGAAGACTGTGGCTTGAATAGTCTCCAAGAACATGCCAATTTTAAAGTTTACCACGGAAGCTGGACAGACAACCACTGATTGCTTTTGCACGTAAGCCAAAAGCTTACACTAAACCTCTGGCTGTCAGTAGACCTTTATGCTGAGGTGATTCCTGCAGGAATAACCTGGACAAAGAGAGCTACTGAGCTACTATTAAACCAATAATAACACTACATGTGTCTCTGCACATTAATTACCTTTTGGAGCTTTGAAGACATAGATTGCAGTCTGCTCTTCCTTAGTGTAAAAGTTGTGAAACACTGAAATAGATGTAAACATACTGACATTACCACAGAAACAATTTGTTCTACCACTAGGTCATTATTCCAACAAAAGAGTCTTTGCATTCCCAATGTTATGCTAAACAAAAAAGGCAAAGCCATTATGGCTCACGTGGACGACTGATATACATGTGACCTTTGTGACAATAAGTAAAGGGCTGGCTTCCGCAACGGCAAAATCCATGTTTTCTCAAAAACCTTTGCGATGAGTTGACTATATTAGTCTGCACAGGAAGATCTTATCATTAGCTACCTTTGTGCCAAATGTGATTGAAAAATGTGTGAAAATGTTGATAATACCTACAATTTTATTTTTTTTTAAATTGGCATTTTACACAAATTTGCCAGCCTGTCACCCTTGGCCTTTCCGAAGGATCATCCAAATTGGTATGCATAGATAGGTCTTACCATCAGGTATCTCTGTACCAAAATTGGGGTTGAAGTTGTGAAGAGTATTTGAGAAAAAAACCTTTTGTCAAAATATGGCTATTTTGGAACTATTTCCTGAGCTCTTGTGACCCTTCCGAGGGATCAACCAAATTAGTTTGCTTAGAAAGGTCTTACTATCAGGTATCTTTGTACCAAGTTTGGGTTTGAAGTTGTGAATAGTATTTGAGAAAAAATAAATTATGTCAAAATATAGCTATTTTTTACCTATTGCCTGAGCCAACGTGACCTTGACCTTTGGACCTATTTCCTGAGCTCTTGTGACCCTTGACCTTTCTGAAGAATCAACCAAATTAGTATGCATAGAAGGGTCTTCCCATCAGGTATCTCTGTGGCAAGTTTGGGTTTGAGGTTGTGAACAGCATTTGAGAAAAACCATCTTTTGTCAAAATATGGCTATTTTGAACTATTTCCTGAACTCTTGTGACCCTTGACCATTCAGAGGACTCATCCAAATTAGTATACATAGATAGGTCTTACCATCAGGTATCGCTGTAGCAAGTTTGGGTTTGAAGTTGTGAATAGTATTTGAGAAAAAAAAAATCTTTTGTCAAAATATGGCTATTTATTTCATCAAAAACATTACCGATGACATGACAAATGGGAGTGTCTACTACGTGCTCAAATTCTAGCCTACGAACCCGTTGTGTGCACACACAACCCGGGAGGCACTCGGGGAACCCTCCAGAGGGGCCAAGAGTTGTCTCCCGGACCTGCCTATCCGGTTCCGAGTCACCTGACTCGCCAGTCAGCTACGTAGGCTCACGACCTTCGGACGTGTTCTAGCCTCGCGCTCCCTTCGACCGGTCGGTCTTGGTGCTCGAGTTCGCCGTGACTTTGGCTTCGCCGGTTGCTTCGCTTCTGCTTCGCTTCTTGCTTCGCTGCAGCTTCGCTTGCGCTTCTTCGCTTGGCGTCCCCCTTGGTTGGCTTCGCTTGGCGGACCTGCTGGTTCCCGCCATTTCGCCGGTGGCGACATGGACGTCTCTTCTCCCGCTACCGCTTCGGCAGAGAGGTAGGATAGTTAGTTGGGCCCGGAGCCGGTCCCCGGGCGGGGTACCGGCCTGTGCCTTTGGACTCTACCTTGTTCGTGTTGTGTGGTTTTTGTTGAGCGGGGACTCTTAGCTCGGCGGGGCCCTGGTGCCCTCGCCTTTCCCCTTTTGGGGTGAAATTACTGGCTTCCCCTGGTAGCCTTCGGGGAGCATTGTTTAAACCAGCTGCGGCGCGTGGCTCATGTTGCATCTCCGGCCTGGCTGGGGTATGCTTGGTTCGAGAGCGCACTCTTAGCTTAGAGCGCTACAGCATTATTGCCTGGGGGCACGGCCCTTTCGTCCCTATTGTCATTTGGCCCGCCGTGTGATGGCCTTAGTCGCCTGCTCGGCGTTAAAACTAAATAACTAAACTAAACCTATTGTCGTTTGGCGCACATTCCTCTCCAGCCTGGCTGGGGCAGGCTTTGTTCTGAAGACGCAAGCTTACCTTCGGGCGCTACAACAGTATAGCCTGGGGGCACAGCCCTTTTGTCCCTATCGTTCGGTACGGTTCCCCTTGGTAGGACGAGCCCTGTTGGTCTCGACCACGTACCGGCACGTTGTTTGTTTGGTGTGTTGCAGTGCCCTCCTGATGACCTGCACGCAGTGTGGAGGTTTCCAGTGGCCCTCGGATTCGCACAAGGTCTGCCTGCCGTGTGTCGGCTGTACATCTGAGCGTTCTTGTGACGTTTGCGCCGTCTGGCCGGAGCTCCGCTGGTCCCAACTTTGGAGCTTCTACCGACGTGAACGCCCGACACCTGTGCCTGTTGCAAGACCTGCGGAAGTGCCGGCGGTCATCTCAGGCGCCCCGACCGCTCTTGCCCCCGATGGCCCCAGTCTGGAAAGATCTCCACAGCGGACACAGCAAGGTAGTGTGCGGAGTCGGGAGTTCGAGGCGCGGATTCCCAGGAGGGAACGCGCTTGGACCAAGCCTTACGACAGGCAGAGAACCCATCTCGAGACAGAGGTCAGTTCGGAGAGACGTGCCTCGCGCCGTCCATGGTCAACCGGTCCCCACTCGTCTCCTAGGAAGGCCTTGGATCCTCCTCGGCCGCTGCGAGCCCGCCTCGCCACAGAGTCTGGCTCGCGGAGACATTCGCGCACACTCACCACACCACTACCTGTGTCCAGTTCCTCCTTGCGATCGAAGTCTGACCACCACTCTCGCGCTCCTTCGCGTGAGCGTCGTAAAGTTCGTGATTCTTCTCGTCATCTGGACCATGGGCCTTCGCGCTCTCCCTCTTCGCGGCGTTCGTCCCACGTTCCCCGCCGTCTGCCTCGTCCCTCCCGTTCCCCTTCCCCTCGCCCAGCCTCTTTCCTTCCTCCTCGTTCCCGGGGATCACGGTCTCCAGCTCGTAGTCGCTCGTCTGGTCGCCGCCGCCGTTCCCGCTCCTCTAGTGCGTCGCGTCGCCGTCGCGGACGTCACTCTCCCCTGCGTGCTTCGGCGCCTTATGGCTCCCCTCGTCCTCGTCGAGCTGCTCGCTCTCGGAGTCACGGTCGCCGTCCCTCTTCGACGGCTCTCGGCGGCGTGGACGACGATTCGTTGAGTCTTCTCCCTGATGATTCCATCTCAGTTCTCCTCGGAGGTCTCAGCCGCTCTCCTTCGCCGCTCTCTCCTTCGGATGCGTCGACAGCCCACGGGTTACCGGCCTCCTCCCGCACAGAGGTTCTTCTGGCCCTCGACGAGGTCGCTCGCCTCATCTCCGCCACGCTTCCGGCAGAGGACTGCCCTCCATCCCCCCCCCTGAAGAGGAAGCCTTCTGCCTTCGTCGACGCGGGTAGACAGGTAAAGAAGTTCAAGACTCTCCCTCAGCCCCCCTCCTTTCGTGAGCTTCGGGATGTGTTCTCGGCCCACCTGTTGTCTGACTCAAGAGACAGTAATTTCTTCTCGGACCACAGATGGCCTCCGGACCTCGACATGTACTTCCGCCAGCAGTGGTACGCCGGCCATTCCCAGGCCTTCCTCTGCCCTCTCCCTCCGGTGGATCCAGCCGCCGTGGTACAGGCGGGTGGGGCCTCTGCCCTCAGACGCGCGCTCCCCGCGGGTTTGGACAAGACGGCTTCGCTTGTCAGGAATTCCTTGGCCTGCGCCGGCTTCTTGGAGCTCCTTACGCAAGCCTTCCTCCGGCGCGTGGAAGATTCGTGGCACCCGTCCCTGACCCCCCTTCTTGGCGACCTCCTCGTCCTCGCTGAAGCGGCCAGCCGCGCCGCGTATCACTCTTCGGTCAACGCTATGGCTGCAGCCTCCAATTGTGATTTACTCCGCCGCGACGCTGTCCTGCAGGCCTGCCGGGGAATGCCTGCCGACCTGAAGACCCAGCTGCGTCGGGCCCCCCTCGGGGGACCCCTTCTCTTTGGTGACACCTGGCAAGCCGTCAAGGATTCCAATGCGGACAGGTGGCCTCCCAAGTCTGTTCCTCGGCGCTTTCAGTCAGCCCGCAAGGCCGTGGGTCGCCCCCTGCGGATCTCCAGACCCGTTGCCCCGACGTCAACAGCCCAGCTGCAGTCCCTGCGTCGCCGTCGCCCCGCCTTCGGTCGCCCCGGCCAAGCTAACGCCCCCGCCCCCGCTTGGCCCCGTCCCGCCCGTCGCCCTGGGCGCGGGCGGGCTCAGTGACTCCTCCCCTCCTCCGCCTCCGCCGGCCGTCTTGGGTCCTCCAGTCGGCGGCAGGCTCGCCCTCTTCAGCGACGAGTGGCGATTACTGATTCCAGACGACCCGTGGATTTTAGACACTGTTTCCTGCGGCCTACGGATCTCCTTTCGTTCCCCTCCTCCTCTGCGTACGACTCCGCTGTGGACCGAGATCCCCGCAGACCCGCTCAAGGAGTGCGCCCTACGGGGGGAAGTCGACTCTCTCTTGAGGTAGGATGCCACAGAGGTTGTGCGCCGCGCAGACTCGCTGGGATTTTACAGCAGACTTTTCGTCGTCCCCAAGCCTGGCGGCAAGTGGCGCCCAGTGATCGACCTCTCAGCCCTAAATCGCTTCATCGTGGCTCCTTCCTTCCACATGGAGACGGCCCGAGCCCTGCGTACCGCGGTGCGACCCATGGATTACGCCGTCAGCCTGGATCTCTCCGACGCTTACCTACACGTACCCATACATCCGGCCGCCCAGAGGTATCTGCGCTTCGCGTTCGATGGAACCGTTTACCAGTTTCGAGCCCTACCCTTCGGCCTCAACCTCAGCCCCTGGGTCTTCACCCGCTTGATGGATGCAGTTATGGCCAAGGCACGGCAGTCGTCTCTCAGCCCTATGTCCAACTACCTCGACGATCTCTTCCTGAGGAACCACGTCGAGTCCGTCTTGGAAGAGGACAGGGATACACTGATGCGTCTGCTGTCGCGACTGGGGTTCCTCCTCAACGTCGGGAAGTCAGATCTCACGCCCTCGCGCCGCTTCATTCATCTCGGAATGGATTTTGCCACCGATCTCAACGTTGTTCGCCTCCCGGATCCCCGGATTCGGAAGTTGGCCACCTTCGCCAACCAGCTAGCTCAGCAGGAAGCAGCTCCCGCCCGAGTTTGGCTTCAACTCCTCGGACTGATCAACGCAGCGGCGGACCTTCTCCCCCTGGGTCGCCTCTACGCCCGCCCCCTTCAGCTGCACCTCCTGCTTCTCTGGAGACCCTCTTCTGGCGACCTTACCCCCCTGGTCCCGGTTTCCCCCCTGGTTCGCCCTCACCTTCTACGCTGGACCGACACGGCTTGGTTGGCTTCGGGAGTCCCTTTGTCCTCCCCCCCCCCGCACCTCTCCCTGTGTGTCGACGCGAGCCTCTCGGGGTGGGGAGCCCACCTGCTTCCTCAATTCACCTCGGCTTCCGGCCTCTGGCCCCCGGAGTTTGCGGACAAGCACAGCAATTGGTTAGAGCTGCAGGCAGTCTGGCAAGCCCTCTTCGTTTGGGAGAGCCAGCTCAGGAACCAGCGGCTTCTCGTCCTCTCCGACAACTCGATGGTGGTGGCCTACATCCAGAGACAGGGGGGCACCCGATCTCCCGACCTCTGTATGCTCCTCTTCCGTTTGATGCGCTGGGCCGAGGAACGCGACATTACACTCCTCGCACGACACATTCCTGGCCACTTGAATGTGTTGGCGGACTCGCTCTCTCGCCGCGGCCAGTTGCTCCACACAGAATGGACGTTGCGCCCGGATATCTTCAAGATGATCTGCGCCCGTTGGGAGACTCCCTTAATCGACCTCTTTGCTACGAGGTGGAACCGCCAGCTTCCCCTCTTCGTCTCCCCGATTCCAGACCCGCTGGCCTGGGCAGTCGATGCCCTCTCGATTCCTTGGGACGGCCTCATCGCTTACGCGTACCCCCCCCGACAGTCCTCATTCCCAAGGTCCTCCACAAACTTCGAGGGAGCAACGCAGTCCTGCTTCTGGTCGCCCCGCTGGCTTGGGCCCGGTCCTGGACCACCGACCTACTCAACCTCGCCACCTCTCCTCCCCTGCGCCTTCCCACGCCCCGTTCCATGCTCAAGCAGCCCAGGCAGGCTCTCTTCCACCCTTGTCCCGAACGCCTGTCTCTTCACGCCTGGAGGTTGTGCAGCGCGCCCTCACCGCTCGAGGCTTCTCTGGTGCAGCAGTGGAGGCAATCGCTGCAGCCCGCAAGCCGTCCACCCGGCGTGTTTACGAAGGGAAGTGGCGCGTCTTGTGTGCCTGGTGCGACGCCCGTCGCCTCCTACCCACCGGACTGACTAACCCACAGCTAGCGGACTTTCTCCTATGGCTCTTCGAGGTCCAAGGTTTGGCGCCCATCACCATCAGGGGATACTTATCCATGGTCGCCGACACGTACCGCCATCTCGGCCTTCCAGACCCCGGCGCCTGTAAGGACCTCTCCGACCTCATGTCCAGCTTCAGCCTCCAACGTCCGACTCAGCGTTCTCTCGTTCCTCGCTGGGACCTACCTTGGGTCCTGACGTGGCTGAATTCTTCCCGCTTCGAGCCACTCGCTCTAGCCCCTCTGGCAAATGTGACACGCAAGACCTGCTTCCTTCTAGCCTTGGCCACCGCGTCCAGAGTTAGCGAGCTACACGCTCTTTCTACCCGCCCAGACTGCCTCCAGTTCAGGGCAGATCGCTCCGTGCAGCTCTTAACGGACCCCAGCTTTATTGCCAAAACAAGGTCGCCCCTAACTGCTCCACAGATCATCACCTTGCGGCCCCTGGGAGGGCCTGCCTGCTCTCCGGAGACTCGGCGACAGGATCCCGTGCGTGCCCTACGCATCTACCTGCGCCGTACCAAAGTTACCCGTAGAGGGCGCTCCCGCCTCTTCCTGCCCATACGCCAGGGCAAGACTGATATCACAGCCCAGACGATCTCCTCCTGGCTGCGCTGGGTAATACGATCGGCATACATGGATCTCTCCCCACGCGTAGCGCAGAGACTGAAGATCCGCGCACACGAAGTACGCGCCATGGCCACGAGCGTCGCATTCGATCGGAACTGCGCTGTCAAGGACATCGTGGCCGCGGTGGGCTGGCGAGCAGAATCTACCTTCGCTCGTTTCTACCTTCGGGATCTGGCGGGACAGCGAGACAACCTCGCCTTGTTGGGGGACCTCACGGTGGCACAGCACTCCCTCCCGGCGCAGCAGGCGCCGTAGGTACGCACCTAGCTAGTTACCTGGGAATTAGCAATGGGAGGACGGTCTTGGTCTCCGGTAGTACCGGGGCGGCACCCTCCTCCTATTCGTGATTCTCCCATTTGTCATGTCATCGGTAATGTTTTTGATGAAATAAATGCATTTTTCTTTAAAAGGTATTTTTTCGAAAAATACTTACCGATGACATGACACGGAGGACCCTCCCACCTGCCCCGCTTGCCGCTGGTGAGCCTAGTATCTGACTGGCGAGTCAGGTGACTCGGAACCGGATAGGCAGGTCCGGGAGACAACTCTTGGCCCCTCTGGAGGGTTCCCCGAGTGCCTCCCGGGTTGTGTGTGCACACAACGGGTTCGTAGGCTAGAATTTGAGCACGTAGTAGACACTCCCATTTGTCATGTCATCGGTAAGTATTTTTCGAAAAAATACCTTTTAAAGAAAAATGCATTTTTCACCTATTTCCTGAGCTCTCGTGACCCTTGACCCTTCCAAGGGATCAACCAAATTATTATGCTTAGAAAGGGCCCTAGGGCAGACACTATCAGGTATCTTTGTACCAAGTTTGGGTTTGAAGTTGTGAATAGTATTTGAGAAAAAATAAATTATGTCAAAATATAGCTATTTTTTACCTATTTCCTGAGCCAACATGACCTTGACCTTTGTGAGAGGTCACTCAAATTGGTATGTTTCGAAAGGTCTTGCCACAAAGTATCTTTGGTTCAAGTTGAAGACTGTGGTTCGAATAGTCTCCGAGAAAATGCCAACGTTAAAGTTTCCCATGGACGACAGACGGACGACCACTGGCCCAAAATATAGACTCACTTTTGCTTCGCACATGAGCCAAAAAGAAAAAAGTTGAGCAATCTCCAAAACAAAGCATAACTGCAGTCTAAAACAAATAAGGAGGGCAAGAGGTGTGTGTGTGTGGGGAGGGGGGGGGGGTGAGCAGGAGGCCTACTGACCTGCAGTCTAAAAAAGTAAGGGGTTCAAAGTTTGTGGGGGGAACGATACACACCTGTGTGATCCTGATATCTCTCTATGAACTGTAACCGCCGTGCAGCCATGTTTTTAGCCTGCAAAAATGAAGAACAAACAGTGCATTTTATACTACCACCACTCTCAGACTATGCTAACATCAACCAGACACAACTATTACAACTCGATCATAATTTTTAAATCTACTGAGGGAAAAACTTTTTAAAAGTTTAACATGAGGAAAAATGTATTTTTCTCTAAAAGGTATTTTTTCGAAAAATACTTACCGATGGCATTATTACTAGGAAGGTACGCTTAGCTTTACCAATTTCAGCCAAAAAAAACGTTGTGTGTACATCACAACCAGGGGGGAAACTCTAGACGTTACCAGAAAACCCTGTGTTGCCTCCCCTGCCTCCCTATCCGGTCACGTGCCCGGCAGTACCCGCCAGTCTTTGCCTTAGCTCAACAGAGGCAAGCGGGGAAGGAGGGAGGGATCTCTGAGTAATGCCATCGGTTAGTAAAACTACATTTTAGAGAAAAATACATTTGTTTTCTCAAAACTCTTACCGATGGCATTACTAATAAGAAGAATTGCGAATAGGAGGAGGGTGCCGCCCCTGTGCATCTCCCACGTGTTCATTTTGCCATGAAAAAATGCACCGCATCGTGCATTAAACTATCGAGGCACCCCCCCCCCCCCCCGATGTGCCCACCTCCGACAATTTCAGCTAGGCGTGACCTATAGTGTCTGTGGCGCTGGGAGGGAGTGTCATGCTGCTGAGATGTCCCCCACTAGGGCCAGGCTGTCATGCTGGCCGGATAGGTCTTGGAAGTAGAGGCGGGCGAGGATGGATCACCCCGCCAAGCCAAGGCCGCCCCAACGTCTCTTCTGCGCAGTTGCGGTCCAGGCGGTGCCCACAGCCACTCCTCTGATCTTGTGTGCCCGGGTGCGCATTGTCCTTGCCCGCTCCTCTCTCTCTGGGCGTGGGGTCCGAGCTCCTGATGCCCAGACTCGCCTAGGGAGCACGTCCCGTCGTGGGCAGACCGGTAATTTCCTCACTGAAGGTGGGGCAGGGCTCCCGGATGCGCTCGTCTGTGTCGGGATGTTACGTCCACCCGGGCCCAGGGCAGGAAAGGCGTGAGCGCCCTTGTCTGAGTGGCTTAGTTCTGCGCAGGTAAACTCCATCCCCCACTGGAGATGAGACTTGACTAACGGTGACACCGAGGACGGGCGCCAGTGGCGGAGCAGAAGCAGCTAGATCAGGCGAGAGTAGAGCCTGCCAAGGGGTCAGAGGTCCGTTGCTGCGCTTAGGAGACCCAGCAGTCGGAGCCAGACCCTGGCCGGGAGAGATTCCGCGAGACACTTGGAGCGCCAACTTCGCCTCTATCTTCTGAATCCGCCCTTCGGGGAGCCACACCCGTTGAGGTCGGTCCGGAACTCCATGCCTAGGCGAATAAACCTGCGCGAGGGCGAGAGATCGGACTTGCCTCCATTGACCAGGAGTCCGAGCTGGCGGAGCGGGGCCAGCAAGGTGTTGCTGTCCTCCTCCAAGGCTGTCGCCCTCTGGTTCCGGAGGAGCAGATCGTCCAGATAGTTGGAAGTCGGGCTCAAGACAAACTGTCGGAACCGGGAGATGATTCCGTCAATAATCCCGGTGAAGCCAAAAGGCTGCGGTTGAGTCCAAAGGGCAGAGCCTGAAACTGGTACACTACTCCGCGGAAGGCGAAGCGAAGATATCGACGAGACGCCAGGTGCACAGGTATGTGGAGATATACGTCCGCGAGGTCGAGGCTCACGACGAAGTCCTGGGGTTGCACCACCGCCCTCAGGGCTCTGGCTGTCTCCATCTGGAAGCGAGGGGTCGAAATGCCCCTGTTTGGTGCCGAGAGGTCTATGACTGGACGCCACTTGCCACAGAGATCCCCCGAAGGGAGCCTGGCGAAGCTGTGCCTTTACCGAAGCCGGGAGTGAGGAGCCGAGTCCAAGCAGTTGGTTGGTAGTACACTGCTTAACATCCCGACAGCAACAAGACTTTCTCAGGATGTGCCTGCACTGCTTGTGAAAAAAAACTAAACAGAATATTGAATGTATGTCACCAGCCGGTCTAAGACGCTAAATAAACCTAAGACCATTTAGCAACACACATCCAGTATCAAGAGCTACAGGCAGAGCAGACAGTAGGGAGCGTTTAAAAAAGGAAAATACAGGTGAATGGACACATGCCCCAGAATCGAGGGGAAAACCCACCCTGTGGGGCTGACCAGGGTGACCCTGGGAACTAAAAAGTAGTTAACCCCACCCAAGTCCCCCAACGCAGATCCGGGTGGGGCGAGTCCAAGCAGGGCATCCCGCCACATCAGGTCGCAGTTGGCGGCAACTGCCATGGCGTTAACCGAGGAGTGAAACACCGCTCTGTTCGCCGCTACCAGCACCGAGTGTATGCCGCGGAGAGGAGCCGAGGCCGAGAGGTCCCAGATGTCCTCGAGGCATCTTACCAACTGCGTCGCCATCTCAAGGAAGCCTGCACCCATCAAGGAGTTCTGGACCAGCTTCGCCGTCTCTCCAAACCGCGTGGGATCCGTGGCCTGTCTAGAGCTGGCAGTTAGGAGAGACCTGCATACCACTGTTGGCGGAAGCGGACGTCCATCCCCGCTAGCCATCTGGCGTTGGAAAAGAAGCCCTGGTCACCGCAGCTGTCCTCTAGGAGGTGCGTGAAAACGCCTCCGCGAGGTCCCGAAATGCCGGCGGCTGCGGGAGGGACTTAAAGCGCTTGGACTGCCACGATGTGTCCACCATCAGCGCGGCCTTCCTCTCGGGGAGGGGGGGGGGGGGGGGGGGGGGGGGGAGAGGGAGGGCAGGAGCCCAGGAGAAGGAAGGAGGTGATAAGCTGAGAGGCCTTGTTCAGGGAGCAGAGAGTTTGAGAAGTTGAAGTTGGAGTTGAAGTTGGAGTCGCACCAACCGGCGAAGCCGACAGGGACGCCGGCGCGCTAGGGGACGCTGAGCAGATGTCCACCAGCCCTAGGGCAGACACTAAGTCCTCCGGGTGGAGGGTGAGGGCCGCATTGTCGTTCCCTGCGGACAGCGGAGGGGAGGCTGGAACGGGGACGCGGGGAAGATTCCACCGAGTCTGAAGACCGGCTGCTCACCGAGAGGCCCCGAGACTGAGGGTGAGGGTGCCAATCCCGAGAGGAAGAACAACGGGTCAATCGGCTGCTCCAAGAGGTCGCCACTGTGGACTGGCATCGCGCCGAAGACGGCCACTGTGACAGAGTAGAGTCCTTCCTATGCCTCGGGGAGGTGGAGCGGGAGCGAGAGGTATTCCAACGATCCCGGCGTCTGAGGCTGTCACCGCGACGAGACTCCTGGACATGCGAAAGGAAGGAGCTAGGCCGGCAATCCTTACCGGTGCCATCCTGGTGCTGATGGGGCCGCGCATCCTGGCCCTTCCTGGCGAGGTCCTATCTGTCGGGGCTGCTAGTCCCATCCGGCCAGGGAGCTTCCTCACCGTGGCGCTAACAACACGCTAACTGCGAGGGCACGAGGGGCCCCGCCAAGCTAAGACGAGCGTCGGGCGCACAATGGTACAAGTACAAGCGAACGAAGTGCCTCTGAACGAAGCTGGCAGTCACCACACGCTAACTGTGAGGGCATGAGGGGCCCCGCCAAGCTAAGACGAGCGTCTGGCGCACCATGGTACAACGAAGCACAAGCGAAACGAAGTGCCTCTGAATGAAGCTGGCGCTCAGCTCGGGGGCCAGCCGAGGGCCATTACTGCTACCTTACCTCTCAGTCGAAGCGGGGACGGGGGGAAGGAACCTCCAACACACCCACAACGCGCGACGGCGGGAGGATCCCAAAGAGTCTGCGCCGCGAAGACCGGGCCACTCCAGGAAGGCGCAGAAGAGACCGGCCGGTAGCACAGGCAATGAAGCCCTCCCCGAAGGCAGAACAGGCAGCGACGCAGGTGAAGCACCGAAGTCTTAAGCCAGAACAAGTGAACACGACCGGGCGAAACCGGTCGCACCATACACAGGCCGGGTCCAAGGCTAACGCTAAAACACGTCTGCACAGCGTGAGCTAAGTAGAATGACTGGTTGGTCACCACTTGACTCGGAACCGGATGGGCAGGGACGGGAGACAACTCTCAGCCCCTCTGGGGGTTCCCCGAGTGCCTCCTGGGTTGTGTTGTAACACAACGGGTTCTTAGGCTAAAATTGAGTAAGTAGTAGACACTTCCATATAGTCATGTCATCGGTAATGTTTTTAAGGAAACAAAGTCGCTGGCTGAGGCATTCGCCGAAGCTTTACCTTGTCAGGGCCCGAGCCAGGTAATTCCACCAGTGAACAACCACCAAGTAATCCAAAGTTAATTCCCAAAGTATAACCCAAGCACACAGTTCACCACATAAAATCCAATGGTAATCCCACCATACACAGTCAACGCAAAGCAGGCTGAACACGACCGGTCTTGATGAGCTAAGCGAAAAGACTGGCGGGTACTACAGGATAGGGAAGCAGGGAAGGCAACCCAGGGTTTCCTGGTAACGGCTCCCTAGAGTCACCCCCTTGGTTGTGATGTATACACCATGGTTTTTTGGGCTGAAATTGGAAAGCTAAGCGTACCTTCCTATTAGTAATGTCATCGGTAAGAGTTTTGAGAAACATGTATTTTTCTTTAAAATAAATTTTTCCGAAAAATACTTACCCATGGTATTACTGATAGGAAGACATACTTAGCCTGTCAATTTCAGCCTCCAAAATTGTTGTGTGTTGCTACACAACCAGGGACGTAACTCTAGTAGTTACCTAATCCCCTGAGTGGCCTCCATATCCTCTGGATAGCCTCCCTTCCTAATCTTGCGAGAGTCCGTTATTGCCAGTTCTATCTTAGCAGACAGGCGGCAAGCGGGGAAGGTGGGAGGGAAGTTTGAGTAATACCATCGGCAAGTATTTTTCAAAAAAATTTATTTTAAAGAAAAATACATTTATTTCTTCAAAAACGTTACCGATGGTATTACTGATAGGAAGAATTGCGAAGAGGAGGAGGGTGCCGCTGCAAAACTCAACCGTTGTGTAACTGCTTAGCTAGGTCCCTTGCCAGTGCACACTCCCAACAATTTCAGCTAAGTGTTAGCTATGGCGCATCCAGCGCCGGGAGGGAGTGTTGCGCCGCCGCAATGTCCCCCACTAGTGCCAGGTTTTGTCGTTGGCCGGACAGGTCAAGAAAGTAGAAACGGGCGAAAGTAGATTCGGCCCTCCAGCCCACAGCCGCCACAATGTCCCGCACGGCACAGTTGCTGTCAAATGCAATGCTCGTAGAGCCAGCCTGGACTTCGTGCTCCTGAATCCGCAGCCTCTTCGTTCCCTCTATCAAGAGGTCTTTGTAAGCGGATCTTATGATTCCGCGCCGCCAAATCATCTAGGCAGAAATATCATTCCGGCCCGGAGCTAAGGGTAGGAAGAGGTGTAACATCCTCGCCGTAGGGGCATCGCCCGGCGGAGGTAAATGTTGAACGCCCTGACCAGGTCCTGTGTGCGTACGTCCTGGGGCGTATTGGGGCCCCGCAATGGACGAAGAGTGATCGGTTGAGGGGCGTCTGATGGGAGCCTGTTCTTGGCCAAAAAAGAAGGACTTGTGAGGAGTTGGGCAGAGCCGTCGGCCCGGAGCTGCAGGCAGGACGGGTGTACTGAGAGAGCATGGGGTTCACTCACGCGAGAGGCAGTGGCCAGAGCCAGCAAGTAGCACATCCTTCTCGTCGAGTCAAAGAACCGCACCAAGGGCAGAGGTTCAAAACGAGCAGTGTAAAGTGTGAGTTCCCATCGAGGGAGTAGGGGGCGTGTCACTGGTCACTGCAGGTCTAAGTGAGCCATGAGGTCGGCGAGATCCTTGCAAGACCCTGGATCTGGTTGGTCCAAATGGCGGTCGCTTGAGGTCGAAGCTAGCCATGAGGTCGGCGAGGTCCTGGTAAGACCCGGGAACTGGCTGGCCCAAAAAGTGGTAAGTGTAAGCCAGCACATTAGGAAGATATTCCCGAATGGTGATGGATGCCAGGACCTGATCCGTGAATAGCCACAGGAAGAATTCGGCTAGCTGGAGCATAGGCAAAGCTGTGGAGGAGAGGTGACGAGTCCCGCACCAAGACTGCATAACCCGCCATTTTCCCTCGTAGACTCGCCAGGTGGAAGGTCGTCGTGCTGAAGCGATAGCCGCCACCACCGCATCCGAGAAACCTCACGCAGGGATAGAGTGCCGCACAATCTCCAGGCGTGTAAAAGGAGACTCTCTGGGCAAGGGTGAAAAAGATCCTGCCATGGCAGTTTCAGCATCGTGTGCGTCGTGGGAAGGCACAGAGGGGATCCGTGGCGAGACTCATGAAAAGCTGGCCCTTACCGGACAGAGAATCCGCTAGCACATTTAACCTTCCCAGAATGTGACGCCCCGCAGCAAGATGTTCCGATCCCGGGACCACACGAGGAGCTGGAACAGAAAGATGCGCAGAAAAGGGGAACACGTCCCGCCCTGCATGTGAATATACGTCACAACTGTTGAGTGGTCGGAGAGGACGAAGGGCCGCCTGGTGTGGCACAAGCATCCCCCCAGGCGAAGAGGGCGAGCCAAACTGCCTTTAACTCCAACCAGTGTATGTGTAAGCCCACCAGGTCTGGTGGCCAAAGGTCTGCCATCACGCTGAAGTCCGGAAGCAGATGTGCCCCCCCACCCGGGGAGACTGTCATCCATGCAGATCGACAGGTAGGGTAGTGGGGAGATGCCGGGGGGACTCCCGACGCTAACCAAGATGGGACTGTCCACCGAAGGAGAGGTGTCCGAACCAGTGGAAACACAGGCACACAGACCGCCAAATCCCCTGAAGACAGCCACTAAAGAAGGTGGAGATGAAGTGGAATCAACTGCGAGTAGAGCCGACCGAAAGGAAGCAAGACACTTGACTAATGACGGTGCCACCATCCCTCAGAAACTTGCACACGCTATGGATTTGCGAACCAAGGAAGTCGTCATATCCCAGCCTTGTGACAGGGTACGCCGAGAGGACACAGGAAAGCGCCTGGGAGAGACCTGCATAATTATGACCACTGTCGGAAGTAACCTCCATCTCCTCTGGTCCTCAGGTGCCCCCCAAAAAACCTGGTCCCCGAAGCTGTCATGTCGCAGGCGCTTCAAAATGTGGAGGGAGTGACTTGACGCGCAAGAGCTGCCGCGGTGTGTTGCAGGGATGCTGCATCCGGCCATCGGGGTGGTCCGACGCGTCTGCCACCGGGTACTCTGATTCATAGAGGCGTGCATGAGACCCAACAAAGTCCATGAGGGGGGGGACGTTCGTTCATTAGTTAAAATTTAATGTCCCTATGGCATCAGAGACGATCAGAGACTAGCTGGTGAACGTTTGGTTGTACTATAGCAGGAATGCGACAAGGTCTCACTAACCAGAAAGAGGAAATATGTGTATGAATTATGAATTTTTTTATTTTTTTTTTAATGAGCCACTATATTTCAGTTCGAGGCCCAGGGCCTATAGTATGTACCAATCCGATAAGGTGGGAAAGGTGTAGCAATCTAATATTGTGCTTGGCCCAGGGCCTACCAAACGCAGCGAGGTTTAAAATAGAGTAAAATGAGAGTAAGAACCAACAACAACGGTCCTATGCTATGGGGAGACATTTTATTCATACAATATATAAGAAAGGGTGACGATTTGAGGACCACAGTTAAATTTTTATTCTCATATGAGGGGGGACCGAGCTCTCAAGCCTGTTAACCATAGGTGGCAAGGCACGTATAGGTCTATTCCTGGCCGGTAGATGCGGGTCGAGCTCTCGGCGTAAGATGGGATGGAAGGTGGAAGAAAAGCCCGGGGATCACGACGGTAGCTGGTCCGCATGTGTGTATGACCCCGAAGTGGTATGTCCTAAAGAGGAGGTGTCGAAGGAGAAGCTATCCGACCTGAGTGGTGAGACGGACGCCGAGAGGACGTACCCTATGTAATACGTGTGCGCGGAGACTGGCTTCCAGCCAGGGCGCAAGGAGACAGTGGGAGCCCCAAGGCGCCGAGCAACAAGTCGTGATGTGACGACATAGGGCGACGCGGTGGCGTAAAGACGCAAATAGGCAATATCATGCCTGGCTGGTCTGGAGCCGCGCCAGGGACAGCCGGGGGCCGATGTCTCCTCCCCCGAGGGAGATAGGGGTACCGCCACGAGAGACCCGTCTTCAAAGGCCGGGTGCGCGGGGCTGGCTGTGAAAGACGCCCGAGGGAGCGGGGGCGAGGAGTGTCTGCGCAAACGTCCCCGAGTGTGTGGACTGCCCACAGAGGAAGCAGAAGATGAAAAGGGAGAAGACCGACACCTCACAGGGGAGGGACTGTGGCGTCTGTTCTCCGGAAGCGGTAGATGGTGCGCACCGTGGCGGGAAAAAAAACGTGAACGGGAGCACTCCCGTCCCGGGACAAGAAGATCTCGGCTGTGGCGCAGAGGGGGAGGCAGAACAGTAGGACGCAAATCAACCCGTCCGATAGGGGAGCGCTGCGGCCGACCCGAGACCAAAAAATCGCGAGGAACAGGGTGGCCATGTTCCGTCCGTTTCCAAGGGCAACCACGAAATTGAACGTCCCAGGAGGAAGGTGAATGCATCAGACGAGAGTCGCGAGAGCAGCACCGAGAGGGTTGCTCGTCTGATCAATGGATATGCTGTGACCGGCTCCGAGCCAGTGCGCAAGGGGACACCGGAAGCCCCACAGCGCCGAGTAAAAGAGTCGTGGTGTGATGACCAATGACGACGCTGAGGTGCAAAAGTGCAGGTGGGCAAGGCCACACCTGGCTGATCGGTAACCGTGCCAAGGCCTGTCGGGTGCTGGTGTCCCGTCCCCCGAGGGAGAGGGGAAAGTCGCCGTGAGGGACCCGTCTCCGTAGAGCAGGTGCGCGGGACTGATCTGAAATGGCGCTCCATAGAGCGAGAGTGTATTGAATCAGTAAAGAACTTACCTCCCACAGCAGAAGGGACAGCGTCCGTCACCTTGGCCGGGGGGTTTGGGAGAAAATAGCCGCAAGGGTCCCGTCACCGGTGATCGGGAGTGCGGTGTGAAAAAGCGACCGGAGTCCGAGGACCGAAAGCGCCGGGACAAACCGTCGACTGCATCCGAGTTGGGAGGGGCCAGTGGAACTGGTGCCGCAGAAGAAGGGATGGGGCACTTGCGGCGATAGAAACTCCACATCTGAGACCAACGGTCCTCTTCCCAAACGGCGCAAGTAGCGCAGGTCTTATCAGACATGCAGCCCGAGCAAGGAAGGCAGTGAAGATGAAAATCAGTCGGCCACTAGAAGTCGCCGCAGGCAGGACAAGTTCTGAGCGAGCTACTGCAACAAGTCATGAAACAGAAGATAACCGTGCGTGACCCGGGGCCACGATGCCAAGCACACGACCGTTGCAACCAACCGTCGAAACGAAGTCGAAAAGAATGGCCAAAACGCCGTAATTCCACGGAAATTGCCCAGTAAGCTGTAATCGCCGGGTGAGACAATGTCCGAGGCCTTACCTGGCCATCAGAAGAAGATCGAAACCAACAAAAACGAACGAAGAAGACGAAGAAACGCGGAGACTGAAAAAAAACGGAACCGAACAAAATGGAAGCTAAGTATAGAACTGGCAATAACGGACTCTCGCGAGATTAGGAAGGGAGGCTATCCAGAGGATAGGGAGGCCACTCAGGGGATTAGGTAACTGCTACTAGAGTTAAGTCCCTGGTTGTGTAGCAACACACAACAATTTTGGAGGCTGAAATTGACAGGCTAAGCATGTCTTCCTATCAGTAATACCATCGGTAACGTTTCTGAAGAAATAAAAATAATTGCATGAATCTTACCTTTCTGAGTGATGCATTTGCATTGGGTGCCTTGGCCAAAGCAAATCCTATGAAAAAAAGGTAACATGTTTTTAACAAACAACAGAAGACCAAAACACGAAGAAAGAAATTGATCAATAACAATACATAGCAATCAATAACAACTGTTCAGCATTTACAGAACAGCTCAACATTTTATATTTTAAATGAAAAAAAAAAAATTAAACCACAGCATTAACATTTTGATTAGCAAAAGCTGATGAACTGTACATTATTACCACTTCCTCATAACAGGACTTTTTAGTAACCTAAATTGTTCCCACCTGCAAGTCCATTCTTGTTTCCAGTGACCACAAATGAGCTGTAGCGCATTTTGCGACCCAAGTTTCCCGTCATGTTAGTGACCAACTTGAACTGGAAAAAAAAAAAAGAACAAATAAAGATGTCCTTTGAGGGCAGCAGGTGTGTCATCTCATGAGTACACACAAATTCTCTCTTATAAGTTTAGTCCTGACACACCACAGTAAGAGATAGATCAACCCTGCGAGTCCAAATGCCATACCTAATTAGCTTGGTGTTTATCTGTCAGTGACCCAAAAGTTGGACTATGAGGTGATCCATCTTTTGAACCTGATACAGCAGCACCTATTAAAATTTGAGTGTGATCTACCCTTATGAGAGATCACCTGTCAATGATGACACTTCGACAGGTGAGAATTTTCCCAACAAGACTCGAGAGAGAACCTGTCTCTAAAGACCTTTTTTCTGGTGGAAAAGGTGTTCCATTCAACAGGTGCTAATGTACATACTTGTCAAGACCACACATCATACATGCTGAGAATGATTTAAAGCAAAGCTCACCTGTAGGACTCTTGTATCAAACCCCTCAAAGTTGTCTGAGAACAATGACAAAAGAGAAAAGAACTGATCAACTCCTGACAACAACCAAATAAAATAAATGCAAGATAACATGAAGAACATGGTGGGACACTGAGGTTCAGGACACCCACTCCCTTGCACCCTTACCCCTCTGGCTGTCGGTAACACATTTTGGGGACAATGTTTCTTGTAGGAATCATTGCAACAACAAAAAACACTACTGACAACCAAAGGTTAAACAAGAAAAAAATGTGGAAAACAAGTGAAGATTTCAATTGGCACAACACCCAACACTGCCCTTCTGCCTACTGTTTGATTAAACCGAGTGTTTCAAAGCAGAACTGCTTTCAGCAGTGTTTCATGTGCCTGACAAAAGTTAGAGACCCCCCCCCCCCCCCCACCCTTTCGGTAACTGATCACCTCCTGTGGTAAATAAAGAAAATAACAGAGAACAGGGACTTATTTACTTTCATGTGTCTACATATGAGACAAGAAAAATGTATATTTCTCTAAAATGTATTTGTTAAAAAAATACTTACCGATGGCATTACTATGTGGAAGATACACTTAGCTTAACTATTTCAGCTTAAGAATCTGTTTGTGTATACATACACAACCAGGGAGGTGACTCTAGGCGCCATTACCAAGACACCCTGAGTAGCCTCCCTTTCCTACCGATCCAGGTATGTGTGGAATGGTGCCACGCCAGTCGAACGCTATAATGCTCTGGCGGCAAGTGGGGTAGGCGGGAGGGCCATTTGAGTAATGCCATCAGTAAGTATTTTTTGAAAAAAATACATTTTAGAGAAAAATGCATTTGTTTCGTCAAAATACATTACCGATGGCATTACTATGTGGAAGAATAGTGAAAAGGAGGAGGGAGCCGCCCGCTAGGTCCCGCCACTGCTCGTGCTTAGCAATCGCGAACAGGAGCAACCTCCTGACAATTTCAGCTAAGCGGACCAATGGCGCCAGAGGCACCGGGAGGGAGAGATGAGCCGCAGTGAAGGTTCCCACCAGGGCCAGGAGACCCACTGGCCCTAGAGGTGCCTGAGGTAGAAACGGCCGAGGAAACTGACCACCACCCGAATGCGGCTACAATGTCCAGTACGGCACTGTCCGAACGAACGCGCCACTCATGGAGACTGCACGGACCTTGAGAGCTGGGAAAAACCTGCCCCGAAGCCTCCGATGGGGCAAGCTGCCCACACTCAGAGCGGGGGACCCAACGCAGCCACGCGGAGATCGTCTGCGCTGAGATATCGCCCCTGCCAGGGGAAGGGCAGGAACAGCGGGTCCAGCCAAGCCGGAACGGCTTTGCCCAGCGCAAGGAGACTCGCAGAGCCCGGACCGAGTCCTGATGGTGGGAGTACTGGGTCCAGGCAGGGCCCCCAAGGGGCACAGGGTCACCCTGGGGCCCTGGCCAAGGGGAGCCGATCTATGCCAAGAAAGTGGGGCTTGATAGGAGATGCACGGAGCCATTGGCCCTGTCCTGTAGACAGCCCAGGTCCACTGAGAGCGCGTGCAGCGCGTTGACTCCAGACGCTGTAGCAAAAGCCAGCGAGGAGCCAGTCCTCCTGGGTACATCCGCCCAACCGGCCAAGGTGGGGCTCGTAAGGAGACGCACGGAGCCATCGACCCTGTCCTGCAGACAGGCCAGGTCCACCGAGAGCACATGCAGCGCGCTGGCTCTGGACGCTGTAGCGCGAGCCAGCGAGGGGCCGGTCTTCCTGGTTACGTCCGCCCGGCCGGCCAAGGCGGGGCGCGTAAGGAGACATATGGAGCGGGTGCCCCCCTGCTTCTGGATGTACGCGACTGTCGCATTGTCGGACATGACCAGGACTTCCTGATGGAGAAGACGAGACTGCCAATGGTCGAGGGCCAACCAAACCACCTTCAGTTCCAGCCAATTGATGTGCCTGTCTGAGAGATCCGGAGGCCAAGGGCCCGTGGCGGAGGAAAAGTCCGGCAGAGGTGCTCGCCCCAACCCGACCGGCTGGCACCGGTGCAGAGGGAGAGCCGCGGCGGGGGAGAGGAGAGGGGGACCCCCGAGACAAGTCAGACGGGTGTTGCCCACCACTGGAGGTGGGCTCGGGTGAGCGGGAGGATAGGGACTGGAGCAGCGAGGTCGCGGGAGGATGGGCGCCAAAGGAGGCGGAGCTGGAGTGGGCGCAAGTAGAGCCGGCCCAGGGGCAAGAGATCTGCAGCTGCATTCATAAGGCCCAGCAGTTGCAACCAAACCCACGCTGGGACTACAACCGCGCTGGAAATCCGCAGGGCGAACGCCACCAACTTCGCGACACAAGCCTCCGGCAGTCACACGAGGTTGCAGTCGGGCCAGAACTCCATACCGAGATGCGCAAACCGGCAGGACGGAGAGCGATCGGATTTTTCTCCGTTGACCAGGAAGCCGAGTCGACGGAGAAGGATAAGAAACGCATCCCGATCTGCAGCGAGGGCGGCGGAGTCCTGGCTCCGGAGAAGCAGATCGTCCAAATAATTGGAGGTGGGGCTGGAGGACGTCTGACGTGCCTTGGCGACCACCGCGTCCACAATCTGGATAAACACCCAAGGGCTGAGGTTGAGGCCAAAGGGGAGAGCCCAAAACTGATAGACCATCCCGCAATAGGTAAAGCGCAGGAACCGCCAAGAGGCCGGGTGCACCGTGACATGTAGACAGGCGTCCGCCAGCTTGAGGCTGACGGCAAAGTCTACGGGGCGCACAATGGCCTTCAGGGCCCACGCCATCTCCATCCGAAACGGGGGAGCGGAGATGAAGCTGTTGAGGGCAGACAGGTCGATAATGGGGCGCCACCGGCCGCCGGGCTTCAGTACCAGGAAAATGAATTTTTCATTAAAATGCATTTTTTTGAAAAATACTTACCGATGGTATGACATTGTGGAAAAGCCCTTAGCTAGCCTAATTTTAGCCAAAATTTGGTTGTGTCCGTATAAGGGGGTGTTGGCAGGAGTGGAGCGCCATAGACCCGGTCATGGCCTGAATAGTCTCCCCTTATTCCCACCCGGTACGAGAATACCCGTCATCCCTCAGTTTAGTTCCTTAGCGCACTTGAGGCAAGCGGGGTAGGTGGGAGGGTCCTTCGAGTCATACCATCGGTAAGTATTTTTCAAAAAAATGCATTTTAATGAAAAATTCATTTGTTTTCTCAAAACACATTACCGATGGTATGACATTGTGGAATTCCGAAGAGGAGGTGGGTGCCGAAAAAACGCCCCTCCTGCCAACCGACCAACCCTCAGACCCGCTCTCCCGGAGCAAACTCCCGATAATTTTAGTTAAGATACCTGCGGCGCCTAGGGCGCCGGGAGGGAGTGTTGCTCTGTAGTGATGTCTCCCACCAGCGAGAGGTTCTGCCGCTGGGTGGAGAGGTCCCTCAGGTAGAAGCGGGCGCAAGTGGACTCTGCTCGCCCTCTCATAGCCGCCACAAAGTCCTTGACTGCACCGGTGCTGTCGAAGCGGGACTTGCGGTCAAGGCTCTGACCTCGTGCGCCTCGATGTTCAACATGTGGCTGCAACAGGTCGAGGTCCTGGAAGGCCGGGCGGAACACTCCCCGGAACCAGGAGGAGCAGGTCTGGGCTGAGATGTCACGTCTACCTGGGGACAAAGGGAGAAACAGGTGTGTGCGTCCTCTGCGCAAGCTTGGTCCGGCGCAGGCCCACACGTAAGGCTCTCACCAGTTCCTATTGTCTGGTCTACCGAGTGGAGTCTCGTAAGGGCGGAAAGTCATCAGCGGTATGACAGCCAAGGCGACCACTACTTGGCCCCGAAGGCTGGTAACGTTAGCAGTTGCACGGCGCCTTCTGTCCGTACCTGACAGCAACCCGTGTGTGACACCAGCGCGTACGTTCACTGGCCCTGGAAGAGGTGGCTAGGCCACATGTAAGGTTCTCACCGGGGCCTTAAGTCTGTTCTCCCGGGTGGAGTCCGTACACACGCAGGGCGAAACATCTGTCGCCGTCAGGGAGGCCGCCTCTTGTCCAGGAAGATGTTCAGGTAGCAGTAGCATGAAGCCGGTTGTCTGGCACTGCAAGCAATCTGGGTGTGTGGGCAGCGCGCGTAGTGTACTGACCCTGGAGGTAGAGTCAAGGACCGCCAGGAAGCACTTCTTCCTAGATACATCCGTCAAGCGCGTCATGTGCCGGGTTCTAAGGACGGGGTTGAGACCACGTAAGCCCCCATGGTAGATCACTCTTGGCCCACGCGAAGCAGTGATGGGCATCCAGACCGAAGAGAGCCTCCGAAATGCAAGGTCTTACAGCCACCCGGGTCTAATGAGCGTAATCACCTTTGGTATCAGTTTCAGCCCACTTAATCAAATTTCAAACACAAACGACTTTGAATTTCCAAAAACTACAGTAGCTCGCTTGAGCTTGCCCTTAGCACCACGTGACTGTTCTGTGTTTATGTACAGTGTGTGAGTGAATGCGCGTGTTTCACGTGAGTGTGCTTGTTGGGTTCAGTTCGCGGCGGCGCTTTGAGCCGATTTTCAATTGGGATAAAGCGCCTATTTAATGCGCTTATTATTATATTATTATAGGTGTCGGCGATCATGGTTAGATAGTCCCGAACAGTGAAAGGAGACCGTCCCTGGGCGTTGAATAGCCCGAGGAAGCATTCCGTCAGCTGGGGCTTCGCCAAGTCCGGAGGGAAAGAAGGCTGTCGTCAGTCCCGTCACCCAGCGCTCGTCGTCTTCCCTCGCAACTCGAACGGTTGAGGGTCTGCGGGTTGTCTCGGTAGCATCCATGGCCGCCCTAGGGAAGCCTCTGTGGTAGAGGGCTTGCTGCACAATCTCCAGGTGTGTCGGAAGAGTTCAGGGCCCGGTTGTTATGGCGGCTGTTCCAGTTGCTAGAGCCTCGTGCGAGTAGTGGAGAGCTGCAGAGGGGGGGCATGTGGTAACGAGCTGACCTCGACTGGTGAAGAGACAAGCGCCCCCAAGCCAGGAAAACGCCCACCTACCTCCGCAAACCTGCAACAAAGGGAATGTCGGACAACCACGCGTATAACGCAGCATTCAATCTCGATGCGAGCAGTGAAGTTAAAAGATCTGGCCACAGCGACGCCTCCCCGCGCCGCCGGTCTCAAGCGCACTAGCATCTCCCAAAATTACACCCTCCTTCTCCAAGCAGAAGAGGTGTCAGGTTGAACGGCGATCCCCTAGCATGTCATGAGTCCTAAGCGAACTGAAGAAGGTAATGATAGTCGCTGCTAGTCTGCCCTGCTCCCGTCCTACTGGGAGTCCCACTCGAACAGGACGACCACGCACTCCATCCTCGACGGGATCCATGCGAAGAAACACGTAGTACCTGTCCTGTAGCGTAGGCAGCCTAGTCGACGGCGAAGAGGGCAGAATCCCAGCCTACCGCCCGGCTTGCCAACTGGTTAGGACTTCGAACATCGAGTTGTCCCAAAGTCCTGGAGACGCACCGCTGCTCTCAAGTCTTTGTCTAGCATCTGGCAAGATGTCGAGGCACTTGTGTCGAGTCGATAGAACGAAGACCGTGCACCATATCCACCGACTAGTGTACGAGAAGAGTCGACCATACTGCCGCGGAACTGAGCTCCAACCACCTCTCGGGAACTAATTTTGCCAAGCTGTCGTCACGTCTAACTCCCGGTACGTGCGCCCCCGGCCGCAGGATCTCCAGTGCCGAGCGGGTAACTTCACAAGGAGCTATCGAGGGCAAGTCCATCTGCTCCAGTCAGGCGCCGCAGCATGCCGGAACTCCAAGTCGTCTCCACCCAGGCAAACGAACGCTTCCGCTAGGTCCCGAAGCTGTCATCTTAGAAGAAGAAGACCGTAGTGCTTGGTCGCCGCTGACCACGGCTAGGCCAATGCGAAGTGGAGGGTAGCACCCCGCCGGAAGAAGGATACGCCGAGCCGAGAACTCGTCTCAGCAGGGGCTTAATCTGAACTGTGTGCGCTACCCCCGATGTAGACCGAAGTCGGCCCCTGCAGTGAGGTCGGTCGGACCAGTCCTCAACCCGCGCTGACCTCTATGAAGGTAGACTGCTACTTGGTAGTCATCAATCGCACGCCTGGAGAAAGCTGCCACTGACGTTCCCGGGACTGTGTCGTCGGCGTCACAAAACGTCGCCTCCGTCCCTCGGATGTAAGCCACAAATCCGGTGCAGCAGAAGAACTGCGCCTCCGCAGAAGAGTGGTCCCTGCCAAAACTGTCCGACGGTCTGCGATGACCGCGTGCCTGTCCTGCATCAATGTTCCTGGAAGACTGCTACATCCAGCGGTGTAAGCAGCGTGTATCGGCAGTGCCAGAGTCCTTGTTAGGCTCCTTGTCGGTCTGCCAGGGGGGCCAGGGAAGTTGTCCATCGCGCGGTGCCCTGCGTGGCCGACTCTTCAACGCGGTAGGCCGCGAGAAAGTGTGCAGGACGGTACCCCGAATCATCAGATCACAGGCTGTAGCCGCAGCGAAGCGGTGGCAGCGGAAGAGAAGTAGGATCACAAAGTTGAAGCCACCAGTGCCTCCCCCGGCGCCCTGAAGCGGAGACAGAAGCCGGCGACAAGAATCCGGCACCCGAACGGATGAGGAAGGGACTTGAAATGCTTGGACGCGATGAGGGGACCTGCTTCGTCTAAAGCCCGAGGAGGCTCCCTCCTCTATCTCCACGCAGAAGGCGGCGAATCCAAGATCTCTCGGAACCGCGAGCGTAGCGACGTGGAGTAGCTATCATCGCCCAGCCACGGCGAACGACGTCCTCTGGAATCAAGCGGAAAGTCGTCTGTCTCGCACGCAGGAGAAGGGATGTCTAACTGCTCCGAAGTCCGGGGGACCCCGGGCGGCGGCGATCCCACGAAGGTGGACCCAGCACTTGGAAGGGACAGCGTAGCCTCAGAGGGCCGGTCCCACGAACTCGAACGGCGACGAAGATACTTCGGAGCGCCTGTCTTCCCGATGTGTAGCGACCCAACGGAACTGGGACGTCGTCTCCTGATCCTCTCGTACCCCTGGTCTCTGTGTAGTGAGCACATGCTTCCGAAGTCAGGCGAACTGAAAGATTGTGACCTATTGCCGGGAACGGAATCCCATCGTGAAGTCGTCTCTCTGCACTGCATGTAGAGCGGGCTCTCGTCTGCACGGTCGGGGCGAGGCGTGGCCCAACATCACTGAGCCGGGATCTTGTCGTGTGAAGTGCAGCGGTCCTGTAGCACTTGCGGTTGCCGCAAGCCGTAGAAAGTGCCGGTGTAACCACGACGGGAGATGGCGCCAACGCGTGTATAGCCCGGGCGAGGGCGCCCCAAATAATCATAATCATAATACAAAATTAATTAATTAATGCTTATTGAAAGAGCTTTATGTGATTGTAATTGCCCTTTCAGGGATAAATCAAGGTATTTGCATTAAATTGAACTATGAGAGTCAGAATACCACTCTGTGTCTCATCTCCATTTTCTCAAAACTGAAGTAATCGGTTCAGTGGTTCCAGGGTTATAGCCCCTTTAAGGATAAGAGGTGTTGCGCCCCAGCGGTCTGGCGAAACCGCTGCGCAGCTGGGAATGCAACATTTTAACACCTGTGGCAAAAGGGTTAAAACGCCTAGCTTGAAAGAAAGGCACTAGGTGCCCTAAAACGACAACAAACGAATCCCAATCTTGCACGCTACCGCGCAATATATGCTCTCACAACCCAGTCGTCACTGACCTGAGGCCGAGCTGTCGTCTCTAGGGCAGTACCCGCCGTCAGTGGGTCTGGGCGTGCCTCTCCGTTCGTCACGGTAAGGGGAACCTTAGGAGGGCCCTCCGCGTTAGTATGCGACAGTAGCTAACTGGCCCGTGACGTCATTGTCCCGGCGGGAGTGGACGAGTCTCGTGGCAAACCGTGCGACTCCCAGTACGTGGCCGCTTCTGCATGTCGCCTTGGCCCCACAGAACTGGTCCGCCGTAAGCAGTCTCTGCGTGTATCAGTGTAACCACTCGAGTCCGAAGGGTTACCCGCCTGAGAGCGGTAGCGGCGACCAGAAACCCGACGAGGCGACGGCCGTCGTCTCTCCGGGTTGCGTCTTGATAGTGGGTTGGGTCTACTGAACTAACACAGTGGAAGAGATCGGAATGTCTCCACTAACCTGTGATCTAGGCGAGGATCGAGCCCTGGCATCTGGTTCGTCCGTCCGTCGTGTTTCCACTCTGGGCTGTCGGAGGGTGGAAGAGTGGTCATCTCTCGAGGCCGTGTCCCGGTGAAACGAGTCTCGTGTGTCACCGCGTGACTACTTGTACGTGGTCGTTCCCGCCTGTCATGTCTGCGATCCGCCATGTGTGTCTGGACTGGTAGCGTCGTAGATTTGGTTGCCGACGCCAGTCCGGGGGAAGGATCCTGTTGTCTGCCTCCTCCAGAGGCGTACAGACTGTAATCCCTTCCGCTGACATGGGTTCGGGCTCCGGTCTCATGGTCGCCACGGTAAGGGTAACCTCAGTGGGGCCCTCCGCGATAGTATGCGACTTGCCAGCTTTCTTTGTTCGGGACGCCTTAGCCACTGGTACCGGCTTGGTTCCCGTCTTGGTACTCCGCACCAGGTCTGTCAGTCGTTCCCTGACAGGAGTCGGTCGTTCTCGGCGGTAAAAGCCCCACAGCTGCGACCATCTTTCTTCCAGCCATGGGGCGCACACCACACACGTATTGTTCGAATCGCAACCAGCACAGGGTAGGCAGACTGCATGCACGTCCGATGGCCACTGAAAGTCGCCACACAACGTGCCGGTACGAACCTGGTATCTGTAACAAGAGGGTACAATGAAGAAACGAGCGAGCGTGGCCTCCGAGGTCACGCAAAATAAAAACGCGCGCGATGACGAAACGAACCTCATCGAATTCGAAAGAGTACAGCGCGTGCCTACGCTCGGCGCTCCTTCCCACCCTAGAGCGCCGGTCGAGGGCATTCACCGAGATATTACCTGTCCATGGCGACAAACGGTAGCAAACCCACGTCTCAGTCTCCACCGAAGTGGACCCACTGTCCGCCGGTTGCAGAAACTCGTCGCCAGTCACGACCGGCCAGGCTCCGAAGTCTCGTCACAGCGCCAGTCGAGTGAGCTCGAAGTCCCAAAGCTAACTCGTCGGCAAGAGAGTCCCCAAGTCGACGACAGAGAACCGGCCCAGCAGAGAGCACAAGCAGTCCCAACCGACTCAAGCTCCACAGTACACAAGTTCCAAGTACAAAGTCCAAGCTCACAACCACCAAGGTCAGAAGACCGGTCCAAGATCAAACGCAGAGCACGAACAGACACAACCTTCCTAGTGCTAGCTAAGAACTAAACTGAGGGATGACGGGTATTCTCGTACCGGGTGGGAATAAGGGGAGACTATTCAGGCCATGACCGGGTCTATGGCGCTCCACTCCTGCCAACACCCCCTTATACGGACACAACCAAATTTTGGCTAAAATTAGGCTAGCTAAGGGCTTTTCCACAATGTCATACCATCGGTAATGTGTTTTGAGAAAACAAATATATTTTTCTCTAAAATGTATTTTCGAAAAATACTTACCGATGGCATTACTGATAGCAAGAGATACTTAGCCTACCCAATTTCAGCCTAAGCTTCTGTTGTGTACGCTACGCAACCTGGAAGGCCACTTAAGAGTCGTTACCAAGGACTCCGGGTGGCCTCCCCTGTCTCCCCATCCGGTCATGCGCATAGCTTTCCCGCCAGTTTTTAACTTAGCTGACAGGCGGCAAGCGGGGCAGGAGGGAGGGACCTTTGAGTAATGCCATCGGTAAGTAATTTTCGAAAAAATACATTTTAGAGAAAAATATATTTGTTTACTCAAAACTCTTACCGGTGGCATTACTGATAGCAAGAATATCGAATAGGAGGAGGGAGCCGCCCCCTAAATCTGCTGTAGCATAAATCAACAAAAATGGCGTATCCTACAAGACACCATTGAGGTCCCCCCCCCAAGCGCTCGCTCCCGACAATTTCAGCTAAGTAATACCTAGTGCACCAGAGGCGCCTGGAGGGAGTGTTGCGCTGCCGAGATGTCCCCAACCAGGGCCAGGTTGTTTCGCTGCCCTGCCATGTCCCATAGGTAGAAGCGGGCGAAGGTAGACTCGGCCCGCCAGCCCACGGCCTCCACAATGTCCTTGACAGCACAGTTGTGGTCAAAGGCAATGCTAGCTGCCACTGCACACACCTCGTGGGCCCGAATTCACATCTTTTTTGCACCCTCTGTGGAGAGATCCTTGTACGCCGATCGTATGACCCATCGGAGCCAAGATGAGATCGTCTGCGCTGAGATATCACTTCTGCCCGGAGCCAATGGCAGGAATAGGTGCGAGCGCCCTTGTCTGAGTGATTTAGTTCTGCGCAGGTAAATTCTTAGTGCCCGAACGGGGTCCTTTTGACGGGACTCTCTGGACTGGTCTACTCCTTTAAGCGAGCGTACGGTCAGCACCTGGGGTGCAGATGAGGGGAGCCTATTTTGGGCCAAGAAGGTGGGGTCGGTTAGGAGCTGTACTGAACCATCGGTCCTGAACTGGAGACAAGACGGTCGTACTGAGAGGGCGTGTAATTCGCTGACCCTGGAAGCTGTGGCGAGGGCGAGAAGGAAGCAAGTCTTTCTAGACAGGTCTCAGAGCCGTGCCACGGGCAGGCGGCTCGAAGCAGAGTTGAGCCAGGTTAAGACCCAAGACAAGTCTCAGCGGGGAATGAGCGCGCGGGAAACTGGTCGCTGAAGGTCAAGGTGGGCCATAAGGTCTGCGAGGTCCCTGTTAGCACCCGGGTCTGGTCTAAGTGTCGATAGGTGTCTGCTATCATTGCGAGGTAGCCTCTGATGGTGATGGGGGCCAGATTCTGATGGGTGAAGAGCCACAGAAAGAAGTCGGCCAGTTGAGGGGTGGTCAGGTCTGTAGGGGGAAGTCGTGCCTCTGTGCACCAGGTTTGGAAGACCCTCCATTTTCCCTCGTAGACGTTTCTGGTAGAGGATCTGCGAGCCATTGCGATTGCTTCCACTGCCATATGCGAGAAACCTCTAGCTGTGAGGGCGTGCCGGACAACCTCCAAGCGTGTAGACAAAGCCGCTCTGGGCACGGATGAAAGAGCTGTTGTCGTGGCTGCTTGAGCATCGTGCGCGGAGTAGGGAGTGGTAGGGGGGGATCCGTGGCAAGGCTCAGGAGGTCGGTGGTCCAAGACTTGGTCCAACTGAACGATGCCACAAGCAGTAGAATCGCGTGTGTGCCCTGGAGCTTCTGGAGTACCTTGGGTACTAGAACTGACAGGGGAAAAGCATATGCTATTAGGCCGTCCCAAGGAATGGAGAGTGCATCCACCGCCCAGGCCATAGGGTCCAGAACGGGAGAGACGAAGAGTTGAAGTTGTCTGTTCCACCTCATGGCAAAGAGGTCAATCATGGGGGTCTCCCAGTGTGCGCAGATGAGCTTGAATATGTCTGGGTGTAGAGTCCACTCCGTGTGGAGAAGTTGACCGCGGCGAGAGAGGGAGTCCGCGAGAACGTTGAGGTGTCCCGGGATGTGCCGTGTCCGAAGTGTGATGCCGCGATCCCTGCACCACAGGAGGATCTGGTACAAGAGCATGCAGAGGGAGGGGGGGCGCGTCCCGCCCTGGTTCTGTATGTAGGCTATGACCGTCGAGTTGTTGGATAGCACAAGGATCTCCTGGTGAACAATGCGGTCTTCCCATGCGGCGAGTGCTAGTCGGACTGCCTTCAACTCCAGCCAGTTGATGTGTTTGTCTGCGTGATCCCTTGGCCATGTGCCCAAGGCCATGACGAAGTCCGGTAGCAGGTGTGCTCCCCAGCCAGAGAGGCTTGCGTCCGTGCATATGGAGAGTTGGGGCAGAGGGTAGTAAAGCGGAATCCCCGATGCTAGCCAGGACCGGTCTGTCCACCATTGGAGGTGAGGCCTGACCAAGGGGGACACTGGGATCAGGGCTGTCAGATCGCCGGAGGATGGGCGCCAGTGGAGGAGTAGATGTAATTGGATCGGCCGACAGTAAAGCCTGCCAAGGGGCAGGTCCGCCGCTGCGTTCATGAGTCCCAGCAGTTGCAGCCATACCCGGGCGGGTAGTGTGTCCGAGCGAACTATGTAGAGTGCCAGGTCTGCTATCTTTTGAATCCGATCCTCTGGAAGCCGTACCTGGTTGAGGTCCATAAGGAAAAGCATGCCCAGGTGAGTGAATCTGCGAGAAGGCATGAGGTCCGACTTGCCCGAGTTGATGAGAAAACCTAGTTGGTGGAGAAGGGTCAGTAACGAGTTCCTGTCTTCCTCTAGGGCTTGTGCAACTTGGTTCCGGAGGAGCAAGTCGTTCAAGTAGTTGGAAGTCGGGCTCGAGGCCATCTGTCTGAACCTGGCAATCACCCTGTCGACAATCCTGGTGAAAACCCACGGGCTGAGGTTGAGGCCGAAGGGGAGCGTCCGGAATTGGTACACCACTCCTCGGAAGGCGAAACGCAGGTACCGGCGCGAGGCCGGGTGAACAGGAACATGTAGATATGCGTCCACAAAGTCGAGGCTTATCGCGAAGTCCCGGGGCTGTACAGCTGCTCTCAGAGCTCTGGTTGTTTCCATTCGGAAGTGAGGAGCTGAAATGTAAAGGTTCAGCGCTGACAGGTCTATGACAGGGCGCCACCTTCCATCGGGCTTGGGTACAACGAAGAGCCGGCTGTAAAAGGCCGGAGAGTCGTGACATGCCACCACTTCTGTGGCCTCTTTTTGGAGAAGGGAAATGATTTCGCCGTAGAGGGCTTGTGCTTTGTGCTGATCGCCTGGGACACGTGTCCAGATGGGAGAGAGTCGTAAAGGCAGGGGAGATAGGAAGGAGATCCGTACGCCCTCCATTACGGTTGAGAGAATCTAAGGGTCGTCCTGGAACATCCGGTGCCATGCGGCACTGTGATGTGCCAGCCTCCCGCTGACTGGAGACCCTGTAGGGATCGGCGGGGGCAAGAGGGGAAAGTCAGCGAGCCCGGCCGCGCCCGGGTCTTTGGGCGCCTCTGGACCCGGCTGGGGGAAGGGGGGGGGGGGTGAGGGGGGATGGGGAAGGTGCGCAGCCACGAGGGAGGGAGACGAGCGGCACCGCGTCCCCGAGGACGGGTGGGGGGGGGTCTGAAGGACCGCAGGGCGCGACCCACGGCCCTGCAGGCCGAAAGAAAGCGAGAGGAAGAATGGACGGCAGGGCTGGGCCAAAGATCCTTAGAAGACTCCTTAACGGTCTGCCAGGTCGGCCCGAAAAGGGGTCCCCCTAAAGGAGCCTGGCGTAGCTGGGTTTCCCTGAGGGTGGTAAGGAGTTGCAGAGAGATAGAATGGCGTCTCGACGCATCAAATCGCAATTGGCAGCTGCTGCCATGGAGTTGGCCGAAGAATGAAAAGCCGCCCGATTGGCCGCTACTAGAACCGTATGAATGTTGCGCAGGAGAGGCGAGACCGAAAGGTCCCCGGTGTCTTTGAGACATCTAATTAGTGATTGTGTAGCCAACTCGAGGAAACCTGCGCAGGCCAAGGAATTACGAACCAGAGTCGCTGTCTTTTTCAGTCCACAGGGGCCTTGTGCCCGTTGTCCTGCCTGAGCTCCTACCTGGGACATTGCTGCTGTGTCTATCGCCGGCAGGGAACAGGAGAAAGTCTGTGAGTGTCCTGCGTACCATTGTTGGCGAAAATGGATATCCATCCCGGCTGGCCACCTTGTGTCCGAAAAGAAGCCCTGATCTCCGAAGGTGTCCTGTAGGAGATGTGCCAAGAATTACTCCGCAAGGTCCCAAAAACCCATGGGCTGAGGGAGGGTTTTGAGGCGCTTAGTTTGCCGTAGTGTGTCTATCATGGCTGCAGCCTTTCTCTTTAGGGCAGGCCTCTGGGGGAAGGAAGGATGCAATAAGCTTAGATGCTTCCGAGAGGTAGCGGAGTGTCTGAGCTGACGTGGCCATGATTATCAAAGCAGGCGACAAAGAAGATCTCCCACTGGGGGACGCTGAGCGATGAAAATCCATGCCGATGGCCAACAAAGAGGACTCGGGGTGGAGACAAAGCCTCGTCGTCGTCCCATGAAGAGGGAGGAGGTGAAAATCGAGCTGTATGAGAGGAGTGATGTGAGGAGACTGGAGAGGGGAGGTTCCTGTGGTTAGAGGAATTGGGGGGGGGGAGGGTGGGGGGGGTGAAGTTGGGGAGAGGCGGGGGGGAAGTCTCAGCGGAATCCGAAGAGCGGGAGTTCAGAAGCCTGGGTTGAGACGACCGAGTCCGAGAATCCGAACAGTGTCTGGAGATCCGTCAGGAAGATCGCCTGCGTGGGAAAGTTAATAAGGAGTGTTGGTCCGTTGGAGGAGAAAGGCTTTGCAAATGTCGCGTACCTCTGGGTCGGTAGGTAGAAGAGCTGGAACGGGGTGGGGAGTGTTCGTGTCATGACTGGAGGCTAACTCGGTCTCAGCGATTGAGGCAGACATATGTTCTCGTAGTAGATGCCGAGGCCTGGACACGACGCTTGTCCGGTCGGAGGCAGACAGGCCGAGATTTTTCTCAGAGCATGGAATTACTCGTACTAAAAAAAGAGGAAAACCCCTTTTCACTAGGGGGGTCCCCCCCCCCCCCCCCCCCCCCCCCCCCCCCCCCGAAAAATTTACATTAAAATTTGTGCAATCTGGTGCATTTTAGAGAGAAACTGAGCAGTTTAACCACCTAAAAATCTTGCTTTTTTTTCTTATTTTTGGCGTGCACTTTTTATTTTTTGTGTCAAAGGTTTAAAAGTTATACTAAAACTTAAAGTATTCAACAAAATATTTATATCCAAATGCTTATTCAAAATACATCTGAATGTCTTTCCATTTTTTTTTTTAATTTGAGTTTAATTATATAATATACTTTCTTTAATAATCTCTGCTTAATCAGCTGTAAGTATGGATTCCTTTTATCTCTTATTTAATACTATGTACCATGGTCACTGAACTGGAGAAAGGTTATATAGATTTTTCAACATAATTTCATCAAACTTTACTGGAAAAAAATACATTGTAATAAATTTATTCACCATCAAGAGTAAGATTTCGAATGGCACTGCTTTTAGCTTTCTTGTGTTTCGCTGTAGACACGTGAGCATCAAGTGCTACGCGGCCGCGTAGTTAATATCAACTCTGCGCAGTTCGCGGCAATACGCCTGCCCACAGGCCGCTAACTTGCGAATACACTGAGCGCGGAGCTCGTCGTTTACGCTTTTCTCGAGCCAAGTCCATCTCCAAATATTCTTGGCTCCAGAATCGTCTGACGTCTATTCTGTCTCCGCGTTTAAGTATTTTCTCTTCGCCATATTTTGACCAGACTACGACTCCAATGAAGACCGGAAGCGACCTGTGCGAGCTAAAGCTAACGCCTCGCTCAATTTTGAATATGCGATTTGGGGATATCCGCCACATAAAGATCGCGAAACACGGTATTGGAATAGTGACTTTACGATTTTGTTTTCGGCGGAAATTTTTATTTTCGGTGGAATGGCAGCTTCATTTAAGCGGAAATCCGCCAAAAAGAGGAAAATTCCATGCTCTGTTTTCTGTGTAGTGGTCCCGAGATCGTGAGACCTGGACTCGACGCTCGTCCGGTCGGCGGCCGACAGGTCTTTCCTTGCAAGGAAGTCGTATTCCGGGAGCCTGGACATGACGCTCATCCGGTCGGTGGCCGACAGGCCTCCCGGTCTCCATGGGATGATCTCGGGAACTAAAAGCCTGGACTCGACGCTGGTCCGGTCGGAGGCCGACAGGTTCTTCCCTCCGAATGTGACTAGGGAGCACATCCCTTCAGCCGCTGCCAGATAAATGACTCACCGGAAGGTGCTGTTGGGCTCCTCGTGCCTGGTCATGACGGGGGGCCAAGTCCCGTCTGTGTCTTTGGTGGTCACGCGTTTTTTTTCCCCACTGTACAAGACACTGGCAAGATGCGGCGTGGAGGTAGGTTCATAATATCTGAGGTAACTCGTCTCTGTGGTCCGAGGACGGCAGAGGCAGAGGTAGGGAGATGTGGATCTTTGACCTGGCCTGACCTTTCTCTATTGTAGAAGGCCCAAAGCTGTGACCATAGTTCTTCAACCCAAGTAGCGCAGATAACACGAGCGCCCCGAGGAGCAGCCCGCACACAGAAGGCAAACCGTGTGGGTATCCGTAGGCTACTTGAATTGGCCACAGTTGGTGCAGGTCATGATGTGTGCACTGTAACAGAAAGCAAAAAATAGTGCTGTCGTGTGTAACAGAAAACAAACAATGTTGCTGCCATGCTTGCGCGAGGCCTATGGAAAAGGCCACGTGTTCATGATGGTCTACAAAGTAATAGACCGTAATATGAGCAAATAATAATAATGCTGCCGTGCATAATCAAAAACAAATAATGATAATAATAAAATAATGCGGCCGCGTGCGCGGCCTAAGTTCTGGAAAGATGATAGGTGTAACTGCAATAGACAGCAAGAGCTGTCGCCGTACGCGTGTGAGGCCTGTGGAAGACGCCACGATCACGACCGGCGGCCTTGCGCTACTCGGTCAATGCCACCGCCCAGTGAAATCACCGACTGAGAGGCATCAAGAGAGGCAATACATTCACCAAAAACCGCTAGAGGAAAACGGAAGATTCCATGCCTAAACGAAACGTAATAATTACCACGTGCGCTCGACCGGAAGCCGGTCATGTACCAGGTTGATGCCGTAGCCTGCCAATTTACCGGCTGATAGGCATTAATCGAGGCCTTACCTTGCCATCACCCACACTGTTACAAACAATTTGAAGCTTCCTAGAAAACACCAATACGAAAAGCCACCGAAGAAAACCCTGTACACAGTCGAAGCGTAGCGTAGGCTGAAACACGTCCATACTTTACCAGCAAAGTAATAAAAACTGGCGGGAAAGCTATGCGCATGACCGGATGGGGAGACAGGGGAGGCCACCTGGAGTCCTTGGTAACGACTCTATAAGTGGCCTTCCAGGTTGCATAGCGTACACAACGGAAGCTTAGGCTGAAATTGGGTAGGCTAAGTATCCCTTGCTATCAGTAATGCCATCGGTAAGAGTTTTGAGTAAACAAAGGCGGCTGTAAAAGGATGGGGAATCGTGCTGCGTGACCACCTCCGATAAGGACTTGAGAAGCAAGGCTTGTGATCTCATCCCGTAAGGCATCCACCATGTGCTGGTCGGCCGGGACCCGCGTCCAGACAGGAGTCCGGCAAAGAGGAAGGGGGCGCCGGAAGGAAATCCGCAGCCTCTCCGAAACTGTAGTGAGCACCCAAGGGTTGTCCGGCAGCAGCGACCGCCACTCATTGCTGTGCAGGGCCAGCCGCCCACTGAATGGGGGCTCTGGGGAGGTCGGAGGAAGGGAGAGAGTCAGCGGGCCCTGCCCTGCCCAGCTCTGCGGGCGGGCCGGGACCAGGCGAGGGCAGCGGGCGCAGGGGCTCGAGGCAGATGGCCAGGACTCCTTAGAAGCTTCCTGCACGGCCTGCCAGGTGGGGCCAAAGAGAAGGGGACCACCGATCGACACACGGCGGAGCTGGAGCTGGGAGTGGGCACTGATCCAGCAGGGCACCCCGGCGCATATGGTCACAGTTCGCGGCCGCGACGAGGGCGTTTGTGGAAGCGTGGTAAGCCGCTCGGTTGGTTGCGACCGCCAGGGCTTGGATATCACTCTGGGGATCCACGTCCGGGCGCTCTAGAGACTCCTCGATGCAGTAGAACATGGCCTGTGTTGCTAGTTCCCCAAAAATCCAGGCGAGGGAGTTATGGACCAAGGTCGCCGTGTTGTTGAACCCGCAGGGGGTGCTACGCCGAAGGGCTCGCTGACCCCCAAGCAACGTCTCAGCGGCCGGGTCCACCGGAGGTAGCAGGCAGACAAATGACTGGGAGTGTCCTGCATACCAGTCTTGCCGGAACCGGATATCAATGCCTGCCAGCCAGCGCGCGTCAGAGAAGAAACCCCTTTCCGAAGACCAACCCTGCTGGAGCTGGGCGTTGAACGCATCCGTCAGATCCCGAAAGCCGGGGGGCTGAGCGAGAGACTTGAACTTCTTAGTTAGGTGTAGCACGTCCACCAGGGCGGAAGCCTTCCTCTTCACCGGCGGGGATGGGGGACAGACGTCCGGAGGCAGGAACCGCGCGAGAAGCTTCCGAGCCCACAAGAGGGGAGGCCGCAGGGGAAAGGCCGCGCGAGGAAGAGGGAGACCGAACACTGCCACGAAACCGAGAATCCGGGGACGCGGAACGGCCCGAGCGGGTAGGGTCAGGCGAGAGAAGAGCAGAAGCCGAGTCATCCGGGTGGAGCTGAAGAGCGTCGGTGTCCACGGGGGCAGGCCTCACGAAAGGGGAGCGCAGGGGGGGATTGGAGGACGTCCAATCCCGGCTACGGTGGAGCACAAGGTGGGGACTGACGACACTAGCAGAGTCAAGCCCACCGTGGCGGTGCTTATCCTGGGACACTGACCTGTCCTGAAGACAGTGAGGGTCCCGCAGGTGGCTGGCCACGGCACCACGTTGTAGCGTGGAGGAGCGCCGTAAGTCTCGGGAAGAAGGCCTGCGCTGTAGTGCAGCTGGGTCCCGACGCTCGCCGACATCTGTCCTGGTCTGTAGACCGGCAGGGTGCCCTTGGTCTCGGGGTGCCGACCTGTGCTGTAGCCAGTGTGGGTCCCGCTGAACGCTGGCATCCGCGCTGTCCTGAAGACAGGCCTGGTGCGAGCAATCTCGGGGAGCCGAGCGGGGCCTAGGGGCCGAGCGGACCAGGGAGCGAGACACAGAGACCGAGGAGGAGCGAGAGTGATGAAGCGAGCATACCGTAGAACGGACCAATGGTCGGTAGTCTGGACGCAATGAGCGCCGTGAAAAGTCTCCGCAGCCCAGCGAAGCGGGGGGTGGGCAAGGTCGTGAGGCCTAAGACAGGCACGGCAAGCCGCGCATGGCGGGAGGCGAGCCCCATGATGTCCAAAGTCGCCCGCCAAGGGGACGGGGAGGCCGCCGGTCGGTGGGTTTCCCGGGAGGCAGATGGGCGGACACGCCAGTAAAACTCCCTCAACTTGGACCTTCTTCCTTCCACAAAGCGCATCTCTTGCACGCCCGTGCAGAGGAGCAGCCCGAGCAAGGGAGGCACAAGGTGTTGGTGTCCGTATGCCACCGAAATCCTTTACACCTACGGCAGGTACATAACTGCGTGCTGTAACAGAAAACAAAGCGCATAAAAGATAACGGCACGTGGCCCAAGGAACAACGGGCCACGTGAGCGAAACTCACGACCGGTGCCGCAAAGGGTCACCTGCGGACGAACCAGCCGTTATCCGAGGAATGCGACGGCCGGTCAGGAACCTGGCCGGCCGAGGCATGCCCCGAGACCTTACCTGGCCACATCCCAAGCGATGGAAGGCAAGCGAGGAGAAACACCGACTCAGGGCCCCCCGGCAGACCGCTACACCAACCACAGGAAGTCCAAGCGGAAGCACAAAGCACCACATAAACCAGGCAAGCACACGAAGGCACCAGAAGGCACAAGTATCACAGGGTAGTCCTAGGTGAGTCCAAGGTAATCCAAGGCTGAGCGCGAGCAGGAACAACCTGCCACTACAAAGCTAAGCGTTTGACTGGCGTGGCACCACTGCACACGTACCCAGATGGGGAGGGGAAGCTACTCAGGGTGTCTTGGTAACAGCGCCCTAGAGTCGCCTCCCTGGTTGTGTATGTATACACAACAGATTCTTAGGCTGAAATCGTTAAGTGAAGTGTATCTTCCGCATATTAATGCCATCGGTAATGTATTTTGAGGAAACAAACATAGTTTTCCAAACGCTGTATCAGAGCACACTAAATAATTAACACAATGACCCCCAAGGTCGCCATCCCCAAATCTGGGAGTCGTTCTCCAGTGAATATATTACAACTTACAGTCCTGGAAACAAATTGCCCATGACAGTTCAAGGGCGGTACCAGAACAGCTTGGCGCATACTCGCACCAAGCTATTCTTGTACCACCCTTGAAATATCATGGGCGATCCACATCCTGTTGTAGAGTGTTAGAAATGGTTGGATTAACCCATTTGACCCCACAGCCGCATTTCCCAAATTTTAGAGGTTTATCATCTAATGACTATGTACCCCATTTAAGGAGATGGATCGACCATGATAATTCAAGGGTAGTGCCAGATTAGCTTGGCGCCTGATGGTGCCAAGCTAATCTGGCACTACCTTTGAATTATTACGGTCGATCCAGCTCCAACTGTAGGACGTTGGGACTAAATGGGTTAATAAAACAAAACAGAATGAACTTCCTTGTGCATGCAGCCTCTGGTACTGTTTACAGGCACTGCGTAATATGCAAAGGGTTGAAGTAATATCCACTTGTAATATTCTCAAAATAAACAATATGAACAACCATCATAACAGACTCACAATCTCCGACAGGGTCAGGAGGGCCAATGCTTGTTCCTGCAAGCTTGCCACCTGTCCACCCTCGCTGCAGAGCAGGTAACTTGAATCTGCGGAACTGCCCACCACTGTCACGTGCTTCCCGAATCTTGCTTTGGAGGTCTGGGTTGGCCGGCAACTGTTTGATTGAAATCATCTCTCGGCCTTTGACAACTGCTGTGTTCAAGCCAGGCCATACCATGTTCTTTTTACCTGTACAGTACGAGAAAAATGGCAACATAGAATTCACCAATTCAGCTCTGACATTACAACAGGATATGAAAGGACCATGATAACTTACAGGTGGTGCTAGAACAGCTTGGCACCTTGATATGCCAAGCTCCCCTTGAACTGTAATGTGATTACTCTCAAATCTGGGAATTAAGACTTAAGGACTTGATGTTTTATATACAAATCACTGTACAACTGAGCAAACATAACATATCTCTTCTTCACAATCAAGTACGATGAAATAAGGTAGATGTTACTTTACACAAAGCAATGTCAAATTCTTATGCATGATACAAGTTAAAACTCATCATATGCATCCATAATACATAGGCGTCACCTATTCCAATTGTTTGCCCTTTGTTTAGGTCCATTTTCCTGAATTTTCCACCCCGTTTTCCTCGTCCCTTCTTCTTTCCAGCATTACTGACACCATAAACACCTCCCCAAAGCTGGTCTGCTGTCACTACAAACAAAGAAAAAAACAACAACATGAACCTGAAAGAATGCAAGACTGAAAGTGACTTCAGCAGATGCAGATGAATATCACATGTATATATTATATGTTACCTATGTGTCTTAAGAGACTATAACATCAAAATTTCAATCCTTCATGTATGCTCTTGCCATTACACAGGAAATACCTGCATATAGAGCAGAATCATGAACTCAAATAAATTTGGTTTTAGTCACAAAGTGACTACAATCAAATTATTAACTCCTCAAAGTGGATAGTGTTCTTACATCACATAGTGGAAAAATGTATACTGATGTCATCATGATGCATCAACTGACCAAACTTAAGAGCCTGTATTAATATCCCAAAGTGTACAATGTTCACCTTGCCCTTGTGGCTTTATAGGTCAACGCATTCTCATGATCACTGAAGTGTCCAATGTACCTTCGCTAATGCCTCTGATGTCTAGTTCAGACACTTCATGAAGCACAACTTAAATATTATTAAGACTAGGTACTCCAAAGTGATTTTTTAAGTTACATGATCATATTTGTAAATATGTTTTTTCAGATAGGTCTCATTTTTCTAATTCCAATGATATCAAGTTGAAAATAATCGGACAATTAGATCAAAAGTTATGAATTAATTTGTTTATTTTTTTGCATGCCTTTTTGGCAACAGTGAAAATTGAATGATTTGGCATTTTTGGAATTTCACAGAACCAACCTTATAGTGATAATGATACTAAATTCTACTATAATCAACTCTTTTTAGTAATCTGTGACAGCCTAGTCTTTTTCAAGGCTCTTGAACAAGGGCATCTTGCTGAAAATGATCCTCAAACTTATTAAAATCACTGATTTTGATGGCTGAAAATCAACAAAACACAAGAAAAATCATCTTGGGTTGTAATTAAGATAGAAACATGATTTAAACATCAAAATGATCAGGATAATGAGATCTGAATAATGGAACAGGATAGATTACAAACAAAGAGGAAAATGTTTTTGCCATCACCCCCCCCCCCCCCCCCCCAACCCAATAAAAAAAATATATATATAAAAATTGACAAACAACACAAAATTGATCACCAGCAATTTCAACTATTTAAATTGTTGAATTATAATTGTAACACTTGTGTGAAATTTGCTTATCTATACAAATCACGGACAGAAAACTACACACTGATCTAAAAAAAAGAAAGTACTTCATCATACTGTAGCAGACGAAAAAACAAGGTCAAGTGACTTCACAAAAATAACTTTATCTCAAAGTCTACGACCGCCAGAAGATAATGACTTAAATATAAATGTACCTTAACATCTTTTATAAAGTAATAATGTTTAATTCATACTTTCTTGTGAAAGAGAAAATTATGTTCGGTATTTCCGACGATAACCCAACACGCTTTATTTACCTCGCAAGACAGCACCGATGCTTGCTCAAAAGAAACACTTCGAATACAATTGAAAAGCAAATGTAAAAACTAGCAATGTACAGATCAATCAAAAAATGGTATTATTACATATCGATATTTTCATCTGAAGTCGGTAGATTGGCTAAATCTGACGATATATATTCGCCGAAGCACATGGTACAACTACAGCCTCGCTATCGGTTGTGCACGCCATTCTCCGAACACGCGTTAGCTCGTACACAGAGGCAGCATGTGCGCTCTTTTGCTTTGCATGCGGAGTCAAAGTAATAAATATATACGAAACTTGGCAGTAATATAGAAAAATGATTGACAATATTAGGCATATATTTTTCGCTCCTGTCTGTTTTGTAGAAGAGTGAGAATATTACTTTGAAACTTTTCTACTTGAAATTTGAATACGTTCCCGTGATCGTATGCAAAAATAAATTATACGAAAATGAAGGGTTAGCTCTACTCTACCTAACTGACTAGCTATTTTTAGCCTGTGTTGCTTCGACGCGACACGCAAGGTGATTGAAAAGCGGATGTGTGCTGTGAACAACGCGCGCACGCTGTGCCGCCCAACAAGTCATGAACAACAGATATGCCAGTAAAACACAAATATAAGTACTAAACATGTAAAAATAAGCACAGAAACACACATGAACACAAAGAGTAGACACCATACTACAACCCAGTATACATTTTATTGATATATGCAGCATATTTTGGTTAACATCACTGATGGAAAATGGGTGAAATTTAGGTCGCGCTTAGTCATGCAAAGAAGGTTTGGAGTACCTATTAAGATGCCCCTTAAGTTAGTTAGTTATTTGGGTTGAACGCCGTGCAGGTAAGGCCATCTCACGGTGGTGCCCCTTAAGTGATACATATATCATCCGATAACACAGCTTTCAAAAGTGTGAGCTCACTTGATTACCTTTTCCCACAAAACTGACGTTTCTGATTATTTCAAGCTGTGATGTGCCAGGTAAATTCAATGGAGATGACAGCAATGTCGTTTTTCGCCACAGACATCCTGCAACTACAATCAAGAACAATTAATATGTGCATTGCACTTGCACATGCAAAACCCATCCGCCGTGCACATAAGTTTACATTTCAGTTTAACTCGTTTAGTGCCTGTTAACACAGACTGTGTTTCTGCAATCTTCATTAATTCAAAACCTCACTAGTTCAGTAGATGTCCCAGGACGATGGATTCAAAGTGTTGTCAGCAAGAGGCATAAATTCCCATGAGCCCTCGCACTGCATCGGCTCATGAGGATCTATACCTCTTGCAGTTGGGTGGTGTTCAAATTTTCTCCGCACTGAATTAGATAAGAATAGGTTAATTACCCATATTTTGACGATCCCGTTCTGCAACTGATACAGGAACCCGAGTTTGCATTGTCACATTAACTTTTACAGTGCCTTTGGTGTATACACAGGTTGCATACGAGTATATTAAATGAATTATGTTTTAACTTAATAGTTCAAAGTCTAGGACAGACGATGGGACGTACCCCGACAACAAGATGATGCCCTTGAAGCATGGGCTAAGGCGATCAAGGCAGCCATGTTGGCCAGTGAACTTCCCTTCATGGAGTAATCTCCCTTAGTACATGCATTACTTGTGAAATATCGATTTCTTTCAAGATTGTAAAAGGCCAATACTGAGAACAAACCTACATGACATGAGAACAAACAAGCTAATGTAAGATGCAAAAATCTGAGTATACTGATCGCATTAAACCCAACATTGACAATATAGCATTACAAAGTAATAACTCTTGTCATCTCTNTGTCATCTCTCCTCGGTAGTATAGTGGTAAGTATTCCCGCCTGTCACGCGGGCGACCGGGGTTCGATTCCCCGCCGGGGAGCTTTTTTTTTTTTTTTTTCGTTTCCGTGTTTAAATCATAGAGCGTATACAAAGGGAGTGACGATTCATGCCTCACACAGTGCGGCGTCGCACGCTCAGCGGTCGCCATCTTGAGACTGAGTTCCGGCGCCAGCGTTTCTGGTAGCGGCAGGCGGAGACAGTTCATGTCATCCGATAAACTTTATTGCCAGATGCATAAACATTAGGATTTTTTGGCGGCGTAACTGACGAGCGTCCATATTAAGATCAACACATAAAACATACATACATCACAAGCAAGCCGCATGGACTCACTAAATACCAAACCACACATATGTATAGGTGCCGTGCACGCACATCTAAGTAAGTAAAATTTAAAAAAAAAGAAAAAAAAAGCATAATAACCATATTACTAAATGACAACAAAAACCGCCAGGTGAGCCGCAGCGCAACGAAACAGATTAACTATGTATTTGTAAAGGGGCTGTATATCTTGTTTAAGAAGAGGTTTAATAGAACATAAATTAAAGAACTATAAACAACTAAGATGAGCTGTAGGTAATTCTAACTTAGGGACTTTGAGTCAATCTGCTGAGTTGTATCATATCACAGCTACATTCAGGGCCGGATCCAGGGGGAGGGGGGGGCCGAGGGGGGGGGGGGGCATGCCCCCCCTTCCCCCATAAAAAACTACAACATAAAACTTTGATACACTGAAGGATGATCTTTGGTCACCTTGGTGAAAAAAACAAACAAAATAAAGCCATACTCAAAACAGTCAAAACTCTGCTTTAGGTGTCTGTTTCAGGTGGTTAATTTCTCCAAAAAAAATTTGGGACGACCCCCCCCCCCTCCCCGCCCCCAAACATGTAAGTGATCCGGCCCTGACATTAGACAGGGCCTGAACAGCCACGGGATAAAAGCTCTTCTGAAAACGAGTGGTTTTAGCCTTAATGGATCTAAAGCGTGAGCCATATGGCAAGGCCGGCTCGAACAGACTATAATAATAATAATAATAATAATAATAATACATATATTTTTTTTTTTTAATATAGCGCCCTTCCCCACGAACAGCAAGCTCGGAGCGCTTTACAGCACATAAAAAAAATTAAAAAAATAAAAATTAAAAAGGAGAAAAAATTAGAACGCACTCACTCTTTAAATAAACATCTGCTCGCACGACACATGTAGGCGCATTCCTAACACGAAACACACACACACACACACACACACACACACACACACACACGCACGCACGCACGCACGCACGCACGCACGCACGCACGCACGCACACACACACACACACACACACACACACAAAACCTATCTACATGGGGAAACAACCAACATTTCCAGGCAGCACATCCAGACTAAGCTAATCTTGATATGCTACCTGGAAAAGATGGGTCTTCAAATTTGTTTTGAAGGTCAACAGGGTAGGGGAAAGACGGACATGCAGTGGAAGTGAGTTCCAGACGTGAGGGGCCTGATAACTGAAAGAACGGGCACCAGCAGTCTTTAGGCTGACTCTGGGCTGAACTATGATGTCAGTGCAGGATGGTGCTCGTCATGTATGATGGAGCTCGCTCACTCAGTGATGGCGCGTGCGTGGTACAAAGATTCCAGCGAGAGGAGATCGCTTACAACAATATGAGATGCTGTTTTGATCACCCTATTTAATTTTTTGCGTGCTTTGTCGGTTGCGACCTCCAAGCAGACATCAAGAGACTGGGAACCACCTGGACTTTGTAGAATCGAAGGAGAAGCACAGGACAGGAGTTGCTGGAGGTCTCTCGTCGACGGCCTATACCCGGGTAGGGGTGACAGGCGTAAGTAAGTAAAGTTTGTCGGTTGCGCTGTCATACACACCGTCATTGAGAAGGTAAGAACGCTCTCAATGGCGGCGCGGTAAAACTGCACCATGATCAGCTGACTGACGCGAAAAGACTTCAACCGCCGAAGAAAAAACAACAGGCGCTGCTGGGCTTTCTTTACTAGCTGTTCAATATTCTTCTCCCACTTCAGATCGTGCGAAATGAGAGTACCCAGGACTGACTTTGACTTGAACGTTTCAACAATTTCAATGTCGTTTCCTTGGATGGTTAAGGGAAGGGGGTCAGGTTTCTTTTTTCTGAAATCAATTCATATCATTTCCTTGGTCTTACCAACATGCAAATCCAGGTTGTTGTCAGAGCACCAGCCTACTAACATGTCTACCTCATCCCGATATGCACTCTCGTCATTGTTATGCCCGTACAAAACCCTTGACTGTCGTATCATCCGCAAATTTTACTATGCGTGTCACTGTGCTATCATAGTGGGATACACAGTCGTGTGTAAAAAGAGAATACAACAATGGGGATAAAACACATCCTTGGGGAGCACCCGTACTCAAGGTCAAAGACTGGGATACATGTCCACATTGACCAGGAGTAGGGAACTGACACAGCTGAACACAGTTCTGACCGCACGAACCGATCCTGACAATCTGGGGTCTGTTTAACAAGAAATCCAGAACCCAGTAACAGATGGACTGTGCGAACTGAAGCCAAGGTGCAGCAGCTTTTCATGCACTTTGGACGGTATGATAGTGTTGAATGCGCTGCTGTAATCAACAAAAAGCAGCCTCACACACACACACACACACACACACACACACACACACACACACACACACACACACACACACACACACACACCACACAACACACACACACACACACACACACACACACACACACACACACACACACACACACACACACACACACACACACACACGGCGCTTTGGCGCCAAAAAGACGTTCTCTAGCAAGGCTAGCGTAGCTATACGTGAAGTCATTTTTATCTTTTTAAGAAAAATAAGAAAAAATTACGGACTCCATTGTGAATCAACCGTTTTTTTGTTTTTTTTTTAAAGGTCACTTTCTCGCCAAAGCCTGAACATTTTAATAAAAGTATCGACTGAGAAAAAAAAATCCCGAGATAATTCTTTTAGGGACAATATCCTAAAATTTCAAGCTTGTCCGTCCTCAAACGCGGGCTCTAGTCGCTGTCACACACACACACACACACACACACACACACACACACACACACACACACACACACACACACACACGCACGCACGCACGCACGCACGCACGCACGCACGCACGCACGCACGCACGCGCGCGCGGACAACATGATATCATAAAATGTCAAGCTTGTCCGTCCTCAAACGCGGGCTCTAGTCGCTGTCACACACACACGCACGCACGCACGCACGCACGCGCACACACATACACACACACGCACGCACACACACACACACACACTGCCCCCGCCCCCCCCCCCCCCCCCCCCGCCCCCCCCCCCTCGGGTTAAAGTGAGTGAATTTATTTTAAATGCTATATCAAGGTCCCTTTTTCGAGTTTGGACCCCCCCCCCCCCCACACACACACACACACACACCTCTCCTCTCCCCGCTTTCGCCTTTTGATTTTTTCGGGCACTGGGAAGCAAGGTCTGGCATCGGTACGACTTTTGTGTCAGGCTGAAGGTCCCAAACAGAAGTTGCCCCCCCCCCTTCCTCCCCTCTCGTCGCCCCCCCCCCCCCCTCCCTTCTGCGAAGTAACTGATTCGCCCCTGGGTAACACCTACAAAAGATGCAATAAAAATGATACATCCATATCAAGCTAAAGCAAGAAAAATAACAACGAACAGCAACAGCAAAATAAGGATTTGGGAACATTCTTAAACATAACCGTAATGCGATGAAGTATTTGTGAGGTTACGTTTGAAACGAACGCCTCTCAACAACGAACGACAGCAATTCATTGCGGATAACCATCTTCCACCAAAAGCATATAACACTTTAAACATCTCCAAGAAGCATAAGTACTCATGAGCCCGGAGAACTCATATTGATGAAAAACAGAAGATAGTGGTAGAAAACCCTTTAAAATAGAAACAAATAACGACGTTTCGGATCAAAGATCCTTCCTCAGGTGACATGGAAACAAACGTAGAACAGAAAAGAACACGACAGAAAGAAAAGACGTCATCCTGTATAGAGAGGATACATCCCACTTCATCCGCCGCAAAATGACAGAATCCTTTTTCGCGGACAGGCTTACCATCCGCGCGGCTTGAACATTCACCCCTAGGGATGTATGCTCGGCCTGATGGGTAGTTGGTGCCAGACTTGACCTCACTGTTGATACTTGATGCTACCTTTGAGTGTGTGTGTGTGTGTGTGTGTGTGTGTGTGTGTGTGTGTGTGTGTGTGTGTGTGTGTGTGTGTGTGTGTGTGCATGTGCGTGAGCTGCAGCAGGCACGAGTGAATGCGAATGTATGCAGTGACGTGTATGTATATAGACGTAAGTTTTGTGCTACGTGTTTTGTGCATGTGTATTTGCGTCATTATGTGTGTGTGGTGGGTTTTTTTTTAAATTTATTTTTTATTTTTACGTCATTCTAAATTCTCTCTATACAGGATGACGTCTTTTCTTTCTGTCGTGTTCTTTTCTGTTCTACGTTTTTTTCCATGTCACCTGAGGAAGGATCTTTGATCCGAAACGTCGTTATTTGTTTCTATTTTAAAGGGTTTTCTACCACTATCTTCTGTTTTTCTTTCACGTGAAACCCTAGCGGCAACAGTTTTACTACATTTTGATCAACTCATATGGATGAATGCTTCTTGGAGATGTTTTACTTACTTACTTACTTACGCCTGTCACCCCTACCCGGGTATAGGCCGTCGACGAGAGACCTCCAGCGACTCCTGTCCTGTGCTTCTCCTTCGATTTTACTCCAGGTGGTTCCCAGTCTCTTGATGTCTGCTTGGAGGTCTCGACGCCAGGAGTTTCTCGGCCTACCTCTTTTCCTCTTTCCCTGGGGGTTCCACATGACAATGCCTGCCTAGTGATACTGGAATCTGGCTTTCTCAGACTGTGACCAATCCATCCACATCTTCTTCGCCCAATTTCATTCTCTGCTGTTATCTGCTCTGTTCTCTCCCAGAGTCTGACGTTGCTGATCTTTTCTGGCCAGTGGATTTTCAAAATTCTTCTAAGGCAACTGTTTATGAAGATCTGTACTCTGTTGACTGTGGTTTTTGTCAATCTCCAAGTATCTGCTCCATATACTGCTTTTACGTTGGAGTTGAAAATCCGGACTTTGGTGTGTTGTGACAGCTCTCTGGAACTCCACACTTTTTTTCAACTGGAGAAAGGCTGCTCTGGCTTTACCGATTCGTGCTCTGACATCTGCATCAGTGCCGCCTTTTTTTTTGTCTATGATGCTCCCGAGATAGGTGAAGGACCCCACCTCCTCCAACGGGGTGCCAGCAAGCAAGACTGGTTCTTCCCTGGTTGCGTTCAGCCTCATTGTCTTTGTTTTCTGTTTGTGGATGGTGAGAACCACTTGGGACGAGATGTCAGCAAGCCTCGTGGTCTTGTCCTGCATTTGTTGATGAGTGTGGGACAGTAATGCCAAGTCGTCTGCAAAATCGAGGTCGTCAAGCTTTGTCCCCAGTGTCCACTGTATTCCACTTCGTCTGTGCTCTGTGGTCCTCTTCATGACCCAGTCTATGGCCAGTAGGAAGAGGAACGGAGACAGCAGACACCCCTGCCTGACACCGGTTCTGACCTGGAGCTCCCTGGTGATTGAACTGCCCTTCGTGGATCACGCGACTTGTCATGCCATCGTAGCTGCTCGTGATCAGGCGGACGAGCTTTGTGGATACACCGTAGTGTCGTAGGAGTTTCCACAGAGTCTCTCGGTCCACGCTGTCAAATGCTTTCTCGTAATCCACAAAGTTGACGTACAGCGGGGAGCTCCACTCCAGAGACTGTTCCACGATGATGCGGAGAGTGGCGATCTGGTCTGTACATGATCGGTTTTTCCTGAATCCTGCTTGCTGGTCTCTCAGTTGGGGGTCAACGGAGCTCTTCATTCTCTCCAGGATGATCCTGTTGAAGACCTTTCCTGGTACCGACAGCAAGGTGATTCCTCTGTAGTTAGAACACTTGCTGAGGTCGCCTTTCTTGGGAAGCTTGATTAGGTACCCCTCCTTCCAGTCAGCCGGCATCACCTCATCTTCCCAGACCTTTCCAAACAGTGGGTGCAGCATCTCTACTGTTGTCTCTAGGTCTGCTTTCAGAGACTCCGCTGGGATGCCATCTGGCCCTGCTGCTTTGCCGTTCTTCCAAAATGCCACTGCTCTTCTGATCTCTTCCCGGCTGGGTCTGTCACAGCTGATGGGTAGGTCGGTCTCTGCTGGCTGGATGTCTGGGGGGTCGGGTAGGCTGGGTCTGTTGGGTAACTCTTCAAAATACTCGGCCCATCTGTCGAGTTGGTCTGCTCTGTCTGCAATAGGCTTGCCTTCTTTGTCTTTTACTGGTCTTTCTGTTTGGCCATACTTGCCCGACAATCTTCTGGTAATGTCGTAGAGCTGTTTCATGTTGCCGCTGCCTGCTGCCTTTTCTGCCTCTGCTGCCAGGCTGTCTGTGTAGGCCCTCTTGTCTGCCCTGATACTCCTCTTCACCTCGCGGTTGGCTTCCGAGTATTCCTCCTGTGCCCTTGCTTTGGCTGCTCTCGTGCGGCTGTTGTTGACAACTGCTTTCTGCTGCTTCCTCACTTCTATCTTCTTCAAGGTCTGTGCCGACAGCCAGTCCTTGTGATGGTGTTTCCTGAACCCTACAGTGTCTTTGCAGGTTGAGTTCAGCGCCTCTCTAACTGCCTTCTATTGCTGCTCTGTGGTGACCGCCTCCTCTTCATTTACTAGCTCCTGTAGCGCTTGAAACCGGTTGGACAGCACCAGTTTGAACTCTTCTCTAACTCCAGTCTCTCTCAGGAGGCCTACATTATAGCGCTGTCTTCTTGTTGTCTCTGTGCGGCTTTTCTTTAACGTGAGCTTTATTCTTAAGGTAAGCAGATGGTGGTCTGAGGCGACATCTGCTCCCCTCCTCACTCGAACATCTTGAAGGGATCTTCTAAATTTCTTGCTAATGCAGATATGGTCTATTTGGTTCTCTGTAGTATGGTCAGGTGAGACCCAAGTTGCTTTGTGTATTCTTCTGTGTGGGAAGATGCTGCCTCCAATGACAGGTCTGTTTAGAGCACAAAAGTCAACAAACCTCTCCCCGTTCTCACTCCTCTCCCCCAGTCCCTGTCTCCCCATCACCTCTTCGTATCCGGTGTTGTCCTCCCCTATTTTGGCATTAAAATCGCCCATGACGATGGTGATGTCTCGTTCCGCACATTTGTCCACGGCACTCTGGAGTCGGTCGTAGAACTGTTGTTTCTCTTCCTCGTCACTGTCATTAGTGGGCGCATAACACTGGATGACGTTCAGCTTGAGCTTTTTCTTGGTTCTAAAGGCTGCTGTGATAATTCTTGGCCCAAGAGGTTCCCAGCCCATCAGCGCTGTCTGTGCCACTGGTGACAGCATGAATGCTACTCCTTCTATATGGGGGGCATTCTCCTCTTCATGACCTGAATACAGAATCATCTCTCCACTTAACAGCCTTTTCTGGCCAGACTGCGTCCATCTGGCTTCACTGATACCTAGCAGGGAAAGGTTGTACTTTTGCATTTTCGCTGCTATCTGGGCGGTCTTGCCGCTCTGGTACATGGTCTTGACGTTCCATGTGCCCATGGTTGTGTCCCTGGATAGAGAGAGGCGGCTCGGTCCTGTGGCTTCCGAAGACTTCCGGCTTTCACCACAGGACGTCATAAATCTTCTGGTAGAAGAACCTTCCTCCTCCAGGAAAGGAATTACTGTTTGTCTTTTCGTCGGCGTTTTTTGTAGCTATTTCCTTTTTTGTAGGGTGGGGAAGCTACCCCCACGCCCACCCCCTTACTAGGAGGACCAGGGGTTTTCTGTCGGAGTCACCCTCCCTTAGACCATGTTGGTTCACGGCACCTTATTTCATTCGGTGCACCCCTCTCGCGAGGGACCCCTTATTCACCACCCAGGGGACGCGCCTCAACGCATATGGTCCCAGCGCGAGGGGAGATGTTTTAAGTGTTATTTTAATTATGGTCCAAGCTGGTTATCCGCAGTGACTTCCCTCTCGTTCGTTGTTGGGCCGGAGTTGTTCGGCGTAAACGTAACCGCACTATGTATACAGACAGTAGCCCAAGCGATCTCTTGATAAGCTTGGCGTCTATGGCCTTCAAAACGAGAGCGAAAATTTCGCCAGTCAAGTTAAGAGACTCATCCACAGACCCCCAGCATCATCTTTCAAGATTCAAGATTCAATAAATTTTATTGTCCATTAAAGGATATTTGTCTTTGCCTGTCGAGCGTAGGTCAAAGTTAGAAATATAATATCTCAATACAGTATCACAAATGTTAGTAAAAATGTGGACAATAATTTTTTTTTTTTTTTTTTTTGCAGAATCACACGAATAAAAACGAACTATTATCTCATTCAGCCCGACGCACGTATTTTCCAACTTTTGGAGGCGTCATCTAACGACTAAGCACCTGTTGCAGGAGATGGATCGACCATGATAATTCAAGAGTAGTGCCGACAGGCGCCTAGCTAATCTGGCACTACCCTTGAATCATCATGGTCGACCCATCTCCTGCTGTAGTGAGTCAGGGCTGAATGGGTTAAGCTATTTAAAAAAATTATTGCACGACAACATGACATTAATTTAATTTATATGCACAGTGCAGAATCACACAAATAAAACAAACTATTACATTATTAAGTTAAGTCAATTATTGCACAGTATCCACTACTAAATTGCCATTATGACCTTAATTTAATTTACACATCAAACAAACAACATGGCTAAATCCCCGACTAAACAAAAATATAAAACAATACGTTTGACACTATCGTCATACAAACGCACAGACTCGGTCACAAACTTAGTTTGTGGTAGTACAGCCCTCTGAAGGCAAAACACGGCGAGTCCAGCATGATTATGTTGGAACTGTCGTGTTTTGCCCCCAACGGGGAACTTTAGGTCAGTAGGTGTGAGTCTGCTCAGATGGAAAGTCACGTGCAATCCTGAAGGCTGGGGGGGGGGGGGTAGGGGGGGGGGGGGTACAGTTTAGACTTGATCAACAACTGTATTGCCTGCGGAATGAAAGAGAGTTTGAATTTGTTCCCGTTATATCAGTTTCGGGCAGCGATAGCGTCTTTTGGAGGGAAGGAGTTAAAATGCGAGTGAAGTGGGTGGTTGGGGTCACTCAGGATTGCACGTGCTGTCCTAGCCAGCGCTCTCTCAGTCAGTTGTAGGAGGCTGTTGTTAAGCCGTAAGCCGATGATTTAGGCGGCCGTCTTGGTAACGCGATGCAGCACGTTTTTGTTTGCTGCAGACAATGAGGGGAAGAAACAGACCGTGCAGAATGCCAAAACAAACTCAACGATGCTGACATACAAAAGTGACGGCAGTTTGGGGCTCACGTTAAAAGATCTTAGTAGTTCTCCGTATGTAAGTCTTTGTTGGCACTTTTTGAAAACATTCTGCAGGTGTGGGCCAAAGGTAAGTTTAGAATCAAAGGTCACGCCCAGATATTTGAAACTGTCAACAATTTGTACAGTTTTACCGCCATCGATGGTTATGGCGCCGTCAGTGTCCCTTTCTGCGGAAATCAAAGACCATCTCGGCCTTTGTCCTGGGAACACTTATATAAAAAAACGTCTCTTGGCACCATGCTGAGACAGGTCGGCCATTGTGTCCTTATACACACTGAAGGACTCGCTGTTGGATAAGTCGAGCCAACACTGCCATGTCGTCAGTAAACTTGACGAAGGAATTGGAGTCGTTTTCAGTACTGCGACAGTCGTTGGTATACAGTGAGTACGGATTACAGGGCTTAACAGTCTGACGTTGTGTTCAAAATATATAGACTCATTAATTATGCTGGGTGAATGTAACTTCAGTCTTCAGCAGTCTACATCACATCTTGTGATTTCGCTGCTTGGAAATGCTTTTCAGTGAAGTCGTTGACATTACATGTCAAATTTCCTACCGTCATTATCGGAAAATTTTATTTTTCATGCAGCGTGTTTTCCCGAATTTATTTCAGTTATGTGCATCGCAGTGTGACCCCTCCTCCACTCCCCTCAAATCATGTTACACACACCGCGCGGACGGATCAACACAACATTAGTTTATTCAACTATAAATATATAGTAATAGACTTCCGACACAAGGATGCTTGCAGTTACCTTTTTAACCGTGGCTTCTGAAGAAGGTTGCACTGTGATTAATTGCAGACAGAACGTGCCACTACACACATAGGCACGCACACACACATACTACTGCATAAACCACCCGCAAATATCCCTGGGTACACACAGGCACCTAGGAGGGTCCAAACGTGAGATAGTGTTAGCCCAAACAAATTCTTAGCCATCGAAACGCTTATGTTGTAGCGTTATGCTCGTGCCGCCTATAGACGAGTCGCTAGTATTCTAGGGTTGCGTTGTTTAAAAAAAAAATCGCATCAAGCAGAGCTATCGGTCTAAGGGAAGCAACCACTATAATATGTTTCACCAACCATTTCTAAAATATCTGAAAGTGAATGCCCTTGTTGGATAGTGTCGGAACAAGGCCAAAGTAGCCGACAATGTTCCTTGGATCGTCTCCGACGATGAGCTTGTTCGATCCTCATGAGCGCGGTTTCAACAGTGATTTTTAGCTCGTAAAATTGTGATTCAAGAAGGGACAGATCTCTTGTGTGATTTCTTTGCTTGTGGAATACAATTTTCTGCCATGTTGGTGACTGAGTAAATCTGGGTTTTTCATTGCATGTGCTTACACTGTTGCTGTGGGCAGTGGGCAGATGTTCACATCTGCACGGGAATTAGACGACCCTGCCCTCCACGAGTCCCCTGCTGCCTTGCAGGTTAGGTTTTGGATAACCAGAGGCTAGGGTGCTGACACGGTACCTGATTGGGTGTATGAACTTCCTTGATGAAGTCACCACCCAGGGCGAAAGAGTCCCATGAGGGTCTCATCGGCCACGTGTCCAGGACCAAGGCGAGCCACAAGTTATGTGGAGTTTCGGTTGTGGTTAACAGCCTGGAGAGGGATGGGCTCCACCAGGTTCTTTTGCCAAGACACACCACTTGCAATGACAACCTTACCTCAATCCATACCGGATCGGTCGTCGCCCGGAACAAAGACCGCGTCTTCTGTCTTGCGCCAGGGCAGAGGTGTTAAGTGTGTTACTGGTGCACCACCAAAACTCCGTGCCAGAAACAACATCAGCATTGGCACCTGGAACGTAAGAACATTAAGAACGCCTGGAAAGGTAGAGGAACTGACGCACGAAATGAACAGATACCACTGGACCATCTTAGGACTGTGTGAAGTACGATGGAAAAACCTTGGGGAAACATTAACCCAGCAAAACCACAAACTGTATTACAGTGGCAGAGAAGAACAGGGTGTCGGATTTCTCATCCACAAAGACATCGTGAGCACTGTCATGAATTGTCGGTCAGTCTCCAGTAGGCTTATCACCATACGCTTGAGGGCAACCCCATTCAATATCACCATTGTACAAGTTCACGCCCCAACAACAGACTATGGCGATGAGGAAATAGAAGACTTCTATGATCAACTGCAAGAAGTCTTGGACCAGACCCCTAAGAAAGACATTCTTGTGGTGCAGGGAGACTGGAATGCCAAAATAGGAGAGGATGCTGCTAGGACTGAACTGGAAAGGCACATGCCGGCAATGGATTCAAAACGAAATTCACAACAACAAAAAAAAAAACTATTACAAAAAGAAAAACATCAAATTTTGAGGAGAGTTAAAAACAAAGATGTCGGACTGCGTCGTTAGCAATGGAGCCAGTAGTCGGCAATACCGATGTGAAACGGCGGCTAAATGTTGGATAGATAAAAAAAAACAAAAACACACACACACAAAAAACATTACAAAAAGACTAACATTTGACGAGAGTTAAAAACAAAGATGTCGGACTGCGTCATTAGCAATAGAGCCAGTACTGAGTCGGCATTACCGACGTGGAAAGGCTGAAATTTTGGGAAACTGACAAAGGAAGGTCTCGGAGTCAGTAGTTACCAGACTTTGCAGCCGTGAACTAAAGATCTGGGTCACGGGCATTTGCCACTGCTCTGGGTGTATCAATTTACAGGTCAGTGTTGGCCGGACAGGTCGTAGACCCACCCACCCCCACCGCCCCCCCCCCCCTGCCCGGCATTTAGTGAAACCAGATGGGAGGCGGCGCGTGCCGTCCCTATTAAAAGGTTGTCTGTCAACAAAAGGGCTACTGGGACGCTATATCTATAGGAGCTTGTGATGATATGTAACAGACGCATTTGGCTTCTCCAGATGCTGCAGAATATATGCCGGACAGTGGCCGCCGATCGGACAGGTTCTTTTAATTGACTTACGCAAGTAGCAAACGCGGAAAACGAACTTCTGATGGTTGCCGGTTCAAGACCCCCTCCGGGTTGTCTTTGAAATAAAGGAAAGGATGACTTCTGCCTTTTCAGCACTGATATGATACGTGGATAGACCGGTATGCCTAGCTTGTACAAATAGTACATTGTTTTGTACTTTGGTTAGTGGCAAAAGTACACGTGACATAGGAATACATGGTGGATTCTTATACTGTATTGTTTTGTTTGTATTGTTTAGTCGGCTAAAAATAGGATAATTTCATGGTATAAATTGAAAATGTTCGCGTGTCATACCGTTCTCAGTGTCAGTTTATAAAGATAGGTATGAGTGTGTAAATTATACGGATAAGAGTAAGATTCACTGATTCTTTTTAAAACATGATTTGTTAAATAGAGTTAGGCACGAAATAAAAAGCGTCTGCATAATCATACTGAATCAGCTCCATTTTCAGAGTTCATGCTCGTCGGTTTGTCTGTCAGTATTTCTGCCTCTTGTCTGTCTGTGTTTGTGTTTCTTATGTCTGTCTGTCTGTCTGCCTGTCTGTCTGTCTGCCTGTCTGTCTGACTGTCTGTCTGTCTGTCTCTCTCTCTGTGCGTGCCACGCGCGCGCGCGCGCGCGCGCGCGCGTGTGTGTGTGTGTGTGTGTGTGTGTGTGTGTGTGTGTGTGTGTGTGTGTGTGTGTGTGTGTGTGTGCTATGTGTGTGTGTCAGTCGGAGTGTTGTGCAGTCGGTGTGCGTGTAGGAAGAAGGAAGTCCTAAGAACTTATGTTTTTGATTTCATCCAGACATATGCACATAGTGTACATGACATGGGGCAAGGGAGATGGATCAATCACCTAGGGATACAGGTGTAAACACAGGGGAAAAAAATGTACAACTGATTTCCATTTTCGACTGGCATTCATCAAGTTCGGCTGAGCCAAATGGATCGACCAAGGATAGATAGATAGCAGAGCCGGCAATACTTTCGCGATTCCTTAGAAATAAGGTGTCACGGGGCGACACGGGTTTTTTTCGTCTATTTTTGTAGGGGAGTAACGTTAGAGGGGTGGCAGGATTTAATTAGTCACCGGGTAGCGGTAGCATAGGTGTCTAGTATTTGGCCTGTACCCGAGTATTTGCTGCCGTGCGACAGTTTGGATGTTGGCGTACCACACGTGATCGTTCAGTCTACACGCCATCGGGGGGGTACCTGTTTCACGTGTTTTCACATCACATGACGTGAGCGGTTTTTCGCCGACATAACGATATCTAAATTACTAGTCAGTCGCTTTTCCAACTGCGAACGAGTCAGTCGCCTTACCAGCAGGTCTCCTAGGGTGGTTTTTCAGGCGTGGTTCGCCATTTGCTGGAGGCCACAAGCAGCTGTGTCGGTCTTCTGTATCGGCCCTGCGATACGGTTCTGGTCGGCCCGGAGCCGTTGTCCGAGGAAGGAGAGAAGAGAGAGAAGAAAAGAGCTGTCTTGTTTGTCTTCGTCCTAGCCGGGCGTCTTCACGGATGACAGTGAGTACACGTAACAATCCTTTAGTGGCCATTTGCTCGGGGGGGGGGGGGGGGGGGGGCGTTGTTTGTGTTTGCTTGTTCTGTATTATTATTTTGGCTAGTGTGTATTGGGGGCAGGTGTAGAATAGAAGAGATAGAATGTAGAAGTGAATGCCATCTGTCTATTTTGTAATATTTAGAGTATCCAGCGGCGGATTAGTTATTGGGGTTTAACGCCGAGCAGGCGACTAAGGTCGTCTCAGTATTTAGCGTCGTAGGAGGGTAAATATTGGAAGTGAGTCACGGGGTGGCATGTAAATAGGTATTTTGTTGAGGTTGAGTTTATCGTTGTGGGAGAGAGGTGAAGGGAATATGTTGAGGTTGAATTTATTATTGCGGGAGAATGGTGAAGGGAATATGAAAGACGGCAGTTAAAGTTGCGGGAAGGGCGATGTGATTATTTTGTTTATTTTGGTAGTTATTTATGGGTATTTTTGCATCTTGTGTTTTAGTGCATCTTTAAATCCAAAGAACTAACCAGCTAGTCTGCCACCGTGCTGTGGTACCGAGTGGAAGCTGACTGTCACTCCGCCTTGTGGGCTACGACGCCGGACCTGTGTGCCTTTGCGAGTGTTGCGGCACGCCTCGTAACGGGTCAGGTCGGGTCGTCCCGTGTAGTTCTTTCTAACCTGTTTACGTGAAGTTTTGTGTAATTATAATGTTGTAAAGAACGTTAATCTATTTCATATCCTCGTAGTGGCAATATTGTGAGAGGAGCTTTGTTACAGTAACATTTTGAGATATTGTACTATTTAAAGCGGCCTGGGTTACGGAAGGCCTTATCGCGGAAGCAAGAGCATCGAGTTGAGCTGCGCTTAACCGTTGTGCTTCCAGCGAGAAGGTCCCGTGACGTGAAATATCTTGTTTATTCAACTTTCAGTTATATTAAGTTAAGGACATTTGCTCCATTTGCATATGTGATATTGTTTAGTCTCCATTTGCATTGTGATATTGTTTATTCTGAAACGTTGCTAGTTAAAGGAGCCTTGAGACGTGCTAGTTAAAAGAGCCTTGTGCTGTTAATGTCTAGTTTGCTAGAGCATTTAATTCGAACTTGTCGTTCGTGCTCCCGCTGAGATGTAGTAGCTTTTGAACAATATTCATTTTTCCTCGATCTTCATTTGTGTTGGTAAACATATTTGGTTGATCGTATATTGATCATTGATCGTTGATCGTGCTATTTGCCATACTATATTACTAAGGGGCAGGGCACACGCTACCAGAATTTGCGACTAGCAATGTGTGGTAAGCAACAATTTGCCACCTGCCACATCGGCTTCGTGGCACACGTTTCAATGTGCATGCAATGTGTTTGTACTGACTGACCTGCCATTACCATATATGGAACAGCTCTCACGCGCCCCGTTCAAATATTCGGAGCTGCAGGAGTCCCATATGCATGGGAACTCTCGGACAAGGTTGATCAATTAACTCACTGGAGATGTGCTGCATACGGATACGCAGCTATTCGCAGCATTTCCGCATGCGGCGCGTCTCCAATGAGTTAAAAGTCTCAAAGCCCGGTCGCTCAGCTTGTAGTCTCCGCCATTTTTTCTCGGAAGATGAAGAAACGGGAAGTGGCGCAAGGACACCGCTGATTGGCCGAGAGGCGGCAACATTGCTCGAGCCTTGCCGGCTACCACAAATAGACTCGGTTTGTATCGGGGCGCAATTTGTGGCGGCAATATTGTAGGCACCCCTAATTGTGGTGGCAACATTGCCGCCACAAAATTGCGCCCGGCAATAGGTGTTTTTGGTAGCGTGTGCCCAGCTTCTTAAGGAGCCACGTGCTGTGATAGACTCCGCGGAAGCAAAGGCGTTGGTCTAACTGGCGTCAGCGCTTGACGCTTGTGCTTCCGGCGGGGTCTAGTGGCGTATGGTTTACTTTTCATTCTGTTGTATTAAGGATAGTAGTTTTATTTATATATTGTTCGTTTGTATTTTATTAGGGATATTTAGTTTATAATATATTTTGTTATTTTGTATGGTGTACAGTAGTTAATCGGTTTGGGGAGTTTGGACGTATGCGTGTGTGAATGTGACGTGTGAGCGTGTGATTAGGATTGAATGAGGGTATAGTTGGTTATTGTTAGGGTTTTATTGTAATGTCGTCGTTATTGTTCCTCTGGTGTTTGTGTTAGGTTTGTGTTAGTGTGGGTTGTGTGTGTCTCGAGTCAGTGGCAGCACTCATAGTTCGCACCCCGGAAGCGGGGTCGTGAATAAGGCAACAAGATAACGCATTCAAAAACTTCTTTATCTTCCGCAAGCATAGCACTATGCAGTCATAGTCCTGTCTAAATACGTAAACTGAATAAAATAAGTCATGTGCATGCCGTAAGAAAACAAACGCTTTTAGACCACTTGGTTATTTTACTGTAAAGTGTGTATTATGTTGGAAATGCAATAGTACAAGTCCGTACAGTTCACACGCCTGGCATTCCATTTTCGTTATCTCTGACAGGTGTTAAAAGGCAGCAATATATACAGGCCATAGCATAAACACAGTGCGGCGGTAGCGGTTAGTGGCACCCGCAAAATGGTGATCGGTCTCCATGCTGATGCCAGATAGCCTCTCCCTATGTATAGGCTCTATGATTGAAATGGATGGGTTGGTTGGTTGTACATTGCCGCTTATCGTCCCGACAGCAAATGACAAGACTTTCTCAGGACGTGCCTGCACTGCTTGTGAAAAAAAAACCTAAACAAAATATTTAATGTCTCCAGCTGGTCTAATACGCTAAATAAACCTAAGACCATTTAGCAACACACATCTCGATTGAAATGGAAATTTGCCTATATATATATATATATATATATATATATATATATATATATATATATAATGACACTGTGTGTGTCCTCTTTACTTTTAAACAAAGGCGCTGCAAAAAGCCAAAACTGCACTAATCAGATTAGCTCCAAGGGACGTAATTTTTCTTTTCAATTCTGAGAATGCTCTACTCACGGTACTAATGCCATGAATTCCAGGCTGGTAAGCTTGCATTGTCATCAGGACATCAGCTGCCCTTTTAGTGACTGCATCCCTCACTAGATCTAGAAAGAGAGGGTAGTGGGAGAGAAGGAATGACAGACCTATCATTTTGAGCCTTCCAATGAACACCTACTGCATAAAGCAATAGGGACTACCCCCAGGCGCCTCGCAATCCCCTGGAGAATATCCAGTCCTCTCCCCCCCCCCCCCCCCCGAGAGGGGAGGCTAGTGCATGAATATTCCCAAACAGATATTGGACCTGCTGGATAGATTTAGGTTTTTGCCGCCTACGACCGGTTCCGCCCCAAGAGGGGAGGGGGGGGGGGGGCGGGGAGTGGGCGGGGGGGGGGGGGGGGGGGGAAGCTCGTCAGGTAGGCATATGGCGTAACCCGACAAATTGCAAACACAACGCCTCCAGAATTTACGCCTTTGTTTAAAAGTAAAGAATAATTACACCACAAAATTGCCTAGGTGTTGCCTTTTCAAAATTAGTCCGTCTTCTTCCACTGCAAAACCACATAAAGCTTTAGGGATGCAATCCGCGCTGTACTAGTGGTGCTGCCAGTAAATTCTGGAGGCGGCTTCTAGTACATCGGTGTTGTGTTTGCAATTTTCAGGTTACGCCGTATGCTGAAGAGCCCTCCCTTGGGGCAAAACGGTCGTAGGTGGCAAAAACAAAAATCTATCCAGCAGGTCTAAGATTTGTTTGGGAATATTCATGTACTACCCTCGGGGGGAGGTCTGGATATTCTCCAGCGGATTGCGGGGGGCGCCTGGGGGTCCCTATTGCTATATGCAGTAGGTGTAAAGTGGAAGGCTAAAAAAGATAGGTCTGTCATTCTCTCACTACCCTCTCTTTCTAGATCTAGTGAGCGATGCTGTCACAAAAAGGGCAGCTAATGTCCTGATGATACAATGCAAGCTTACCAGCCTGGAATTCCATGGCATTAGCACAGCAAGAGCATTCTCAGAATTGAAATGAAAAATTACGTTCCTTGGAGCTAATCTGAATGAGTGCATTTTTGGCTTTGGGCGACGCCTTTGTTTAAAAGTAAAGAATAATTACACCACAAAATTGCCTAGGTGTTGCCTTTTCAAAATTAATATATCTTCTTCCACTGCAATACCACATAAAGCTTTAGGGCTGCAAATCTGCGCTGTACTAGTGGTGCTACCAGTAAATTCTGGAGGCGGCTTCTAGTACATGTGTTGTGTTTGCAATTTTCAGGTTACGCCGTATGCCTACCTGAAGAGCCCTTCCTTTGGGTCGAAACCGGTAAACAAAAATCTCCAAGATCTGTTTAGGAATATTCATGTACTACTCCCCCTCGGGGGGAGGTCAGTTTATATATATACACAGACACACACACACACAGCTAAAACCAATAATAAGATAAATCCTCCATAGATAACACGTAATTACAAAGGCTAGATAATTGAAAAGTTGATTCCAGATATCTTCAGTATAGTTCAAGATTTTAACAGCAGCTGGAATGAAAGACCTTTTGTACAGTTTTTTTGTGTGCCAGTGGAATTTTATACCTCCGTCTGGTGGGCAGAAGTTGAAAGTTCGAATACAGTGGGTTATCACAGTCACTGACAATGCCGGGCTACAGCTTCAGTCCTGCGCACAGACTGATGGTACAAGTCAGAAAGCTGCATCTGCTTGGTACTTACAATCTTGCTGGCTTGGTTGACTACTCGTGATAGCCTTGTTTTGTCCTTGACAGACAGGTTACCATAGCATGACACGATGTTAAAAGTCATAATTCTTCTTATAAAGGACCTCTACACTGAGACGAGAATCTCTGAACATTGAAACTCCTGAGTTTCTTTGATAGAGTCTCTGCTGAGATTTCTCATCAGTAAATGTAAAGTCCTGATCAATAACTGTACCCACATATTTAAAACTGGCTACCTGCACCACCCTCTGTCAATCAAATCCCTGACAGGTTGGTTGGTTAGTTCGGGGTTTAACGTCCTCAGCACCGACTGAAGTGATAATGGACGGCCCTGACGGGCGGGTTATGGGGGAAAAGGAAATCTATTGCCTATGGAGTACAACCTGAACACTGATCAGTTCAGGTGCACTGCAACTGTGCCACTTTGACTTACCAGGACCTTTCAAAGGACATGCTATGGAACAAGCCCGTCTTTTTTCCCTGGCCGATTGCGAGTCCAGCTACCAGGGCCGGAACGGGGACTCATTGAACCCACGACCCGGCAATTCCCTTCGCTCTCTTGCTCCGACGCTTAACCGCCTGAGCTATTTCGGACTCGAAATGCGGAATTCACGTCTATTCTCTCTCTCTCTCTCTCTCTCTCTCTCTCTATCTATCTCTATCTCACACACACACACACACACACACACAGAGAGAGAGAGAGAGAGAGAGCGAGAGCGAGCATGTCCAGCTCAAACTGTTTAGTTCAATTAGCAACGAAGAGAAATTTCACACAAACTGATGAGGGGGGAAAACAGGCTAGCAAATCAGTGGATGAATAAGTGGATGAATAAACAAATGAGGGAAAACTGGTCAATGCGCTGACAAAAAACAGCAACAACAAAACAGCTCAAAGTTAACTTTGCCATTGTCTTCTCTTGTCGGTGGACCAAAAGAGCTACTGCTGGACCTCAACGATGACGATGCTTGAGTTGACAGAAGCTTTGCAGTCCGGGCACACCAGAGAGCTGTGCTCCTTGCATACTCGTGCATTACATGAGAAACTTGAAGTGCGGGCCTTCCGATCCCGTCTCCAGGCGCAAACATTGCAGTGGCCTTGCCTCGTCTCAGCTCCCCATCGGGGCATCTGCTTCGGCTTTGCGGCTGGTGGGTGTTCTCGCTTCCTCTTGCCCGACGGAGTGCCTCGCGGTCTCATCATCCTTTCAACTTCCAGTTCCTGCTCTAGACGTTTTGCGTGGAACGCGATCAGCTGGCGCAGACCTCTCGACAGATTTTTTTTGCGGCCAGTCGTCGCTGGATGTCAATGTTCTGCCGCGAGCTGCTTTGTTATTCACAGAAGAAAAGGTTTCGGGCATCCTTTTTGGCCAGGGGACTGTTCGGAAATTTGATCTTCCAAACCGCATGTGCAGCGATTGTGCTCAGGTCGATCGTATTGTAGAACAGTACCATCAGCCATCGCTTGGTCACCTTCTTCGTGGTTGATGCATGCGCCATTTTGTCAATGGTATCAACTGCTCCTTTAGTCGCCTTGTAGAAGCGGATCACGTCTGGTTTCCTCTTTGGGGTTTCCAGGTCAACTTGACACATGACTTGAAAAAGTATATGCATATTTATACAACGTCGCACTACACATAAACTGTGCGCAATGTATTTTTCCGCTTCAGTTACGGCGCAGTAATGACACTATATTAACGTGCGACAAGTTATCAAAACACACAAGCAGGTGTCATTTTTCGCTTCCAATTACGGCACAGTAAGATACACTACAGTAACACGCGACGAGTTATCAAAACACACAAGCAGGTGTCATTTTTCGCTTCCAGTTACGGCACAGTAAAGATAAACTATATTAACATGTGACAAGTTATCAAAACACACAAGCAGGTGCCATCCCCCCTCCCCCCCTCCAATTACGGTGCAGTAAAGATACACTATAATAACATTTGACCATTTATCAAAAGACACAGGCAGGTATCATTTTTAATTAGTAGCCAAAACATAATAAAAGGAACAACATTGACTTACATTTTGTCAGATACAAGCATAAATTGCAGCCTAGTGAGTCGTAAGGGTCGTAGTCATTACTATCGCTGCGTGCGCAGGCGTAGACCTGTTTAGGCCTACATACCCTAAACAACGAACCAATGCGAAGTCACGGCGGACAACCAGTGTGTACCAGAAGCACAGACAACACTCTAAACATAATTTGGAACCTGTGTTGTTTGTGCTTATGGAACAGGCTGGTTATCCGTCGTAACTTCACTCTCGTTCGTTGTTGGAAGTCGTTCCTTGCAAACTGATGAAATCTCACAATTAGTTGACAGTTGTTGCACGTCTTTGATGGACAGCATCTTGGCAAAGGACGTGAATGAAATAAAGCAAGAGAGTGGGGGTAAAACATTACATAAACACACCTGCACGGTTTGCTTAGATTTCATTACATCAAGCAAGAAAGGAAAAGAAAAAAATTGTGAAGAGTAAGGACAGTACACAGCGTTGCACCAAACACAGCACTCTGAAGAGCAAGGACAGAACTCAACGTTACATCAACCACAACTCTCTGCTCACTCTCGCCGTGGAGATCCACGATGGCTCAGCTAGTCTGCCTGTCCAACGAGAGAGACAATAGGAGATTACTAAGAATCAAATTTCAATAAGGCCGCACCCATCATTAAATCTCGCCTTTATTGATAAGAAAATATATGACATCACATAACCTCTTTATTATCACATAATCACCCTTTTGTTTTTTGAAAAAGTGGCGACCATGATCGGCGCGGCTTTATTGATTTTGATACATAGTAATCTCCTATTGTCTCTCTCTATAACTATTGTCTCTATGAACACCTAATCATTTACCTAAGTGATTTCAGTGGAACTTTATATGTTACTAATAAGTTACAACTAACTTTTAGGAACCTGCAGAGGTAACCTTTAAGTTAGTTGTCATAAGAACTTATTAATTACTTACCATAAGAACTTATTAATTTCTTACTGTAAGTTCTTATAAGTTCTTACAACAACTTGACTTAAGTCACAACTTACTCGGTCAGATTTGTCAAGATCAAGGACAATAAAAAACTTTTTTTTCTCAATAATACTCTGGTGGTGGTGCTGATGGGGCTAAACAATCAGGCACAAGTGGTGTAAGCGGCATGACATTTCTCTGTGAAGTGTATGACATTATTAAACGATTACCAAATCTGATTTTTATTTGTTTAAAAGACTGTGTAGCTTTTCTGTGGTTTCCTGTACCCCTATCCTTTTTCCCTCTGCTAAAAAACTAGCCTTCAGTTCTTCAACATTCACGGGAGACTGACTACGCATTTTATTTTGTATTTCTGATTTCATTTGTTTGTAGTTATTTAAATCATCCTGGACTCACTTAAATTCTTCGTCACTAATAAAATTGTCCTGCAACACTTTACTTATAATAAGTTTAAGACTACTCAGTTTTGCACTTGCCAGCGTACTCAATGCTTCATGTTTTTCTAACTTTGTGTGAAACCTCTTGTTTATGGCATCCAAACCAAAGCAAGCCAGTCCTGTGGCAATGCTAGCTCCTTCCAGTCCGATTCCAACCAAACTTCCAATTCCAGTTGAAATCAATACAATACCTCCTACAGAACAACCAGCTGAAAAAGCGCCAACAGCCATAGATGTATTTTGTACAGAATTGAAAATGGTCTGATACCTCCTTTTGCATCTGGAGTACCTCGCCTCTTCACTTTCCAAATATTTAATTGCTTCTGTAATATTATTTAATCTGAATGCATCTGCCTGTAATGTTTTATCTGATGCAATTGGCATATGCGGATCAAGCGCAAACGACGACACAGTCTCAGGCGCAAGCGTCGTTGGTAGTTGTGGATAGAAGTTTACCATATTTTTTTTATTGACAAATATTTTTTATTTAATCAGCAATTACATTTTGCAACTCATCAAAAGTATACAATTTGCTGGCATAATAAAATGAAACAAAATCAATGTGTTCAAGGTTTATGTAACTTAGATGAACAAAAGTTGTTTTGTCGACAACCACCTTGACAGCCGGAACACTGCTCGAAACATTAATAACATCAGCACTTTTTGTAATAGCAATAAAGACCTTTGTTGATTCTGATACTGTTTCATCCCATGTAAGTTTTATAACTTGTGCTATATTTTCCTCTTTCACAGAAGCTATAGATCTCATGATAATTTCAAATACTATTGTCGCTTCTCTAGCCATGACTAAGCTTGCTGGCATAAACACAACAGAAGTATCTGATCTTCCCTTTCTAGTTGTAAGAAGATACCGTCGTTTCTCATAATTTTCAACTTTCAGTTTATCTCTGCTATTGTTGTCTGGGGCAAAACTTGGAACAAGGCTTGCAATCAGCGGCCCAGAATTAACAACCTTCCTAAACACTAAGGCGCCTTCGTCATCAGTGTATACATAAGGACTAATAAATTCAATCTTTATGTCCCAGTCAATTATGGGTGCTGGTGCCGGCACAGGTGAAACAACCCACTTATTAGCTACATGTATTAAGTTGTAGGGCACATTATTTACAAGAGTAGGTGCAACTGGTACAGTAACATCACGCAGCTGACCAAGTTTAGGAATCTGTCTTTCACCGTCTTTCATGTCGACAATTACTTTTCGCTTGTACATACCAGTTGAATCAAGTTCAAAACCATATATTTCTCCAATTTCTCCCTCCTTCTCAAAATCCTGTATGTCTGCCAAATCTTTCAACTCTGTTACCGGACATGCAACTGGTATGATTCTCGGCTTTGGACCACCACTCATTTTTATAAACAAAAATAAAATTATTTAATTTCCAACACAACACTAAAATCATGCATAACAACTGGTTTGTTATCCTGATTAGTTACAGATATACTCAGTGACTCAAAGAAACTAGAACCTAATTTCTTAAACTGCGCAGGAAATCTAACAACCACACTTTCACAATAGGGTGCAGTTCCAGTCGGCACACATCTCAACAAAGTTGAAGGCTTTCCATTGTGTACATTCTCAGTTGTGTTCAGTTCTTTCAAATAAACATTTAGTACTGTATGTACTGACAAATGAACATGATATTTTCCAGTTAATTTTCCATCAATCATCTCTATTTTCCAAAGCTTTGTTTTAGCTTCAGTTTCATTTATTAAACCAAGTAATAATAGAAGATCATCTGAAAATGTTATCCTACGCTCAGAAGAAAATTCTAATGTAACAAGTAAGTTAGCTGGATTTAAAGTTGCTTTAATTTTTATTTTACTTTGAAACCAGTTAGCTAATGTACAAAAGTCATAATACCCAGATGTTATTTTATGGTTCTCAATAGGAGAGGATTCATTACTAACAGATACATAATAATTTATATCATCTGTTACATTAAACCATTTTACACTATAAAACATTTCATGGATAGCTACAGCCTTGCTACCATCACGATTATCAATCCCATTAGTTAACCACACTGGTTTGCTTGTGTCAAGATTTGTTAAGGTAATAAACATTTTTATTATCTCATAAAAAAGAAGGATGGAATTTAAATCACCAACAAGCGTTACTACAAACGCATTTCAATTTAATGTGAATGCCAAATATAATGTTGCACCTACTTATGAACAGAAAATAATTCAACTAAATCAACTTGATATTGCTGTATCAGAACAAGATTTATTTCAAGTGAAAGTACCCAACCCGTTTGACCATTATATAAACCCTCCAATAACAGATGATGCTACTGCAAGAAAGTGGTCCTCAAGTCCACTACAGATGTTTCAAAACCAACTCAACTTTGCCATACTATGTTCAACTACAGGCTGTGGTGTTTCATTTACAGACCACTTGAATCACTCAAACAAACTGATTAGGTCTGTGTATTGTTTCCATGTTTATTACCAGCTTAGACGTATACTGTCAGAACTTCATACACCACTGCCCACTGAATCCAGTTTCAACAGGTATAACAACCCCATGGATATGAAAGCATTTGAATGCATATGTAATGAATTTAACATCAGTCCCGGGTATGACTTCACACAAAAACTTGATGATCACAATGGTATGGGCACATTGTATTATGCTATGAGTCACAGACAATACCCACAAGATTATTACCCTGGTTACACTTCATTCTCGTCGAAATCACAAGTCTGGATAGGTTCCATTGAGCAGAAACAGTCTAATGCCTGGACAACATTTATTTTAGACAAGAGTGACGGGTTTACTCAAGCGGGAGTCGAGCGCGTCAATGAGTCAATCAGAACATATGTCTGGTGTTTACTAGGAGCACAATCACTAACAAAATCAAACATTTTGAATGGAAGTGGCAAATTTGAAGCACAAAAACAGTTTCTTGCAAATCTTGAAGATTCAATTAATTCAGTGGTTGATCTCCCATCAAGCATACAGCGCTACCAAGACGTTCTCAGATATGCGAGATCAAAAGTTGACTTTGTAGTTGGCATCGGGTTATACATGTTGCCATCTGACCTTCAACTCCAAATGGTACAATAACAAATTATAATAATGAAATCATTGTTGCAGGCCGTGATCAAATATTAGGACTCAATCAATCTGTAAACTTAGGAGCAACAACCACGCATGTTCAGTCATTAAAATTATTACAGACGGTAACACCCCTGGCCCCGGCCCCGGCCCCGGCCCTGGCCCCAACACCGGCGCCCATACAACCAGTACAGTCAACCCCAGACACACATGAGTCAGAACGAACTGCATTGGTAATAGGTCTAACGGGGTTAGGGGTTTTACTTCTTTATCTGTTTCATTAAATAACCCACCATCAACCCTCCTACTGTAACCAAAAATACCCACACATGTTCTGCCATAAACCCAACTACCTTTGCTGCTGTAGTAATCATCCAACTGACAACTGTGCCTATAATACCAGGCAAAGCGTCCATTGCTTTCACAGCCAATTTCTTAAGTAGATCTGAAATATGAGACAACTGTTTCTTTACCCATGACTGTAAATCTTTTGGGTCTGTTGGAGCCGGGGGGCCTGGTGGTGCTGGCGGACCTGGCGGTGCTGCACCCCCACCACCCCCAGCACCAGAGACAGCTAACACAACAGTACTGATAATAAATCCAAGAGCAGTAATTAAACTAGCAATTGTGATACCTTGTTCTCTGAAAAGTGTTTTCAATCTCTCAGCCAGAGTAGTGTCTTCGTGAAGTATTTTCTGAATAGTTTCTCTAATTCTGTTGACCTGTGTTTTCAGTTTTTGTCTTCCAATACTAATTGTTTCTAACCGCCCTGATCTTTCTATCTGCAAATCATTTAATCTGTGTTGTATTCTTTCTTTCATTTCTGTGTCAAGATTTCCATTGTCTGTGGTAGCCAGTTTCTCTTTTTCACGTTCTATGTGTTTATCAAGCTCACCTAGTTTGGCAACATTATTTACCATCTCACCTCTTATTGTCTGCAGTGATTTATCCAAGCCAATTATCTCCCGCATTGACAAAGGTGGATCATCTATTGTTTTCATAGCATCATTTATTTGTCCTTCAGTAAATGAAGTTTCTTGTATCACTGTGTTTGCTATTTCTGGTAGGCTTGTTACTGGTGCCATTTCAATTTCTTGCCCTGTTGGCAACTTTGTTTGTGTGTCGTGAAGAACACTAACAAGATGTGGAGTGACAGGAGACCCTCCAATTCCAAGGTACCTTGCCAACCCAGAGTTACCACCGACTTCACCTTTAATTGTACTTAAAGCTCTAAACTTAGAAGGATTGTTTTTATGTGTTAGATATATTTTCCCTCTGTCTGTATTTACAAATAAGTGTCCTTTATCATATTCAAACTGATTAGGATCTATTACATCTGGACGCGCTCCAACACTGTCATAAAATGAGTTTACTTTGTCTTTTAACAGTTCATGATACATACTACTACTAGTTACCATTCCAGTCATATCTGTGATACTGGTATCTGAGGCATCCATGGCATCCATTTCAAAATCTTCATGATTAAATCCTCCTGCTGCCATTGTTTTATTAATTTAATATTTTTTATTGTGCATAATAAAAATGACACAGTCTTACGGATCAAAGTTAGACCCATACAGAAAACTACGTGAGCCTCTTGGTGTTAAGGGCATTAGACAATCAATTGTCATCACAAAAAATCCAAGTACCATAGACCAGAACCAAACTCTTACAGTCAAGTTTCCAAACCTAGGTCCCAGTGACGTTATTGTTCCTGGCACTGCACGCCTAGCATTTAATATTGAACTATCATCAGATGCAGATGCAAACAGAACACTGGTTGACAATCTTGGAAGAGCAATTGTTAGAACTATTAAAGTAAAACTTGAAGGACAGGAAGTGTTTAGTCTTGATGATTCCGATGTATTTTACTGTTACAAAGATTTGTGGCTCACAAGAGAAGAACGAGAAGACCGTATTTACCAAGGCATACAGACAGATAATATTGGTAAACTTCGAATAGATGCCGGAGATAAAGTAACTACTGGGGTAGCCAAGGAAGTTATTATAGCAGAAACATATGGAACCAGATTTTACATTCCACTTGAGTTTGAAATCCTAACAGCACATTTGCCTTATTATCAAGGGGCACTGAATGACCGTTTGAGTTTTGAACTAACTTTCAATGACTACTCCAAAGTTATAAAATCATCTGATCTCAGTACAACATATAAGATCTCTAACATTTCTTTGGAATACGAAATTGTCACACATACTGAACTAGCCAGACTCATTCAAAATCAATACCAGTCAAGACTTCCAATTTATTATGACCGAGTGATTAGACATAGTTTAATCAATAAAGACAAGAGCGACCCAATGTGGAATATAAACTTGAACACACCAGCTAGGTCACTGAAAGGTATACTCATGTTGTTTGTTGAACCGGTGAGTCCATACAAAAGGGATTCAGAAAAATTCTACAATCCAAAGATTACACATTTGTCTTGCACAATCGAAGGCCGTCCTAAGCAAGTGTACGCTTCAGGTTTGTTACCTTATCAACACTACGATGAGATCACAAAGTTTTTTGCGGGTGGAAGGATTAGAGATAAACCTGCAAACATTGCGTGCAAAGATTTACATCTGTATGACGTAAGGATTGGTCAATACCTTACAAATAAGTATGCTCTTTGGTTAGATCTTCGTAGTACGGACGACGACTACATTCATGGGTCAGGTCGAACTGTTGAGAACGGCAGTGATGGAATAACAATTCAGATACAAAAGAAGGTTGAAACTGCTGCAGCCATAAACATATATTTGTATTTGATTTATGATGCACAACTCAATATTGCAGAAAGCAGACTGAGTGGACACATATATTAAAATTATATTGTGTATTAAAATGAACCGGAGCTTGATGACCCTTGACCCACACTGTGGATTGTTTTGTGGTGCCACAGGGTGTGGGAAAACTGAATTTGTTCTTAACCTATTACAAACAAGATACATACACCACTTTGAAAACATTGTAATATTCTGTCCTACTATTAAACACAACAAAGCTTATCACAACCGTTTATTCATTTGGACTGACAACAACATTTACTTAGTTGACCCTGAGAAAAAACTGAATGACTACCTACAATATTTTTACAAGCAATTTGAAGGACAGTCAACTTTGTTTATTGTTGATGACTGTTCTGCAGAGAAAGACATTGTCAAGAAGAGAAACACATTAGCAGAACTTGCTTTCAGTGGCAGACACGCAAATGTAAGTGTATGGATTCTCACTCAGAAATATAATGCTGTACTGAAAGATTTTCGAGAACAGTTAAAGTTTATCTGTTTTTTTACTGTAAGGATCGTGACAGCTTTGAAGACTGTCTCAGAGAGAATGATGTCATCCCAAATAAGCATGAACGAGATGATGTGAAAAATAAACTGAAATCAACTAAGCATCTAAAGCTCATTTTAAAGACAGATCAGCCCACAGGGTATGGGTTAGTAAATTAATTTATACATTTGTTTGTCCAATAAAAAATGACAGACGGACAAACCCAAGTGTTTGATGTTACAGAATGCTTCAAAGATGTTATGCACTTTACTGACTTAAAATCACGTGTGTTTGGACCCAGCTTTAAACTCTCAACACCGACAATAAGAATATACACGACATATAATGTTACTTTGGAATATTCAGATGGATTACCACGTTATGATTATGAGACTGTTGATCTTAAGACAAATGCTTTTAAAGTTTATAATGCTAACAGTGGCCACTTGCGTTGGTTTGAGGTACTGTGTGAAGACATATTTGATCAATTAAGAAAACTACATTGTTACATTGAAAGTGTTACATTTAATAAAGTGATATTACACCTGCAGGACAAACACCAGGGAAGTAGTTGACTTGTTTATCATAACTACAGATAATACAGTATTACATATGGTGTGTCAGCGGTAATTTTTTTTTCATTTATTATTTTGTCCGACAAATAAAAATGACGGACAATGTTCAAAGCCCATCAGGCTCATCAGGTTTAAGAAACGTGTTTCACACAACAGATTTGCCTATATCCAATACTAACAATGTCTATGAATCGATAGAAAACTCTTTTTCTGTCATACAAGATAATCTTCTCACAGGCAGTGTGAAGATTCAGATTGTTGCTAAAATAGAATTTACTAGAGTGGACGGTGAAGTGATTATATCTTATATCTCTACAAGACAACACACAGTTAACACAAGAAGGGAATTAGAAAACGTGTTTAGAGACAGACTATTACCTGACTTCCTCCAGGCAATTGACAGTGCAAAAATGAAGGGGTCTGGTTGGCACGAAGGACATGTGCATGAACTACAATTGAAGCAGTCAAGGTATCATCCTATACTAGGCAAATCATGGATACCACTGCCAACAGAGGTTGCAAACAAAAAGGCTGTTGTTAATATACAGAACAATGACAACTATTGTTTCATGTGGTGTGTGCTTGCTAAACTACACTTTGTAAAATCAAAGCCTGAACGTATATCTAACTACTTTAAATTTGTAAATGAACTCAACTTCAGTGGTATTGAGTTCCCTGTTAAAATAGAAGACATAGACTTGTTTGAAAAACTAAATCCTGGTATATCTGTAAATGTGTTTGTGTGGGATAATGAGTCTGTCGACAAGTTACAACCCATTAGAGTATCACCACTTGCTCCAACATACGGTCAGTCAGAAGATAAGCATGTTGACATGTTGCTAATAGGCCCTGCCGGTGATAAGGATAACTTTCACTACACAATTATCAGAAATATGTCACGTCTAATTCATGGGCATACAACAAAACACAATGGCAAACAGGAAGTGTGTAAGAAATGTTTACAAAGATTCTCCTCTATTGCAGTAGCACATAAACATGTTTTACACTGCAGGTCGGCTGATGACATACAAACTGTACTTAAGTATCCAGATCCTGGTAGTCAAGTTTATTTTAAGAACTATGGGAATCAACAAAAGCTGCCGTTTGTAGTGTATGCTGATTTTGAATCACTAGTTGTTCCATATGAAGGTCCTGTTCCAGAGTCATTACCAAAGACTATAAAACTAAGTGACCAAGTGGTGTGTTCTTTTGGATACATTATTGTTAGGTCAGACGGCCAGCATACCGAGCCTGTTATCTACAGGGGTGAAAATGTAGCATGTTTGTTTTTAACAGAAATGAGACATCTGTATAGTCAGGTAGTACAGTATCTCACAACATGTCAGATGCCTTTGGTAATGACAGAAGAAGACAAACTGAAATTTGATACAGCTGAGACGTGTTGGATTTGTGAACAGCCCCTCCAGGGTGATAAAGTTCGTGACCATGATCACATAACTGGACGTTACAGAGGTGCTGCACATAACAATTGTAACTTGTTATTAAAAACAGATCCTAAGACATATAAGTTACCAATCTTTTTCCACAATCTCAAAGGATATGATTCACACATTATCATGCAGGCTGTGGATGAATCTTACAAAAACATTAGTTGTATAGCGCAGACAACTGAAAAGTACTTGACTTTTAGATTAGACAAATTATCATTTTATGACTCCATGCAACATTTGTCTTTAGGTCTTGCTAGTCTGGCAGAAGGACTGACTGAGTATCCAATAACGAGTAAATATTTTGAGCCAGACTTGATTAAGAAAGGTGTGTATCCGTACAAGTACATTGATCACTGGGTTGTGTTTGAGGAAAGGAGACTGCTACCAAAAGAGAAATTTTATTCTACACTTAATGGTAAAGGTATTTCTGACTCTGATTACCAACACGCACTTGATGCGTGGGATAAATTAGGGTGTCAGACTATTGGTGACTATCATGACCAGTACTTGAAAGCTGACGTTTGTTTGCTAGCAGACGTATTTGAAAGTTATCGTGTAAAGGGTTTGTTACACTACAAGCTTGACCCGGCTTGTTACATAACTAGTCCTGGCATGACATGGGATGCATTTTTGAAATCCAGTAAGATATTTATAGACCTGTTGTCTGATCGTACGATGGGTGAAATGGTGGAACGTGGATTGAGGGGTGGTATTAGTATTGCAGCGAACAATTATGCCAGAGCCAACAACAAATATCTGGACAACCCGGACTTTGACCCCTCAAGGTCAAGGTCATTCATTACGTACTTGGACGCTAATAACCTTTATGGATACGCGATGTGTGAGTTATTGCCCTTGAAAAACTTTTGTCTGTATGATTTGTCACAGTATGACATAACAGAGTCAGGGTTAGCAAACAATATTATGAATCTTATAATAATAATAATGAGTACTTGTATAGCGCCTAACCTCAGATTAGAGCTCTAGGCGCTTAACAAAAACTAATGTACAAAAAATAACTAATTACAAAAATGGAATTAACAAAAAGTACAAAAACAAAATACAACGCACTCTGTAAACAAGCTATGAAGTCACCATTCAAAAGTGCTACGCTCATGGACTCATACTGGCATTCACACACACACCCACACACACACTACTTCTATAAATAGATAGAGATGACTTTAACATGACAGGTGTGTGACAAAGTCATTTGTAGCTGACAGAAAACATATGGGTCTTTAGGGCACGCTTGAATGCCTCTCTCGAATCCACGTATCTCAGTTCGCGTGGGAGATCATTCCAAACAACTGGGCTCTGGTATCTGAATGACCTCCCACCAAACGACTTTGTTTTGACAAGAGGGATACGTAAAACTCGAGAGTCGGCAGCAGAGCGCAAATTCTGTCTCAAGGGCGTATACAGCTGGAGAAGAGAGGCAAGGTAGTGTGGGCAGGAACAGGTAATACAACTGTGAGTCATGCATGAAATTTTGTACTGAATCCTAGCCGTTACAGGTAACCAGTGTAGGGCAGACAGATGGGGTGTGATATGATCTGATCTAGGGACTCTAAGAATCAACCTAGCAGCTGCGTTTTGAATTTTCTGGAGTTTGCCAATCAGACACTGGGAACAATCTTGACCGAAACGACGTGAAGGGTTGGATCTTTGAAGTCGACCTGGAGTACCCACACCATCTACATGATTACCACAATGATTATCCGTTGGCAGTTGAGAAAATGAGTATGACGGGGAAAAAAGAAGACACTAAACTAGTGCCGAATTTGAATGACAAATTCAATTACGTTTGTCACTACCGCTTGCTGCAGTTTTACATCAGGCATGGGTTAGTACTAAAGAAAGTTCACAGAGGAATTCAATTTGATCAGAGTGCTTTCATGAAAGATTACATAATGAAGAACACAACATTGCGTGCCAGAGACGGCAACACTGCATTTGACAAAGACTTCTTTAAGCTTATGAACAATGCCTGTTTTGGAAAGACTATGGAAAATCCTCATCACCGCAAAGATGTGAGACTTGTCACAACTGAATCGGGTGCAATTAAACTTACAGGTAAGCCACAGTACACGGGGTACAAAGAGTTTCATTCATCATTGTATGCAGTGTCACTCAAAAAAAAGATTGTCAAACTGGACAAGCCAGTATTCATTGGTATGGCAATTCTTGAGTTGTCAAAACTGTTGATGCTTGAATTTTATTATGATTACTTTAAACCAAAATATCCTGAGTGTCGTCTGCTATACACTGACACTGACTCTATGATCATTGATGTGTGTACTGAAGACTTTTATGAAGACATGAAAACAGAGTTACATATGTATGACACGTCTGACTACCCAAAAGATCATCTACTGTTTAGCACACAAAACAAGAAAGTGCCTGGTAAGTTTAAAGATGAACTGAATGGTGTGCCAATAGTTGAGTACGTTAGACTGAGATCCAAAATGTATTCTATACTGCACCAAAAGGGAAGTCAGTCAAAAGCCAAAGGAATAAAAAAACAGCAATAAAAAATAAAGACATTCGACATGAACATTACAAGCAAGTGTTAGATGGTGCATTAATGCCTGATTATCCAAACAAGTCACTGAGATCAAACAAACATAATCTTGAAATAATCCAAACACATAAGAAGTCACTTGCAGTTGGAGACACGAAACGAGTGTTTCATAGTAAGGAAAAGGCTTATGCACCTGGACATTACAGGCTTAAGTTATCTGAAGACATAGCCGATGAACTGGTTGATGAATTAATCGATGAGTTAGTTACTGAAATGAGTAACGGTGTCTGGGGGAATAATCTGTAATTCTTCTCTGACAAATGCCCTTTGGGGTGCAGGGTCGTACAGGTAATATATTGTTGCGTCAGCACCAGGAATTTTTTTTTTATATTGTGTACAGACGTTGACCAGATGGGGTCTGTCGCCCTGCGTCTGTCGTCGTTCTCAGCCTCCCCTGGTTGATATAAATATCTTACCTATTTAGTAAACAAACTTGTGTCTGGTGCTGGGGTTGGTCCTGCTTTTGGGTCTGTAATTGTTTTCAATTTAATAGCATCAGCAGGTTTTGGATGACCTTCATTGTTCATTGCTTTTATCACATGTGGTAATCTCTTTACCCACTCTGTGTTACGCGTTTCATGCATGAGTTCCTTTGAATACTGGTAACTGAAAAGTCTCTCTGATAACTGTTTGTTAAAGTTCTCTACAACTGCCTGTGATCTGTGTACACCTGGAATGCCTCGTCTGACTATTACGCCATGCTTCGCAAATAACTGATTAACAGCGCCTTTGAATTCTGATCCGTCATCAACTTGAACAAGTCTGGGGTATCTTAAAGGGCCTCGACTATATATTTTTGATAACGCTGTAGCAACTGTACTGGCTGTTTTGTCAGATATGGGTTCAGCGTCCTTGTACCTTGAAGCTATGTCAACGACAGTCAAAGCGTACTTGTATCGTTTCTTTCTTATTGTGTCATGTGGTAGGAACAGGAGGTCCATTTGATGTGTGTCATTGGGGGTAGTGTTTTCAAAATGGGGTCTAGATATCTTTCTTGGAGCAGGAAGATATATCTGCCAAATTGCTTGTCTCTGTAACCATTGTTTGACTTGATTGAGTGTTATATCTCCGCCCACAGCGGCATGTAATTTCTGAATAGCGGTGTTACTTTTCCAATATCCGATTGGAGAGTAATATATTTTCGATAGTTTATTTTCTACCCCGGGGTTCATTTCTTCTAGCAATATAAAGTCCAGTAAAATAAACAAATGTCATTCCCACTAGAACAAATGTAACAGAGTGAACCCGATGTTCCTCTGTGTACCTAGGCCGATAGCACTTATGACCATTGCTTCTCGGATTTCACTCGTGTCGACTGCTAGCTATGACGTGCGCCGCTCGCGGTGCCCTGCCAAACGCAGCGTTAAGTGTTGTGTACGCGATAGCTCAGTGTACGTGTTGTATGGTATATCGGTTTTGACCATGTATTGTAGCCAAATTACAACACCATTGCTTAGTATTTAGCATGGTTAGATTTGACCCAGGTAATAGTTTTTTGTAATGCATATGTTTTTAGGTTAATTTTAACCGATCAGAGTGATAATGGCGATTTAGTAGCCTTTTTGATTTTCTGTGGCACTTCTGAGACCGCTTTAAGAATAAATATAAACTTTCCACTAATAGCCCATAATCTCAAATTAAATCCAGAGTACAGCTGGTAAAAGTTCTTAAATTTATATTTAACGATTATATTTTTACACTATGTAGTTCAGAAGATATTCTAGCTCCTAGGGCTGGCAGTACTATAATACGGATTTGCCATTTATATCAGTGCCAGACCCCCGTACCGACGCTGAACTTTGCACCGACGCGTGGACTTTGTACCAACGCGGAGACAGCAGCGTGCCTCTATAAGTACAGCTGCTCGCGTGGCAGACTTTCTTTTTTACCAAACGTGCAAGACTCACAGTACCAGCAATTAACTTCTGGCACCGGTGCCTTGGAGGAAAACAGTTTTTTTTTTTACCTAAACTGCGCGGGTTTTGGAGACCCTGTAAGTACTCAGTTTTTTTTATATTGTATTTGGTGCATTACTATTTTGTACTATTTGATGACATTGTGATGCTGGATGTTTTGATGATTTTCTTGAGCATGAAATTGACATGATTGCCAGACCAGTCGGCACTAGCCATTCTGTGAGGCTAGTTTGATTCCATTTGTTTTCTGCTAGACGATTATTTACATGCTAGTACATTTCCATGTAATGCTGCAGTGAGGAAATTTGTACACAAACTTTTGTAACAATGTTGATGTGGAAGATATCATGTATGAATTTTGCCTTAGAAAACTTAACGTGGCAGAATGATGCGGCGCTTAGCGTGCATGACCGACCGCACGTAGTCAGTTGTGACTAGGTGATAGTTTTCCCTCGGCGCATAACCGTGGGAGTAAATGGGAGTGCACTTATGCCTCTAATTAAAATGATTCGCTAAGTTTGGTCTTGCTGGCAATCATGACAATTGACTACATTGCTTGCATGGTGGATGCACCATAATGCGCGCATTTTCTGTTGTTCATTTAATGCTATTTCTTAGTGGTTGATTGTTTAGTTGTTGTTGCTGTGGTAGAGATTTAAGGTATTTCATAGTTAGGGATGATCTTTATTTTATTTAGTTCTATGTTTTCTGGAGTCTTCCCTTCTCTATCACCGAAGCTAGGGAGGGCGGCAGCTTTGCGTGATGTTCCCGCGTTGGTGACGTCACTCACAGCTGACTCAGTCTCTTAGGCGCCATGTTTGTTTTGATTCTGAAACTTCCGCTTAAGTTGTTTATACGTTGCTATGCCGGACCGTATGCCATGCCTAGCCATAGGTCGAGTGACTGGCTGATGGATTGATTGATTGGTTCATTCAGTCACTCATTCCATTCATTAGTCATTTGTTTATAGGTCTTTTATTATTTATTTTGACTTTAGCCATTATTTGCTTCCTATTTTATGACTAAGTATTTCACTTGACATAGTACCTAGGTTTGGTTCACATCGCTGAGAGGCATTATTAGCCTGTGTGACAGGAAGCGATATAGGTCATCTTTGTTATGCGACCTCAAGGGTCATTGTTCACTACTATGTGTAATAAGTAAGTGTAACTTTTGAGTGACTCCAAGAAATACAGGACATTTCTGTTATGCGACCTCAAGGGTCATTGTTCATTATGATGTGTATGAAACTTAAAGGTGCTTGGTAGCCATATTAAGTGCACCATGCCTCTATTTAGTGCATGGTGACATTCATTAGATTGCATTTTGGTAGATATACTTTATTCTAGGCTATCTTATGTTACATGCACATAATTTCCCTTCAAGTACACATTTTCTGCCTGTCTTTCCTCTTCGTCATGAATGACTGCAGGGTGTGTAGATGTTTGCGTTCTTCGTTGATGTTCAATGTTTGCGCTTGTGTCTGCGGTGCGAATGTAATAAAGACCGAGTGAATGATAAGGTTGTGTGTACGTCCTTATTCATTTGATGGTAAGTCGGTTGTATTGTGAGTTCCTTTTTGTGTCATGTTACTTTCACATTACTTTCCCCTTGATACTAGTTATTTCTATATACTATTCCTTAGTGCCTAGTCACATAGCTATTGTACTGCTGGCATAGCATCTGATTTAATTTGGTATTTTACTTTTGCTATGTTATTTTTAGTACTTTGCATTTAACTTGATGTGGGCTGACCTGTTAGGGAGGCCCCGGTCAGAGTGACTACCCATTTGTTAGTCATTTGCGTGCTCGCCTTACCAGGTCTGACTGCATAGCGCACTTACGTATTGGTGCTCTGCTTTATTCTTTGACTTGTGCTTTGCATGACTTTGTAGTTAGTATTGTGACTTATATTTTTCATTTTATTTGCTATCATGTCTATTACTACACATTCTATATGTTACACGACCATCACTTTGATTTTGTCAGTCTTTAAAATCAAAGTGTTGTACGTTCACTGCATGTTGATATATGCCTTAGTTTAGTTATGTGCCTTGTTTATTGTATTCTTGGCACCATTACTGATTACCTGTTTGTTTATTCTACAGGTACTGCTTTCTGCTTTCTGGTTTCTACTTTCTAGTTTTGTTAGAAATAAAAGTTTAGCTCAACATGAATGAGTCTCAGTCTCACTAAGTCCAACCACCACCATCTAATCCTACTTCCGACTCCAACTACCTCACCCCATCACACAAAGATTATCTCCCCGTTTCTTTGTTGTGTACTCGGTTTGTAATAGTCACTTAGTTTTGGTTTTGGGATAGACATGTCTTCACCCATGACAAGAAAATACTCACGGATTGCTTCGTCTGTATTTGAAAACGTATGCTGTGCGTGGCCTTCTAGCCTCAGTTTTTCATTGATGAAATCAAGTTTCTCAATTCTATTCTTTTCATAATCTTGTTGCGCTTGTGCAAGTTTCTCTGATGCCTCATTGTGACGTTTCATTTCTTCTGCAGATTCCTCTCTACCTACTTTTGAAAAGAGATAATTTGAGCCACTAAATGCCAGGGCGTTGACCATCGCGCCTCCAATTATTACTGCCAAAGTCGCCATATTATTTTTATTTACATAGAAACATTTTCGGGAATAATTCCCTGCTTGACAAGAAAATCTTTTGTCGCAATCGACGCTGTTACAACTACAATTAGCTTAGCGCTGTCTTCAAAGTCTAATCTACTCAAGTCTGCTGATTTCATTTTGAGTAGATTTTTTCCTAGCATAGAATACGCTACTGCTAGTCCGCTGATTACGGCAGAATGATACACAAGGTTCATTATGTTCTTTGTGTCGCTCATTTTCTAAGGCAATAAAAATTAAAATAATATTTTTATTTACTGCATATAAAATGGGTCAGTGGCTTTGGGTGTTACTGGTAATGTGGCGACTTCTGGTTTTGTTTTTGGAGTGTCTGATTTTTTGGTCACTGTACGAGTCTGTGGTTTGTATTTTTTTGTATAATTGATACCCTACGTAACCAAATCCGACAACAAATCCGGCACTTATATATTTTGTTGATTGAGGTTCGGGGTTAGGGTCAGGGTTAGACTTAGTTGTTTGTCTCTCACTTTGATGAGGGTGTGATAGTAGTGACACTGGTCCTGACGGTCCTGACACCTGGTTAGTTACATGAGTCTTTTCTGTTTGTGCTTGAAGCTGTAATTTTTTCTGCTTGTTCCATTCGGCTAATCTTTTTCCTGCATCAACGCGGCCTGGACTTTTAACCTTAGTCACAGTTTGAACCTGTGTCAAAACAGGGTCGGGGTTCAGTTGTGGAGTCGTCTGGGTTTCGTCCATTTTCTTCTGCAGTAAAATTTATTTTTGAAAAATCAATATGACTTCCGGTAACAAGTAAGGTTACGACAGGTGCAAGGTAATTTCCAAACTTGTAAAACATGAGGCATGCTAATTTACCAATTGAACTTGAAACAATAGGATTGCTTTCAAGGTCATGTGATAGGCTGTCACTATCCACAGGTAGAAAGTGACTCACTGCTTTTGTGTATAGGCATACTAGAGATCGACTCAAATCATGAGTCATTAGTGAAGCGATGTGGTTTTCATATTTTGAATGAAGCTTGATTAGCTCGTCAGAGGTTAGAGATTCAATATCCTCTGTCATGTATTGTTTACCGAGATAAGTCTTTGACTTGCCTGAGACAATTACAGAAAGAAGGCGCTGTTTTTTCGAGTCTAAGTCTTTGTTTTCTACAGCATTGATATCATTCAATAAAAGGAGTTCCTCAGGGTTCATTTATATTGTAATAATAAAATTTAAAACAAAAAACAAAATTGCAGGCAACTTTAAAATTGTTATCAAGCAAAATCATGTTTTTCTAGGAAGTTACACTGAACAGTAATTTTATACGTTTACACCACTCAGCAATATTGCCAATAGTTTTTGAGTTTACCCCAGACAAGACGTGCCTGTACTATATTATCTCTCTCAGTGGGCTTATTAATATCATGCTTCACAGATTTCAGTTGTGGTGTCATGTACAATAACCCTGTCCTTTAAAGCAAACATACCTGACACAGTATTGGCGATTATTGGCTTTGCAGTAAATTATAAATCACACTCTGGCCAAGTGAGAGCCAAATGAAACATCAGACGTAACCTACTGGTTACCACACACGGCCTGTGCCGCACCACATACAGCCCGAGATAAGTTTTCAAAAGTCTGGATACACAGTTACAGTCAAGTAAATAAGAATGGAACACTTACCTTTGAGCCAAGGCGGGGGAGCTGTTTCGACTTAATTAGTCTCATCAGAAAGGTCATCAACCCTTGACAGCTCATTGAAGATGAAAAATTTTCGTGGCCACCTATATGTACCAAAGACCACATGACAAAAGCCAAACAGGTGTATTGCTCTCGGATGTAGTTTTGTGTGTGAATGTGTGCTGAGCTGCTGGTAACGCCCTAGGAAAATCACTTGAACATGGCACTCCCGGGCTGCGTAATGAACGCATACCACGTGAAAGTGAATTTCCAACACACCACACTAAGATGAAAATATTCTGTGGTGTGTAAAATTTGATGGTATGTACAAAACCTCGAGAGCAATGTAAAAGCCGCTTAAATTTCCGTTCTCAGTAAGCGGTCTAGCACTGTGGAACTACTCCGTTGTTTCCATTGATACCACTTGTGGTTGCATCTCTATTTCTCTTTTTCTCTGTGCCATAGCTGTAAGCATTTCTTTAACTGATGTGCTATCTTTTAATCTTTCCATTTGTGCAAAGATTACTACTGCATTATTATAATTCAGCTGCTTATCCTTCTCAATAGATTTCACCTTGTCCTCCTCTCGAGCAACATCTCTTATAAATTTTTCTTTCTTTTCTACAAATGTAGCGTACTGTTTCTGCACACTTGAAAACACCTCAATATCACCTTCATAATTTAGAAGCAAATTCACAAATTTTGTTTCATTATTCATATGTTCTGTATAATCTTTTTTCAACTTCTGTATTTTCTCTTTCTGTAGTTCCAATTTTTGCACATACTGATCATTTTTCATTTTACAAGTACTATGCTGCTTACTGAGAGTCGCATGACGCTTCATAGCATTTTCACCAAAATCCATATTCGTGTTTGGTGGCGCGTTGCTGTGGGCTGGGTTATATACGAAAGACTGACAATAAAGCTCATTCTGGTTTGAACCAGTTCCAGGCTATAACAGTCATAAAGCATAAAGTTTACCTGCCTCTAACAAAACCTGTTTTGCTCAAAGACATAACATATGTTGTTTATTATCAAGTGTCGGTTGGCACTCACTTGGCAGTGGGCTTGAAATGCCATATGAATAGATTGCAGTGTCATGCAGTGCCTCACCACACTAGCAACTGAAAATCAACACGATACAGTGTATAGAAACCGGGCTCACAAAACTTGCTCGGCCAGTCTGGTCGGGTAGCGTTAAGACTAGTCAGGTTGTTCCTCATTTAGATATGTATAACATTTTGGAAAGACCAAGATAGTTTTTAGACTCAGGCATGACTGGATCAGACTAAGTCTTGCCAGTTGGTGTTAATTTGACCGGATGGTTTTGTTATAATTTATTCAAGGGTCTATTTACCGGTTGAGATGTATGACGTCAGCTCTGTAAACCGGTAAGTTGTATATGCGTGTCTGTGTTGTTTGAGTGTTAGTGAGTGTGTGTGTGTGTGTGTGTGTGTGTGTGTGTGTATGTGTGTGTGCGTGTGTGTGTGTGTTTGTATATTTGTGTGTGTAGGAGGTTTGACTACATCTTTTTGGGTCTATGGTGTATGTTACGTATGTATTAAAGCAATCTATGTAAGCAAGTAAATTAATTTTTTTAGTGCACTGGGGTCCTGTTCTTTTCATGTTCAAATGAAGTCGGTAGCAACGGGGACAGTGTAAACAACGCTGCTGGGGCACGTATGGCTTGTTGCCCTGTACTGTCTGTATAAATCATTGTAGTCAAGTTAAGTGTACACAGTGTAGTTATGCGTCTGTTGTAATACGGGGCTCATGTAAATCTGTGAATCTAACCCTCTATGTACAAGGCCAGATACCGTCAATCTAACTTTCAGTGGAAACCAGACTTAAAAGGCCTGTGTTAAAAAAGAGATACTTGTGTCATTTTACATCAGTGACACAGTCAATAAAATAGCTTTTGTTATAACATGCCATTATGCTCAGGCTGTGCCCACGCAGGAATTTTTAAAGACCTCTCTTGCTGTATAAGTAGTGTTTACACAGCGTGGCCTTTGAATGGGCATGATGAAAACATGTCCCCACCTTATATGCATTAAAAGGAGATTGGCAGTCTTGTCATGTGTAAACGTGTGTTGTACAGAGCTTGTGAGTTTTCGGAAATCGACTCTGACAGTATAGAGAGACAATGGAGAGTAATTTTTTAATTATTTGGAGTGTGTAAAATGACATTATTATATTTAACTGAGTGTACTATCAGGATTTTGGTTTGATTTGAGAAAAACGGCAGTGTGGATGTTAATGACCGTAATTAGTTAATTAATTAAGGTCATTAGGTGTTCATAGAGACAATAGTTATAGAGAGATACAATAGGAGATCCGTAAGATAATTAGATCAATAAGGCCACATCAGTCATGCTCGTCAGTTTTTAAAAATCAAAGGGTTGATTCGGTAATAACGGGGGTGTAATGGTGTAAAAAAATTTATTATTAAAAATGACGTAATTTAATGACGGATGCGGCTTTATTGAATTCATTGCCTTACGGATCTCCTATTGTATCTCTCTCAACATCCTACAGAACATGCGAGTACCGCACCCACTGGCTGTCAGGTACGTGTGTAATAGACATTACACTATTGTGCGGCCATCATGGTCATTATAAAATACTATAAGTTATTGGTCGGAGGGGTTCGCTACACAGACCTTTGTAGGCCTGAGGGAGGTCAAAGGAAACATTGGTACAATGGTTCCTTTGATCACCCGAAGGCCTACAATGGTCCGTGCAGCGAACCCCTCCGACCAATAACGTATTTGTTTTCATTCCTCCACTATTTTCGTAAAAGAAATCAAGAACACATCTTGCGACCTGGATCACGCCAGATTGACGTCAAAAGAATATACATTTATACATAATAGACTTATGACGTAATTTAAAATATGTCATGACGTTGCCGTCTCCAGTACTGAGTGTGCTTGTTTCGAACAACACTAAGTAACTTTGTACTTTAGAACGTTTGGCGACCTTTTATAGAACAAAACTGGCATCCAAGATGCGTCATCGAGAGGGCCACAAAACGTCCGCCATTTTTCGCTGCAGGGGTTTTTATATCACGGTCACATGGCACGGTTTGCGCTAAAGTGACTGGTGGTGTGACGTGGGGAGGAAAACAAATACCAATACCCCCCCCCCCCCGCCCCCCCCTAAGAATCCCATTTGCAGTGAATTGAACTGAATTTTACAATCTGGCTTTGTGCTAACGCGAGAATCTGTGAAAGATGCTCTTGTAACGTGTTTTTGGTACAGATGTTTTCCCTTGGCCATCTATCTATCTATCTATCTATCTATATCCCGTAGTCTTGCCGACCGTTGGGGCACCGCCACTGATGACTTGACAACAAGCTCCCTCCATTCCTCTCTGTTCTCTGCCATTCTCAGCGTATCGCCCAGCTTCAGTCCTGTCCACTCTGAGATATTGTCCTCCCATCTTTTCCTCTGTCTTCCTCTCCTTCGTCCTCCTTGCACAGTGCCTTGCAGAATTGTTTTGGCAAGCCCTGCTGAACGCGTGACATGCCCATACCACTTCAGTTTGCGTTTTCTCACAATGGCTAATAAGTCTTTATAGGGCCCGATTGCTTGCCTGATTCTGCTTCCCACTTCCTCGTTTGTGATGTGATCTCTGTATGAAATGCCAAGCAGCCTTCGAAAACATCTCATTTCAGTGGCTTTCAAGGTCTGCTGTGAGGGTCCATGACTCGCAGGCATACAAGAACACTGAGATGACTAAGGAGCGCATCAGTCTGATCTTGGAGCAGAGTGTGATGTTTCTGTCCTTCCATATGGTCTTCAATCTTGTCAGTGCTGTTGTTGTCTGCGCAATCCTGGACAGTATTTCTGGTTTTGATCCCTCATCTGTCACAGTGGCTCCTAAGTATTTGAATTTCTTAACTGTTTCCAGTTTTTGGCCTCCCACCATGATTTCAGTGCCAATGCCACTGGCGTTATTGGTCATCAGTTTGGTATTCTCTGCACTGATTTCCATCCCATATGCAATGGCTGTACTATCCAGCTTTTCCACCAGCTGAGCTAGCTCCTTCTCTGTTCCTGCAAGGCCATCAATGTCGTCCGCAAAGCGCAAGTTCGTGATTGTTCTGCCTCCAATACTGACAGTTCCTTCATGATCTTTCAGAGCGTCCGTCATGATTCTTTCCAGGAAGATGTTGAAAAGAGTAGGTGAGAGCAAGCAGCCTTGTCTGACTCCAACTGTAGTCCTAAACCAGTTTCCTATTTTACCATTGAAGCAGACTGCGCTAGTGGCCTTGTTGTAAAGGTTTGCTATGACTTTGATCAGGTTGGCATTGATGTTGTATAGCTTCATGGTGGACCAAAGGGCTGCATGCCACACCCTGTCAAATGCTTTCTTAAAATCCACAAAGACATGATAGAGGTCCTGCTGGTGCTGGAGGTATCTCTCACATAGAACTCTCAGGTTGAAGATCTGCTCAGTTGTGCTGCGCCCTGGTCTGAAGCCTGCCTGTTCCTCAGCTATGATTTTTTCTGCCTGTGGCTTCAGCCTGTTCAGTAGGATCTTAAACATGACTTTGCTTGGGTGGGATATAAGACTGATCGTGCGATAGTTCTGGCATTGATGTAAGTTGCCTTTTTTGGGGAGAGTTATTATAAGTGATTGGGTCCATGGCCGTGTGGGCCAATCCCCTGACTGCCAGATCTTATTGCAGATTGTTAGTAAGGCGCTTATCGTGTCTTCTCCCCCTTCTTAGACTAGCTCTGCAGGGATGTTGTCTGCTCCTGCTGCCTTCCCTTTTTTCAGCGACTTCACTGCAGCCTCTACCTCTTCTCGGAGGATGGGATAGTTGCCATTGTTGGTCACGGGTGGGTTGACAAGTATGCCTGGGTCCCCTGCAGCTCGGTGGTTGTACAAATCTGAGCAGTACTGAAAGACCCAGAGGTAGCGAAAGCCTTTCAGGCAAAGATAGGAGAAAAATTCGCACCACTGCTACTTCTAGGTGCAGAAGACACGGACGTGGACACACTGATTGACACATTTAACACTGTTGTAACCCAAACAGCCAGTGAGATCCTTGGCAAACACCGACAAGCAAAGAAACCTTGGGTTACAGCTGACATCTTTGTTCTATGTGACAAGCGTCGAGAATTAAAGAAAAAGAAATCAGAGGTAGAAGGAGCTAAACAATACAGGGAAATTAACCAGGATATCAAGAAAAGCATGAAAAAGGCAAAGAATAAGTGGATTGAAGATCAGTGTAAGCACGGAGAAGAAAATCTGAACAAAAATAATAGCAAAAAAGCATACCAGCTGGTGAAAGACCTGACCAGTGTAAAACAAGGACATTCCTCGATCATTCAAGATAGTGAAGGGAACTGTCTTACGGAAGAGCAAGACATACTGAAGAGATGGTCAGAGTACTGCTCAGATTTGTACAACCACCGAGCTGCAGGGGACCCAGGCATACTTGTCAACCCACCCTTGGCCATACATGTACGGAAACTCAATGAATTTTACAGTGAATCATGTCAAATAAGTGATGTTTCTGTCAGTGTAATAAGTGTTTGAAAAATGGGAAATTGCCATGTTTCCTCTTGGACCGCCTGAGGGAAAAATAACCACACACACAAGACAAAAATTCCAGTGTATATCACTGTGCACATCAGTTGCAGGAGATAGATCAACCATAGCCGAACTGAGTCATCACCCCGAGCGGTCATGTTGTCGATCGAAAACCTGCAGCCTGTGTATATCACCGGGGTTAATATCATCCACCACCCCCAGTAGCAAAATGTCCTCGGGCCCACGCCGGCCGCAGTGGGCCCAAGCTCAGACGTGCGCGGGCCCACTGCGGTTGACTTGGGCCCGATGACCTTTTCCGCTTGCTGGGAATATAATCTGGCTACAGAATAATATTAATGACGTATTAGTCACCCGTAACTGTAATCCAAATACGTGGGATAAGTCTCCGGATGCTTTTCGCTGGCAAGGTCTGATGTTATCTTGTAGAGCAAGTTCATTTCCGACTTTGTACTCTCAGCCGTCCGAACGCAGTGGCCAACGCTCCAGCAACCGTTTTTTGTTTTTGTTTTTGTTTTTTGTAACAGGCAGAGCTAACAATTTAACGGTCTATAAGTCCATGCAGTTGTGACATTCTTTCAGAAATAAAAAAATATAGTTATCACTGTCAGATCTAGATGTCAGATGAGCTTGGCTTGGATGCTGGTGTCTGTCAGGTATCACGTTATTTCATCATATTTCATAGTGCACTATTACTTTCAGATATGGGTAGATAAGATTGGCAAAGGTAAAACATATCATGGATGCTGGTGTCAGTCAGCAATCGCGTTAGTTTATTATGGACGTGCAAGCAAAAGTGTGTTTGAAAAAATTTAGATGTCTTGGTTCTATGCAGCTTGCTCCTAAGGCACAGCTTCTGTGCAAAGAGGGTTGCAACTGCCAGTCGCAGTTCCCTACCATTTATTTGAACATCTGTAATAGCCAAAGGTGGTGTCTGGAGTATTCAAGGAGGGGGTTTCACCTATAATGGGGGGACAAGTCGTCTCTCGAAGGTTAGAGAGTAGTCCACCAGTTTAGGTCCTCACTATGACACTCAACTCTCACTTGTGGCTTCACGTAGCTGCAGCATGCGCAGCGGCCACACCACGGGCAACAGCTTCGACTGGCTGGCTAAACCAAGTGAGGGGAAACCGGGGGTCTCAAACCCTTGATGAGGCAGGACTTGCTCGTCCTAGCATGCAAAGTCTGTCACCGGCCGACTGGGCGGAGGAAACTCAATCAAGGGTTCAACGGCCAAGAGGGCGGGTCAGCAGTGCACTGTGGATTGCATAGGACATGTCAGAACACAGAAGAAGACATGGCCATCCACTGCAGCCAAGGAAGCTACCAGTTGTAACGTTTCATCGTTCCTCTGGACTCTGACTTCTGCGGCCGAGAGGGTGGGGTTGCTCCAGCGCAACAGCTTCTCCACCAAAATCTCCTTCACGCGCAGGTTTTGTGCATGGATCTTCACCTTCACCAAATCTGCTCCTTCATCTTTCTCTTTTTTCTTCTGCCTCCTCCATAAGTCCTGCGGCGATGGGAAACGGGCGAACCGACAGGTAGAGTTTACTACTGGGAGTCGCAGCTCCGAACGTGCACGTAGGCGGTCTGTGGACCAGTGGTCGCTCTTCCCTGTACCAGGGGCAGCAGGGAAGTTCGGCAGCATCCCAGGCGACTGAGCAGCCCTCTTCAGGACAGCACTGCTCACCCTAGTAAGGGAAGAAATTAGAAAAGGTGTTCCAAACATTGTCTGCCCTACACAAACCGGCTAGCTAACCGCGGCTGACGGTTTAACCCTTTTTATGCGGTCGAAAAGAAAAACAAAGAAAGAAACTTATTCTAGGTACGTGGAACGTACGAACCCTGTTGGACAGAGATCAAACGAAGAGACCGCACAGAAGAACAGCCCTCATAGCCAGGGAGCTGGCGAGATATAAGATCGACATTGCGGCTCTTAGTGAAACCAGATTTGCTGACGAAGGCTCGATCTGTGAACCTGAGAGTGGGTACACCTTTTTCTGGAAGGGCAAAGCTGAGAAGCAGAACAGGATACACGGAGTTGGCTTCGCCATCCGCACCACGCTCCTCCGGCAGCTGCCTTCTCTTCCCACTGGCATCAGCAAACGATTGATGAAGCCCCGTTTACCCATCTCCCACACCCGACATGTCACTATCATCAGCACCTATGCTCCGACACTCACCAAAGCAGATGACGACAAGGAGGCGTTTTATGACAGCCTCGACTCCCTCCTGAAGTCCACTCCTGCAAGTGACAAACTCATCGTGCTTGGTGACTCCAATGCTCGAGTTGGGCGTCGAATGTGACTGTTGGAAAGGGGTGATAGGCCCACACGGGCTGGGCAAGATGAACAGCAATGGCCTGCTGCTGCTGACATTGTGCGCTGAGAATGGACTCGCCATCACCAACTCCCTCTTCAGGCTGGCTAGTAAGCACAAGACAACATGGATGCATCCCAGATCCAAGCAGTGGCATCTCATAGACTATGTCATTGTCTGCCAGCGGGATACTCGTGATGTCAGAATCACCAGAGCCATGAGAGGAGCAGAGTGCTGGACCGACCATCGGCTGGTGCGGTCTGTCCTCAACCTGCACATTGCACCAGCACACAGGAAGAGGCCGAAGCTCACGCAATCTTCATTCAATCTGGCCAAGCTGAAGTGCCCGGATGTCAAGGAAAACTTCCAGTCCCACCTAGATGACCTGCTAACTGCTCATGGACCGCTGACTGGCAACCCAACTGAAATGTGGAACCAGCTCAAGGGGATGGTGACGGAGTCTGCCAAAGACGTGCTTGGACCCAAGCAGAGGGTACACCAGGCTTGGTTCGATGAGAACAATGAAGAGATCAACAAGCTACTGGAGCAAACGCGCAGTGCCTTCATCGAGTGGCAGAACGACATCAACTCCTTGTCCAAGAAAGACCGCTTCAAACACCTCCAGAGGAAAGCCCAGAGAGAGCTCCACAACATGCAGGACGCCTGGTGGGACAGCAAAGCAAAAGAGCTTGAACACTTTGCTGAATCCAGGAACTCCAAGGAATTTTTCAGCGCTATGAAAGCTGTCTACGGCCCTGCCAGACCCAGCACAACCCCTCTCTTTTCCTCAAACGGCTTCACCTTGCTAAAGGACAAAGGCAGCATCACTGAGCGCTGGAGAGAACACTTCTCAAATCTGCTGAACCAGCCTTCCACTGTCGATCCCGTGGCCCTGGACATGATTCCCCAGAAGCCGACACTGGATGACCTTGACCTCCCGCCAACCCTAGACGAGGTCAAGAAAGCGATCAAACAGACTAGCTCCGGCAAGGCTGCAGGCATGGACGGCATCCCCGCAGAGCTCTTCACAGCAGCTGGACCTGAGACCCTTGATGCCTTCCTCAACATTCTGACATGCACCTGGGCAGAGGAGAACATGCCACAGGAATTTAGAGATGGTACAATCGTCTCCCTGTTCAAGAACAAGGGCAGCAAAGCCGACTGTGCCAATTACCGAGGGATCTCACTCTTGTCCATTGCTGGCAAGATCCTTGCGAGAGTCATCCTCAACCGCCTGATCAGCTCTGTATCTGAGGAAGCACTCCCAGAGGATCAGTGTGGCTTCAGACCCGGCCGCAGCACAGTCGACATGGTCTTCTCTGTGAGACAGGTCCAGGAGAAATGCATTGAGCAGCACATGGACCTCTATGCTGTCTTCATAGATCTGACCAAAGCATTCGACACCGTGAACAGAGAAGCGCTTTGGGTCATCCTCGCAAAGCTCGGCTGCCCCAGGAAGTTCACCAACATCATCCGCCTTTTCCATGATGGAATGGTAGGAGTTGTCCAGTCAAACGGCGACACATCCGCACCCTCCGCTGGACAGGTCATGTCATACGCATGGATGATTCTCGCATGCCACGTCAACTCCTGTATGGTGCACTATCAAAAGGCCACAGGGAGCAAGGACGGCCAAAGAAACGCTTCAAAGACTGCATAAGAGACAGCCTCAAGTACTGCGTCTTCCCGGTAAAGGAACTTCAAGCACAAACACAAGACAGATCCGGCTGGCATGCCGCCACCAGGAAAGCCTGCACGCTCTTTGAACTCAATCGGCGCGAAAGGATCACCAGAGCCAGATCTCGCAGAAAGACAGCGTCGACTCTCCCCACAGCTACGTTCCAGTGCCCCCATTGCCCTCGCAGGTGTGGTTCCAGGATTGGCTTGGTCAGCCACACCCGCACCCACAAATAGAAGTCATGCACAATGACGACATCATCGGTTTCGATGGTCTACCCATTAATAGCCAAGACCCGCTCTGACAGGTCGGAACACTGTTCTTTTCGACGTTGTAACATTTTTTGGGGGGGAAAAAATCAAAATGGTTCAGAATCGCACGTACTCATGATCCGTTCTCTTGTAACATTTATAATGTCAAAGACAACAATGTCTGACACCGCACAACCGGTCTTCTTTACATTTGAGGTCACTGACTCACCCTAGCTGAAGGCGCCGCCACACATGCCGATTGTGCCCTGATTTTGTAGCAGATTCCAATCTGGTTGCGAGCGGATGACGTCAGAATGCCTCTTTGCATCCGATCCGATCCCAATCGGCTGGGAATCTTGTGTTTAGAGCCTGCTCTAGTTTTGCAACACGAATCGGCCCCGATTGTAAGCCGCTTCAACCAATCAGAGAACAGGAAGCTGTTAGCGACCTTGACCTTCCGGTTCAAACGCCGATCGGCTAAATCGGGAACGTGTGGCAGTGCACACTTTTTTTGTAGTCCGGCCCGATCACACTCCGATTTAAACGGTTCTGGAAACCGCTCGAGAATCGGCCTCAAAATCGGCATGTGTGGCGGGGCTTTAATAATTAAAGCGCCGCCACACATGCCGATTGTGCCCCGATTTTGTTCCAATCCGGTTTTGATCGGATGACGTCAGAATGCCTCTTTGCATCCGATCCGATGCCAAACGGTTGGGAATCTTGTGTTTAAGGCGCCGCCACACATGCCGGCCGATTGTGCCCGGCCGATTTTGTAGCAGAATCCAATCCGGTTGCGATCGGATGCCGACGTCAGAATGCCACAGTCTTTGCATCCGATCCGATCCCAATCGGCTGGGAATCTTGTGTTTTAAGGTGCCGCCACACATGCCGATTGTGCCCCGATTTTGTAGCAGATTCCAATCCGGTTGCGATCGGATGACGTCAGAATGCCTCTTTGCATCCGATCCGATCCCAGTCGGCTGGGAATCTTGTGTTGCGGAGCCTGCTCTATTTTTGCAACACGACTGAATCGGCCCCCGATTGTAAGCTTCAACCAATCAGAGCGCGTCTCGCGAAGCACGTCGTTTCGAAAATGGCGGGAAATACCACCTTCGTTGCCGATGTTTCGCCCTTCTCTTCCAAATATGATGCAAAACTCTAGTGCTGCTAATGCAAGCACATCATCACCACTGTCAAAACTAGCAGCCATTTTGCAGAACAGGAAGCTGTTAGCGACCTTGACCTTCCGGTTCAAACCGGTCGGTTAAATCGGGAACGTGTGGCAGTGCACAAGTTTTTGTTGTCCGGCCCGATCACACTCCGATTGAAACGGTTTTGGAAACTGCTCGAGAATCGGCCTCAAAATCGGCATGTGTGGCGGATAGAGCCTGCTCTATTTTTACAACACGAATCGGCCCCGATTGTAAGCGTCAACTGCAATCAGAGCGCGTCTCGCGAAGCACGTCGTTTCAGTGTGAAAATGGCCTCAAAATCGGCATGTGTGGCATTTAAATACCCTATTCTTTCAGATGAAGAGCATCCAGACACATATAGAGTACCCCCTGTATTTGTGTCATGTATCTTAAGGGTTATGTTAGGTTCAGTTAGGTTAGGTTAGATTTGTTAGGGTTAGGAAGTTAAAGTAAGACTGATTAAGGTCAACGGTTATGGTTATTTTCTTGTTTGTAACATTTAATAAGCCTGCCCGCCTTTGCGGACATGATGGGCATGCTATTAAATTTGCCCCACCGCAAGGGACTTACAAAAAAACAAGATCGGATGAACCATAACCCACAAAGTCCCTTCTATATGATTGCTGTCTTCGCTGTCAAGGGTCTCTACCTTTTGTCTTTGACTTGATTCTGATGTTGAAATATCTCCTTCTGAAAATGCTTCGCAAATGTGCCAATGCGTCATAGTGAACTCTAGTAGGGGCGCGCGCAGTGCACACGTGTCATTGGTTTGTCAAACGTCATTTGTTATGACGTATTTTTTGTTTTTGTTTTTACGTAATTTTATATTTAGCGTAATATGAGACTGATTCGTTTTCGCTTCAAGACTTGGGAAAATGGTGACAAAACTAGAATTTCACGGTACAATTTCAGTCTTGCCATAATTTGTTTGAAATCAGGTTGACTTTACCTAGCTACCTGCTATACTAAGTACACCTACATGCTCTTCTGAAAGCGCGTCGATGTGTGTGTATGCGTGTGCGTGTGCGTGTTTGCATGCGCGCGCTGCAAACATCCTCAAGAGGCATAGATGTTCATGCGCCCTCCTGGCTCTTGAGGATCTATGCCTCTTGCAGATGCGCGCATGTGTCATTGGTTTGTCAAACGTCATTTGTCATGACGTATTTTTTTTGTTTTTACGTAAGTTTATATTTAACGTGATATGAGTTTCGCTTTCGCTTCAAGACTTGCGAAAATGGTGACAAAACTAGAATTTCACGGTACAATTTCAGTTTTAATTATTTTCTGAAAAGAATTAATTTTTACTAAAGAAGTTAAAAGGATACAAAACTGGCTAACGAACTCATTCAATGCCTTTCTCCAAACTAGCTATATGCAAAAGTTTAAGTAAATATGACAAAAATTACGGACTCTAATCTGGGTCAACCGACTTCCTATAAACGGTTGCTCAAGTTATGTCTTCAATGAGACATTCAATTACAATATGTTCGGAGGCTCTCTTAGCCACCTACTTAAGAAAGTATTTCGCCAAGTTTCCAGCTTGTGAATACAGAAATATCAGAGATTCTCTTGTTTACATACACACGCACACACATACATACATACCTATATACGCACATACATACGCACATACGGCGCTTCGCGCCAAATGTACTTTCAGCAGCGAGGTTAGCGTAACTAGACATGACGTAAGAAGGTCAAAGTCACAGGTCAGATAAATGACAGTTATGCGCGTGAGCCATGAGGGCTTTACCGTTCTTGTTCTTCCGCGTGAGGACACACGTAGTTCATAAAACTGCGAACATAACTGGTTGTATCTGCTTTTTCACCACATAACTGTAATGGTATCTGGTCTTTTCACCAATATAGCCGCAAACATAACTGTTTTTCTTTCCAGCGGAGTGACGGCGGAGCAGAAACAATTGGTGAGAGCGTCTTGGGCTGCGTACAACACCGGTGCTGATGTAGTGGGAGATACCACGCACATATTTGTCAGGTGAGTTGAAGACGTGTGTCGGATGAGTTGAAGACGTGTGTACGCGTAGTAGATCCATTATACTGGCCATTTACACCTAGTAAATCCATTATGATGGCCATTTACACATAACTAATTATATTGCTGTGTGCTGACAATTTACAACGATTTAGGTACGCTCATATCCACTATGCCAACCATTTTGACTGAATTTCATACGGTAGGCTTATGTTTATAATCCATTATGCTAACCATTTCCACCTTATTTCCGTTTCAGATTGTTCAACACAACACCGGAAGCAGCTGCACTGTTTAGTTTCGTACCCGGAGATGCGCTCACGAAGCAGGAGTTGCTAAACAACTCAAGGCTTCGGTCGCACGTGCAGGTATTACGTCACAATTATTAGCGATTATATTGGTTTTATGTAGGTTCGGGGGTGTAGAGTGTTCATGGAGAAGTAGTACCTTTGACTTTTCAGCCAGCAGCGCCTCTTGGGGCAGGCGGGAGCACTGGTCTTCACATGGCACTCAACTCTCACAGCTGGCTCCAGGTCCTTTACCTAGCCACACCCCGGTAACCGCTTCTGCTGGCGGGCGAAACGTTGTGAGGGGCTGACGCGTCTCTCAGTCAGTTGAAATACTTGGAGAGGAGACGGGCGCCGCCAAGTTCGCCTAAGCCCATTGAAAGGACTGATGGACAAGCAACAGAATAAGAATAACATGCCGGATCGGTCGGGGCCCGGATCACCAACGACCGCGCACCCCATTGGAGGTCTCCAGGGTGGGGGCGACAAGTGTGTTACTGGAACCAAACCCACCATCAAGCTGCCCACGCAAGGAATAACTATCGGAACTTGGAACGTTCGCACACTCTACCAGTGCGGCAAAGTGAAGGAACTCACCCACGAGTTGAAGCGCTATCGCTGGGACATTGTAGGACTTGCAGAAGTTCGATGGACAGGCTTCGGAGAAACAACAACAGATGAAGGCCATAAAATCTGGTTCAGCGGAAAAGAAACCAAGCACGAACATGGCGTAGCTTTTATCGTAAGGAAAGAAGTGGCTGGAACTGTCATCAGCTGCACCCCCGTGTCAAGCAGACTAATCTCCATCCGCATCTCCGCCCGACCGCACAACATCACTATCATTCAAGTATACGCTCCAACAGCAGATCATGATGATGAAGAATTAGAAGAATTTTACGAACAACTGGACAACATCATCAAGAAAACACCTAAGAAAGACATTCTGACTGTCCTCGGTGACTGGAATGCAAAGATCGGCCCTGACGCCTACCAACAATGGGCAGGAACAGCTGGCAAGTTTGGCCTTGGAGAAACAAACGACAGAGGCCTGCGACTTTTAGAGTTCGCACAGAGTCACCGTCTCACCGTTGCTAATACCCTCCATCCACACAAGAAGTCAAGAACAGTGACATGGCAATCGCCAGGAGGCCTGGTCCATAACCAGATTGACTTCATCTTGCTGCCTCGACGATTCAAATCCAGCATTAACAAAGCACAAACGAGGTCCTTTCCTGGCGCTGATATTGGCAGCGACCACAACCTCGTCCTTACTAGCCTCAAGTTGAAGCTGGCATTGAAACGAGATAGCAAGAGCCCTCGCATCAGATTCGACCTCCAGAAGCTAAAAGACCCGGAAGTAGAAGAGCTCTTCCAAGCCCAGGTGGGAGGCAGATTTGCAGCCTTGGTTACTTTGGACTGTGACGTAGACACCCTTGCTGGAAATATAAAAGAGGTGTTACTTTCTACAGCAGAAGAAGTGCTGGGGAAGCAGAGGAAGCGCAAACAGCCCTGGGTCACCGATGACATCCTCGATCTCTGTGATGAGAGGAGAGCCTGGAAGAAAAAGAGAGGCCAAGACCTCACATCAGCAAACAAGTACAGACTTGTCAACAAGAAGATCAGGAAGAGGATGAAAGAAGCCAAAAAAGATTGGATTGAAGACCAGTGTTTTAGCGTGGAAGAGGGCATGGCAAACGGCAACAGCAAGAAGGCTTATGAAACGCTAAGGACCCTCACCAAGACTCAACAGCGAACAGCCACAGTCATCGAAGACAGCAGCGGCCAACTCCTTACGGAAAACACTGCTGTACTAAACAGATGGACTGAGTACTGCCGAGACTTGTATAACTACAAGGCTGAGCCAGACACCAGCATCCTCCAAAACAACCAGGCTGGGGCCAGGAAGGCTGAAGACCTGCCAGTGTTAGCTGAAGAGGTGGAAGCAGCCGTACGCGGCCTGAAGGGAGGAAAGTCTCCAGGTGTAGACAACGTACCTGCTGAACTGTTGAAACATGGAGGAGAAGTAACAACGAAGGTCCTCACTACACTCTGTCAAAAGATCTGGGAGCAAAAGAAATGGCCAGTAGAATGGACACAGTCTCTAGTGATCCCGCTCCCCAAGAAAGGAAACCTGAAACAGTGCCAGAACTACAGAACTATCAGTCTGATAAGTCACCCTAGCAAAGTAATGCTTAGAATCATTCTCAACCGCCTCAAAACTTTCGCCGAGGAACTGCTGGCAGAAGAACAGGCTGGCTTCAGAGTTGGAAGAAGCACTGTAGAGCAGATTTTCAACTGCCGCGTCCTGATCGAGAAACATCTGCAGCATCAGCGCGAACTCTACCACAACTTCATTGATTTCAGGAAAGCATTTGATCGCGTCTGGCACGACGGACTCTGGCAAGTCATGAGATCGTTCAACATAGAGGAGGGACTGATCCAAATGATAGAAGCGCTTTACAAGAACGCCTGCAGCGCGGTTCTACTTACCAATCAGTCAGGCGAGTTCTTCAGGACGACGATCGGTGTCCGTCAAGGATGCCTGCTCTCTCCTGTCCTTTTCAACATATTCCTGGAGAAGATCATGCAGGAAACCCTCCACGACCACCATACTTCAATCTCTATTGGTGGCAGATCCCTGTGCAATCTTCGATTCGCAGACGACATTGACCTCATGGCAGGCAGCAATAGTGAGCTCCAAAACCTGACAGACAAACTTTCAAGTAGCGCAGGGTCTTATGGCATGGAGATCAGTACGGATAAAAGCAAAGTGATGATCAACACCACAAGCGACAGCAGCAGCAACATTCACATGAACGGCCAGAAGCTAGAAGAGGTCAATAGCTTCAAGTACTTGGGAGACACCCTGTCCAAAGACGGTAGTTGCATAGCAGAGATCCGTATCAGGATAGGTACAGCAACATCCGCAATGGCCAGGCTGGACAGGATATGGCGAAGTAACTCCATCAGCTTCACCATCAAGTACAGGCTTTACAAGTCCCTCGTAGTGTCTATTCTACTCTACGGCTGTGAGACTTGGACACTGCTTGCAGACTCAGAAAAGAAAATCCAGGCCTTTGAGAACAAGTGCCTGAGGAAGTTGCTCCGCATCTCGTACCGCGAGCACAAGACCAACGAATATGTACGGAGCATCGTCACTTCCCTGGTGGGCCCACATGAACCCCTTCTGGCAACCGTGAAACGGCGCAAGCTTGCTTGGTTTGGCCACGTGACCCGACACAACACCTTGTCCAAGACTATCCTCCAAGGCACTCTCGAAGGAAGTCGTCGGCGAGGTCGTCAGAGAAAGAGTTGGGTCGCAAACATAAAAGAATGGACCGAACTCGAGATGCCAGACTTGCTTGCCACCGCCCAAAATAGAACTCAGTGGAGAGCACTGTCTGTTGCTGCTGCCTTTCAGTCCCCCCAACGCCCAGTTCGGGCAAGGGACTGATGATGATGATGATGATGATGTAGGTTCGAAAATGCATTCACGAAAACATTCCTGGCCAAGCACCTTCACAGTGAGAGAGGGAGAAAATAAAAACACGCGGAGCATTACGGAGAAGTTGAATCCACGCGGAATTTCAAGGGGTGATGAAAAACAAGATGGGAGCTGTCAATGGTCTACCTTTTGTCTTTGACCTGATTATGATGTTGAATTATCTCCTATTGAAAAAGTCTCGCAGATCTGCCAATGCGTCAGTGAGTTCTATAAGGGGCGCAGGACATACGCGTCATTGATTTGTCAAACGTCATTTGTCATGACGTAAATTTTAGTTTTTACGTAATTTTATATTTTACGTGATATGAGTTTCACTTTCGCTTCATAGGCTTGAGAAAAAAGTGACAAAACTAGAACTTCACGGTACAATTTCAGTCTTGCTATAATTTGTGTGAATACAGTTTGACTTTACCTAGCTGCATGATATACTAAGTACACGGGTCACCTGCATGCTCTTCTGAAAGCGCATCGATGTGTGTGTGCGTGTTAGTGCGCGCGTGCGCGCGCGCTCAAAGCATCTCCAAGAGGCATAGATCCTCATGCGCCTAGAGGGCGCATGAGGATCTATTCCTGCTGGAGATGCGCGCATGTTTGTGTGTGTGTGTGTGTGTGTGTGTGTGTGTGTGCGTGTGTGTGTGTGTGTGTGTGTGTGTGTGTGTGTGTATGTGAGAGAGAGAGAGAGAGAGAGAGATATCCAGGAGCAATAGATCCTCATGCGCCCTCCAGTATATCATGTAGCTAGGTAAAGTCAACCTGCTTTCACACAAATTACATCAAGAGTGAAATTGTACCGTGAAGTTCTAGTTTTGTCACCATTTTCTCAAGCCTATGACTGAAGCGAAAGTGAAACTCATATCACGTAAAATATAAAATTACGTAAAAACTAAAACTTACGTCATGACAAATGACATTTGACAAATCAATGACGCGTATGTCCAGCGCCCCTTAAAGAACTCACTGACGAATTGGCAGATCTGAGAGACTTTTTCAATAGGAGATAATTCAATATCAGAATCAGGTCAAAGACAAAAGGTAGAGACCATTGACAGCGAGGACAGCTCTCATATAGAAGGGACTTTGTGGGTTATGGTTCTTCCCATCTTGTTAGAGGTTTAGCCTGCCCGCCTTTGATACCATGGACATGCTATTAAATTCGCCCCACCGGCGCGACCCGTCCTAAAAAGTTCCTTCTATAAATAGAAAGGACTTAAAAATACGGATTAAAACGGATAAACTAGATACACAGATCATAACGAGGAAATTAAAAACACGGATCGAAACGTGGAAGTTAAAAAATGCGGATCATAACAGGAATTGAAAAAGCAATCGGATAATAACGGAGAAATTAAAACTGACATGCGTACTTTCTGTGCAGCGATTGGCAGGGGCTCTGAACAGTGCCCTTAACAAAAAAAACAAAAAAAAAAATGAAAAGAAAAGGGGAGACTGCCAGTGCTAATATTTTAGGAAGGTTACAAAGTAAAGTAGGTTATAGCACTGTCAGGGGAGAGAAATGTGCATGATCGACCAGTGATCATAGATCTACTGTGGCCAAAGCACAAAAAAAAGAGGATAGGAAAGAGAGGGGGCGCTAAGAAAGTGACTGAAAGCAATGCATATGGAAGCCCCCCCAAAGGGGGGCGTATCACATATCCACTGTTCCACAGTGCCCTTAACAATCTGGAGAACATCCCGAACCTGATGGCGCTGACTATTAGGGACCTGGGGGCGCGACATGCTTGTCTTACGGCGTGCAGAAACGGTTCTTCAAAGTGTGTACCGTAACACTAAGGGCTGACTGTTGTCACTAGTAGTGACCTAGGGGTGCGACATGCTAGTTACGGCTTACAGGAATGGTTCTTCCATGCAGCGACGCTGTAACTAATAAACTAATTTAGCTAGCACTGTGTATGGGCTGACTGTTGTCATTGGGGACCAGGGGGCGCGACATGTTAATTACGGAATGCACGAAAAGTTCTTCAAAGTTTTGACAAAATAACTCTACGAACTTGGTACACGCTGCTGATATTAAAACTTTAAAAGGATGCAGACTTTTAAAATATACACTTTTTGTTGCGGGGGCTCATGAGGATCTATGCCCCTTGTTGACACCACTTAGAATCCATGCTCCTGGAACAGCTAGAGTTTCCTGGTGTTACATAAACGAAGATTGCAGCGGCACTGAACGGGTTAAAGGAGTCTGATATTTGACTGACCAGATTGCTAGAAAAGTACATAAACGGTTCGGCAGTGTTTAGTTACGGCAATGTTGTGGCCTCAACATTGTTCTCTACTACAGGCAATTGACGTGTTTCGTTTCTTAGTCACAATTGGAGGCTCCAGTTCACGAGTGTGTACTTTAAGTCCCCGGTTTACCGTGTGTTGTGTACTGTCATCCCCCGGTTTATGGCGTGTTGTGTACTTTCAGCCCATGGTGGACGGTGTGCTGTATGCTCTCAACAGGAAGCAGGGAGCGAGTTTCACGACGGACACACGGCAAGCTTGGACAGCGGTGCTGGACGTCATTGTGACCAGCATGCAACATGGGCTGAGGGAGGGCAAGGCCGCCAGTCATGGTTGACTTTGACACGGAAAGGGGGGGGGGGGGCAGTGATGCCCTAAAATAATGATGCGTGATTCGCGTTTTTCGGTTCTCGTGATTTGTGATTGTTGTTTTTTATCCTCGTGATCCGTGCAACAACAACAACAAAAAAAAAGAGTTCGTCGAGAAGCGTTAAAGCCAAAAATAACATCTTCGCGATCCGCGAAAACGTCCTGGTTGCTTCGTGAAACGTGTATCGCATGTTGCCCCAGTTAAGATTCTATTCTAAATTCAGAAACTTTTTCTCCCCTCGCCGCCCCCCCCCCCCACCCCCACCCCCCAATTTCCACCCCTCGTTTGATTTTCCAGACAGTTGTGGAAGCTACCTCAGTTCACGATTCAAAGTCCAGTCACAGCAAACACCCCCACCCCCTCCCCCTCGTTGTTAGGTTTTCGGCCAGTGAAAAGAGGTTGTGAAAGCGGTACCTTCTTTCTTCATCGTCTCTTTCCGTCGTGAAACATGATTGCATTTTTTGGGGCATTCGTGATCCGTGAATCGCAAAATTAATCGTTGTGAATTCTTGTTGGTCCCCCCCCCTCCCCCTCCTCCCTACAAAACACAAAATACGAATTTATACCTGTTGGTAAAACGGCAATAACGGGGGTAAGGGGAGCTTGGGCGGGACAGGCATTGTGTCTAGAGAAGGGCAGGAACCCTAGGGAACTTATAAAAAGCATTCCGAGGGTTCCTGCTTGGGTTTGAAATTGCAATGCTTACAAGGCAGATGTAAAAGTTCCATATTGATTAAAATGCATTTCACAACAAACAAACAAAATTGTACAGAAAGTAAACTGTAAACCAATTCTTCCAATTAGTTAAGCCTCTAACTTGGGGCCGGAATAGGATTACCAGACTAGTATGCTAAAACTAATGTGAAGTGTGTCCTGCATGATCAAAAGTAATGTACCTAGAAATGTGACGATTAAAAAAATAAAAATAAAAATAAAAATGGGGCTTTGTTCTGGTCTCTCTTGATCTCTTGTGTGTGTGTGTGTGTGTGTGTGCGTGCGTGCGTGCGTGCGTGTGTGTGTGTGTGTGTGTGTGTGTGTGTGTGTGTGTGTGTGTGTGTGTGTGTGTGTGTGTGTGTGTGTGCGTGATTCTCAGACACCATCATCATATCACATATACTTCCGCTGTTTAACTCATTCAGCCCCGACACACCACAGCAAGACATGGATCGAACATAATATTTCAAGGGTGGTGCCAGAAGAGCTTGGCGCCTATTAGGCGCCAAGCTATTCTGGCACCACCCTGAACTATCATGCTCGATTTATCTCTAGAACTGTAATACAGTCCTTCAGAGGGCAACTTCAGAATTTGGGTATTTCGGTTCTGAGGTAGAATGTATATATATATATATATATATATATATATATATATATATATATATATATATAATATATATATATATATATATATATATATATATATATATATATATATATATATATATATATATATATATATATATATATATACGACCGACAAAAACAAAATTCTACCCAAAAGGTCCAAGATCTGTTTGGGAATATGCATGTACTACTCCCTTCTCTGGAGGAGGTCAGGATATTCTCCAGCGGATTGCGGGGCGCCTGGGGGTAGTCCCTAGGTGTTCAGTGGAAAGCTAAAAAAGATAGTACACAAACCAAGAGGAATCACTCAGCGCCGGACAGACAAACAGTTAGATCCCCTGCCCCCGCCTATCTGGTTTGTGAGTAAAAAAGATAGGTCTGTCATTCCTGCTCTGCCACTACCCTTTCTTTCCAGATCTCGTGAGCGATGCAGTCACCCCACCCACCCACCCCTCCCCCCCCCAAAAAAAAAAAAAAAAAAAGGGGGGGGGGGGCAGCTGATGTCCTGATGACACAATGCAAGCTTACCAGCCTGGAATTCCATGGCATTAGCACAGCAAGAGCATTCTCAGAATTGAATGAAAAATTACGTCCCTTGGAGCTAATCTGATTGAGTGCATTTTTGGCTTTGGGTGACGCCTTTGTTAAAAGTAAAGAAAAAGTAAAAGTAAAAGTAAAAGTATATATATATATATATATATATATATATATATATATATATATATATATATATATATATATATATATATATATATATATATATATATATATATATATATATATATATATATATATAAAAGTGGTGTTTGACTCGACCGGTTTGACATTATTTGAACACATGATCCGCCCCCGATACGTACACATACTGGGTGGCAAAAGTAATGTGAATTAATTTTGCACTGTAACGTCAACTTTTGCCGTTGTGGTGCTTAGCTGTTAATGCTTTGTTCCGGGTTATTTTGGTATGTAACCACTCCATAAAGCTTATCCTTCTTTGACACATGTATTGATATATTGTATAACAAGCAAATTAATATTCATGAACTTGCTCGAAATACTTTCTTTCCCCAAAATCCTATGCGCCCCAAGAAGACTCGATCTTGATACTTGAATTTCAAAACGGAAACGCGAAATATGCTCATACCGCAACATTAACAAGCTCCTTATGTGTAGCAGTAAAGAAATACTTTTTAATGTGTATGAACGCTCGAAATTTATATCCTACACACACGCACGCACGCACGCACGCACGCGCGGAGAAAAGACACCAGGAAACGTGGGACTCGGACAAGTCAGTGAAATTGACGAGATGTCAGCAGGCGATATCGACGACCTGAGAAAAGAACTAAATAAACAAACCTGCTGGCATTTTCCGCAATTATGCGTGATCTAGTTACAAGTAGAATTTACTCAGTAACAAGCACGGTTATATAATGCACTGATGTCTTCATAGTCAGACGAAATCTACGCGCCGAGTCGACAGCGATATGCGGTCGTCTGCCATTCATGTGTTTGGTCTGAACACCGCAATCAACAGCAAAACGAATGACGCCAGGCACAGTTTTGTTTTGGACTGGGTACATAAATTATATTGAGCAACATTTTGCTTGATATAGTGCCGATAACCGATAGATGTGATTACTTGACCCAAATCAAATGTTCTCGTCTTGCGACTCGGACACTGATTTTGATTCGGGTCTCGTAATCACATCTGCCTGTTATCGGCACTATATCAAGCAAAATGCTGCTCAATATAATATGTTAGAGAATGTCACGTTATGAACTGAAGAGTGACGGTAACGTGCAAATGGCACCACTGCAAACATTTATGCAGATCAGAACGCCCAACAGTACTCAGTAACAGCACGGCGTCCAGCGAAGTTGTCTGACGAAAGCTTTCGGACAGAACCCCTTCCTGAGTGAGTGCAAGGGCTGTTGGCAGGCATACATTTAACCCATTTAACCCAACGGCCGCATTTCAAAAATTTGGGAGCTGTTACCTAACGACCATGCACCAGCTGCAGGTGGTGGATTGACCGTGATATGCAGTTGTCTGTCCGTCAGTCCGTGTGCGTTTATGTTTATGTTTGTGTCTATACGGTTCTCTTGCAATTGTCCAATAGGCCTATGCAACACTAGCTAGCATTTCCTACTATATTCCTCAAAGACAATTATTGTATTGTCTTTGCCTTTATGAAGCGTACAGAAGGAGGAGTCAAATTCCTGACAGACAACCGTACTACTGCTTTATATGGGCATTAGGGGCGGGAATCCACTTCTATTCTCTTGGTCGTTTATTTTCTGCAAGATTATATTTGTCTTGCAATCAGCTTAACTCAAGTTAAAGTTGGCCACACGCTATACCGTCTGACAGACCTCAGACTGTGACACGTGTAACACTCACACCTTGATGTACACGTCTTTACTTGAATAAGTAAGACAGTTCCGTCGTCATCTTTCTGAGCACAACACTTCTATATTTTACCTCACTCGTGGACGTGAATACATACCTGTACATCTCACACCCGCACAGACACCTGCAGGACAGTTATATCGTCAATGTGTGAGCAAATACCTCTACACCTTAATTAGACGTGTGTCTGGATGTAACGCACGCAGACTTGCCCACAGTCGTACGCACAGACTTTCACGCAACAGACGCATACACCGCCACTGACTCAGACGGGCGCATTCATGCGGTAACACAACACACGGGCTCCCTTTCTAAAGTAAACATACCTGAAATCTAGGCTTCAGAGTCTTGGAATGCGGGCTAGGTAACTCAAACACAACCGTTCCATACGACAAAACAGCCCGCACTACCGATCTAGACCTCTGACAGACACAGCTTCCGCCTAGAACTCACTAAACAGAACTCACTAAAAAATCCCGTGCTAACCATGTCTTACAGATTTCCCGTGGACAGCAGGCCCCATGGACTATCGGCACAAACAAACCGTTAACAAAACCCGTACCGTACTAATCCTACTGTGTGAGCACTATGCACGAGCATAGAGCTTCATCACAATTCCCCCTTCCTCGGGAAAAAAAGAAACGACCGAGTTTCTTTTTAAGACCACTCGACGTACACTATCACAACCCAAGACTAACTTTGACTATCTAGAATACAAGGGACTAACTGTCTAGAACACAAAGCAAAAATAGAACAACCTTAAGCCTCAACGTACACTCTCGGATCGCAAAGCGAAAGCTAAAACAGAACTTACGCGCTAAAAACCTCCAGAAATGAAAACGATCCAACGACCGCCCACACACAATCCACACAATCGCGAGACTCCAATCTCCGATCTATCTACATATTATTGGGTGCTGAGCCGCATTTCTGTCCGCAACAGAAGTATGCCGTATCCAGCCAACCCGACTATTGGGCCACACCCGCTGACCGATTCCCTGTTTCTGGACGGAAATAACACGTTCCCTCTGCCCACGAGCACGCTTGCTCTGAGCTCTCGTCGCGACTGCACCGCTAGGAACATGAGCTCGCTTAATCGCTCCAACTTTAGCGATGACTGGCTGCACACCCTTCATGTTACCCAGAACTAAATCAACTACTGGCTCGTCGATGACACACGAAACCAGACTACCTGTAAAAAACTCTGTGTCAATCTCTATCTTAGCTAACGGAAAAACTTCTATCGGCTTTCCTCCAAACGAAACTACTTTCTGTGACTCGCTTGTGAACTGATCTGGTCTAACAAGGCTACGCCTGACCCCCGCGGTCGTTGTACCGGAGTCACGGAGAACAGAAACAAGGCATCCATTAACAACACCGTCTACCAGCGGTAGGCAACCACCTCCGTCATCTGAACACACTGCGCCCAGCTGTGGTTTCTCCCCGACTGGGACCGCAAAACTGGCTACGTGAGTGGGCTGCACCGCCCCATCCACCATACCAGGATTATTAGGACCTTGATGAGCCAGATGGCCGTGCTCCTGATAACCAGCATACTGCGCGCCTGCACTGTAGTACGGACAGCTCCAACTGAAGTGCCCGTACCCACTACAAGAAAAACACTGAACTCGCAATACGACCACGAACATACCCACGCAAAGAAGTCCCTCCACGTGCGTACGGATCGCTACCGCCATTGCTGTTACCTCGATCACCGCGTCGAAAACGCAAAGTACCTCTACCGTTAATCCGCTGGGCTCCACGTAAAGTATTGATGCCCCGGTAACCCCCAGACGTGTTAGCAGCGACCAACCCGACTGGCGGTGTCTCGGTCCTACGCGCGAGGTTTTTCGTAGGATGCGCCATCCGAAAAGCCTCCGCATTCTGTACTAACTCGTCCGTAGTCTTGAGGTTACGCTCCCTCAAGAATACCGCTAGATCCTTGGAAACGCTACCAAAGAACTGTTCAGCCAACATGAGATCGAACAATGTGTCGTACGTGTGGTCGATCTTTGACAGTTCGACCCAACGTACGAGCAAATGGGACAATCGTTTGCCAAACGACATAAACGAATCCCCTGTCTCTGGCCGACAAGCTCTCAAGCGTTCCCTAAAACCTTCCGCATTACACTGGAACTTCTGCAAGAGACACTCCTTCAAAGTCTCGTACTCTATGTTCCCCGAAACGGTCAAACTATGGTAAAGACTCAAGGCCTGTCCCTCAAGCACAGATGAAAGCAAAACGGGCCAGTTGGCAGGAGGCCAACTCAACGCCTGCGCATGAGACTCAAAACGGCACAAAAAAGCGTCAATAGAGTCCATGGACTCTTTAAACATCGGCAGTTTAGGAAAATTGCGTATGCCTCGGCCTACTGAATCACTATCTGGTCTAGATCCCGCATCCCGAGCTAACTGTAGTTGTACCTCCCTATCTTTCTCTTCTTTCTCTCTCTGGTACTCTAGTTCTTTCTCCCTTAACGCATGTTCCCTCTCGTCCTTCTCTCTCTGAAACGCTAGAGACTTCTCGTCTTTCTCTCTCTGAAACGCTAGAGACTTCTCGTCTTTCTCTCTCTGAAACGCTCTCTCCTCTCTTTGTACTTCTAATTCCTCTCCTTAAAGACTCTTTCTTTCTCTTCTCGCTCTCTCTGAACTTCTAATTCTTTCTCCTTTAAGACTCTTTCTTTCTCTTCTCGCTCTCTCTGAGCTTCTAACTCTTTCTCCTTTAGCTCCATTTCCTCTTTCTTAAGTATTCTGTCTTTCTCTTCTCTCTCTCTCTGAATTTCTAGTTCTTTCTCCTCCCTCTGTATCTGCATTTCCAACTCTTTCTCCTCTCTAAGTCTACGAATTTCTAATTCTTTCTCGTCCCTCAACCTCTGAACCTCTAACTCTTTCTCTTTCAGTACTCTCTCTTCTCTCTGAATTTCTCTCTCTCTCGCCCTATCTTCTCTATCCCTACACTTCTCGACATAATCAAAAAGCTTCTCATCCCTAAGTCCTAACCTTTCACCCTGTTTAATGTAAGCCTCCACCGGGTCTACCTCCATATTTACAACTTCTAACAATGACAAAAATGTAAAAATACAAATAAATGGCAAAATTATCAACCTAACACGCACCTAGCAATACAAAAACTTTAAGTCCACTACCCCACTATCGCCCGGACTACTATAAAATACCGCTAAAACAGGGTCACCACTGTAACGCACGCAGACTTGCCCACAGTCGTACGCACAGACTCTCACGCAACAGACGCATACACTGCCACTGACTCAGACGGGCGCATTCATGCGGTAACACAACACACGGGCTCCCTTTCTAAAGTAACCTTTATACACTATAAATGAAAAAGAACGACTTAACTGATTATCAACTATGTACACTGTTCTATTATCACACACACACGTATCACAATATCTTTGCCAGGCTAGGTCTTAGTCTCACATTGCCTCCAACCTGTTTGATGTTGTTGCCTGGTTACGTTGGTCCTTCTCACGTCTAGGCGTGAAAGTTCTTCGTCGTACGCTTATTGCCGTCCTGTCTCTTTGGAACGGACGTCCTCGTTCTCGTACGGTACTCAGATCTCGTTTTGACCTGGGTGTCTTGGTCCCAGTCAGACTCACTCTCAGAAGAGCTGGAGGGATGACCTCACGTAGGTCCCACCTGTGACTCGACGTCTCGGCGTCCGTCTTTTCCACTCTTTTACAAGAACTCTGAATAGACAACAAAAGTCCCAACGTAACACTTGCTAAACACACAACATATTGGATCAATGAGAAACGTCACGTAACCTGGCTGATACAAATAACTCACACGTTCATTCACACACACACACGTGCTTCATAAACTATTTTCGTATCACCCCCATATCTCTGTCACTATCTTGAAACAGACTATAGCCTAACTGACACTCTTGCTATACCTTACTCTATACCCTGGAAAAGACTATGCTTACCAAACCACGTACTATCTTCATAGCGGCTTAGACATACACACTTCATATTCCTTTAGTCATCTAACTCGGTAAACAACTGTATAAAAAAACACCGGTTACTTCACCGAATTCTAAACATACTATAACTAAACCAAACCGGAACACCGCTATACAACCACATTAATCTTAGCAACGCATACTGTCTTTAACTAAGCAACTATCAATACTACATTTATAGAAACATACCTGAAATCTAGGCTTCAGAGTCTTGGAATGCGGGCTAGGTAACTCAAACACAACCGTTCCATACGACAAAACAGCCCGCACTACCGATCTAGACCTCTGACAGACACAGCTTCCGCCTAGAACTCACTAAACAGAACTCACTAAAAATCCCATGCTAACCATGTCTTACAGCTTTCCCGTGGACAGCAGGCCCCATGGACTATCGGCACAAACAAACCGTTAACAAAACCCGTACCGTACTAATCCTACTGTGTGAGCACTATGCACGAGCATAGAGCTTCATCACACTGGATAGCTCGACTGGTGGTCACTGCTGGTCGACTGGTGCCTCCACCATTACGCAGTTCAAAGCAAAGTTAAAAACTTACTTTTTCTCGCAGACTTTCGTGTAATCTCTACGGTATTTTTGTAATACCCCCTGTAGACTCTGTGTATGAGTGTGTGTGTGTGTGTGTGTGTGTGTCTCTGTGTGTGTCTGTTTGTGTGTGTGTGTGTGTGTGTGAGAGAGAGAGAGAGAGAGAGAGAGAGAGAGAGAGAGAGAGAGAGAGAGAGAGAGAGAGAGAGAGAGAGAACTAGGCAATATGACGAGGGGCAAGCAAGCGATCAATGACCTGCCGTCGTGGTTGACGGGCTAACGTTGCCAGTCTAGTCGTACTCGTAAAATGCGGGTATTTTTCGTGGTTTGTGGCACCGATACGCCGACCGTTGACCATGTTCAGAAGGTGACCGGAAAGCCAAGGTGCATTGTTTAGTAAATGTTGTCCGTGCAACTTAAAGGTCCTGGTTCAGCAATTAGTCAGTTGAGGACAGCGAAAAAAAATTTCGAAGTCCCTACCTGACTTGAAGTGCAACCCTGACAGGGCCTCATCAGATGGGATCCCCGAACATTCACGTTACTATAGCTGCTGTAGAGTGTCGGACGTCCTTGACGGCTGTCACAGTTCATGCAAACAGGTATACGCCACTCAGCTGCCAAAGGTCACTTCCAGTTGCATCTGTCCGTACACGGTAACACCCACAATTCTCGTGCAACAACAACGAAAGATGACTATCCAACTTTCACTTCTGGGCCGGTACTGGGAAGCACTGAGCGACGTCCAGAGATAGTAAAGTGGACAGTTGATGGGCACCCCTCCCCCCAATCTATAGATTTATTTGATTCTCTCCGTATTTAGACAAACGAACTCCCAACACTTACCGCCAATACCTTTATTACCTAGCCATTTTAGTTCCACTCCAGAAATCATTCAAAGCAACGATTTTTGATCAGCTACCAACCCGCGAGTATTAAGGCAGATCCCCCACTCCCACCTAAATAATTAATGCTGTCATTGACTTCTTTAAACAAAGGCTAATTATTCAATCGGCATTTACAGTTTTACCTTTGTCAATGTAAACGACTCATTTACGATCAGCTGTTTTCGGGAAATGACTACTTGCGCCATTGTGGGAATTCCCGTTAGGCATTATTGCCGCAACCCCCCCACATAGAAGTAAGTGACGTCAATGTTGCTATTAGCAACTGACCTCACATGCCTAGCTCGTGACTCTTAACACATGACAAAGTATTTCGCCATCGAGAGGGTAGGTTTCACTTTTTAATACAGTTAAACCTGTCTTTGTTTAGACAGGCACACTCAAATACATGTGACATACGCATCACACACAGCACACGCGGCATATTTACCATACTCAAAATACATGACACACGCGGCACACTCTCCATACTCAAAATACATGACACACGCGGCATACGCGGCACATACCCGGTATACGCGGCACACACGTGGCACACTCGCCATACTCAAAATACATGACATACGCGGCATAAGTGACACATACGCGGCACACACGCGGCACACACGCGGCACACACGCGGCACACACGCGGCACACTCGCCATACTCAAAATACAGACATACGCGGCACGCACGCGGCACACTCACCATACTCAAATTACATAACATACGCGGCGCACGCGGCATGTGCGGCACATGTCATAGACAAATCAGTCACAGCAAACAAAATAATTTCTACTTCGATTAACTCACTTTATTCTATTTTGGTTCGTCACAGGCAAGAAAGTTGGTCACAGTCAAGAAAGTTGGTCACAGTTAAGAAAGTTGGTCACAGGCGAAATATTTTGTCACAGTAGTTTAGGTTTGACCTAGAAAAACATTCTTGTCACACTGGTTCCGGTGTGACAAGAATGAAGCCAGCAACAGTTATGTCCCTTGCCAAAATCTGCTATGTCATTTTGTTACCTAGTCTGGAATGTGCCATGTCATTTTCATCACATCCACGCATGACACGTAGTGTATTCTTAGTCATTAGTCATTTCCACCACGGCACCCATGACATGTAGTGTATTTTTAGTCATTCTCGTCATGTAGAATGTTCTACCCTGCAATACCCTAGGTATAAATAAGACACGCAGGTAATAGATAATTATATAATGACTAGCAACTCAAACAGAGCTATGGAAATAGAGATTGATAGAAAGCGTACATCTACTCAAGCGTTTTTAGATACGATGGCAGAGGAAGAGACTATCTCGAAAAAACGTCTTCGATTAGACCTAGCTAGGGCAAAAAATAAAAAGGAAACGTTTGACCAGAACATTCGAAAAACACAGGAAAGAATTAAACTCATGGTTGAAAAGCTGCGTGAGCTAGAAACAGCCAGTAATGCTACCGTTGAAGACATCAAGAGAATAAAAAGCCTTCTACAAGAGGAAAGTGATTAAATGTAACAGTGTGTTTGTCTGTTAGGGCTCTTCGTTGTTTTGGCACACCCTGCTGGGGAGCCATAAATACCTTCTAGGTATTCTGATGAGACCTAACAGGTTGAAATGGCTCACAGGTGAGTACTTTCATTTTACATTATAGTTTGTTAACCTGCCGCTAGCAAATTGCTGTATTGTGTTAACTTTCATTTGGCATAAGATAGGCCTAGTGTTATCTGATGCCTCACTTTTAATTTCAGAGAAAGAAAAATTGGTACTCCCAAGACAGACTAATTTTTTAAATGTTAGAGAAAGAAAAAGTGTGGCTACTAACCCAGCCTCCAATTTCTTTTACTACCAAAACATCAATCACCGTGCCTCATCTTAATCACAATGCATTTCTAGGGATGTCTTCTTTTTAAACCAAAACACCCTATGGCTGAAAAATAAGTAAATTAAGTACATGATAAGGCAAGCTATAAGTAACTTTCAACTGGTAAGTAACTTCAAAGCCATCTACACATGTTCTTATAAATTAGTTGACATTTCTTATAAGTGACTTAAAATAAGAATTTATAAGAACCTAAACATAAGAACTTACAACTTTGTGGACCCAAGTCACAACTTACTTGGACAGAATTTCCAAGTTACAAGGACAATAAAAACCTTTTTTTTCTCAAAAATAATCTGGTGGTGGAGCTGATGGCGTCAAATAAGCAGGCGCGAAAGGCATGACATCTCTTTGCGAAGAGTATGACAAAAATAATGGATTACCAAAACCTATCGTTACTTGCTTGTAAGTTCTCGAACTTTTTTCATAGTTTCTTCTACGCCTATCTTTTTTCCTTGTTCTAAAAAAGATTTCTTTAGCTCTTCAACATTTACAGCCTGACTACGCATCTTATTCTGTATTTCAGACTTTTGTTGTTTATAGTTGGCCAAATCATCCTGGACTCTTTTAAATTCGTTATCGTCAATTTCATTATCTTCCAAAGATTTACTAATAATAAGTTTCATACTCGTCAGCTTAGCTGCTGCAAGCGTACTTAATGCTTCATGCTTCTGCAACTTAGTATAAAATTTTTTGTTAAGGGCTTCCATACCAAAGCATGCCAGGCTTGTGGCAAGGCCAACAGCTTCAACAGCAATTCCTACGACACTTCCCACCCCCGTTGCAAACAGAGTTATACCTCCTACAGATAATCCAGCCGAAACCACCCCCATGGCCATTGATGTGTTGTGTACAGAATTGAAAACCGTATTGTAACGGCGTTTACACCTCGAGTATTTTGCTTGTTCTTCTTCCAAATACTTCAACGCTTCTGTAATATTCATTAAACGGAATGAATCTGCCTTTAATGTTTTATCACGCTCAATAGGCTCAAGCTGCTCAGGTGGTATTTGTGGATACAAGTTCACCATTTTTTATTGACAAATATTTTTTTAATCAGCAATTACATTTTGCAACTCTTCAAAAGTATACAATTTGCTGGCATAATAAAATGCAACAAGATCAATGTGTTCAAGGTTTATGTAAGTTAGACGAACAAAAGTTGTTTTGTCGACCACCACCTTGACAGCTGGAATACTGCTTGAAACATTAATAACATCATTATTTTTTGTAATGGCAATAAAGACCTTTGATGATTCTGTTACTGTTTCATTCCATGTAAGTTTAATTCCTTGTGCAATTTGAGCCTCTTTAGCAGAAGCAACAGATTTCATGATAATTTCAAATACTATTGTCACTTCTCTAGCCACGACTAAGCTTGCTGGCATAAACACAACAGAAGTATCTGATCTACCCTTTCTAGTTGTAAGAAGATATCTCCGTCTCTCATAATTTTCAACTTTCAGTTTTTCTCTGCTATTGTTGTCTAGGGCAAAACTTGGAACAAGGCTTACAATAAGCGGCCCAGAATTAACAACCTTCCTAAACACTAAGGCGCCTTCATCATCAGTGTATACATAAGGACTAATAAATTCAATCTTTATGTCCCAGTCAATTGTGGGTGGTGGTGCAGGCACAGGTGAAACAACCCACTTACTACCCACATGTATTAAGTTGTAAGGCGCATTATTTACAGGTGGAGTAGGTACAGTAACATCACGTAGCTGACCAAGTTTAGGAATCTGTTTTTCACCGTCTTTTATGTCAACAATTACTTTCCTCTTGTACATGCCATTTGAATCAAGTTCAAAACCATATATTTCTCCAATTTCCCCTTCCTTCTCAAAATCCTGTACGTCAGCCAAATCTTTCAACTCTGTTACTGAACACGCAACTGGTATGATTCTAGGCTTTGGACCAAGACCACTCATTTTTATAAACAAAAATAAAATTATTTAACTTCCAACACAACACTAAAATCATGCATAAAAACTGGTTTGTCATCCTGATTAGTTACAGATATACTCAGTGACTCAAAGAAACTAGAACCTAATTTTTTAAACTGAGAATTAGGAAATCTAGCAACCACACTTTCACAATATGGGGCAGTTCCAGTCGGCAAGCATCTTAACAAAGTTGAAGGCTTTCCATTGTGTACATTTTCAGTAGTGTTCAGTTCTTTCAAATGAACATTTAGCACTGTGTGTACTGACAAATGAACAGGATATCTGCCAGTTATTCTTGGTTTTTTTGGTGATAGTAGACTACCAACTGATTGTGACCAATCTTCATCTGGATGTGTTATTTTTTTACCTAAAAATCCAAGTAATAATAAAAGACTAATTGATAAAGAAAACTGACCACTTTTCGGAAATTCAATTGTAACAAGTAAATTAGCTGGGTTTAAAGTTGCTTTAATTTTAAATTCATTTTGAAGCCATTCAGCTAAAGTACAAAAGTCATAATACCCAGCTCGTAAAGTATCACCCTTCTCAATACCATCAAGAGTTCCACTTACAGAATAATTTTCATCATCCGTTACATTAAACCACTTTACTGTATAAAACATTTCATGGATAGCCACAGCCTTGTTACCATCTCGATTATCGATTCCATTAGTTAGCCACACTGGTTTGCTCGTGTCAAGATTTGTTAAGGTTATAAACATTTTTATTATCACATAAAAAAAGCACAATGGAATTTAAATCACCAACAATTGCCATTGTAAACGCGTTTCAATTTAACGTGGATGCCAAGTATAATGTTGCACCAACTTATGACCAGAAAATAATTCAACTAAATCAGCTTGATATAGCTTTGTCTGAAGGAGATTTATTTCAAGTGAAAGTGCCAAATCCTTATGAGCATTACCTAAACCCTCCAATTACAGATGACTCAACTGCAAGAAAGTGGTCTTCAAGCCCACTACAGATGTTTCAAAACCAACTTAACTTTGCTATACTATGCTCAACTACAGGCTGTGGCGTTTCTTTTACAGACCATTTGAATCACCCAAACAAACTGATTAAGTCTGTCTATCGTTTTCATGTTTATTACCAGCTTAGAAGAATACTGTCAGAACTGCATACACCATTACCCACTGAATCCAGTTTCAACAGGTTTAACAATCCCATGGATTTGAAATCATTTGAACGGATCTGTAATGAATTTAACATCAGTACAAAGTATGACTTTACACAAAAACTTGATGATCACAAAGGCATGGGAACATTGTATTATGCTATGAGTCACAGACAATACCCTCAAGATTACTGGCCTCCCTACTCTTCATTCTCATCAAAATCTGAAGTGTGGTTAGGCTCAATAGAACAGAAACAGTCTAATGCCTGGACCACATTTATTTTAGATAAATCTGACGGGTTTACTCAAGCAGGAGTCGAGCGCGTAAATGAGTCAATCAGAACATATGTCTGGTGTTTACTAGGAGCACAATCACTAACAAAATCGAATATTTTAAACGGGAGTGGTAAATTTGAAGCACAAAAACAGTTTCTTGCTAATCTAGAAGATTCAATCAACTCAACAGTCGATCTACCATCAAGCATACAACGTTACCAAGACGTTCTCAGATATGCTAGATCAAAAGTTGACTTTGTAGTTGGCATTGGGTTATACATGCTACCATCTGACCTTCAATTACAAATGGGTACAATAACAAATTATAATAATGAAATCATTGTCGCTGGTCGTGATCAGAAATTAGGACTCAACCAATCAGTAAACGCACATTTACAGTCAATAATAATGCCAGCACCAGTAACATCACCACCCGTACAGGCAGCCCTGGTAACACCAGTAATGTCAATAACAGCCCCAGCCCCGGCACCCACACCTGTACTGGCACCATCACCATCACCAGCACCAGCACCGTCATCAAACACACATGAGTCAGAGAGAACTGCATTGGTAATAGGTCTCACTGGATTAGGGGTATTACTTCTTTACCTGTTTCATTAAATAACCCACCATTAACCCTCCTACTGTAACCAGAAAGATCCACACATGCTCTGCCATAAACCCAACTACCTTTGCTGTAGTAGTAATCAGCCAACTGACAACAGTGCCAATTATGCCAGGCAAAGCGTCTACTGCTTTCAGAGCCAATTTCTTAAGCAAGTCCGATATGTGAGACAGTTGTTTCTTTACCCACGACTGTAAGTCTTTTGGATCTGTGGGGACTGGGGTTGGTGGTGCTGGAGGTGGAGAACCACCCCCGGAGACAGCCAACACAACTGTACTGATAATAAACCCCAGAGCTGTAATTAAACTGGCAATTGTGATACCCTGTTCTCTGAAAAGTGTTTTAAGTCTCTCAGCCAGAGTAGTGTCTTCGTGAAGTATTTTTTGAATAGTTTCTCTAATCCTGTTGACTTGTGTTTTCAGTTTTTGTCTCCCAATACTAATCGCTTCTAACCTTCCTGATCTTTCTATCTGCAAATCATTTAATCTGTGTTGAATTCTTTCTTTCATTTCTGTGTCTGCGGTAGCCAGTTTCTCTTTTTCACGTTCTATGTGTTTATCAAGCTCTCCCAGTTTGGCAACATTATTTACCATCTCACCTCTTATTGTCTGCAGTGATTTATCCAATCCCATAATCTCCCTCATTGACAAAGGCGGGTCATCTATTGTTTTCATAACATCATTTATTTGTCCTTCAGTAAATGAAGTTTCTTGTATCACTGTGTTTGCTATTTCTGGTAGGCTTGTTATTGGTGCCATTTCAATCTCTTGCCCTGTTGGCAACTTTGTTTGCGTGTCGTGAAGCACACTAACAAGTCTTGGCGTGACAGGAGACCCTCCAATACCAAGGTATCTTGCCAACCCAGAGTTACCACCGACTTCACCTTTAATTGTACTTAAAGCTCTAAACTTAGAAGGATTATTTTTATGTGTTAGATTTATTTTCCCTCTGTCTGTATTTACAAATAAGTGTCCTTTATCATATTCAAACTGATTAGGATCTATTACATCTGGGTGGACACCAACACTGTCATAAAATGAGTTTACTTTGTCTTTTAATAGTTCGTGATACATACTAGAACTAGTTACCATTCCAGTCATATCTGTTGCACCAGTATCATAGTCATTCATGTCATCCATTTCAAAATCTTCATGATTAAATCCTCCCGCTGCCATTGTTTTATTAATTTATTATTTTTTATTGTGCATAATGAAAATGACACAGTCTTACGGATCAAAGTTAGACCCATTTAGAAAACTACGTGAGCCCCTGGGTGTTAAGGGCATTCGACAAACAATAGTCATCACAAACAATCCAAGTACCGTAGACCAGAACCAAACACTTACAGTCAAGTTTCCAAACCTAGGACCCAGTGACGTTATTGTTCCTGGCACTGCACGCCTTGCTTTTAATATTGAACTATCATCAGACGCAGACGTGAACAGAACACTAGTTAACAATCTTGGTAGAGCAATTGTTAGAACTATTAAAGTAAAACTTGAAGGACAGGAAGTGTTTAGTCTTGATGACTCAGATGTATTTTACTGTTACAAAGACCTTTGGCTAACAAGAGAAGAACGAGAAGACCGTATTTACCAAGGCATACAGCCAGATAATGTTGGTAAACTTCGAATCGACGCCGGAGATAAAGTAACTAATACAGCCATGGATGTTATAATGGCCGAAACATATGGATCCAGATTCTACATTCCACTTGAGTTTGAAATCCTAACAGCTCATCTGCCTTATTATCAAGGAGCACTGAATGACCGTCTGAGTTTTGAACTAACCTTCAATGACTACTCCAAAGTTATTAAATCATCTGATCTTAGTGCAACATATAAGATCTCTAACATTTCCTTGGAATATGAAATTGTCACACACACTGAACTAGCCAGACTCATACAAAATCAGTATCAGTCAAGACTACCAATTTATTATGACAGGGTGATTAGACATAGTTTAATACCCAAAGACAAAAGCGACCCAATGTGGAACATAAACTTAAACATGCCTGCTAGGTCACTGAAAGGTATTCTTATGTTGTTTATTGAACCAGCGGCTCCATACAAACGGGATTCAGAAAAATTCTACAATCCTAAGATTACACATTTGTCCTGCACAATCGAAGGCCGTCCTAATCAAGTGTACGCGTCTGGAATGTTACCTTATCAACACTACGATGAGATCACAAAGTATTTTGCAGGAGGAAGGATTAGAGATAAACCAGCAAACATTGCGTGCAAAGATCTACATCTGTATGACGTTAGGATTGGTCAATACCTTACAAATAAGTATGCACTGTGGCTAGACCTTCGTAGTACAGATGACGACTATCTTCATGGGTCAGGACGAACTGTTGAGAATGGTAGTGATGGAATAACAATCCAGATACAAAAAAAGGTTGAAACTGCTGCAGCCATAAATATATATTTGTACCTGATATATGACGCACAACTCAATATTGCAGAAAGCAGACTGAGTGGACACATATATTAAAATTATATTGTGTATTAAAATGAACCGGAGCTTAATGACACTCGATCCACACTGTGGTTTATTTTGTGGTGCCACAGGCTGTGGAAAAACTGAATTTGTTCTTAATCTGTTACAAACAAGATACATATACCATTTCGAAAACATTGTAATATTTTGTCCTACGATAAAACACAACAAAGCTTATCACAACCGTTTATTCATTTGGACTGACAGCAACATATACTTAGTCGACCCTGAGAAAAAACTGAATGACTACCTACAATATTTTTACAAACAATTTGAAGGACAGCCAACGTTGTTTATTGTTGATGACTGTTCTGCAGAGAAAGACATTGTTAAGAAAAGAAACACACTGGCAGAACTTGCCTTTAGTGGCAGACATGCAAACATAAGTGTATGGATTCTCACTCAGAAATATAATGCTGTACTGAAAGATTTTCGTGAACAACTAAAGTTTATATGTCTGTTTTACTGTAAGGATCGTGACAGCTTCGAAGACTGTCTCAGAGAAAACGATATCATTCCAAATAAGCAAGAACGGGATGATGTAAAAAATAAACTGAAATCAACTAAGCATCTAAAGCTCATTTTAAAGACAGATCAACCTACAGGGTATGGGTTAGTGAATTAATTTATCTTTTGGGTTTGTCTATAAAAATGACGGACAGACAAGAGGATCAAAATTGGCCTATTGGTAAATTCATAGATATTACATCGAGTTTCAGGGGTTTTATGCATATTAGTGACTTAAAAACACAAGTTAGACGCCCTTTTTCAAAACTCCCAACACCGATGAAGATATACATGACATATAGTTTTTATCTTGGATATTCTAATACTTTTCCATGTTATAATAATAGGACAAAAGATTTTATAGTTTATGATGCTAAATCTGACTGGTTTAAAATTATGTGTTTACTCATATACCATCAAATAAAAAAAGAAAATAAAAATATTAAATTTATTACTGTCAATAAAACGATATTACACATGCAAAAGCTTGAACATGATACCACAAAAGACATATCAATGAAGTGGCTTATTAGTTGGTGATTAATTTTGTCTATTATATAGATTTTAGTCAATAAAGTGCCATTTTCATTATATAATTTTCTATTTATTTTTTTGTCGGACAAATAAAAAAGATGGACAACCATCAAAGATTAAGAAACGTGTTTCACACAACTGACTTACCTATATCTAATATTTACAATGTCTATGAATCAATAGAAAGATCTTTTTTAGTCATACAAAATAACCTTCTTTCTGCTAGTGTAAAGATTCAGATTGTTGCAAAAATAGAATTTGCCAGAGATGTTGGTGAAGTTATTGTAACGTATATCTCGACAAGGCAGCACACAGTTAATTCGAGAAGAGAACTAGAGAAAGTGTTTAGAGAAAGATTGTTACCAGACTTCCATGAAGCAATTGACAGAGCAGAAATGCAAGGGTCTGGCTGGCATGAAGGCCTTGTACATGAACTACAACTGAAGCAGTCAAGATATCATCCTATACTAGGTAAATCATGGATACCACTTCCAACTGAGGTTGCAAACAAAAAGGCTGTAGTCAATATTCAAAACAATGATAATTTATGTTTTATGTGGTGTGTGCTTGCTAAACTTCATTTTGTAAGAGTAAAACCTGATCGTGTATCTAACTATACCAAATTTGTAAATGAACTCAACTTCAGTGGCATTGAGTTCCCTGTTAAAATAGAGGATATAGACTTGTTTGAAAAACTAAATCCTGGTATATCTGTGAATGTGTTTGTGTGGGAAAATGAATCTGAGAATAAGTTACAGCCAATTAGAGTATCTCCAATTGCCCCAACCTATGGGCAGTCAGAAGATAGACATGTTGACATGTTGCTAATAAGATCTGGTGATAACTTTCACTACACAATTATCAGAAGTATGTCAAGACTAATTCATCATACAACAAAACATGACGGTAAACAGGAATTTTGTAAAAAATGTTTACAGAGGTTTTCCTCTATTAAAGTAGCACACAAACATGTGCAGCACTGCAGGTCGGCTGATGACATTCAAACAATACTGAGGTATCCAGATCCTGGTAGTCAAGTGTATTTTAAGAACTATGGGAATCAGCAAAAGCTGCCGTTTGTAGTGTATGCAGATTTTGAATCACTCGTTGTTCCATATGAGGGTCCTGTTCCAGAGTCATTACCAAAGACTATAAAGTTGAGTGACCAAGTGGTGTGTTCTTTCGGATACATTCTTGTTAGGTCAGACGGTCTTCATTCAGAACCTGTTATCTACAGGGGTGAAAATGCAGCTTGTCTGTTTTTAACAGAAATGAGACATTTGTATAGTCAGGTAGTACAATATCTCACAACATGTCAGATGCCTTTGGTGATGACAGAAGAAGACAAACTGAAATTTGATACAGCTGAGATGTGTTGGATTTGTGAACAACCCCTCCAGGGTGATAAAGTTCGTGACCACGATCACATAACTGGACGTTACAGAGGCGCTGCACATAACAATTGTAACTTGAAATTAAAAATAGATCCTAAGACATATAGGTTACCAATCTTTTTTCACAATCTGAAGGGATATGATTCACACATCATCATGCAGGCTGTTGATGAGTCTTACAGAAAAATTAGTTGCATTGCCCAGACAACTGAGAAGTACTTGACTTTTAGATTGGACAAATTAGCATTTTATGACTCCATGCAACATTTGTCTTTAGGTCTTGCTAGTCTGGCAGAAGGACTGAGTGAGTATCCAATAACAAGTAAATATTTTGAGCCGGACTTGATTAAAAAAGGTGTTTATCCATATGAGTACATCAGTGACTGGGTAGTTTTTGAGGAAAGGAGACTGCCTCCAAAAGAGAAATTTTATTCTACACTAACTGGTAAAGGTATTTCTGACTCTGAATACCAGCATGCACTTGATGCGTGGGAAAAACTAGGGTGTCAGACAATTGGTGATTACCACGATCAGTACTTAAAGGCTGATGTCTGTTTGCTAGCAGACGTATTTGAAAGTTACCGTGAAAAGGGTTTGTTACACTACAAGCTTGACCCTGCTTGTTACATAACTAGTCCTGGCATGACATGGGATGCATTTTTGAAATCCAGTAAGATATCTATAGACCTGTTGTCTGATCGTACGATGGGTGAAATGGTGGAACGTGGATTGAGAGGTGGTATTAGTCTAGCAGCAAACAATTATGGCAAGGCCAACAACAAATATCTTGACGACTTTGACCCCTCAAAGCCAATGTCATTTATTACATACTTGGATGCTAATAATTTGTATGGATTTGCAATGTGTGAATTGTTGCCATTAAAAAACTTTTGTTTGTATGATTTGTCACAGTATGGCATAAAAAAATTAACAAAATATATTATGGATCGAGGTCAAAATGATGAAAAGGGTTGGATCTTTGAAGTAGACTTGGAGTATCCACACCATTTACATGATTACCATAATGATTATCCATTAGCAGTTGAGAAACTGAGTTTGACAGGGAAAAAAGAAGACACCAAACTTGTACCAAATTTAAATGACAAATTCAATTACGTTTGTCACTACCGCTTGCTGCAGTTTTACATCAGACATGGGTTAGTATTAAAGAAAGTTCACAGAGGAATTCAATTTGATCAGAGTGCTTTCATGAAAGATTACATAATGAAGAACACAACCCTTCGTGCCAGAGACGGCAACACTGCATTTGACAAAGACTTCTTTAAGCTTATGAACAATGCCTGTTTTGGCAAGACAATGGAAAATCCTCATCACCGCAAAGATGTGAGACTGGTCACAACTGAATCGGGTGCAATTAAACTTACAAGTAAGCCTCAGTACACAGGGTATAAAGAGTTTCATTCATCATTGTATGCTGTGTCACTCAAAAAAAAGATTGTTAAACTGGACAAGCCAGTATTCATTGGTATGGCAATACTTGAGTTGTCAAAACTGTTGATGCTTGAATTTTATTATGATTACTTCAAACCGAAGTATCCTGACTGTCGTCTGCTATACACTGACACTGACTCTATGATCATTGATGTGTGTACTGAAGACTTTTATGAAGACATGAAAACAGAGTTACACATGTATGACACGTCTGACTACCCTAAAGACCATCCACTGTTTAGCACACAAAACAAAAAAGTGCCTGGTAAGTTTAAGGATGAACTAAATGGTGTGCCAATAGTTGAGTACGTTGGACTGAGGTAAAAAATGTATTCAATACTGCACCAGAAGGGTAGTCAGTCAAAAGCCAAAGGTATCAAGAAAACAGCGATAAAAAATAAAGACATTCGTCATGAACATTACAAGCAAGTGTTAGATGGTGCATTAATGCCTGATTATCCAAACAAGTCACTGAGATCAAACAAACATAATCTTGAAATGATCCAAACACATAAGAAGTCTCTGGCAGTTGGAGACACAAAACGAGTGTTTCATAGTAAGGAAAAAGCTTATGCACCTGGTCATTACAGACTCAAGTTATCTGAAGAAATAGCTGACGAACTGGTTGATGAATTAATTGATGAGTTAGTTACTGAAATGAGTAACGGTGTCTGGGGGAATAATCTGTAATTCTTCTCTGACAAATGCCCTCTTTGGTGCAGGCTCATACAGATAATATATTGTTGCATTAGCTGAAGGAACTATTTTTTTTATATTATGAACAGATGTAGACCAAATTGGATCAGTTGCCCTACGTCTAACGTCATTTTCAGCCTCACCAGGTTGATACAAATATCTCACCTGTTTTGTAAATAAGTTAGTGTCTGGAGGTGTTATTGCTTTTATTTCTGACGGTATTGTTTTCAATTTAATAGAATCAACAGGTTTAGGGTGACCATCATTATTCATTGCTTTTATCACAGAAGGTAATCTTTTAACCCACTCAGTGTTACGTGCGTCATGCATGAGTTCCTTAGAATACTGATAGCTAAAAAGTCTCTCCGATAATTGCTTGTTAAAGTTTTCAACAATTGCCTGTGATCTATGCAAGCCTGGTATGCCTCGCCGCACTAGCACTCCATGCTTTGCAAATAACTGATTAACAGCCCCTTTAAATTCAGATCCGTCATCAACCTGTACAAGCCTAGGGTATGTTAAAGGTCCTCGACTATATATTTTTGATAATGCAGTGGCCACTGTTACAGCTTTTTTGTCAGTTATGGGTTCTGCATCCTTATACCTTGAAGCTATGTCAACAACAGTTAATGCATACTTGTATCGTTTCTTTCTTATTGTATCATGTGGCAAGAACAGAAGATCCATTTGATGGGTGTCATTAGGGATAGTGTTTACAAAATGAGGTCTTGTTATTTTTCTTGGAGCAGGAAGATATATTTGCCAAATTGCCTGTTTTTTAAGCCACTGTTTTATTTGGTTGACATCTCCACCCACAGCTGCATGTAGTTTTTCTATTGCAGTATTCCCTTTCCAGTAGCCAATTGGAGAGTAATATATTTTTGATAGTTTAGCGTCTGCCATTTTTTCTAGCAATATAAACTCCTGTAAAATATACTAATGTCATTCCTACTAGAACAAATATTATTTCTCCATTTCTTTGTTCTGAGCTTGGTTGGTAATAGTCGCTAAGTTTTGGTTGTGGAATAGACATGTCTTCACCAGTTACAAGATAGTATTCTTTGATCGCGTCATCAACATTTGAAAATGTATGCTGTGCGTGACCCTCAAGTTTTAGTTTTTCATTAATAAAATCCAGTTTTTCTATTCTTTGCTTCTCATAATCTTGTTGAGCTTGAGCTAGTTTTTCAGATGCCTCATTGTGGCGCTTCATTTCTTCTGCTGATTCTTCTTTACTCACTTTTGAAAAGAAATAGTTTGACCCACTAAAAGCTAATGCGTTAATAACTGCACCACCAATCATGACAGCTATTGTTGCCATATTTTTATTTACATAGAAATATTTTCTGGAATAATTCCTTGCTTGACTAGAAAATCTTTTGTTGCAATCGATGCTGTTATAACAACTACTAGCTTAGCACTGTCTTCGAAGTCTAATTTACTAAGGTCTGCTGATTTCATTTTGAGAAGACTTTTTCCCAGCATAGAATAAGCTACTGCTAGTCCACTTATTACAGCAGAGTGATAGACAAGGTTCATTAAGTTCTTTGTGTCGCTCATTTTCTTATACCATAAAAATTAAAATAATAAATTTATTTACTGCATGTAAAATGGGTCCAAAGGTTTTGGAACTGCTGGTAATGTGGAGACTTCTTCTTTTGTTTTTGGAGTGTTTGATTTTTTGGACACTGTTTGAGTGTTTGGTTTGTATTTTTTATATAATTGGTAACCTACGTAACCAAATCCGACAACAAATCCAGCAACTATATAATTTGTTGTTGTTTTAGTTGTTTTTTTATCACTTTGTGGGGTATGTGTTGGTTCTAATGGTAGTGTCACTGATGATGTTACGTCAGTCTTTTCTGTTAATGCTTGAAGCTGTAATTTCTTTTGTCTGTTATATTCAGCTAATCTTTTCCCAGCCTCTATTCGACCTGGACTTTTAGTCTTAGTCACTGTTTGAACCTGTGTCAAGACATGGCTCTGTTGTGGAGTCGTCTGGGTCTCGTCCATTTTCTTCTAATTTAAAATTTATTTTAGAAAAATCAATATGACTACTAGTAACAAGTAAGGTTACAGCAGGCGCAAGGTAATTCCCAAACTTATAAAACATGACACATGCTAATTTACCAATCGAACTTGAAACTATGGGGTTGCTTTCGAGATCATGTAAAAAATTTTCACTATCAACAGGTAAAAAGTGACTCACTGCTTTTGTGTATAGGAATATTAGAGATCGACTTAAATCACGAGTCATTAGTGAACTAATGTGATTTTCATATTTAGCATGAAGTTTGATTAGCTCATCGGATGTGAGAGACTCTATGTCTTCTACCATGTACTGTTTTCCGAGATAAGCCTTTGATTTTCCAGAAACAACAACGGAGAGAAGGCGCTGTTTTTTACAGTCTAAGTCTTTGTTCTCTACCGCATTGATATCATTCAATAGAAGTAATTCGTCTTGATTCATTTTATAATGTAATATAATATTTTTGTTTTAAAAAAGTCAATGACAGCATTAATTATTTAGGTGGGAGTGGGGTATCTACCTTAATACTCGCGGGTTGGTAGCTGATCAAAAATCGTTGCTTTGAATGATTTCTGGAGTGGAACTAAAATGGCTAGGTAATAAAGTTATTGGTGGTAAGTGTTGGGAGTTCGTTTGTCTAAATACGGAGAGAATCAAATAAATCTATAGATTGGGGGGAGGGGTGCCCATCAACTGTCCACTTTACTATCTCTCGTCCACAGCGTCCAAAAATGGCCCAGGGAATGGTGACGGTACGTCGAACATGCTATATCGTGGTCTTCTCATTTCTTATGTCCTCGCATTTATCCAAAACAAGATTTCCTCGAAAGCGTTTGCAAACAACAAGTCTTTATGGTAGTCGCCATTTTTACGAAGGGAAGCTACTAGATAATGTTTGTGTAAGGGACAGCACTCCCGTGCTAAGCAACGCGCAAACGCCCACCTCAAAACGATTTTATTTTTCACAAAAGCCTGGGAGATGATTTACAGGTCATCATGCAACAATGTGATGTGCATGGGTGACAGTGCGAGAATATGAAATGAATGTAAACGGGACATAAATATGCCCCATAAATCCATGGCCAGCAAGCGATATACATTCCCATGAGCTCCTGCGGATGCAGGGGCTCATGAGAATGTATGACTTTTGCATTTGGAACAGGCTGGCTGAAGGCCTGTTCTGTCTGAACCAAACAGCTGAAATACAGCTTTTCGGGATTTTGAAAAGCTGAATCAGCTTCTAGGAGTGAAGACGGTCACCCATTGATGTGATTGTGCCTGTTCGTGTGTGTTACACGGACATAAAATTTGATTCCATTATAAGAATCTAAGCACTAGGTAATATTTTGCTTTGTCGATTACTTCTCATCTTGTTTTTGTTTTTTTTGTATCACAAAAGATAATTACCGTCTGCAAACTTGATGAGTTCAGTGATATTTTCTCCCCAGACCAACTGCTGTCTATGCACACGCAATGCACCCTGCCCAATGCATACATCATGCAGGTGCCTGACAGCAAACACCGATACACCAACTACAAGCTAAAGGGTGCACGAGCAAACGAGAGGCAAGTTTCAAAATAATTAGATACAGGGCCGCAGCAGATGGTTCCGGCCTTCGCCATACCAATAATGTATACATTTTTTTTGACAAGACCATATAATTATGTCTTTTTATGCCCTCGACCCAAATTAATTTAAATGTTACTAATTTTTCCATTTTGGGGGGTTGTGCGAATTCTTCCCCCCCCCCCCCCCCCCCCCCCCCCCCCCCCCCCCGCCCGATTGACTTTAGGAAGCAGATGAAAGCAAGCTGGCATCATGCAGGCATGCACCCCTTCGGCTGGAGCATTAGGTTTCTTTCACCTCATGCTATGGTTATGAGATATGAAATAAATGTTAGGAAACAGATATATATATATATATATATATATATATATATATATATATATATATATATATATATATATATATATATATATATATATATATATATTATGTAATTGGTATTCTAACCACAATATATTTCATTCATAGTTTATCTATATTTGCACTGACAGCAAACCATGTGGGATTTATTTCTGATCACTCCATATAGCAATGTTCTCTATCAGAAAACTGAAATGACTCAACCTGCAAAAATAAATATCAAGGAAATATATCAGTTCACAACAGCAAGAGGTATATCTCACTTGATCTTCATTTTGTGACAAAAACATTGTTTTCAAATACACTTCAACGTATGGTTTATTTGTTTATATCTGTACTGAGTGAAACTGTTAAAAATGCCTTTCATTGTGAGGCTTCTCTTATGAGTTTACCAAAATCGTCAAGTACATCAATAAGTGTCTCTTGGCTTGACTTCACGAACGAAGATTCTATAGGGCTTTCCCACGTCGTCTGCAGGCATTTTCGTGGCTGCGGAGGCCAATCCGGGACAGGCAGGTTTACATCAATAAGTGTATACATAAATAAAACACAATGACCATGATTGTCATAATTCCTAAAAATACAGCTGATTTTTTTTATGAAATGAGTATGTCTATCCTCAACAAGACCAAGTAGTCTATGTACCCTACAGAACCACATAGTCCAGATCAAAATGGTGACTGCGAAGCGTGTGTAATGCAGAGACGAACTCAATGAAAAAAAGAAAGACGCTTAGAAAAGACAGCTACAACACAATTTTATTCATATTATCTAGTAATAAATTGTGTTGTAACTGTCATTTCTAAGCGACGTTCTTTCCTCATAGGGTTCTTCTCTACAGAACAACATACATGTGCACTTTTACTTCCTGCACCATATATAACTGTAATAATACATGAGGCAAAAACACAAACAGAACAGAGACAACCATTTTAATTATAAAGAAACAATTTCAGTGATGTCATTGAATTATATGCATGGTATATTTTGCTTATGATGCTGTCATTCAAACTTGGTCACTGTGTTTTGGTAAGTGAGGGAGAGGGGGGGGGGGGGCTGGAGGGGGCGGGTACACATGCAGGCATATATATATATATATATATATATATATATATATATATATATATATATATATATATATATATATATATATATACCGCAACGATTTCCTAATGTAATGTTACATATGGCAATATAGTTCTATCATCATATGCTAAATTTTGCTATCCACCAAAATGCTAATATTGCCATGATTCCACAGCAGACAGACAGCCTTCATGGACAGGTCCAACCAGTGAAGAGACAACAGACTGGCCAGTGTCAAACATGTCACCAAACTGCAGGGGCGTTAGCAGCAATGTCACACAGAAACTTTGGAACAGCAAACAGCCTGATGCAGTGCAGTGTGCCCCAACTTGCTCTCAGCAGGCAGCTGCAAGACAAGAACAAAGGTCAATTAGTACATGTGAAGATGTACTGCAAACACTGTTCTAGAGGAGTTTACTTGGCTACCGGGTATCAGCCAGTATAATCTACTCAACATGAAACCAACCGTAATGAATCACAGCCAGTGTAATCAATAAACTCCATACAAGACAGATTTGCAAAATAACTTTTACAAACAATTTCTTTGTCTCGGTGATGGTCAAACGATTTATACAGTTTTGTTCTAATAATAAAAGACATTGTAGCTTTGCAATGCTGCTTGGTAACATGATATTATATGAATATGTTTTCAGGCCAACATAACCAACTTTTCCCTGGGGGAGACTAAAGATGCACTCAACCGATGAGCAGCCCCTGGTGACCATATCGAATGTGGGAGTAGAGGCGACACCTTATCAGCGCGTGACCAGTGAAGACAATCCGGCCTACTGTTTGTGTGGGAATCATCTAATAATAATGGACAACAAGAACTACTGAATTTGATCCAGCTGATCGAGTTAACAGAAGAACCAACTTTTCTAGATATTTGTAAGAAGCAGACCAAAGTCAAATTTTGCAGCGTCAAAAATTATAGCATCACATTTGCAAATAAAATTCCCACATTATAATAGCAATCAAACATCACCAACACTCTACATACAGATTTTTTTCAGTTGTGGCATGAGAGCCATATGGGGCTTGGCAACAGCAAACACTGTTGCTCTTGTCAGGTGGCCATAATCAGATGGCAGTTTCTAAGCCCCAATCTAAACTACCTGAGGGCACTATCTGGTTGTGTATGTGTGTGAAACCAACCTCCAAGTCTTTACTTCTGCTGAAAAACCACATCCACTCGTCGCTCAATCTTGTCATCTGTACTGCATAGGTAATGTAACAAACTGGAGAGCTTCTCATCAGTGAGGCATTGGGGATACAAGGCCATGGAGCACATTCCTTGATGAGAAAAAACAGAATGAAAAGAACATTTTCATTAACTTTTAAAATTTACTTTCTGTCATGGAGATTGTTTACATCTGTTTGTACAAGTAGTTGGAACATGAATAAATGGACACATGCATGTAATATATACTCCATATTGTGCACTTTGTACTCTCTATACAAGAAAGTATTAAAGTTGAATGTAAAAGCAAAATGTTGGACATTTTTTGTTTTCAATACATTTGGACATTCTTCTTCATAAATTGCATACATGTCTGCTTTCATTTTTCATCCTTGTTATAACTACATACTGTAAACAGTGCACATGAACAGGAATTCTGCACCTGACTTGCCATAAGAAAGAATTACCCAGCCAGCACACCAATATAGGTCCAATATTGGCCCAATATTGGCTCAGATATTGGGCCGATATATGGGTGGCAATATTGGTCCAATATTGGAAGCGCAAAATGGCCCATTGTTGGCCCAATATCGGGTAAATGTCGGCTGCCAAGCTGGATCCATTGTTGGCCCAATATCGGGTGAATGTTGGCTACCAATATAGTGCCAAGCTGGATCCATCCTAGAACCAGTATGGTGAATATTGGCTGCCAATATAGTGCCAAGATGGATCCATCCTAGGGCCAGGATGGTGAATATTGGCTGCCAATATAGTGCCATGCTTAATCCATTCTGGTGCCAACATGTAGCAAATATTCTGCCAACCTTTTTCCAACATGAATAGTAGTGTCCCAGATTTGGATATTGGTAATTTAATCCAGCCTTTTTTCTGAGGAAAAAGACCATCATGCAAACATATATTAATCTGATAGTTATCAAATCAAACGTTCATCAAAATATGTAACTCAAAACACAACTTAAAAAGAAAGACCTGAACTCAGATTCACAGTGATGCACAAGTTTAATCTGATTTTCAGTTTTATGAAAAGAAAACACTAACTGTACCAAAATGAAGGACAATGATTATCTCATTTAACCCTTTCCATCCTGATACATTACTGCCTGAAATAATTTGACCATGATATCTCAAGAATAGTGCCAGAACAGCTTGGTGCACAGCTCTGTCACCACCCTTGAACTAAAATGGTTGATCTATATATCCTTACCCATAACATACCTTTCACAGGGCAATCTGAAGTTAAAAAAAAAATCACCCTCAGGCAGGATTCAATGGATTAATTACATCCCCCCCCCCCCCTCACACAAAAAAGAAACCTGTCTGTAACAATACACAAAATGTAAAAAAAAAAAAAAAAAAAAAAAAAAGCCCACAATTATTGAATTAAGAAAACAATTGTTCTGATACATGACATACAAAAACCATCTCTGAATGTACATACACACAGATGTTCAGGTACTGGCAATAGGATCTGTAAACATAACAGATTTTGTACACAGCACATTTTTTACCTGCTCCCATAAATAACTTTCATACAGATTAACAGAATATACTGACATAATTCGATTGGAGACTAAATTTCCTCCTAAACATACAGGATTTGGCACAAACAACATTGGTTATGAAAAGAAAGAAGAGAATCTCATATGACTTGTCCTTATTAACCCTTTTCATCCTAATACACACATGCCTGAAATTAATTTGACTATGATAATTCAAGGGTGGTGCCAGAATAGCTTGGCACCTGAGACACCAAGGCACCAAGCTATTCTGGCACTACCCATGAACTAAAATGGTTAATCTGTCGCAAAATTTGTAATGTAGCCTTCAAGCAAATCTGACAAAATCAGCCTCTGGATTGAATGGGTTAAAAATAGTATCAAATAAAACCTTAAATGTAATGGGGAGGAGGGGGGAGGGGAGTAAAAGTTCAAGCATGCAGCCAGTTAGCATTTTAATAACTTGCAACTAAAAGCAGGTTTGCTCTACATTGCTTGAAAGCCCTAAACTAGCCAGTAGCTGCCATCACTTTTCAAACATAAACACTTCTGCAACAGATGGTTACAAAACATGTATGTCTTATTAAAATGTTATGTGCAACAACAAAAAAAACATGAGCCAAGCTTAAGTGATCAGGCAAACTATACTTGTAAAAATAAACAATAATATGTTTACAAGCATCTTGGCCCGACTGACTTAACAGTGTAGCAAACTGAATATTTGAATCAGAATGAAACTTAATATTGCAATCAAAATTAGTTTAATTTTCTTCTGACATGGACAGTTTAGTTGAAATTAATGTCCAATGTTTGAAGTTGATGTTGCTTTGACCGGAAAAAAAGTTAATTAAAAATTCTAAGATGGTAGACAGAAATGACATATCTATACCATATATAACCATTACACAACATATATTTTATAACGTTTCATAACAAAAGAAATTGTAGTTTTAACAAAATCACAAAACATGCACTACATTCTAGTTTCTACTTAATATGATAAATCTGATGACAACAGGTATGATTAACCCTTTGGCTGTCTGTATTGCACTATACGTCGCAATGATTCCTGCAGGAATCATCACAATGCCAGGCAGTACTGATAGCCAGAGGGTTAAGCAGCTTGCAGAGAAACTAAAACTATACTAATCACTGTCAGTGTGTGTGTGTGCTCGCTTTGCCGCCTCCCTCCTCTGCTTATTCCCATCGCGATCAATTGATCCAGTAACTGAGTAAGCTATTTAGCTAAAACGTGGTCTATGTCTGTTGCACTGCCATGGCACCTTCTCACACCATCTGAAAATAAAATGCATGTCTGATTAGAGTTGACCTTTAAGAGAGGTCACTGAAATTGGTGTTTATACTGTGGTCTTCGAAAGTACCCTTGGGCCAAGTCTGAACATTTACAGAAGACTGTGGCTTGCTTAGTCTCAGAGAAATACCAATTGATGCATGTTTCATGACAGGCAATGGCTAAAACTAAAAACCATCTGACAGATGACCCAAAACAAAGACTCACTTTGGCCAGTTTTGCAATATCCATGCAGTCACTTGAATGGTTTGATCCCATTTTGGACTTAAGTTTTCTTTTAAGTCTTTTAAGTCCCTTCTATTTATAGAAAGGAGCTTTTAGGAAAGGTCGCAATGGGGCGAATTTAATACTAATAGATGTCCATGATGTCAAGGCGGGCAGGCTAAACCTCTAACAATTGAAGCAACAAGATAAAATTACGTCATGTCTAGTTACACTAACTTCGCTGCTGAACGTACATTTGGCGTGAAGCACCGTATGTGCGAATGTATATGTGTGCATATTTATGTAAACAAGAGTTCTAATCTTTGATATTTCTGTACACACAAGCTTGAATTTAAAACTTGGTCTTGGTGAAATACTTTCTTAAGTGGGTGGCGGCTAAGACAACCTCCGAGCATATTGTAATTGAATGACTCATTGAAGACACGTAAACAACCGTTTATAGAAAGTCGGTTGACCCAGATTAGAGACCGTAAGTTTTGTCATAATTACTTGAACCTATAGCTAGTTTGGAGAAAGACATTGGATAAGTTCGTTAGCCAGATTTTCATCCTTTCAACTTCTGTAGTAAAATTTAATTCTTTTCAGAAAGGCATTAAAACACTAAAAAAAACTTCACTTCTAGAGAAAGTCAGACCTTGGCGGTGACGTAAGAGGCAACTCGGTCACTACGTAGATACTGACATAATACTCTAAATATAATAATAATTATATTTATAAAGTGCTAACTCCCTGCAGTGCAGGCTCCAACATCTGAATGGGCTCTAAAATATGATGGCATTCTCTCTCGCACGAGTGGCCCTCTCTCTCGCACAAACATGCGCGCATTTCCAGGAGGAATAGATCCTCATGCGCACTCCAGGCGCCTCTTGGAGATGTTTGGAGCGCGCGTGCATGCACGCACACACACATCGACGCGCTTTAAGAATTGGATGCAGGTGACCAGTGTACTTAGTATATCATGTAGTTAGGTAAAGTCAATCTGCTTTCACAGCAAGACTGAGATTGGACTATGAAGTTCTAGTTTTGTCACAATTTTCTCAAGCCTATGAAGTGAAAGTGAAACTCATATCCCGTAAAACTAAATGAATACGTAAAAACTAAAACTTATGCCATGACAAATGATGTTTGACAAATCAATGACCTCGGCTGTTTGGCCCAGCGCTAAAAGTGGCCACTCAGTTTGTTCCAGTCGCAGTACAGCAGGGAAAATGACTACATTTTGTTTTTCATGACTTTTTTATTACCGTTCAAGTATGTGATGCAAAGCTTTGTTTGTTTAAAAGCGGACATTCTGCCCAACACACTGACACCAAACACACTATAGTTGTGACAAACCAGTAGCCAGCAGGATAAGGTGGAAATAAAGAGAAAAAAACAGATCTCACAAAGTTTTGCATCACACACTAGAACGGTAAATAAGAAAGTCATGAAAAACAAAAGGTAGTCATTTTCCCTGCTGTACTGCGCCTAGCACTTAGCAGGAAGCCCGCTCATCAGCTAGCCTGACGGCTGAAAGACTCGCTGCCTCAGTGTGCGAGCACAACTTGTGACCCAGTTTCTCGGCTCGCCTGGAACAAACTAAGTGGCCAAACTGAAACAGCTGTGTGACGCGTATGTCTTGACATACGCGTCACACGGCTGTTTCAGTTTGGCCACTTAGTTTGTTCCAGGCGAGCCGAGAAACTAGATCACAAGTCGTGGTTGGTTGGTTAGTTCGGGTTTAACGTCCACAGCACCGAGGTGATCATGGACGGCCCTGACGGGCGGGTTATGGGGAACAGGGAAATCTATTGCCTATGGAGTACGACCTGAACACTGATCAACTCAGGCACACTCCAACTGTTCCACTTTGATTTACCAGGACCTTTCAACGGACATGCTATTGAATAAATCCGTTTTTTTCCCCTGGATTGTGAGTCCATCTACCTGGGCCAACTCGTGCTCGCGCACTGAGGCATTATAGAACTCACCGACGCATTGGCAGATCTGTGTGACTTTTTCAATAGGAGATAATTCAACATCAGAATCAGATCAAAGACAAAAGCGAGGACAGCACTCATATAGAACTTAGAAGGGACTTTGTGGGTTATGCTTTATCCCATCTTGTTTTAATAGGAATAAAAGAGAGCATTAATTACTTAATTATAATTTACCAATGATTGCGTTGTGCAAGTTACACAGTCTGCTGAAGGCTTCTTTCCCCTTTTTCCAGTGAGGTTGTACAATATCCAGACACTGACTTGTCCTCATCAAAAAGGGCATTGTCCTCCGTACACAATCTTTAAAGTCCAAGCCTCCAACATGGGATAAGTACAGAATCTGCAAACACACACAGAAAAAAGTAAGACGCTTTTTACAAATAAAATTTGTCCAAAAGAATCACAATCAAAATTTACCTTTCTCAGTAGTTTCTCTGCATAGAGCAGAAAGCATAAAACGAAACCCAAAACTGCATGTAAATTATAATAAAATATTAGTTTCTTAAACCTCCAGCTACATAACTAAATTCATCAACCCAAGCAGCACACCACAAAACAAGAAAATGCAAACAATATTCAGATTTCAAATGTATAATTACCATGTTGTTCCTGGTCGCCGCGCGTTGTCTAGGACTGTGTTGAGGTCAGTCTCCAGCTCTGCACGATCTTGTAGTTGTAGTGGGAACTCCTGATTTTTCTCCTCTTTGACCAGTACGACTCATCTTTAAAATCCATCTTTTCTCAAGGAGAAGTTTAAAATCGTACTATACACGTACGTATACCTTAATCAGCAAGTGCACGTGGCGTCAGCGAAAGAAATATAGAAGAAAGAAAGCTGGAACTTGGTCTGGCAATGGAATTTGTAGCCTTGATCTGCAGTCAAATTTGGCGGAAATAATCGCAGCATGTGCTATACCGGCATGCAATGCAGCGTCTGACAAAACATAGAATGTGGCGAATAAATGTTATATAAAAAAAATTATTTAACAAAAAAAAGTCACGGCGTGCCCAAACTATGGTAAAAGATTGCCGTTGTATATTTATTTTCAAGATAAATGTCGGCTAGATTTAAAATTTCATCTGTCAATGTTGCGAATTGGGCCAGACTGGCTCGCCTATCGTGTGCCAACATTTGCAGGCGAAGCAGCGCGCGGGCGCGGTACAGCCTCCGGCGGCTCGCGTGATTGTTCCAGCTTGGCACCAAGATTGATTATACCGGCGCGCGCGCGGGCTCACGCGATACCGGCGCGCGTGTTGGTTTCAGCATGGCGCTAAGCTCTCGCATACTGGCCCAATATATCGGCCATTATCCAGCAATGGACCAATATTTGCCCAAGATACTGTGCGTGCTGGGTAGTTTTCATGGTCAGTGTCACAATCCTAAATAGTATATTTCTACAAATACATGTACTGTAATGATACTGAAAATGACATGTACAATACTGCACTTGTACCAGAAATTGCACAAGTGTGTAACATACATGTACTATGCATATTTCTGCTGTGCTACCTGGTATGCCACAGAGTGCCTGTTGCTAATCTTAGTATACTGCTTGCATACTTGGTGGTTGAAGTCAAGGATGGTAAGCCTGTTGCGAATTGTGTAGCCTTTGTAGCCAATGAAAGTTTATTTGGGGGCCATTTCATTTTCAGCCACATAGATACATCCCCTTGACTAACACTCAAAACACTCAATGATGAGACTGAAACATCTCTAAACTCTAAGTCAAAATAAGTGCATAAATAAGACATGATTATTACCTTGATCATGCCTGGCAAGGACACTCGTAATGTGTGGTGATGGTTGATAACAGGCTTTATCCCTTGTTTCAAGTGGTGTTTAGCCTTTGGCAGCAGCAAAGAAACTGAAAACAGATGGCCAATATAATAGATAAAGCAAAACCTGAAAGTAAGAAAAGCACAAAAGTGAAAATGTACCAGCAGCAGTTTATACTGAGTAGGTTATTTCGATGACAGGACAGTTTCGTGTGTTTTTGTTTTGCATACACTCAAGGATATAATCCTCCATGTAAACACACAGCTCAACTCAAACCTTTTATGCAATTCGCTTGCCTTTGTGCCACACATCAAGGTAATGATCCAGATGTTTCAGTGGCTGTGATCAAGTCAGTAATAATATACAAATCTATTTCATACTGGAAAAAAGATACATGCATTACAGAGTGGCAAACTGACCGGTGGCTAGCACTAGCTGTTATGAAGACTTGGGAGAAAAACCACCATGGCACCATGATAATAATGTTTACTGTCAACTTGTAAATATACTTACAGTGTGGAGGTAGCAGTCATATGTAAATCATAACTTAGTGTTGTGACAGCAATATTTCCAGGACACTATAAGCTACTTTATGTGTGATGTGATAACACTTTTACAAACAAAAATGATTTTGTGCAAGCGCACGGGTGTACCATACTTCAAAATCAAATGCCACCAAACTGATAATTACCTGAAAGTAGCAGGAGATTACAGTAGAACTCTGTCGGTGACAACTTATCGGACAGGTCTTGCTGTCTTCAGAAACTCGATGCCAGTCTGTGCATTCACCAGTTTCAAGTCACCTGACCTTGTGGCAGCCCTGCTGTCTAGAAACAAACCATAAACACAGTCATGGATGGACAAAACCTGTTGAAAAAGAAATAAATACAGAAAATAGGCATGTGTGCACATACGCATGTGCGTGTGGCTTTCTAAAAATGGCTTAGTCACAAAATAGCAGCACATTTGAGTGTTATGATATGGAGCAATATATACATACATGTATTTACATGATTCACAGAAAAACTAGCAATAAAATATTTTGGTATACAAGAATGATATTATAAGTTTTTGTCACTCATATTTCTCCTGTTCATAAGCTTGTGGTTTCAGGAAAATATGAGAAATACATTGTATCAGTGGCAAGCCAACTTACAATAGACCACTTATATACCTGATTGTGAGTTTCATAATGAATTATGCACATACATGGATTGCTCTATTTCATCACACTGAAATGTGCTGTTATTTTGTGAACAAATATATTTTAGGTTGATTATAGTGGTATATTTTATCCTTACCTAGACCTGTTGATTATATTCTCATCCAGACAATTGCTGATGTTGTTTTCATAC
>BTPG01000004.1:77569950-77582450 GCA_036245525.1 Semisulcospira habei | reverse complement strand
TCAAATGTCACTCTGTTTCTCACCATTTTTATGCTGATGCCAGTGCCTAAAGAAAACATGTTAGTCAGATGTCCCAGTCTTTAGAGTCCTGTGTCGCAGACGTTCAAAATTGGACCACACCGAACAAATTGCAAATGAATAGTGACAAAACTGAGGCCTTAAGATTTTCTTGTTTAAGCTCCACTGATCTCCCAGACTCGATCAGGGTTGGTCAGAACAGAATCCCCTTTTCCGAGTCGGCCCGTAATCTTGGTGTTATCTTTGACAATAGGCTGACCATGAGAGAGCATGTCAACAAGGTTTGCCAATGTTCCTTCTTTGAATTGAGAATGATCAGTTCAATTCGGCACCTTCTCACTATCAAAGCAACCAAAACGCTTGTTACCTCCCTTGTTCTTTCCCGCATTGATTTTTTGTAATTCCCTTTTGGCTGGTGTTCCTCAGAATCTTCTTGATAAACTTCAAAGAGTTATGAACTGACTTGTTGACCTGCACTGGCTGCCTGTATCCCAAAGAATTGTGTACAAGGTTTCTGTTATTTGCTACAATGTTATTACCGGTTCTGCTCCCCCATATTTGTCCGACCTGATTCATATTACATGCCTTCAAGATCCCTCCGTTCAGCATCAGACACGCGTATTTTCAAGGTTCCTAGGTGAAAGAAGTCTAGCCAGGGCCAGCGTGCCTTTTCTTATTTCGGTCCACTCACCTGGAACGACCTTCCAGCCCATGCCAGACATGCTCCAACTCTGTCTGCTTTAAAATCACTGCTCAAGACCCATCTGTTTTCTTATGCGTATAGTTAGATGCAATTTCAGTGCGTTAGCAATCTTTGGCAGTAACTGTTTTTGTAACGGTGTGTGTGTAATGTGTAAGTGTGAGCTTTTGATATGTGTCACTTTAGGTTTTGTAACATTTATTGTAGTGTTTTCTTCCTTGTACTTTTTGTTCTGTGATTTTTGATCTTGTAAAGCGCTTAGAGCACCATTCATTTGGAGGTTAAGCGCTAAATAAATGTACATTATTATTATTATTATTATTATTATTATTATTATTATTATTATTAACTCTCCTACTATAAAGGAGCAGAAAAGCAGAAAAGTCTTTCCTTTTCCGACATTCAAACTTTATCGGTTAAATTATTCCTTTTCGACAGCATTATTGTAAGACATATTAAGAACATTTATAAAGGAGATATTGAACATTATTAAAGTTATTTTCCACAGGATCAAGCATCATAACACAGTTAGAAAACTGTCTGCAACAGATACTGCTGACAGTATAATTAGTGTACTAACTTAGAGCTTTATGATGTAAATACAATGCCAAATGTCGAAATTCGTCGTTTGGTGGGTGTGTTTTTTTTGTACCCGAGAGCGCAAATTATCGTCTGCATCGGCCTCGTTTTGAATTTGTGCATATTTACTAGCCTACGTCACAAGGCAGAACCGGTCAATACTGCAGGCGAGGTCATCGGTGTGGGTACACACGTGTCAGTGTACGCATGTACTGATGTTCTCCGGCACCCCTTTGACATAATTTTCCACGAGAATGTAAAATAAACATTCCATACTCGCTATGCTGTCAAAATCAATGCGGGTTCCGCTTGACCTGCTATCCTGAGTAACGATCGTGCTGGGGGCGTGGCTTGTTCGACTCAGTCTCCGCGCCAAGCGACTGAGCCAGCATCACCTAGTTTGACTTTTGATCTTTTATCCCTCGGAAACACGAAACAGAACAGTGGCGTCTCATCTTGAAGAAACGAAAGAGAGACCACGTTACGCCTCTACTGAGTCAGTTGCACTGGCTGCCCGTAAAATTCCGCTGCCAGTACAAAATTGTAATTTTCGCCTATCGGCATTTTGACGGATCTCACCCGCCGTACCTTTCTGCCAAGCTGTCTGTTTATCAGCCATCACGCACCCTCCGTTCCTCCAGTGTAAAACTTTTAAAAATCCCGAAGCTTAACATGAAAACCGTCGGGGAGCATTCTTCCACCTTTTTAGCCCCAAGAGTGTGGAACTCGCTGCCAACTGAAATGCGGAATCTGCCCACATTGTCCAGTTCAAAGCTCACTTAAAGACTTTTCTTTTCTGTCGGGCATTTAACACTTAGCTCATCTTTAGCTAACTGTTGACTGCCTTTTATTCTGATTCTAGAGGAAGTGAATGTAAGATGTTGGGAAGAGATGGGGTGGTTTAAAGTAGTGTATAATCGTGCGTGTGTCTGAGAGAGAGAGAGAGAGGGTGTGCTGTTGTGCACGCGCAGTGAGTCCAGTGTTTCCTGGAGAACAGCGCTATACAAGAACTATGTATTATTATTATTATTATTATTATTATTATTATTATTATTATTATTATTATTATTATTATTATTATTATTATTATTATTATTTATACCCACTTTCTGCACTGCAATTTCACATCTCACACATCGAAGTCTACGTAACTGAAAGCATCTCTGGAAACGACAAATGCACCATCGCAGCAGATCCACTACCTCTGTGAATCGAGTCAATGAGAGCCCGCATAGACAAAAACGTGTCACGACCAGCGATGTCAATCCGGCAATTTTGACACACACCGTAGTTTTCAGATCCTCACGGCATAAAATCTGATGAACTAGCTCGTAACTTTATGATACAACAGGTTTAAAATCTTGCGAAATCAGTAAGAGATAAATTCTACTGAAGATTATGAATTCTGAAAATCACTAGCGCTCGCGGAACTATAAGAAGATCGACACTGAAAGACCGTAGCCAGATTACTTACTGATTCACATAGCAAGAAAGCGACAAATTACGGATGGGCGGTCAAGCCAAGCTCTATATTCCCTTGTCCGATGTCAATTCTACTTAGGGATATCTTGTCTCTCTTTCTCTTTCTTCTCTTCAATTCCGAGTCTGTCATTGTCGGCCGGCACGAGTCGACTGATACTTTCTTTTTTTCTTCCGCTGGTTCATCCGCCATCTTGTCTCTGATTGGTTATAATTATGCAGATGACCTAAGGTCGTATAGAATAGTTATGACGTCAGCTACCATCGCCTATCAGAAGCAATCTTTTAATGCGTTCAGTCACAAGATTCCGGTGGCCTCTTTTCGCTTTGAACGGGCCGGAAAGAAAGCATTTGGTGGGACAATAGGGTGGTCACTGTCTAAGTGGGTATGTATACTGAATCCCAGTAACAGCTTTTTGCGAACTGAAGCATTAAAAAAAGGTCAGGAGTGCCCCTTTAAACATTTCCTATCCGAAGCAGGTCCTTTTAAATACATGTGTTTATTGTGTCTGTGTCAGACGGTTAAGTTAAATTGCTAACCCCGTGATTCAGATTAACTTAACGCCCACAACTTGTGCTCCTCGTGTTTGTCATAGGGTAAACTGACAAAGCTACCCAGTGATTCAGACTACTTTAACTCATTCTACCCCAACACCGAAATCCCCACATGTTTGATGTTGCCCTCTGAAGACTGCATTGGAGTGCAGGACACAGATCGCCCATGATAGTTCAAGGGTGATGCCAGAATAGCTTGGCGCCCATAGGCGCCAAGCTATTCTGGCATCACCCTTGAACTATCATGGTCGATCCATATATTGACGTGGTGTGTCTGGGGTAGAATGAGTTAACCGACAATATGTTGTAGTTCTTGTGTTTGTGTTGAGGTTAACGTAATCCGTTCAGTGTTAGCTGACGCAGGCTGTGTTTCTGCAATCTTCGTTAATTCAAGTCCCAACGCCCCCCCCCCCCCCCCCCGCCCCCCCCCTTCAAACCCCACCTCCCTAGATGTCCTAGGAACATGGATTCAAAGTGGTGTCAGTAAGAGGCATACGTCCTCATGAGCCCCCGCAGTTGCGGCGGCTCATGATGATTCATACTTCTTGCATTTGAGTGGTGTTCAAATTTTCGCGGCATTGAAAGGGGTAAATGCTTCCCCGTGATTAAGACTAAGTTAACTGAGAACAACTTAATTTCCTCGTGTTCGTGTTAGGGTTAAGTTAAAATGCTATCCCGTAATGAAGGCTAATTTAACATTTATCTGACAACAACTTGTAATTCTTGTGATGTGCAGGCTAAATTACACCGTGCGGGCAATGCTATGCAGACTTCTAGGCAGATAATGTGCAATTAGCAGATTGTCTGAATCGGGAACAATGAAAGGCATTTTCACGAAAATACTGCCTAATATAGAATTTTTTATAGCCATTACATAGTGAATTAACTTTAACACGAGTTTTACAAGGCACGAGTTGCGGAACAAAGACTTCTTGTTACAAAAGAATAAAATTATGCACGGGTCTGAGGTGCAGTCACATTTTCGGTGACATACAAAGGTGTAGATCCTGTCCTTGGTGAAGAGAAACTGAAAAAGCGTAATGATAGTCGAGCTACAAACCTGCAAGGTGCAATAATGATAGTCGCGCTAAAGGCAAGCCTGAACTGTGAAGTAACGATGGCTGCACTACAATTCTATCCATACAGCGTGTAAACCTGCACTGCAGAGTACTGAAACGATAGTCGCCCTAAAATTGTATTCTATTCTATTGTGTCATATTATATTTTGTTATAGCATATTATTCTACTACTGTATCAGTCTCAGGCTCCCACTTGTGCACACTCTGACTGGTGCACTGGCCTCCAACAACCATTGTTCACAGCATGATACACTCAGTACTACAGCATGCTACACTTTATCATTTACTATGTCACAGGCTCCCACTTGCGCCCACACTGACTGGTGCTCTGGCCTCCAACAACTGGCTCACTAAGGTCCAGCCGTTGGCCACAGGAATTAAGGGGCCGCAATCCATGGTGGTTGTCAACGGTATGCCAACACACATGTAACACATGAAAATTCCACATTCTTCAACACACATTCCTCTGTAATTGATTCAAATTTCTGCAGCTGACATGCATATAAAATGCACTAGTACTTTTCCATTGTTTGTTAGCAATACAGCGAGAATTACATGTGAGGTGAAGCTGATTGCAAATTATTACGAATTTGTTGTAGACCGGAAATAGGGCACTTGAGAAACGCGCGCTGCTTATCCCCTCAGTATTGAAAGACAGCTCATTACCATTCACGGAGCCCCGGAATAAGTGCACCTTACAACGAAGTGAAAGGCCAGGGTAGAGCACAGTGCTCTTCAACACAATGTGGGGTGGGCAAGTGCACTAGCTCCGGTCTACAACAAATTCGTAAGAATTTGCAATCAGCTTCACCTTACAGGTAAGTCTCACTGTATTGCTAACAATTCTTACTCATTTCCTGTATCCCGTCACTAAGTGCACTTGAGATTTGAGAGCAACAGTGGTAATGAGCGTAAAGGCCAAGTCATGCTGAAATGACAAGCAGCCTTACCTGTACTTCTTTGCCAGATACCTGTCCATCACCACCTGACCTAACGTGGGTTTCTCACTCGAAACCCGGTAATAAAAACGTGAGAAGGTGGAGGCATTTGTCCAGCCCGCAGCTTTCATGATGACATCTATGGAAGCACCCATATCTTTTGCTGCTGAGGTGCTGGACAGTCAGGTTGAGTGAGCAGAATAATGTACTGTGTCCACCTGTTCTCTCTCTAGAGTCCATTTTAGCCACCTTGCCACAGTATTTGAGCTTGGTCTGTTGTGCGGAGCGAGCATTGCAACAAACAAACTTGTTTTGTCCGTCAGCTCCAGTTTTTCTTTTCGTTTCAATATTCTTTTAACGTCTGAATCACACACAAAGACCTGTCTGTTGGAAAAGCATGAAGTTCAATGGCTTCCTGGTGTTGTCCCCCTCTTGAATGTTTTAACAGCTTAGTTACATAAAATATACACTTGCGTTCTGACAAGTGCATGTTAGTAACATCTAGTGCTCGTAGCGTTTGGCATCTCTGTCCAGAGAGCAAAGCAATAAGCATTATAAGTTTTAACGTGAGTTCTTTGAACGTAAGTCTGTTAAGCGCCCATGTGCTATGGTATTTGGGAAAAACAGGTTTCAAACAAACGCACCCTTCATGAATCTCTTAACCACTTCTGTAGATCCCAGCGGCACTCCATCATATGTACACAAATAAGAGCTGAGCGCTGACCGCGCTGTGGCAATAGTGTTGTAGGGCAGGTCATTGAGTGCCAATGACACAAGAAAGTTGACTGCCTCGGATAGCGGCGGTGAAACGTGATCCACCGATCTCTCACTCGCGTACCGTCTCCAACGAGTGATGTATCCTTCGTACAAACGACGGGTGGCCGCTCGCCACGATTACATGATGATGTCGTTTGCACTGATCTGAAGAAAATCCCTCACCTCAGTATCTATCCCTGACACCTTGTAAATGAGTAGTTTCAGAGGATGTCTTTGTGTCAGGTCGCTTGGTTGACATGACAAAGTCTCTCTTGCTGACAGAAGTACTGGTTCTGCTACCAGCATTTGCATCAGCACTGGCCAAAACATCTGGTTTCGCCACGATGGTGCCACTACCACTCCCCTGGCTTTGTTCTTGTTTATCTTTGCCAGGACCGCCGGTAACAGACTGAAAGGTGGAGAAACATAGACAGTACAATCACCCCAACCAATGGAGAAAGCGTCCACAGAAAAGCCTCAGGGTCGGGGAGAAGATACATACTTGGAAAACTGAGCACTGATTCTGGATGCAAACGGGTCAACTGACGGTCTGACATTTAAAAACCGGAGTGACTCTTTAAGGAGTTCAAGGTCCACTCTGTGTCACTGTGCAACTGTCTGGACAAACGGTCTGCTTCAACATTCTCGGTACCTGGTATATGTGTGCTGCACTCAGCCACAGTCTCCTCTGGTCCCACCAGAGCCAAATATCCCGAGTAACTTCATTCAGAGAACTCGCTTTCATTGTGCCCATCTTGTTTACGCAAGCAGCAGCCGTGGTGTTGTCTGTCAGTACACGGACATATATGTCTCTCATCTCTCGTAGGAGCGATTTTAATCCAAACAGAATAGCTTTCAGTTTAAGAAAGTTTATGTGTTGTTTTTTGTCAAAGCCCCTTAGCTGTCCGAGTAATACCCTCAACCACAGCCCCCCCCCCCCCCCCCCCCAGCCTGAAAGTGAGCTGTCTGCTTTCAGCGTAACGGTAGGGTCTTCCCTCTATATGGGAGCTTTTTGGTGTCCGATGTTATCAACCCACCAATGCAGCTCAAGAACTGCGACTTGTGTTATAGGCATGATTTTCTCCCACCCGGTTTCCTTTGTTTTCTTTGAGAGCCCAGGCTTTGCCTTGTTCAAGGGCCCTTTAATAGAGAGAGGCCAAAAACTTGCTATCATCAGCCCTATGACAGAAGCTATTGCTCTAATTTTGGCTACTGGTTTTCTCATTATTTCGGAACTCGCTTCGCTCAGTTTTTGCTTACGTTCGTTCGTCAGTATCACCGACATGTCTGTAGAATCAATCACGAATCCAAAGTATATAATCTCTTGCGTGGGTAAGAATTGAGATTTGTCCCCGTGGACCGTGAACCCCACTGCATCAGTCTAACCGTAGCGATAACATTTTGAACTGTGTCCTCTTTTGTCTTGCCCACTAAGAGGCTGTCGTCAATGAAGGACGTGATTGAATGTCCCAAATCATGCAGCCTTGCCAAGATTGGTTTTGTGAGTTTCGTAAACTACTTGGGTATCGGACCAAGGCCCATTGGCGTTGCTTGGAAACAATACAATTTTTCTCTCCATCGAAATTTTAGGTACTTCTGGTATTCAGTATGAATAGGGACGGAGTAGTACACATCTCGAGATCAATCGATGCGAAATAGCAGTCCTTAGTGACAAGATTAAGTGCAGTATGAATGGTTTCCATTTTGAATTTTTGGTACTCAATGTCCTTGTTCAGAAACCAAAGGTTAAATATGACCCGGTGGGTATGGTCACGTTTTTCTCTGAGAAAAATGGGAGAGAAAAATTGATCTGCTTCATTGCAAGACTCTTTAATGACCCCTTTTTGTAGCAAGTCTTTGACTCTTACACCCATCGTTTTGTTTTCTGCTTCACTGAAATATAACTGTGCTTTACATTAAGTTTCACACCTATGACCGTTTATATTACTTCCTGGTCAGAAGTAAGAGTTTTCAAAAATTTCAATTTTGTACCAATCTGGCGGGCTTTCAAGGACAAATGTTTCCTGTTCAGGTACTCACGCACCCAAGGTATGCACACTTCAAAAGTACTGACCTCGTTTGTTGTGGGGAGTGGCAGCTGTTCGTCTAGAACTTCCAGGAAAGTTCCCCGCGCGGGGGTAGGCTTTTCCACCCCACCCCCGCTTCCAGCTCTTTCTGTGTCGGCCTAAAAAAGAGTCGTCACGATTGGTCCTGCCTGCTAGTGGCTGGCTGTGATTCAGTGATGACTACGCATATCTTCACCAATTGTGTCTGTTTCGCGGGCTTCTTGGAGGGATTTCCCAAAATCTGTGCCATGAGGGTAGAGCCACTCAGATGTCATTGCCACGTGCGGAGCACAGATGCCGGCAATTTTGCGCGGCAAAGACGGCAAACAAGGTCGCTGCAAGTCTCTGTGCTTCTGTGAGAGGTCCTTGCTGGCATGCCCGGTCAAAACCAACGCATCTGAAAGAGTTGTTATACAATCGGAGGTTGAGGCCCTGACCTGGGTCAGGTCGACCCCTGGTGCAGTCAAGCTGTCCCTTACGGTCAGAAGCTTATCAGTGCACAAGGTCACCGCGACAGCTGCCTTAAAAAAGGTATTTTGAGTATTGTACATTCGTACGTCCGCCAGCGTGTGGGGTTTTAGCACACAAAACACCACTTTATTTGTGCGAAGCACACTCAAAGTTTTGCAGTTTTCGGGAATTTTGTACTTTTCCAGCATTTCTTGGAGATTTTTATGCGGCAGCTTGAAACCGGGAAATCGGGAATTAAGTGGGTTTGCCAACCTTTCTTTGACTGGTGGTCACGCCTCTTCTGAGACAGCAAAGGCTGCCTCAATATCGGCAAAAATATCATCTCCTATAGTGCTCAGTCTGATGACCCCCTGCGTCAAGCAGTTCCCTTTCTATATTTTCTGCCACTGCATTTTGCCGTTCCGCCTCCCCACCAGCGGTGCTGGCACTGGAGGAGGAAAGACGTCTGCGTTTAGCTTAAGGTTAGTTATTTGTTAGTTATTTGGGTTTAACGCCGAGCAGGCGACTAAGGCCATCTCACGGTATGGATGGATAAAACAAGATGTAAATATAGATTTAAAATGGCAGGCTAAAATGTCGCACATGTCTTTAAAAGAAACGTCTACAGACTCTCAAAAATGGCAAATAAAAAAAATTCACGTAGTCTATGAATGCTCAGTTTAGCTTAAGGACTAGGGGACTGGGTGTCCTGCGGCCTTGTGGTTTTTTCGAAAGTGCTAACCTTCTCGGTGAGAAGTTGCACCGCTTTACAGAGGGCTGCGAAACTTTTCGTTTCGCTCTTTTCTCGTGTCGGTGACACTCGGTCAGGCGGGGGAGTTGGAAATTCACCTTCGCCAAACGAAATCTCATCATCCACGTCTAAGACGTGTTGTCCGAAATCATGTCTTCTAAATCCGACATCACAACCACAACTACACAGTCGAATAATCCACACAGGGAAATATATTCCTACAGGTACTGCACACACCGTACACACGACACTCAACAAACGCGGTACAAGAGTTAAAGTCAGTCACTAGGCACGGGCGGCAAGTAATGAGGGAACGTCCGACCTGGTCGGCGGCTAGGCAGCGCGCGTTTCTCAAGTGCACTTAGTGACGGGATACAGGACATGAGTAAGAATTAACTGGCAGTGTCATTCCACTGTTTAGCTCATTTCACTCCCTTTGAAACGCGGTTTCCATCTGCCCTGCAAGCCTGCACAGTACCTGGCCAACAATAAGTAAACCATGCCATGCGTATAGGAACAGTCCTTTGCCAGTGGCGGATCCGGGGGAGGGGGGGGCCTAGGGCCCCCCCAGAGATATAAATAATGAGCGGATTGAAGCTTCATTATCATAATGACTGAGTTAACCCCTTAATTATATCTTTTTGACCATCCATTTTCCATGTCCCCCACACAGAGTAAATACCATTGGAAGTTACCCCTAAATCATTATTATTTAAACAACCACAATTTTATGAAAATCAAAAATAATACTTAAGGGGTTAACTCAGTCATTGTGTTAATAATACTTCAATCCGCTCATTATTTATATCTCTCTTAATTAGCTCATATGTCTACTGTCGCAATGTTACTATGTACGTAAACACAGCCCGTCGCCAGCTGACTCTAGGTACGACGCGTCAGAATAAAATATGCACAACAGTTACAAAATATGATCACGTCGCAATGTTTTTTGACAACGTTGCTCAAAACCTTTTCAAATCCTTTAGCTGCTAGATCGATATGTACCACACCTGAGTCGATATTCACACAATTTATTTTTGACCTTAAGAAAATGCACATCGAAAATCATGACCCCCCCCACAAATGTAAATTGGTTTTAAGATTGAATGGGAATAAAGCCCACATTAGCTACCGCACACAGAGAGAGAGTGAGACCCACTCTAACAACACAGACATAAACTAGTGACTGTGTCAAGACTCCACTCATGCGAAACTTACACGTTTTAAATCAGCCTCTTTTCAATGAGTAAGTTACAGAGGTCTTAATCTGTGGCGCTTGTCCTTTGCAAGCCAGCTCACCTGTTTACCCACCTGTGTTGTCTAATCGTTGCCACGCGGCGCTCAGTAGCACGCCGCTATTCAACTGCGTGACACTTCACTCTATGAATAAGCCGGCTCTACAGGCTATTTGCTGAGAGGTGTCAATATACTCAAGAAGAGTTTCGAAATTGACTTCATATTTACTCAATGACTGGTTCCCGAGAAATCAAACGGTGGCCTATACTCTGCACTATACAGGCAGCTGGAAAAACAGTTGGATAAGAAACCAACAAGTAATATCTTACACACACACACACACACGCACGCACGCACGCACGCACGCACGCACGCACGCACGCACGCACGCACGCACGCACGCACGCACGCACGCACGCACGCACGCACACACACACACACACACACACACACACACACACACACACTTACAGACACTCATGTCAGTACAATTTTATCGTAAGCCTGAGCCGCCAGGTAGTGTCAGTGTTTGTTTGCTTTTTGTATTGCTTCACGCCGCGCTATTCAATAGGGGGACACATTCCATTCCTATTCAAAGGGCAAGCTTTGGAAAAGCTCTCAGCCGTCACAGCTATAGCCTTTCAAATCACTAAATAATGTCAAAGTTCAACAGGGGGACATGTTACTTTTCAAAAGAGAGCAATCATTTACAAAACGGTTCTACATGTGAGGGCTTAATGTACTCATGTCTGGTTTACTGACAAAGAAACAAATGTGTTTTTTTTTTTTTTTTTATAAATTGCATTATAAATGGATTCGAATGAAATATTATTATTGGGAGATATCAGCGCTGTAGAAAACATAGACTTAGATTCAAAGCGGGAACGACTTTTATCTGTAGTGATTTCTGGTCATTCCAAAACATATCTCGGAAAGCAATATTCAACTGAAGATATACTATCCCTCACGGCTGATGATTTATTTAGACTTCATTTTAAATACGAACAACACATGGCTTCACTAATGACCCGTGATTTGAGCAAATCAATTGTCTGCTTATATTCAAAAGCTGTGAGTTATGCCCTTCCTGTAGACATTGAAAATCTCACAAATGACCTCGAGAGTAACCCCATTGTAACGAGTGCAATTGGTAAATTAGCTTGCCTTTTATTCTACAGGTTTGGTAATTTGCTTGCTCCTCTGGTAACATTAATTGTAACTAGCAGCCATATCGATTTCACGAAATTAAATTTTTTTGTTGATAAAAATGGACGACCAACAGACGACCCCCCCAACGACCCCACAGATGAACCCTGCCCCGGACCCTGCCCAGACTCAGATTCACACAGTGACAAAAATTAAAAATGCAGGCAGAATTCAGGCAGGGAAAAGGTTAGCTGAATGGAACAAGCAAAAAAATATGTAGTTGCCGCATTTGTTGTCGGATCTGGTTTTGTAGCTTACCAATTATACAAAAAATACAAGCCACAGACTCGAACAGTGTCAAAAAAATTAAACACTCCATCATCAAAAACAGAAGTCTCCACATTACCAACAATACCCAAAGTTGTTGACCCATTTATCATGCACTAATAAATTTATTTATTTTAATTTTTATTGCCTTAGAAATGAACGACTCAAAGAATTTAATGAATCTTGTGTATCACTCTGCAGTAATCAGTGGACTAGCAGTAGTGTATTCTATGCTTGCAAAAAGTCTCCTCAAAATGAGGTCTGTAGACCTCAGTAGATTGGATCTGGAAGATTCAGTTAAGCTAATTGCAGTTGTTACAGCGTCAATTGCAACAAAAGATTTTCTTGTCAAGCAGGGAATTATTCCAGAAAATGTTTCTATGTAAATAAAAATAATATGGCGACGGTAGCTATTATGAT
>BTPG01000004.1:77566649-77569450 GCA_036245525.1 Semisulcospira habei | reverse complement strand
AACCTGATGGCGGCGTGTGTTCAGGCGAGGGTTCTGTACATTGACAACGTGCCAGTGTTTCTGTCTCGTGGTGGGGCCCCACGTAAGTTGCTCTACAGACAGAATGATAATTTCCATCCAAGCACCGAGGGGGCCTCGCGACTTGCCTTCAACCTTAGGTCCACAGCTCGTGCATCCCTGCCGTCTATGCGGTCTAGCTCTGCCCACCAGCCTGTGCTGCGGCCAACTATGTGTGATGACCGCCTGCAATACGGACCCCCCATGCCGCCTCTAGGAGGCTTGCACCGTAACGGTCACCTACCCTTAGATTTCAACTGTAAAGTACCCATCCTCCCCACCCCACATTATCCACCCCAGCCACTGACCAATCAGCGTGTTTCCTACCCCGTGGCCCCTTCCCCCAAATTTTCCTGTGATCCTGCCACTTGGAGTGTTGCTTTCCCTGTGCCACCTGTTGCCCCTAGCCATGGCCGGTACGGCTACATCCCCTGTCCAGAGTATCATGGGCGGCACTATGAGACTCTCGTCTGAGTGAATTTCAGTGTGATCCCACACTGTTTGCCTCCCTCGATTCTCATCAGTGGTTCGTCCGGCACAATCAGTGTCGTCTATCGTTCGTCCCTTGACTGAGTGAAGTGACATTCTGAACCCACTCTCGTTGTCTCCCTTGATTCGTTCTGGCGGAGCGACGGAAACAACTTGCGCGGCGTACCATGATGTCTCAATGTCGTATTTATATGTCCACATGGGTTGTCTCCCTCGCTTCTCTACTGTGAATCGACGGAGTCAACCAGTGTGGCGCTCACCTTCCCTCTCATACAGAAAGACAGTCACTCAGTGCAGCACAAACCTTACCTCTCATTAATTATGAAATATGAATCTGACAATCTGGCAAACTGTTTAGTGTCCGACATTGAATATATAGTTTTTTTTAATCAAATAGCACTTTGGATTTAATTAGTGACATGAATTTTTTTTTTCTGTGAATGGTGACGATTATTATCTTTCTGCATTTTCTTTTCTTTCAAAAGGGAGGAAATATACTCTTCTTGATATAGCGAAGGAGCCAGTGTGTGTATCGTATATTATACGGTCTCCGATCAGTGACTCATTTATTTCGCTTTTCAGAACGTAACCAACACATTATTTCCCCTATGTGGGATGTGACGCTAAGGAGCCGGTTTAGATATTTGTATATATCGCAGATACGGTATACGTTCAGTGACTCATTCGCCTACAGAACGTAACGACCTATTATTTCCCCTGCGTGGGGTGTGACGTTGTCTGCAGCGAAAGCGATAGTCTGAGCTGAGTTTTCAGCACTGTAGTTTCTCCTGGGTTTTGTTTAACTTTGTTAGAGTTCAAAAGTTTTCATTTGTTCTTAATTGACTTTTGTACACATTTCCCCCCCACGTGTTGCTTCATCATGCCTGCCTGTAGCCCACATGTACATCAGTGTTCACTGACTAAGCATGATTTACGGATAGGGCACCTTAACGTTTATCATTTATACAACAAAGTGCCCGACGCCACTGTTTTACTTTCACAACCCCAACCCTTTCATATATTTGGATTTACTGAGTCTAGACTCAGGGAACATATTAGTAACGCCTCGATCTCCATTCATAACTATGCTGTATTCCGTAGAGATGCATCATCCCCCGGTCATACCGGTATAGCTGTGTACATTCATAACTCTATCCGCCAGTACGTTACCCGCCGCATGGATTTAGAGTCTTGTCACGTTGAAAGTTTATTTCTTGAACTGAAATGTGACAAATCTTCCCCCACACTAATTGGATTTATTTATCGCACCCCTTCAGCCACATTTTCCTGGTATGATGATTTTGTCACCATGATGGATAAGGTGCAACAACGTCACAACAAAGATATACACCTTCTAGGCGATTTTAATATTGACCTGCTAAAGACTGGTAATGCGGCGTGGAATTGCACCACCTCATTATTTGGCCTGCAGCAGATGGTTTGGTCTCCCACTAGAGTTTCTTTGTCATCCGCCACATTGATTGACCACATCTATACTACTAATGCACCCGCTGTCACAAACGTCCACGTGCCGAATGTAGCCATTAGCGATCACTTTCCTACTTGTTTTAATCTTTCAGTTAAACGTGATAAACCCCAGCACAAACACCACACTACCATCACATACAGGTCTTACACAAAGTTCAACAAAGATGACTTTCTTCATGACCTCTCAATCACGCCTTTTCACCTTATTTATAACACTAATGATCCCAATGAAGCCCTCTCGCTTTGGTACAAGCTATTTCTTTGGGTCCTCGATAAACATGCCCCACTAAGGACTAAACGCGTTAAACACCCTACCCTTCCGCCTTGGTTGTCAAAGGACATCATTCACGCAATGAAAATAAGAGATGACTTAAAACGACAGAAAAAGTTTGCGGATTTTAAGAAACAACGTAATCTTGTAAAATCCTTAGTTAGAAAAGCACAGAAAACGCTTGCGGAAAAAGTTATCGCAGAGGGTAAAGATACCCGAAGTGTCTGGAATGCAATCAATTTGTTTACAAAGAAGAGGAGTTCCATCAATGCTGCTACCTCTCCAGGCATAACTCCAGACGACTTCAATTCCCACTTTTTAAATATTGCTGAGTCCCTTGTACAGTCTTTTTCCAGTGGCACTGATAGTTACAGTTGTTCTGATAAACTGCACACACACTGTGAGTCTGCAACAGGTGCATCATTCTCCATACCTCTTATGACAGTGTTTGAAGTAGGTAAATATATTTCTACTCTAACAGGTAAATCGTGTGGCC
>BTPG01000004.1:77539149-77561649 GCA_036245525.1 Semisulcospira habei | reverse complement strand
TTCTTTGAGAAATAAAAACAAATATAGTTATCACTGTCAGATCTGGCTAGATGTCAGATGAGCTTGGCTTGGATGCTGGTATCTGTCAGGTATCACGTTATTTCATCGTATTTCATGGTGCACTATTACGTTCAGATATGGGTAGGTAGATAAAATTGGCAAAGGTAAAACATATCATGGATGCTGGTGTCTGTCAGCAATCGCGTTAGTTCATTATGGACGTGCAAGCAAAAGTGTGTTGGAAATTTTTTAGATGTCTTGGTTCCATGCAGCTTGCTCCTAAGGCACAGCTTCTGTGCAAAGAGGGTTGCAACTGCCAGTTGGCAGTTCCTTACTGGCTGTGTTTCAGTTTACCCAGCCTTTATCTAGTGTTATCAAATGTCACTCTGTTTCTCACCATTTTTATGCTGATGCCAGTGCCTAAAGAAAACATGTTAGTCAGATGTCCCAGTCTTTAGAGTCCTGTGTCGCAGACGTTCAAAATTGGACCACACCGAACAAATTGCAAATGAATAGTGACAAAACTGAGGCCTTAAGATTTTCTTGTTTAAGCTCCACTGATCTCCCAGACTCGATCAGGGTTGGTCAGAACAGAATCCCCTTTTCCGAGTCGGCCCGTAATCTTGGTGTTATCTTTGACAATAGGCTGACCATGAGAGAGCATGTCAACAAGGTTTGCCAATGTTCCTTCTTTGAATTGAGAATGATCAGTTCAATTCGGCACCTTCTCACTATCAAAGCAACCAAAACGCTTGTTACCTCCCTTGTTCTTTCCCGCATTGATTTTTTGTAATTCCCTTTTGGCTGGTGTTCCTCAGAATCTTCTTGATAAACTTCAAAGAGTTATGAACTGACTTGTTGACCTGCACTGGCTGCCTGTATCCCAAAGAATTGTGTACAAGGTTTCTGTTATTTGCTACAATGTTATTACCGGTTCTGCTCCCCCATATTTGTCCGACCTGATTCATATTACATGCCTTCAAGATCCCTCCGTTCAGCATCAGACACGCGTATTTTCAAGGTTCCTAGGTGAAAGAAGTCTAGCCAGGGCCAGCGTGCCTTTTCTTATTTCGGTCCACTCACCTGGAACGACCTTCCAGCCCATGCCAGACATGCTCCAACTCTGTCTGCTTTAAAATCACTGCTCAAGACCCATCTGTTTTCTTATGCGTATAGTTAGATGCAATTTCAGTGCGTTAGCAATCTTTGGCAGTAACTGTTTTTGTAACGGTGTGTGTGTAATGTGTAAGTGTGAGCTTTTGATATGTGTCACTTTAGGTTTTGTAACATTTATTGTAGTGTTTTCTTCCTTGTACTTTTTGTTCTGTGATTTTTGATCTTGTAAAGCGCTTAGAGCACCATTCATTTGGAGGTTAAGCGCTAAATAAATGTACATTATTATTATTATTATTATTATTATTATTATTATTATTATTATTATTATTATTATTATTATTATTAACTCTCCTACTATAAAGGAGCAGAAAAGCAGAAAAGTCTTTCCTTTTCCGACATTCAAACTTTATCGGTTAAATTATTCCTTTTCGACAGCATTATTGTAAGACATATTAAGAACATTTATAAAGGAGATATTGAACATTATTAAAGTTATTTTCCACAGGATCAAGCATCATAACACAGTTAGAAAACTGTCTGCAACAGTACTGCTGACAGTATAATTAGTGTACTAACTTAGAGCTTTATGATGTAAATACAATGCCAAATGTCGAAATTCGTCGTTTGGTGGGTGTGTTTTTTTTTTTGTACCCGAGAGCGCAAATTATCGTCTGCATCGGCCTCGTTTTGAATTTGTGCATATTTACTAGCCTACGTCACAAGGCAGAACCGGTCAATACCGGCTGCAGGCGAGGTCATCGGTGTGGGTACACACGTGTCAGTGTACGCATGTACTGATGTTCTCCGGCACCCCTTTGACATAATTTTCCACGAGAATGTAAAATAAACATTCCATACTCGCTATGCTGTCAAAATCAATGCGGGTTCCGCTTGACCTGCTATCCTGAGTAACGATCGTGCTGGGGGCGTGGCTTGTTCGACTCAGTCTCCGCGCCAAGCGACTGAGCCAGCATCACCTAGTTTGACTTTTGATCTTTTATCCCTCGGAAACACGAAACAGAACAGTGGCGTCTCATCTTGAAGAAACGAAAGAGAGACCACGTTACGCCTCTACTGAGTCAGTTGCACTGGCTGCCCGTAAAATTCCGCTGCCAGTACAAAATTGTAATTTTCACCTATCGGCATTTTGACGGATCTCACCCGCCGTACCTTTCTGCCAAGCTGTCTGTTTATCAGCCATCACGCACCCTCCGTTCCTCCAGTGTAAAACTTTTAAAAATCCCGAAGCTTAACATGAAAACCGTCGGGGAGCATTCTTCCACCTTTTTAGCCCCAAGAGTGTGGAACTCGCTGCCAACTGAAATGCGGAATCTGCCCACATTGTCCAGTTCAAAGCTCACTTAAAGACTTTTCTTTTCTGTCGGGCATTTAACACTTAGCTCATCTTTAGCTAACTGTTGACTGCCTTTTATTCTGATTCTAGAGGAAGTGAATGTAAGATGTTGGGAAGAGATGGGGTGGTTTAAAGTAGTGTATAATCGTGCGTGTGTCTGAGAGAGAGAGAGAGGGTGTGCTGTTGTGCATGCGCAGTGAGTCCAGTGTTTCCTGGAGAACAGCGCTATACAAGAACTATGTATTATTATTATTATTATTATTATTATTATTATTATTATTATTATTATTATTATTATTATTATTATTATTATTATTATTATTTATACCCACTTTCTGCACTGCAATTTCACATCTCACACATCGAAGTCTACGTAACTGAAAGCATCTCTGGAAACGACAAATGCACCATCCAGCAGATCCACTACCTCTGTGAATCGAGTCAATGAGAGCCCGCATAGACAAAAACGTGTCACGATCAGCGATGTCAATCCGGCAATTTTGACACACACCGTAGTTTTCAGATCCTCACGGCATAAAATCTGATGAACTAGCTCGTAACTTTATGATACAACAGGTTTAAAATCTTGCGAAATCAGTAAGAGATAAATTCTACTGAAGATTATGAATTCTGAAAATCACTAGCGCTCGCGGAACTATAAGAAGATCGACACTGAAAGACCGTAGCCAGATTACTTACTGATTCACATAGCAAGAAAGCGACAAATTACGGATGGGCGGTCAAGCCAAGCTCTATATTCCCTTGTCCGATGTCAATTCTACTTAGGGATATCTTGTCTCTCTTTCTCTTTCTTCTCTTCAATTCCGAGTCTGTCATTGTCGGCCGGCACGAGTCGACTGATACTTTCTTTTTTTCTTCCGCTGGTTCATCCGCCATCTTGTCTCTGATTGGTTATAATTATGCAGATGACCTAAGATCGTATAGAATAATTATGACGTCAGCTACCATCGCCTATCAGAAGCAATCTTTTAATGCGTTCAGTCACAAGATTCCGGTGGCCTCTTTTCGCTTTGAACGGGCGAAAGAAAGCATTTGGTGGGACAATAGGGTGGTCACTGTCTAAGTGGGTATGTATACTGAATCCCAGTAACAGCTTTTTGCGAACTGAAGCATTAAAAAAAGGTCAGGAGTGCCCCTTTAAACATTTCCTATCCGAAGCAGGTCCTTTTAAATACATGTGTTTATTGTGTCTGTGTCAGACGGTTAAGTTAAATTGCTAACCCCGTGATTCAGATTAACTTAACGCCCACAACTTGTGCTCCTCGTGTTTGTCATAGGGTAAACTGACAAAGCTACTCAGTGATTCAGACTACTTTAACCGACAATATGTTGTAGTTCTTGTGTTTGTGTTGAGGTTAACGTAATCCGTTCAGTGTTAGCTGACGCAGGCTGTGTTTCTGCAATCTTCGTTAATTCAAGTCCCAACGCCCCCCCCCCCCCCCGCCCCCCCCCCCCTTCAAACCCCACCTCCCTAGATGTCCTAGGAACATGGATTCAAAGTGGTGTCAGTAAGAGGCATACGTCCTCATGAGCCCCCGCAGTTGCGGCGGCTCATGATGATTCATACTTCTTGCATTTGAGTGGTGTTCAAATTTTCGCGGCATTGAAAGGGGTAAATGCTTCCCCGTGATTAAGACTAAGTTAACTGAGAACAACTTAATTTCCTCGTGTTCGTGTTAGGGTTAAGTTAAAATGCTATCCCGTAATGAAGGCTAATTTAACATTTATCTGACAACAACTTGTAATTCTTGTGATGTGCAGGCTAAATTACACCGTGCGGGCAATGCTATGCAGACTTCTAGGCAGAATAATGTGCAATTAGCAGATTGTCTGAATCGGGAACAATGAAAGGCATTTTCACGAAAATACTGCCTAATATAGAATTTTTTTATAGCCATTACATAGTGAATTAACTTTAACACGAGTTTTACAAGGCACGAGTTGCGGAACAAAGACTTCTTGTTACAAAAGAATAAAATTATGCACGGGTCTGAGGTGCAGTCACATTTTCGGTGACATACAAAGGTGTAGATCCTGTCCTTGGTGAAGAGAAACTGAAAAAGCGTAATGATAGTCGAGCTACAAACCTGCAAGGTGCAATAATGATAGTCGCGCTAAAGGCAAGCCTGAACTGTGAAGTAACGATGGCTGCACTACAATTCTATCCATACAGCGTGTAAACCTGCACTGCAGAGTACTGAAACGATAGTCGCCCTAAAATTGTATTCTATTCTAGTTGTGTCATATTATATTTTGTTATATCATATTATTCTACTACTGTATCAGTCTCAGGCTCCCACTTGTGCACACTCTGACTGGTGCACTGGCCTCCAACAACCATTGTTCACAGCATGATACACTCAGTACTACAGCATGCTACACTTTATCATTTACTATGTCACAGGCTCCCACTTGCGCCCACACTGACTGGTGCTCTGGCCTCCAACAACTGGCTCACTAAGGTCCAGCCGTTGGCCACAGGAATTAAGGGGCCGCAATCCATGGTGGTTGTCAACGGTATGCCAACACACATGTAACACATGAAAATTCCACATTCTTCAACACACATTCCTCTGTAATTGATTCAAATTTCTGCAGCTGACATGCATATAAAATGCACTAGTACTTTTCCATTGTTTGTTAGCAATACAGCGAGAATTACATGTGAGGTGAAGCTGATTGCAAATTATTACGTGAATTTGTTGTAGACCGGAAATAGGGCACTTGAGAAACGCGCGCTGCTTATCCCCTCAGTATTGAAAGACAGCTCATTACCATTCACGGAGCCCCGGAATAAGTGCACCTTACAACGAAGTGAAAGGCCAGGGTAGAGCACAGTGCTCTTCAACACAATGTGGGGTGGGCAAGTGCACTAGCTCCGGTCTACAACAAATTCGTAAGAATTTGCAATCAGCTTCACCTTACAGGTAAGTCTCACTGTATTGCTAACAATTCTTACTCATTTCCTGTATCCCGTCACTAAGTGCACTTGAGATTTGAGAGCAACAGTGGTAATGAGCGTAAAGGCCAAGTCATGCTGAAATGACAAGCAGCCTTACCTGTACTTCTTTGCCAGATACCTGTCCATCACCACCTGACCTAACGTGGGTTTCTCACTCGAAACCCGGTAATAAAAACGTGAGAAGGTGGAGGCATTTGTCCAGCCCGCAGCTTTCATGATGACATCTATGGAAGCACCCATATCTTTTGCTGCTGAGGTGCTGGACAGTCTGGTTGAGTGAGCAGAATAATGTACTGTGTCCACCTGTTCTCTCTCTAGAGTCCATTTTAGCCACCTTGCCACAGTATTTGAGCTTGGTCTGTTGTGCGGAGCGAGCATTGCAACAAACAAACTTGTTTTGTCCGTCAGCTCCAGTTTTTCTTTTCGTTTCAATATTCTTTTAACGTCTGAATCACACACAAAGACCTGTCTGTTGGAAAAGCATGAAGTTCAATGGCTTCCTGGTGTTGTCCCCCTCTTGAATGTTTTAACAGCTTAGTTACATAAAATATACACTTGCGTTCTGACAAGTGCATGTTAGTAACATCTAGTGCTCGTAGCGTTTGGCATCTCTGTCCAGAGAGCAAAGCAATAAGCATTATAAGTTTTAACGTGAGTTCTTTGAACGTAAGTCTGTTAAGCGCCCATGTGCTATGGTATTTGGGAAAAACAGGTTTCAAACAAACGCACCCTTCATGAATCTCTTAACCACTTCTGTAGATCCCAGCGGCACTCCATCATATGTACACAAATAAGAGCTGAGCGCTGACCGCGCTGTGGCAATAGTGTTGTAGGGCAGGTCATTGAGTGCCAATGACACAAGAAAGTTGACTGCCTCGGATAGCGGCGGTGAAACGTGATCCACCGATCTCTCACTCGCGTACCGTCTCCAACGAGTGATGTATCCCGACGGGTGGCCGCTCGCCACGATTACATGATGATGTCGTTTGCACTGATCTGAAGAAAATCCCTCACCTCAGTATCTATCCCTGACACCTTGTAAATGAGTAGTTTCAGAGGATGTCTTTGTGTCAGGTCGCTTGGTTGACATGACAAAGTCTCTCTTGCTGACAGAAGTACTGGTTCTGCTACCAGCATTTGCATCAGCACTGGCCAAAACATCTGGTTTCGCCACGATGGTGCCACTTCCACTCCCCTGGCTTTGTTCTTGTTTATCTTTGCCAGGACCGCCGGTAACAGACTGAAAGGTGGAGAAACATAGACAGTACAATCACCCCAACCAATGGAGAAAGCGTCCACAGAAAAGCCTCAGGGTCGGGGAGAAGATACATACTTGGAAAACTGAGCACTGATTCTGGATGCAAACGGGTCAACTGACGGTCTGACATTTAAAAACCGGAGTGACTCTTTAAGGAGTTCAAGGTCCACTCTGTGTCACTGTGCAACTGTCTGGACAAACGGTCTGCTTCAACATTCTCGGTACCTGGTATATGTGTGCTGCACTCAGCCACAGTCTCCTCTGGTCCCACCAGAGCCAAATATCCCGAGTAACTTCATTCAGAGAACTCGCTTTCATTGTGCCCATCTTGTTTACGCAAGCAGCAGCCGTGGTGTTGTCTGTCAGTACACGGACATATATGTCTCTCATCTCTCGTAGGAGCGATTTTAATCCAAACAGAATAGCTTTCAGTTTAAGAAAGTTTATGTGTTGTTTTTTGTCAAAGCCCCTTAGCTGTCCGAGTAATACCCTCAACCACAGCCCCCCCCCCCCCCCCCCAGCCTGAAAGTGAGCTGTCTGTTTTCAGCGTAACGGTAGGGTCTTTCCTCTATATGGGAGCTTTTTGGTGTCCGATGTTATCAACCCACCAATGCAGCTCAAGAACTGCGACTTGTGTTATAGGCATGATTTTCTCCCACCCGGTTTCCTTTGTTTTCTTTGAGAGCCCAGGCTTTGCCTTGTTCAAGGGCCCTTTAATAGAGAGAGGCCAAAAACTTGCTATCATCAGCCCTATGACAGAAGCTATTGCTCTAATTTTGGCTACTGGTTTTCTCATTATTTCGGAACTCGCTTCGCTCAGTTTTTGCTTACGTTCGTTCGTCAGTATCACCGACATGTCTGTAGAATCAATCACGAATCCCAAGTATGTAATCTCTTGCCTGGGTAAGAATTGAGATTTGTCCCCGTGGACCGTGAACCCCACTGCATCAGTCTAACCGTAGCGATAACATTTTGAACTGTGTCCTCTTTTGTCTTGCCCACTAAGAGGCTGTCGTCAATGAAGGACGTGATTGAATGTCCCAAATCATGCAGCCTTGCCAAGATTGGTTTTGTGAGTTTCGTAAACTACTTGGGTATCGGACCAAGGCCCATTGGCGTTGCTTGGAAACAATACAATTTTTCTCTCCATCGAAATTTTAGGTACTTCTGGTATTCAGTATGAATAGGGACGGAGTAGTACACATCTCGAGATCAATCGATGCGAAATAGCAGTCCTTAGTGACAAGATTAAGTGCAGTATGAATGGTTTCCATTTTGAATTTTTGGTACTCAATGTCCTTGTTCAGAAACCAAAGGTTAAATATGACCCGGTGGGTATGGTCACGTTTTTCTCTGAGAAAAATGGGAGAGAAAAATTGATCTGCTTCATTGCAAGACTCTTTAATGACCCCTTTTTGTAGCAAGTCTTTGACTCTTACACCCATCGTTTTGTTTTCTGCTTCACTGAAATATAACTGCTTTACATTAAGTTTCACACCTATGACCGTTTATATTACTTCCTGGTCAGAAGTAAGAGTTTTCAAAAATTTCAATTTTGTACCAATCTGGCGGGCTTTCAAGGACAAATGTTTCCTGTTCAGGTACTCACGCACCCAAGGTATACACACTTCAAAAGTACTGACCTCGTTTGTTGTGGGGAGTGGCAGCTGTTCGTCTAGAACTTCCAGGAAAGTTCCCCGCGCGGGGGTAGGCTTTTCCACCCCACCCCCGCTTCCAGCCCTTTCTGTGTCGGCCTAAAAAAGAGTCGTCACGATTGGTCCTGCCTGCTAGTGGCTGGCTGTGATTCAGTGATGACTACGCATATCTTCACCAATTGTGTCTGTTTCGCGGGCTTCTTGGAGGGATTTCCCAAAATCTGTGCCATGAGGGTAGAGCCACTCAGATGTCATTGCCACGTGCGGAGCACAGATGCCGGCAATTTTGCGCGGCAAAGACGGCAAACAAGGTCGCTGCAAGTCTCTGTGCTTCTGTGAGAGGTCCTTGCTGGCATGCCCGGTCAAAACCAACGCATCTGAAAGAGTTGTTATACAATCGGAGGTTGAGGCCCTGACCTGGGTCAGGTCGACCCCTGGTGCAGTCAAGCTGTCCCTTACGGTCAGAAGCTTATCAGTGCACAAGGTCACCGCGACAGCTGCCTTAAAAAAGGTATTTTGAGTATTGTACATTCGTACGTCCGCCAGCGTGTGGGGTTTTAGCACACAAAACACCACTTTATTTGTGCGAAGCACACTCAAAGTTTTGCAGTTTTCGGGAATTTTGTACTTTTCCAGCATTTCTTGGAGATTTTTATGCGGCAGCTTGAAACCGGGAAATCGGGAATTAAGTGGGTTTGCCAACCTTTCTTTGACTGGTGGTCACGCCTCTTCTGAGACAGCAAAGGCTGCCTCAATATCGGCAAAAATATCATCTCCTATAGTGCTCAGTCTGATGACCCCCTGCGTCAAGCAGTTCCCTTTCTATATTTTCTGCCACTGCATTTTGCCGTTCCGCCTCCCCACCAGCGGTGCTGGCACTGGAGGAGGAAAGACGTCTGCGTTTAGCTTAAGGTTAGTTATTTGTTAGTTATTTGGGTTTAACGCCGAGCAGGCGACTAAGGCCATCTCACGGTATGGATGGATAAAAATCTGGACAGCCAGACTAAAAGCAAGGTCTTAAGACAAGACGTAAATATAGATTTAAAATGGCAGGCTAAAATGTCGCACATGTCTTTAAAAGAAACGTCTACAGACTCTCAAAAATGGCAAATAAAAAAAATTCACGTAGTCTATGAATGCTCAGTTTAGCTTAAGGACTAGGGGACTGGGTGTCCTGCGGCCTTGTGGTTTTTTCGAAAGTGCTAACCTTCTCGGTGAGAAGTTGCACCGCTTTACAGAGGGCTGCGAAACTTTTCGTTTCGCTCTTTTCTCGTGTCGGTGACACTCGGTCAGGCGGGGGAGTTGGAAATTCACCTTCGCCAAACGAAATCTCATCATCCACGTCTAAGACGTGTTGTCCGAAATCATGTCTTCTAAATCCGACATCACAACCACAACTACACAGTCGAATAATCCACACAGGGAAATATATTCCTACAGGTACTGCACACACCGTACACACGACACTCAACAAACGCGGTACAAGAGTGAAAGTCAGTCACTAGGCACGGGCGGCAAGTAATGAGGGAACGTCCGACCTGGTCGGCGGCTAGGCAGCGCGCGTTTCTCAAGTGCACTTAGTGACGGGATACAGGACATGAGTAAGAATTAACTCAGTGTCATTCCACTGTTTAGCTCATTTCACTCCCTTTGAAACGCGGTTTCCATCTGCCCTGCAAGCCTGCACAGTACCTGGCCAACAATAAGTAAACCATGCCATGCGTATAGGAACAGTCCTTTGCCAGTGGCGGATCCGGGGGAGGGGGGGCCTAGGGCCCCCCCCCCAGAGATATAAATAATGAGCGGATTGAAGCTTCATTATCATAATGACTGAGTTAACCCCTTAATTATATCTTTTTGACCATCCATTTTCCATGTCCCCCACACAGAGTAAATACCATTGGAAGTTACCCCTAAATCATTATTATTTAAACAACCACAATTTTATGAAAATCAAAAATAATACTTAAGGGGTTAACTCAGTCATTGTGTTAATAATACTTCAATCCGCTCATTATTTATATCTCTCTTAATTAGCTCATATGTCTACTGTCGCAATGTTACTATGTACGTAAACACAGCCCGTCGCCAGCTGACTCTAGGTACGACGCGTCAGAATAAAATATGCACAACAGTTACAAAATATGATCACGTCGCAATGTTTTTTGACAACGTTGCTCAAAACCTTTTCAAATCCTTTAGCTGCTAGATCGATATGTACCACACCTGAGTCGATATTCACACAATTTATTTTTGACCTTAAGAAAATGCACATCGAAAATCATGACACCCCCCCGCCCCCCACAAATGTAAATTGGTTTTAAGATTGAATGGGAATAAAGCCCACATTAGCTACCGCACACAGAGAGAGAGAGTGAGACCCACTCTAACAACACAGACATAAACTAGTGACTGTGTCAAGACTCCACTCATGCGAAACTTACACGTTTTAAATCAGCCTCTTTTCAATGAGTAAGTTACAGAGGTCTTAATCTGTGGCGCTTGTCCTTTGCAAGCCAGCTCACCTGTTTACCCACCTGTGTTGTCTAATCGTTGCCACGCGGCGCTCAGTAGCACGCCGCTATTCAACTGCGTGACACTTCACTCTATGAATAAGCCGGCTCTACAGGCTATTTGCTGAGAGGTGTCAATATACTCAAGAAGAGTTTCGAAATTGACTTCATATTTACTCAATGACTGGTTCCCGAGAAATCAAACGGTGGCCTATACTCTGCACTATACAGGCAGCTGGAAAAACAGTTGGATAAGAAACCAACAAGTAATATTTTACACACACACACACACACACACACACACACACACACACACACACACACACACACACACACACACACAAGCAAGCAAGCAAGCAAGCACGCACGCACGCACGCACGCATGCACGCATGCACGCACGCACGCACGCACGCACGCACGCACGCACGCACGCACGCACACACACACACACACACACACACACACACACACACACACACTTACAGACACTCATGTCAGTACAATTTTATCGTAAGCCTGAGCCGCCAGGTAGTGTCAGTGTTTGTTTGCTTTTTGTATTGCTTCACGCTGCGCTATTCAATAGGGGGACACATTCCATTCCTATTCAAAGGGCAAGCTTTTGAAAAGCTCTCAGCCGTCACAGCTATAGCCTTTCAAATCACTAAATAATGTCAAAGTTCAACAGGGGGACATGTTACTTTTCAAAAGAGAGCAATCATTTACAAAACGGTTCTACATGTGAGGGCTTAATGTACTCGTGTCTGGTTTACTGACAAAGAAACAAATGTGTTTTTATTATTTTTTTTATAAATTGCATTATAAATGGATTCGAATGAAATATTATTATTGGGAGATATCAGCGCTGTAGAAAACATAGACTTAGATTCAAAGCGGGAACGACTTTTATCTGTAGTGATTTCTGGTCATTCCAAAACATATCTCGGAAAGCAATATTCAACTGAAGATATACTATCCCTCACGGCTGATGATTTATTTAGACTTCATTTTAAATATGAACAACACATGGCTTCACTAATGACCCGTGATTTGAGCAAATCAATTTGTCTGCTTATATTCAAAAGCTGTGAGTTATGCCCTTCCTGTAGACATTGAAAATCTCACAAATGACCTCGAGAGTAACCCCATTGTAACGAGTGCAATTGGTAAATTAGCTTGCCTTTTATTCTACAGGTTTGGTAATTTGCTTGCTCCTCTGGTAACATTAATTGTAACTAGCAGCCATATCGATTTCACGAAATTAAATTTTTTGGTTGATAAAAATGGACGACCAACAGACCAACGACCCCACAGATGAACCCTGCCCCGGACCCTGCCCAGACTCAGATTCACACAGTGACAAAAATTAAAAATGCAGGCAGAATTCAGGCAGGGAAAAGGTTAGCTGAATGGAACAAGCAAAAAAAATTACAGCTACAGGCGCAAACAGAAAAGGCTCATGTAAGTGACCTGCCGTCAACACCGCCGGTAGGACCGGTAGGACCGTCAGAACTGGCACCCCTGTCACACACACATCAAAGTGAAAGACCTTCAACCCAGTCTAATTCTGAAACAGCAAAATATGTAGTTGCCGCATTTGTTGTCGGATCTGGTTTTGTAGCTTACCAATTATACAAAAAATACAAGCCACAGACTCGAACAGTGTCAAAAAAATTAAACACTCCATCATCAAAAACAGAAGTCTCCACATTACCAACAATACCCAAAGTTGTCGACCCATTTATCATGCACTAATAAATTTATTTATTTTAATTTTTATTGCCTTAGAAATGAACGACTCAAAGAATTTAATGAATCTTGTGTATCACTCTGCAGTAATCAGTGGACTAGCAGTAGCGTATTCTATGCTTGCAAAAAGTCTCCTCAAAATGAGGTCTGTAGACCTCAGTAGATTGGATCTGGAAGATTCAGTTAAGCTAATTGCAGTTGTTACAGCGTCAATTGCAACAAAAAATTTTCTTGTCAAGCAGGGAATTATTCCAGAAAATGTTTCTATGTAAATAAAAATAATATGGCGACGATAGCTATTATGATAGGAGGTGCGATGGTTAACGCCCTCGCATTCAGTGGCTCTAATTATCTCTTTTCTAAAATGGGTAGAGAAGAGAGTGCAGAAGAAATGAAGCGTCATAATGAAGCGTCAGAAAAATTAGCACAGGCAGAACAGGATTATGAAAAACAAAGAATTGAGAAACTTGATTTCATCAATGAAAAACTCCATCTAGAAAACCACGCACAGCATACGTTTTCAAATACAGACGACGCAATCAGGGAATACTATCTTGTCACGGGTGAAGACATGTCTATCCCGAAACCAAAACTTAGTGACTACTATCAACCAAGCCCAGAACAAAGAAACGGGGAGATAATCTTTGTTCTAGTGGGAATGATATTTGTTTATTTTACTGGAGTTTTCATTGCTAGAAAAAATGGCAGCCGAAAATAAACTATCGAAAATATATTACTCACCATCAGGGTATTATAAAGGAGCAACCGTTATTCAGAAATTACATGCCGCTGTGGGCGGAGATATAACACTCAATCAAGTCAAACAATGGTTACAGAGACAAGCAATTTGGCAGATATACCTCCCTGCTCCAAGAAAGATAACAAGACCTCATTTTGAGAACACAACACCAAATGACACACACCAAATGGACCTCCTGTTTCTTCCACATGACACAATAAGAAAGAAACGATACAAGTACGCATTAACTGTCGTAGACATAGCTTCAAGGTACAAAGACGCTGAACCCATATCTGACAAAACAGCCAGTACAGTTGCTACTGCTTTATCAAAAATATATAGTCGAGGCCCCTTAAGATACCCCAGACTTGTACAAGTTGATGACGGATCAGAATTCAAAGGTGCTGTTAATCAGTTATTTGCGAAGCATGGCGTACTGGTCAGACGTGGTATTCCAGGCGTACACAGATCACAGGCAATTGTAGAAAACTTTAACAAACAGTTGTCAGAGAGACTTTTCAGCTATCAGTATTCTAAGGAACTCATGCATGACACACGTAACACTGAGTGGGTTAAGAGATTACCACATGTGATAAAAGCAATGAACAATGAAGGCCATCCTAAGCCTGCTGATGCTATTAAATTGAAAACAATTACAGAGCCAAAAACAGGACCAACCCCAACCCCCGCACCAGACACAAGTTTATTTACCAAACAGGTGAGATATTTGTATCAACCAGGTGAAGCTGAAAATGACATAAAGCGCAGAGCGACAGACCCTATCTGGTCAACGTCTGTACACAATATAAAAAAAATAGTCCCCGGTCCTGGCGCAACAATATATTACCTGTATGACCCTGCGCCACAAAGGGCATTTGTCAGAGAAGAATTACAGATTATTCCCCCAGACACCGTTACTCATTTCAGTAACTAACTCATCAATTAATTCATCAACCAGTTCATCGGCTATGTCTTCAGATAACTTGAGCCTGTAATGACCAGGTGCATAAGCCTTTTCCTTACTGTGAAACACTCGTTTTGTGTCCCCAACTGCAAGTGACTTTTTATGTGTTTGGATCATTTCAAGATTATGTTTGTTTGATCTCAGTGACTTGTTTGGATAATCAGGCATCAATGCACCGTCTAACACTTGCTTGTAATGTTCATGACGAATGTCTTTATTTTTTATTGCTGTTTTTTTTTATTCCTTTGGCTTTCGACTGACTTCCCTTCTGGTGCAGTATAGAATACATTTTTGATCTCAGTCCAACGTACTCAACTATCGGCACTCCATTCAGTTCATCTTTAAACTTTCCAGGCACTTTTTTGTTTTGTGTGCTAAACAGTGGATGGTCTTTAGGGTAGTCAGACGTGTCATACATGTGTAACTCTGTCTTCATGTCTTCATAAAAGTCTTCAGTACACACATCAATGATCATAGAGTCAGTGTCAGTGTATAACAATCGACACTCAGGATACTTTAATTTGAAGTAATCATAATAAAATTCAAGCATCAACAGTTTTGACAACTCAAGAATTGCCATACCAATGAATACTGGCTTGTCCAGTTTGACAATCTTTTTTTTGAGTGACACTGCATACAATGATGAATGAAACTCTTTGTACCCTGTGTACTGTGGCTTGCCTGTAAGTTTAATTGCGCCCAATTCAGTTGTGACCAGTCTCACATCTTTTCTGTGATGAGGATTTTCCATTGTCTTGCCAAAACAGGCATTGTTCATAAGCTTAAAGAAGTCTTTGTCAAATGCAGTGTTGCCGTCTCTGGCACGCAATGTTGTGTTCTTCATTATGTAATCTTTCATGAAAGCACTCTGATCAAATTGAATTCCTCTGTGAACTTTCTTTAGTACTAACCCATGTCTGATGTAAAACTGCAGCAAGCGGTAGTGACAAACGTAATTGAATTTGTCATTCAGATTCGGTACAAGTTTAATTGGTGTCTTCTTTTTTTCCCGTCATACTCATTTTCTCAACTGCTAAGGGATAATCATTATGGTAATCATGTAGGTGGTGTGGGTACTCTAGGTCGACTTCAAAGATCCAACCCTTCGCGTCGTTTCGGTCAAGATTCATAATATTGTTAGTTATGTCTGTTATGTCATACTGTGACAAATCATACAAACAAAAGTTTTTCAAGGGCAATAACTCACACATTGCGAACCCATACAAATTGTTCGAGTCAAGGTACGTAATGAATGACCTTGACCTTGAGGGTCAAACCCAAGGTCACCATAACTGTCCAAATATTTATTATTTGCCTTTGCATAGTTATTCGCTGCAATACTAATACCACCCCTCAATCCGCGTTCCACCATTTCACCCATCGTACGATCAGACAACAGGTCTATAAATATCTTACTGGATTTCAAAAATGCATCCCATGTCATGCCAGGACTAGTTATGTAACAGGCAGGGTCAAGTTTGTAGTGTAACAAACCCTTCTCACAGTAACTTTCAAATACGTCTGCTAGCAAACAAATGTCAGCTTTCAAGTACTGGTCGTGATAGTCACCAATTGTCTGACATCCTAACTTCCCCCATGCATCAAGTGCGTGTTGGTATTCAGAGTCAGAAATGCCTTTTCCAGTTAGTGTAGAATAAAATTTCTCTTTTGGTGGCAGTCTTGTTTCTTCAAACACAACCCAGTGATCAATGTACTCATATGGATAGACACCTTTCTTAACCAAGTCTGGCTCAAAATATTTACTCGTTATTGGATACTCAGTCAGTCCTTCTGCCAGACTAGCCAACCCTAAAGACAAATGTTGCATGGAGTCATAAAATGCTAATTTGTCTAACCTAAAAGTCAAGTATTTTTCAGTTGTCTGGGCAATGCAACTTATGTTTTTGTACGACTCGTCTACAGCCTGCATGATAATGTGTGAATCATATACTTTGAGATTGTGGAAAAAGATAGGCAGTTTGTATGTCTTAGGATCTATTTTTAATAACAAGTTACAATTGTTATGTGCAGCACCTCTGTAACGTCCGGTTATGTGATCATGGTCACGAACTTTATCACCCCCCAGAGGTTGTTCACAAATCCAACACTTCTCTGCTGTATCAAATTTTAGTTTGTCTTCTTCTGTCATCACCAGAGGCATCTGACATGTGAGATATTGTACTACCTGACTATACAGTTGTCTCATTTCTGTTAAAAACAAACATGCTGCATTTTCACCCCTGTAGATAACAGGTTCTGAATGAAGACCATCTGACCTAACAAGAATGTATCCAAAAGAACACACCACTTGGTCACTCAACTTTATAGTCTTTGGTAATGACTCTGGAACAGGACCTTCATATTGAACAACTAATGATTCGAAATCAGCGTACACTACAAACGGCAGCTTTTGCTGATTCCCATAGTTCTTAAAATACACTTGACTACCAGGATCTGGATACTTAAGTACAGTTTGTATGTCATCAGGTGACCTACAATGTAGGATGTGATTATGTGCTATTTTAATAGAAGAGAATCTCTGTAAACATCTCTTGCACACTTCCTGTTTCCCATTGTGTTTCGTTGTATGTGCATGAATTAGACGTGACATATTCCTGATAATTGTGTAGTGAAAGTTATTGTCATCGCCGATTAGCAACATGTCAACATGTTTATCTTCTGACTGACCGTAGGTTGGAGCCAGAGGTGATATTCTAATTGGTTGTAACTTGTTCTCAGATTCATTATCCCACACAAACACATTCACAGATATACCAGGATTTAATTTTTCAAACAAGTCTATGTCCTCTATTTTAACAGGGAACTCAATGCCACTAAAGTTGAGTTCATTTACAAATTTGATGTAGTTAGATACGCGATCAGGTCTTGACCTCACAAAGTGTAGTTTAGCAAGCACACACCACATGAAACAAAAATTGTCTTTGTTCTGTATGTTAACAACTGCCTTTTTGTTTGCAACCTCTGTTGGCAGTGGTATCCATGCTTTACCTAATATAGGATGATACCTAGACTGCTTTAGTTGCAGTTCATGTACATGTCCTTCGTGCCAGCCAGACCCCTTCATTTTTGCACTGTCAATTGCTTGGAGAAAGTCTGGTAATAGTCTGTCTCTAAACACATTCTCCAATTCTCTTTTTGTGTTAACAGTGTGTTGTCTTGTTGATATATACGATACAATCAATTCACCGTCCATTCTAGTAAATTCTATTTTTGCAACAATTTGAATTTTAACACTGCCTGTAATAAGATTTTGCTGTATGACAGAAAAAGAGTTTTCTATTGATTCATAAACATTGTTACTATTAGATATAGGCAAGTCTGTTGTGTGAAACACGTTTCTTAAACCAGATAGGCCAGGGTTTGATGGGCCAGGGCTTTGTGAATTGTCCGTCATTTTTATTTGACCGACAAAATAATAAAATAAAAAATATTACCGCTGGCTCTGCTTGCTCACCTTGTGTAATACCACTTTATTAACTGTAACACTGTCAATATAAACATTTAGTTTGCGTAGTTGCTTAAATATGCTATAACAAACTTCTCCTAACCAACCATAGTTGGTATCATCAACTTTAAAAGTAGGTGTCTTTAAATCAACTGTCATGCGCTCCACATCTGGATGCTCATCGACATAATCCAAAGTCACACTATATGTAGCATATATTTCTGATGGTGCTGAAAGGCTTATGTAAGTCTGTTTGGGTAATATTAAGTCAGTAAAGTGCATAACATCTTTGAAAAGGTGTGTGAGATCAAGCACCTGTATGATTTGTCCGTCTGTCATTTTTATTGGACAAACAAATGTATAAATTAATTTACATCAATTTACTAACCCATACCCTGTGGGCTGATCTGTCTTTAAAATGAGCTTTAGATGCTTAGTTGATTTCAGTTTATTTTTCACATCATCCCGTTCATGCTTATTTGGGATGACATCGTTTTCTCTGAGACAGTCTTCGAAGCTGTCACGATCCTTGCAGTAAAACAAACAGATAAACTTTAACTGTTCTCGAAAATCTTTCAGTACAGCATTATATTTCTGAGTGAGAATCCATACACTAACATTTGCATGTCTGCCACTGAAGGCAAGTTCTGATAGAGTGTTTCTCTTCTTGACAATGTCTTTCTCTGCAGAACAGTCATCAACAATAAACAATGTTGGCTGTCCTTCAAATTGCTTGTAAAAATATTGTAGGTAGTCATTCAGTTTCTTTTCAGGGTCAACTAAGTATATGTTGCTGTCAGTCCAAATGAATAAACGGTTGTGATAAGCTTTGTTGTGTTTGATTGTTGGACAAAATATTACAATGTTTTCAAAATGGTGGATGTATCTTGTTTGTAATAAGTCAAGTACGAATTGAGTTTTCCCACACCCTGTGGCACCAACAAATAAGCCACAATGGGGGTCAAGGGTCATTAAGCTTCGGTTCATTTTAATACACAATATAATTTTAATATATGTGTCCACTCAGTCTGCTTTCTGCAATATTGAGTTGTGCGTCATATATCAGGTACAAATATATGTTTATGGCTTCGGCTTTTTCAACCTTCTTTTGTATCTGGATTGTAATCCCGTCACTGCCGTTCTCAACAGTTCGACCTGACCCATGAAGGTAATCATCATCTGTACTACGAAGGTCTAACCAAAGAGCATATTTGTTTGTAAGGTATTGTCCGATCCTAACGTCATACAGATGTAGATCTTTGCACGCAATGTTTGCTGGTTTATCTCTAATCCTTCCACCCGCAAAATACTTTGTGATCTCATCGTAGTGCTGGTATGGTAACATTCCAGACGCGTACACTTAATTAGGGCGGCCTTCAATTGTACAGGACAAATGTGTAATCTTCGGATTGTAGAATTTTTCTGAATCTCTTTTGTATGGACTCACCGGTTCAACAAACAACATAAGAATACCTTTAAGTGACCTGGCAGGCGTGTTCAAGTTTATGTTCCACATTGGGTCGCTCTTGTCTTTGGGTATTAAACTATGTCTAATCACCCTGTCATAATAAATTGGAAGTCTTGACTGGTATTGATTTTGAATGAGTCTGGCTAGTTCAGTGTGTGTGACAATTTCGTATTCCAAAGAAATGTTAGAGATCTTATATGTGGCATCTGTGGCAGATGATTTTATAACTTTGGAGTAGTCATTGAAAGTTAGTTCAAAGCTCAGACGGTCATTCAGTGCCCCTTGATAATAAGGCAAATGAGCTGTGAGGATTTCAAACTCAAGTGGTATGTAAAATCTGGTTCCATATGTTTCGGCCATTATAACGTCCTTGGCTACCCCAGTAGTTACCTTATCTGCTGCATTGATTCGAAGTTTACCAACATTATCAGACTGTATGCCTTGGTAAACACGGTCTTCTCGTTCTTCTCTTGTGAGCCAAAGGTCTTTGTAACAGTAGAATACATCGGAGTCATCAAGACTAAACACTTCCTGTCCTTCAAGTTTTACTTTAATAGTTCTAACAATTGCTCTGCCAAGATTGTCAACCAGTGTTCTGTTTACATCTGCGTCTGATGATAGTTCGATATTAAATGCTAGGCGTGCAGTGCCAGGAACAATAACGTCACTGGGTCCTAGGTTTGGAAACTTGACTGTAAGTGTTTGATTCTGGTCTATGGTACTTGGATTGTTTGTGATGACGATTGATTGTCTTATGCCCTTAACACCCAGAGGCTTATGTAGTTTTCTGTATGGGTCTAACTTTGATCCGTAAGACTGTGTCATTTTTATTATGCACAATAAAAAATAATAAATTAATAAAACAATGGCCGCGGGAGGATTTAATCATGAAGATTTTGAAATGGATGACACGTATGATTTTGGTAATACAACAGATATGACAGATATGGCAGATATGACTGGTACAAGAAATATTTACAGTTTACGTCACGAACTTTTAGAAACCAAAGTGAACTCATTTTATGATCATGTTGGTGGCCGCCCAGACAACATAGACCCTAACCAGTTTGAACTTGATGGCAAGGGTCATTTATATTTAAATACTGTTGACAAAGGAAAAGTACTATTGACTAACAAAAAAGACCCTAGTAGGTTTAGGGCTTTAAGTACAATAAAAAATGAAGGTGGTGTTAGTGCCTTGCATCAACTTGGTATTGATGGGTCTCCTGTCACGCCAAGACTGGTTAGTGTGCTTCAAGACACGCAAACAAAGTTACCAACAGGGCAAGAAATTGAAATGGCACCAGTAACAAGCCTACCAGAAATAGCAAACACAGTGATACAAGAAACCTCATTTACTGAAGGACAAATAAATGATGCTATGAAAACAATAGAAGATCCACCTTTGTCAATGCGGGAGATTATAGGGTTAGATAAATCACTGCAGACAATAAGAGGTGAGATGGTTAATAATCTTGCCAAACTGGGAGAGCTTGATAAACACATAGAACGTGAAAAAGAGAAACTGGCTACCGCAGACAATGGGAATCTTGACACAGAAATGAAAGAAAGAATCCAACACAGATTAAATGATTTGCAGGTAGAAAGATCAGGATGGTTAGAAGTGATTAGTATTGGAAGACAAAAACTAAAATCACAAGTTAACAGGATTAGAGAAACTATTCGGAAAATACTTCATGAAGACACTACTCTGGCTGAGAGACTAAAAACACTTTTCAGAGAACAGGGTATCACAATTGCCAGTTTAATTACTGCTCTTGGATTTATTATCAGTACTGTTGTGTTGGCTGTCTCCGGTGCTGGTGGACCCGGTGGTTCAACACCGCCAGCCCCGGCACCTCCGGCACCACCAACAGATCCAAAAGATTTACAGTCGTGGGTAAAGAAACAACTGTCTCACATTTCAGACTTGCTTAAGAAATTGGCCCTGAAAGCAGTAGACTCGTTACCGGGCATTATAGGCACGGTTGTCAGCTGGTTGATTAGTACAGCGGCAAAGGCAGTAGGGTTTATGGCGGAGCATGTGTGGGTCTTTTTGGTGACAGTAGGAGGGTTAACGATAGGTTATTTAATGAAACAGGTAAAGAAGTAATATTCCTAATCCTGTTAATCCTATTGTCAATGCGGTTCTCTCGGATTCATGTGTGTCAGGCTGTATGGTTGTTGGAGCAAGGGAAGTAATCACTTGTAATGGTTTTTTCAATAGTTTATGCGCAGTTGTTCCTCCTAAATTTACAGTTTTATTGAGACCTAGTTTTTGATCAACACCAGCAACAATGATTTCATTATTATAATTTGTTATTGTACCCATTTGGAGTTGAAGGTCAGATGGTAACATGTATAACCCAGTGCCAACTACAAAGTCAACTTTCGATCTGGCATATCTGAGTACATCTTGGTAGCGTTGTATGCTTGATGGGAGATCAACTGTTGAATTAATTGAATCTTCTAGATTAGCGAGAAATTGTTTTTGCGAATCAAATATTCCACTTCCATTCAAAATATTTGATTTTGTTAGTGATTGAGCACCTAGTATACACCAGACATATGTTCTGATAGGCTCATTTACGCGCTCAACTCCCGCTTGAGTGAACCCGTCAGTTTTATCTAAAATAAATGTGGTCCACGCATTAGTCTGCTTCTGCTCTATTGATCCTATCCAGACTTGTAATTTTGATGAGAATGAAGTGTAACCAGGGTAATAATCTTGAAGGTATTGTCTGTGACTCAAAGCGTAATACAATGTACCAATGCCGTGGTGATCATCAAGTTTTTGTGTGAAGTCATACTTAGTGCTTATGTTAAATTCATTACAAATGCGTTCAAACGCTTTCATATCCATGGGGTTGTTATACCCGTTGAAACTGGATTCAGTGGGTAATGGTGTATGCAGTTCTGACAGTATACGTCTAAGCTGGTAATAAACATGGAAACGGTAGACAGACCTAATCAGTTTGTTTGAGTGATTCAAGTGGTCTGTAAATGAAACACCACAGCCTGTAGTTGAGCATAGTATGGCAAAGTTAAGTTGGTTTTGAAACATCTGTAGTGGACTTGAAGACCACTTTCTTGCAGTTGAGTCATCTGTTATTGGAGGGTTTAGGTAATGGTCAAATGGATTTGGTACTTTGACTTGGAATAGATCTTGTTCAGACACAGCTATATCAAGCTGATTTAACTGAATTATTTTCTGTTCATAAGTAGGTGCAACATTAT
>BTPG01000004.1:77344149-77534149 GCA_036245525.1 Semisulcospira habei | reverse complement strand
CTCTTTCTGTGCGATACTATTCATATTGCATTCTCATAATAATTATGTGACAGTCATCTAGATTTAAGTCTAAGACTTTGGACACGCTAACTGTGATCAGAAAGCGAGAAATTAACGGCATTGTGAGTGTCGCCCCCGGGGTTAGCAGCCGACTGACCGGATGATTGCTAATCCCTGTCACACATCACTCTGAACACAGTGGGTCTCCAGTCTCACTCAGATTGCCTAGCTTTGTCTTTTGACTGTAACTTTGTCTGTAGACATGCACCAGTGCCCATCAGAGTATCAGTGTAGTCATTGATTCACCTGAAGGGATGTGTGAAATGTCTTGATCTTGATCACTAACTAACCCTTAAGTAATCGTCAGCCAGTGTATGAGGTGGGTGATCATGACTATTTCTTAATCTGATCCTGTGTTCCTCACATGGAGGTGGTTTGTGGGTGTATAGAGCAGTGTTGCAATTTTCACAAATGGCTGCGTTGTTCCTCAGACGGAGTGTAGTGTTGTTGTCAAACACAAGGTGATTGCTCCTGCAGAAACTCCAGGCAGAACATTCTTTTCAATAAGAAAGTTAACAGCATATAAAAATCAGAAGTGCCCTATTAATCTTGTTTTGTTAGGGAAGTGGGGTGGAGGCGGGAAGGACAAGTGCATGTAGATATGATCAGCCCTTCCTTTTAAAAAAGTGCCAAAAGCGGTGCTGTGTCCTTAGATAAGATAGAAAAAGAAAAGTTTTAACAAATAAAAATAGTAACCTCTGAAAACTCTAAGTATGTCTCAGAATCCCCCCCCCCCCCCCCCCCCCGCAAAAAATAAAATTAAATAAATAAATAAATAAATAAATAAATAAATAAATAAATTAAATAAATAAATAAAAGAAACAGAGTACGGTTACAACTCGATAGTATAATTTTAAAGAAAATCCCCAAAAGAAAAGCACCAAGAAAGAATAATTTCAACACAACTTATTTGTAATTATTCTTTTTAAGGTGTTTCTTTCTTTGTTCTGATTTTATGCTCGCCTGATGGTCACTGTTTTGGTCTGGATTTCTTTTGTATGACACAGTTTGAAAAACGGGGGGAGGAGGGGGGAGGGAGGGCTGTTGGGCTCCCTGGGCGAGACACCCTCTGGATCCGCTCCTGGTTGCTTAGGGTTGCTGAATGAAGTAAACTGTGTCACGCTAACATAAGACCCGAGAGGCGACAAGAACCACTGGCAAAGCCTAAACTCGTAATACAACAATTTTGTCTTCGCTTGGATTTTTCTGTCGTTGATATTATCTAACTTATCCAGTTATTCAGTTCTTTTGTATAAAACTGGTACCAACGGTATCACATAACAACTGCAAGCATTTGGTTTTGTTGTGTAACCCCCTAAATTGTTCATGTTTCATCATTTGTTGTTGTTGTTGCTTAGAGGTTTGACTTTTGAATGAATGAAGATTAGGCTATGTTTGTACTGATAAATGTGATTGGCCAGTGACGTATTTTGGGATTACCGCTTTGCTCAGCGAGTAACGTTGTCATTGTAACATGTGATAAGTTGAGTGACTACTAACAGTAATCCGGCGAAACAGCGAAGACACAAAAAGCTGGATAAATAAAAACTATGGGGGTTATGCTACAAAATAATAATATGCACGCGTTTTGTTCGGCCTATATTACTAATTTCACACAAAAGAATGACTAAAAATGTGGTAATTAAAAACTACCTTAGAGAGAAATTCCAGGCAAACGCAGTTCGCGCGAGGTTGTTGACCGACAGTCGAAAGCATTGAGATTTTAATCTCCCGCATTTCTACATCACACGCACGCAGCTGGGGTTCTTTCAAGGTTATGTATCGTGCTTAATACTTTTTACAGTTGAAGACAAAATCGAAGTATTTACGAGTTAGTCTTTGGTTCGTGTCGCCTCTGGGGTGTGATCAGTAGGGTCAATGTTGGATGTAAGATCGAGTCTCGGGTTAAAGTCCCTCGACTCTTGGCTTCCGACACTGACACCCAACCCTCCTCACCCCGCCCCCCACCCCCACCCCCCTGACCGGACCCTTGAGGCGACAAGACCACTGACAAAGCGGCCTAACTCTTAATACAACACATATTTTAGGTTGTGTGTGTGTGTGTGTGTGTGTGTGTGTGTGTGTGTGTGTGTGTGTGTGTGTGTGTGTGTGTGTGTGTGTGTGTTTGAAGTTATATTAATTTAAAGTTATTTTAGGCCGTACGCACATCTGATCTCATTTAGCCGTTTTTGTTCCGTAAGGTACTGAATTATTTATGTATATATTTTTGTTGCTGTGTGTGTGTGTGTGTGTGTGTGTGTGTGTGTGTGTGTGTGTGTGTGTGTGTGTGTGTTCAGCACCAGGACACAGTCCTAATTGGCATTGTCAATATGGTAAATAAAGTATCTTGTATCTTGTAAATTTAAGCCACGCTTTGGCTTGCTATAGTGCCGACAACCGGCAGATTGTCAGTGTGATTACGAGGTCTGAATCAAATGTCGGTCCGAGGCGCCGGTCAAACGAGAACATCATTGATTCGGGTCAAGTTATCACATCTGTCGGTTATCAGCACAATATCAAGCCAAATTTGGCTCAATATAAATTATGTGCATAGTCCAAAACAAAACGTTACCTTGTGTCCTTTAGTCTGTGGCTGATTGCGGGGTTCAGACAAACCACGTGACTGGCAGACGACTGTCGACTCAGCGCGAAGATTTCGTTTGACTATGTAGACATCAGTGCTTTGTATGATCGTGACGCGTGTTGTTGAGTAAATTCTGCTTGTAATTAGATCATGGATAATGATTGTAAAATGCCAGCAGATTGATTTATTTAGGCCTTTTCTCAGGTTGTCGATAACGCTAACGGACTTGACAATTTCAGTAGTTCAGCGAATTCTCATTGCGTGTTTGCTGCTGTCTGTTCTCAGTTCAGTCATATGTGTGTGTGTGTGTGTGTGTGTGTGTGTGTGTGTGTGTGTGTGTGTGTGTGTGTGTGTGTGAAAGAAATTTCGATCGTACGTGTACACTAATAAGTATTTTAACAACAGTGCGTTAATGGGGTAGTATTAGCGTACTTCGCGTTTTCGTTTTGATAAATACAACTATCATCAACATCGAATCTTCCTGTCCTGCATAGGATTTTAGGAAGGACGTTATATCAAGCAAATTCATGCGTATTAATTTGCGTGTTATACAATATATTATGTCAGTACATGACTGTGCCAAAGAAGGGAAAACTTTATGGAGTGGGTACATGCTATTATGTCACGTTATATACTGAAAAGCTGAACCTGCGTGCGTGTATGCAGGCTACGTTTACACGGCGGACAGAGAGGGATGGGTGATGGAGATAACACCAACCGGCACTGTCCGCAAGATCCTGCGTTTGTCTTTCCCTACGTGTGGTGAGTAGTCTGTCTGTTTGCCTGCCTGTCTGCCTACCTGCCTGTCTGTCTTCCTTTTTGTCCGTCTGCCTGTCTGCCTATTATTATGTGTGCCTACCTGTCCGTCTACCTGCCTGCCTGGCATTCTGTCTGTCTGCTTGCCTTTCTGTTGGCCTGTTATTCTGTCTGCTTGCCTATTTGTCTGCCTTCTGTCTGCCTGTCCGTGTCAGCCTGCCTTCCTGTCTGCCGAGCATTCTGCCTGCCTGCCTGTCTTTTTGTCATTCTGTCTGCCTGCCTGTCTGCCTGCCATTCTGTCTGTGTCTGCCTGCCTGCCGTCTGTTTGTCTTCTTGCCTGCCTGCCTATCATTCCGCCTGTTTGACCGACTGCCTGTATGCCTATAATTCTGCCTGCCTACTTGGCTGCCTCCTCGCGCTGGGACCATATGGCGTTAGGGCGCGTCCCCAGGGTGCTGGATAGGGGGTCCCTCGCGAGAGGTGTGCACCGAATGAAATAAGGTGCCGTGAATCAACATGGTCTAAGGGAAGGTGACCCCGACAGAAAACCCCTGGTCCTCCTAGTAAGGGGGTTGGGCGTGGGGGTAGCTTCCCCACCCTGCAAATAAGGAAATAGCTACAAAAACGCCGACGAAAAGACAAACAGCAATTCCTTTCCTGGAGCAGGAAAGTTCTTCTACCAGAAGATTTATGACGTCCTTTGGTGAAAGCCGGAAGTCTTCGGAAGCCACAGGACCGAGCCTCCTCTCTCTATCCAGGGACACAACCATGGGCACATGGAATGTCAAGACCATGTACCAGAGCGGCAAGGCCGCCCAGATAGCAGCGGAAATGTAAAAGTACAACCTTTCCCTGCTAGGTTTCAGTGAAGCCAGATGGACGCAGTCTGGGCAGAAAAGGCTGTTAAGTGGGGAGATGATTCTGTATTCAGGTCATGAAGACGAGAATGCCCCCATACAGAAGGAGTAGCATTCATGCTGTCGCCAGTGGCACAGAGAGCGCTGATGGGCTGGGAACCTCTTGGGCCACGAATTATCACAGCAGCCTTTAGAACCAAGAAAAAGATCAAGCTGAACGTCATCCAGTGTTATGCGCCCACTAATGACAGTGACGAGGAAGAGAAACAGGAGTTTTACGACCGACTCCAGAGTGCTGTGGACAAATGTGCGGAGCGAGACATCACCATCATCATGGGCGATTTTAATGCCAAAATAGGGGAGGACAACACCGAATACGAAGGGGTGATGGGGAGACAGGGACTATGGGAGATGAGTGAGAACGGGGAGAGGTTTGTAGACTTTTGTGCTCTAAACAGACTTGTCATTGGAGGCAGCATCTTCCCACACAGAAGAATACACAAAGCAACTTGGGTCTCACCTGACCATACTACAGAGAACCAAATAGACCATATCTGCATTAGCAAGAAATTCAGAATATCCCTTCAAGATGTTCGAGTGAGGAGGGGAGCAGATGTCGCCTCAGACCACCATCTGCTTACCTTAAGAATAAAGCTCAAGCTAAAGAAAAGCCGCACAGAGACAACAAGAAGACAGCGCTATAACGTAGGCCTCCTGAGAGAAACTGGAGTTAGAGAAGAGTTCAAACTGGGACTGTCCAACCGGTTTCAAGCGCTACAGGAGCTAGTAAATGAAGAGGAGGCGGTCACCACAGAGCAGCAGTGGAAGGCAGTTAGAGAGGCGCTGAACTCAACCTGCAAAGACACTGTAGGGTTCAGGAAACACCACCACAAGGACTGGCTGTCGTCACAGACCTTGAAGAAGATAGAAGTGAGGAAGCAGAAGAAAGCATTTGTCAACAACAGTCGCACGAGAGCAGCCAAAGCAAGGGCACAGGAGGAATACTCGGAAGCAACCGCAAGGTGAAGAGGAGTATCAGGGCAGACAAGAGGGCCTACACAGACACCCTGGTAGCAGAGACAGAAAAGGCAGCAGGCAGCGGCAACATGAAACAGCTCTACGACATTACCAGAAGATTGTCGGGCAAGTATGGCCATACAGAAAGACCAGTAAAAGACAAAGAAGGCAAGCCTATTGCAGACAGAGCAGACCAACTCGACAGATGGGCCGAGTATTTTGAAGAGTTACTGAACAGACCCAGCCCACCTGACCCCCCAGACATCCAGCCAGCAGAGACCCATCAGCTGTGACAGACCCAGCCGGGAAGAGATCAGAAGAGCAGTGGCATTTTTGAAGAACGGCAAAGCAGCAGGGCCAGATGGCATCCCAGCGGAGTCTCTGAAAGCAGACCTAGAGACAACAGTAAAGATGCTGTACCCACTGTTTGGAAAGATCTGGGAAGAGGAGGTGATGCCGGCTGACTAGAAGGAGGGGTACCTAATCAAGCTTCCCAAGAAAGGCGACCTCAGCAAGTGTTCCAACTACAAAGGAATCACCTTGCTGTCAGTATCAGGAAAGGTCTTCAACAGGATCATCCTGGAGAGAATGAAGAGCTCCGTTGACCCCCAGCTGAGAGACCAGCAAGCAGGATTCAGGAAAAACCGATCATGTACAGACCAGATCGCCACTCTCCGCATCATCGTGGAACAGTCTCTGGAGTGGAGCTCCCCGCTGTACGTCAACTTTGTAGATTACGAGAAAGCATTTGACAGCGTGGACCGAGAGACTCTGTGGAAACTCCTACAACACTACGGTGTACCCACAAAGCTCGTCCGCCTGATCAAGAGCAGCCACAATGACATGACATGTCGCGTGATCCACGAAGGGCAGTTCACCAGGGAGCTCCAGGTCAGAACCGGTGTCAGGCAGGGGTGTTTGGTGTATCCGTTCCTCTTCCTACTGGCCATAGACTGGGTCATGAAGAGGACCACAGAGCACAGACGAAGTGGAATACAGTGGACACTGTGGACACAGCTTGACGACCTCGATTTTGCAGACGACTTGGCTTTACTGTCCCACACTCATCAACAAATGCAGGACAAGACCACGAGGCTTGCTGACATCTCGTCCTAAGTGGGCCTTACCATCCACAAACAGAAAACAAAGACAATGAGGCTGAACGCAACCAGGGAAGAAGCAGCCTTGCTTGCTGGCACCCCGTTGGCACCTATCTCGGGAGCATCATAGACAAAAAAGGCGGCACTGATGCAGATGTCAGAGCACGAATCGGTAAAGCCAGAGCAGCCTTTCTCCAGTTGAAAAAAGTATGGAGTTCCAGAGAGCTGTCACAACACACCAAAGTCCGAATTTTCAACTCCAACGTAAAAGCAGTTCTCCTATATGGAGCAGAGACTTGGAGATTGACAAAAACCACAGTCAACAGAGTACAGATCTTCATAAACAGTTGCCTTAGAAGAATTTTGAAAATCCACTGGCCAGAGAAGATCAGCAACGTCAGACTCTGGGAGAGAACAGAGCAGATATCAGCAGAGAATGAAATTGGGCGAAGAAGATGGGGATGGATTGGTCACAGTCTGAGAAAGCCAGCTTCCAGTATCACTAGGCAGGCATTGTCATGGAACCCCCAGGGAAAAAGGAAAAGAGGCAGGCCGAGAAACACCTGGCGTCGAGACCTCCAAGCAGACATCAAGAGACTGGGAACCACATGGAGTAAAATCGAAGGAGAAGCACAGGACATGAGTCGCTGGAGGTCTCTCGTCGACGGCCTATACCCGGGGAGGGGTGACAGGCGTAAGTAAGTAACTTGGCTGCCTGTCTGTCTCACATCAGTGCTGGCTCACGCTGCTCTAGTCCAAGCCATCCTCCCTCAAGGCCATTACTGAAAAATGACATCGCCATATTAGTTTCCATTTATACACCGGCTGTCAAGACGATATCGAACTGCAGAAGAATGCCAGAATTTATGTTTAATTTTGAACATAGAAAAGCGCCAAAATTATGTTTTTAGTTCAAACCGCAGAAGAACTACAAACCGCCAATGTCAGTGTTTGCTTTCAACAACAGACGGAAACGCCAAAGTTAAAGTTCGATTTCACACCAGAGAAGCATGTCAAAGTTTATGTTTGATTTCACACCTCAGAAGAAACGCCACAGTTAACTCATTCGAGACGTGCTGTCTCGAATGAGTAAATGTTTGCTTTCAACCACACTGAGTTAATGGCGTGGGGGGGGGGGGGGAGGTATTTCCAGATTTGTGGGTGTTCTCAGTTTCCAGACATATGTCTGTCTTGTGTTAACTGTGTTTCCAGGCATTAGATGTATTCTCTGTGTTTACGGGCATCAGATTGTCCTGTGTTCTCGGTGTTTCCAGGACGGCCTGACGCAGCAGAGGGTGCGTGTGGGACGCCGACGGCAATCCGCGCTGACTCAGCTGGTTACCTCATTGTGGCAGACGCACATAATGGCATCTTTAGAGTTAGTCCGCAGACAGGTATATGAGCATAATCCTACTGTGATACCTGTGTGTGTGACGTGTGTGAGTAGCCATACTATGGTATCTGTAGCGCTAGTCATGTTTGTGAGTATAGTCCTGCTGCGGTATCCTCAGCCATGTGTGTGAATATAGTCACACTATGGGATCTTTAGCCACGTGTGTCAGTATAGTCCTACGCAGTGTCGTATTTTTCGCCATGAGTGTGAATATATTCCTACTATCGTGTCTTTTCTCCTTTATAAATCCACGTCTAAACGATCATACAACACATATGATCTCATGAGTATATATTTTGGTTAAACTCCAGTCACTCTCATGCCTCCCCCCTCCCTCCCCTTTCCCCGATCTCAATCTCTCCTTCCCTTCAGTGCGCCCCTGTTCTGACATCATCGCCCCTCTCGGCCAATAAATGGCTGGCCAGAGTTCCGGACCAGAACTTGGGCGAGGTTTTGTCAGAACAGCGCACACGACCACACGCTCTATCACACCTCAGTCTCACGCTCAACTCCACACTACTTCCTCACGCTTATACACTGAACACGCGGCGGCAACACTTTTCTGTCATTTGGGCAATAATAACGGAGGCGTTTTATTCCCGTGACTCTCACTTGTCAAACATGTAAGACAACATCTAACCCAACCAGTAGGTTTACTGGTTGTTTCCTGCCCCCACCCCCACCCCCCCCCCCCCACCCCACCCTTCCCTGCAACAATACACACAAACTAAAAAAACAAAACAACAAACCGAACACAAAAAGGACCTCCATAAAAAACACCCTGCGTACAACTGAGCCGAGGCAATTCAGTTCAATATAGTACTATCTCATAATAAAAACAGCAACAAACAAAGAAAATGTAAGGTAGTTGCCAGACTTATCATGTGCTACATAGAACATGCTTATCAAAAACAAAGGGAAAAAAATTATGGACACTTTATATGCAGCAGATTACAAAGGTGGTTGCTTGGGGTTGGATGGTGGGTTTTCAATTTCTAGCTGTCGCCTGACTGCTGCTGCTGACTGGCGTATTCGGTCGGTACCCTCCCTTATCACTCCTGTAACCGCCCACGCATTCACCTCCCACACACTTTCACGCCTCTCATACTCGCCTACGCACTCACCCCCTACAGACTTTCCCACTCTCTATCTCTCTCTCTCTCAATCTCCATCTCTCATCATAGCATTCCACAGTCGGGAAATTCCCCCACCTACTCAGTACTTCCGCTACCGGACACCGCCCCCCACCCACGCATTCAGTCCTCTTTCCCTCCGTTTAAAATATGTTTATCACTCCTCCCTCGTCTCTTGGCTTGACTTCGCGAACGAAGATTTTATAGGAGTTGACCACGACGTCTGCAGGCTTGTTCGTGGCTGCGGAGGCCAATCCGAGACAGGCAGGTTCGACCGCAGTGGCTGCAGGGGAAGGTATGGCCAGGGTTCTGAGCTGCGGCATCTCTGTTTTTTCTCCTGAGCCGCTTGTCCTTAAGGCTAGCTCTGTGAGAGTCCTCAAAGGAGACAGCTGCCTTGTAAATGGTGGAGCGCCAGGTGTCACGGTCCGCAGCAAGCGAAGACCACTGGTGGTGGTCGATTTGGCAGGCACTAAGTGACTTCTTGAGACAGTCTTTGTATCTCTTCTTTGGTGCCCCTCTGTCACGGTGTCCAGTAGCAAGCTCGCCGAACAGTGTGATCTTTGGTAGGCGATGATCCTGGAGACATGCCCCGCCCAGAGGAGTTGTGTCCGCAGCAGCAAAGCCTCGATGCTCACAGTTTCAGCCTGTTCAAGGACCTCGACGTTGGTGACATAGTCACTCCAGTGAATGCCCAGGATGGTACGTAGGCAGCGCTGGTGGAAGCGTTCGAGGAGTCGTAGTTGGCTGCGGTAGAGGGCCCAGGACTCGGAACCATACAGCAGGGTGGTGAGGACCACAGCTCTGTACACGCTGATCTTGGTGCCTGTTTTCAGCTGTTGATTGTGCCACACCCGCTTGAAAAGTCGCCCGAAAGCGCTGTTCGCTTTTGCCAGCCTGCTGTCAAGCTCCTTGTCCAGCTTGGCGTCCGACGTGATAATGCAGCCAAGGTAGGTAAACTGGTGCACTGACTTTAGTTCAGACTCGCCAATGGTGATGTGAGGAGGGCGATAAACTGTCTTGGGTGCCGGCTGATGGAGGACCTCTGTCTTTTTCAGACTGACCTCGAGTCCAAAGAGCTGGGCAGCATCTGCGAAGCAAGACGTGATGCGCTGCAGGGCTCTCTCTGTGTGTGCAACGAGGGCAGCATCATCAGCAAAAAGCAGCTCACGAATCAGTTGGTCTAGGGTTTTCGTGTGGGCCTGCAGTCGTCTGAGGTTGAACAGGCTGCCATCGAGACGATACCTGATGTACACTGCATCGTCATCATCGAGGTCCACTGTGGCCTGCTTCAACATCATGCTAAAAAAGATGGTGAAGAGGGTCGGTGCCAGCACGCAGCCCTGCTTTACGCCGTTGAGAATAGGGAATGGTTCTGAGAGGTCATTGTTGAGTCTGACCTGGCCTTGCTGGTCCTCGTGTAGCTGGACAATCATGTTGAGGAACTTTGGGGGACAGCCAAGTCGCCCCAGGATCTGCCACATGCCTTGCCTGCTCACAGTGTCGAACGCTTTTGTTAGGTCGACAAATGTTACGTACAGCCCTTTGTTCTGCTCGCGGCACTTCTCCTGTAGCTGTCTCAGCACAAAGACCATATCGGTGGTGCTCCTGTTTGCTCTGAAGCCACACTGGCCCTCTGGGAGTTGGTCTTCAGCGATGGCAGGTACCAGCCGGTTCAGGAGCAGCCTTGCAAGGATTTTCCCAGCAATGGACAGCAGGGTAATTCCCCGATAATTGGAACAGTCAGACTTCTCGCCTTTGTTCTTGTACAGGGTGATAACGACTGCATCACGGAGATCTTTTGGTAGTGTTCCTTCCTCCCAGCAGCAGAGAAAGAGGTCATGGAGCTTGTTGTGCAGTGCTGTGCCTCCATGTTTCCAGATCTCTGGCGGTATTCCATCAATGCCTGCTGCTTTGCCACTCTTGAGCTGGTGGATGGCTGTGAGGGTCTCTTCAGCGGTGGGCGGTTCGTCCAATTCAACCTTTACTGGGAGGTGTGGGATTTGTAGGACAACTGCTTCTTGAACAGTGCGCTCAGCGCTGAAGAGGCTCTGAAAGTATTCCGACCAGATGTTCAAGATGGAGGTATTATCTGTGAGGAGTGCCTGGCCATTCGCGCTTCGCAGAGGACTTTGTACCAGGTGCCTGGGGCCATACACTGCTTTCAGTGCTTCGTAGAAGCCCCTGTAGTCACCATTGTCAGCGCAAAGCTGGGTCCTCTGTGCAAGTCTGGTCCACCACTCATTCTGGAGATCTCTGAGCTTGCGCTGGAGACTGCTGCAGACGAGGCGGAAGGCAGACTTCTTCACAGGGCAGGAAGGCTGGGCTAGGTGGGCCTGATGGGCGGCTCTTTTTTTTTTGCTAGGTGTTCCTGGATCTCTACATCGTTTTCGTCAAACCAGTCTTTGTTCTTCTTTCTGGCGAAACCCAAGACTTCTGCAGAGGATTTTGCAATAGCAGTTTTCAGTTGTTCCCAAAGTGTTTCAGGGGAGGAGTCTACTGGGTCAGCTGTGTCTTTGAGCCTGCGCTGTAAATCTGTCTGAAAGGCAGCTTTCACATCGTCACGCTGAAGGCTGGCAACATCAAGCTTTTTCTTGGGGGGCCCCCATTTCTTGGATTTTGGCTTGAAGTGGAGCCTGAGTTTGCAGCGGACAAGGCGGTGGTCAGTGTGGCACTCTGCGCTGGGCATCACTCTGGTGAGGAGGACGTCACTGCGGTCCCTCTGACGCACTAGGACATAGTCGATAAGGTGCCAGTGTTTGGAGCGAGGATGCATCCAGGTGGTCTTTCGACTGTCCTTTTGCTGAAAAGTAGTGTTGGTGATGACCAGTTGCTGCTCCGCACAGAACTCCAACAGTAGGCGGCCATTGTCATTGCAGTTCCCCACGCCATGCTTGCCGAGGACTCCTTTCCAGGCTTCAGAGTCCTGGCCCACTCTGGCGTTGAAGTCGCCAAGGATGATGACTTTGTCGTCTGCAGGGGTACTCTGTAGGAGGCTGCGCAGGTCAGTGTAAAACTTGTCCTTTTCAGCAGGCTCTGCCAGGAGGGTTGGGGAGTACACACTGAGAAGGGTGACGTGTTGCTGGTGTCTCAGTGGGAGGCGTCTAAACACCACTTAAACTCCAGTCACTCTCATGCCTCCCCCCTCCCTCCCCTTTCCCCGATCTCAATCTCTCCTTCCCTTCAGTGCGCCCCTGTTCTGACATCATCGCCCCTCTCGGCCAATAAATGGCTGGCCAGAGTTCCGGACCAGAACTTGGGCGAGGTTTTGTCAGAACAGCGCACACGACCACACGCTCTATCACACCTCAGTCTCACGCTCAACTCCACACTACTTCCTCACGCTTATACACTGAACACGCGGCGGCAACACTTTTCTGTCAGTTGGGCAAAAATAACGGAGGCGTTTTATTCCCGTGACTCTCACTTGTCAAACATGTAAGACAACATCTAACCCAACCAGTAGGTTTACTGGTTGTTTCCTGCCCAAACCTAACGGGAAAAACGCCAGTTTTTTCACCCAATTGAGAGCCGGAAAAGTCGAGTGTTCAAGGTGTCGGTATTTTCTGAATAAGTACACTTCTGTAGAAATCTTGAATATTTTGAGGTATTTGGTCCAAGTATGATAGGTATGCAGTGCTTTTCCAGTCCCCCAAACACTTCACCACCTCGCCGGGCACCCCACAAGCCAGGCCGCAAGCTGTGGCTTGTATAAACCCCTTCAGCAGCAGAGGTCAGTTCTCGCAACCGTTTGTTGAACTTTGATCCCCGAATGGGGAAGGCCGGTGCCTTAGGAGGCGCTGGGCCTAGCGCTCTAAACATACTGATCACTGCCGTCACGGGGCACAGAGGGTGACGCAACATGACCGGTAACGCGATCACTAGAGTTTTTTTCGCGTTTCTGAATTGTCTTACTCCACCTAACCAGTATCTTGACACTACTGTTGTCATTCACAACAAAGCAGTCTCTAATGAGTTGTTTCCCAGGATCGAATCCTGCACCATCTTGGAAAAGATTGGATCGCCGAAGCAGTCCGAAGAACATAACCACAATCGCTGCCCAGAAGACACAGTCCTTAGAGCTGCACAAATCAAGTTTTTGTTTAATCTGAAGAAGAAGTTGCGGGCTCATCAGCGTCTTGCGGTTAGGAGGGCAGCCTTTTGTTCGCTCAATTCCCCGCAATGTGCTTTTCACCATCCACGAATCCTGGTATGGGTGCGGTTCCCCGCATTCTAAATGCAATAGGCGAACAATGTTGAGGTATTGTGCCACGGAACTGGGCTGAAGTGTCCTGGCCAAAAAGGCTGCGTACTGCGCCACTGTTCTCTGACACACCGGTACCGGCTGGATGTTCATTTGGTCACAAAATCTGAGATAAGAGCGCAAGTGAGTCTGATAAGTTTTCTTGGTGTTGTCGGCAAAAACACTGGCACGATATCCCGCCACCTCCTGCAGTAGCTGGTGTCTGAGCCTAGACCCGGCACCTAGACAGCACAAAAGCAAGAGCTGACTGTGACATGTGATTCAGAAGGTAGGTGTCAGGCGGTCGGCCCCGGTGCCAATTCGTTAGCAATTGTCCTAGCATGGGCAGCCGTCCTTCGTGTAGGCGGGAAATAGTATCGGCAAACACATTCACACTGCCAGCCACGTGCATCGCTGACACGCTGCAATTCGTTCTCACACACTCCCATGCCATCTTCCGCAACAGGCTATTGACATAGCGGTCTTTTGAGCGCCCTTTGTTAATGATAGCCTTTGTCACCGTGCTGTCCGTATGAATGACCACCTCAGTGTTTCCCTCGCCATGAGGGGGCCCACCGCTTGACTGCCTGCACCACCGCGCACACCTCTTTATAATTAATATGCAAGTCCTTGGCTGCCGGCATGTCTGAAGAGAACAGTGTATAATTCCAATCTCCTTTCCAGAACGCGCCTGCCGCCAGGTTGCATGCATCAACATGGACATGTTCCTTGCTTTGTGAGTCATAATACACAGTGCCATTAAAAACACACTGTAAGTCTGCGTGAAACTCTCGTGCGAGTCTCGCTTTATGCCTTTGCTGCTGAAGGGGTTTAATCGTATCAAGAATCCGCCTGAGAAAAAATTTTCCTCCCTTGACGGCTTGACACACCCAGTTAAGGGACCCTGCTAGTGACTGCAAGCTTTGCTTTGTCGCGCGTGTTTTGCCTTGAAACTGCTGCAAGCGTTTGTGAAGTTGCTATAACTTGTCGTCGCCCAATAAATTATAAATTTTATAAATTTATAAATAAATTAAATTTATAAATTTATAAATTTAATAAATTATAAATTTAAATTTATTTCAGTTTTTGCAGGCCATCAGGCCCATATAAACACAAAATACAATTTACAACCAGAAAATACAGGAAGGTGGTTGTAAAGAACACAATCACATAGCATTACATCAGCGCACATAAATAAACAAAAACAACGAAAGTTCAAAACAAATCCCTCTAATTCCTTAATTTAAGGCACACTGAAATATACATAGCAACTTTAAAGACCAGTTTATCATGTAGGTTTCCACACAGCAGCTGAACTTTGAGATCGGATGGGAATCTGTAGTAAAACAGTGGAATGTACTTTTTACGTAAAGGGGAATATTTTGGACACTCGAAAAGAAAATGACACAAATCTTCAGCCTTATGCCAATCACATGAATTACATTCTGGATTAGTGATGGGTTTTCCAAATCTGGATACTCCGTTTAAAGGTAAACGGTTACATCTAAGTAAACAAATTGCCCGCCTGAGTTCACAAGAAGTCAGCTGCCCTATGTAACTTGCTCTAAGTATTTCTGGGTGGTAATGGCAGTATTCTGTGTTTGATGTAAGGGATGCATGCCAGTCCTGTCGGAAACAATCCATCGGCCGATCTTTGAATATCTGAATGAACAGAGGAGTGTTTCCAACTGACTGCATTTCCCACACATACCCAAACCCATGCATACACAACAGAGTCTTTATTTGCGTAGCCCAGTTCGATCTACCTGAGGCATCATGCATACATAACATCGTGTAACACTGTCTTGGGTATCTGTTTTCTGACATGGTAAGAAGTCTGCACCAATACTTCACCATTCGAAGATAGGCATCAATATACATAGGAAATCTTCCACACTCACCCAGCGCAATATTGTTTTTTACATCTCTTCCAACACCAAGGACCATTTTACAAACCTTTATATGAACCTGCTCAATTACATCATGCCTCTGGAAACCCCAAACCTCTGACCCGTATAGCACAATGGGCTTAATCTTGACATAAAAAATGTGAAAAACAGTGTCAGCTGGCAAGTTTTGTAATTTGAAGTATAGTCTTTTGATGCCTGCAACTGCTCTCCTGGCTTTTCCAGCTAAGTTTTCTACACATCTAGCCCAGTTCAGAGTAGAGGAAAATATCACACCAAGGTAAGTATAACTGGACTCGACTTGAATCTGCTTGTCAGCATAAAACCATTTTTCACAATTTTTCACAAAACCTCCATTTTTGAAGACCACCACTTTTGTCTTGTCCATGTTCACAGTGAGACCCCATTTTTTACAGTATTTTTCTAAACAATTAATTTTCTTTTGGAGATCTGCTACAGAGTCAGAGACAATGGCTATATCATCAGCATACATAAGAAGGAAAATACCCAGTGGGTCCGCAAAAATATCAATGCCACGTGCACCGCACGATGATATTTCTGTCTCAAATTCTGAAAGAAAGATAGAAAACAGCAGTGGGCTCAACACACAACCTTGTCGCACCCCTGACATGCAATCAAAGTAGTCGGTAACTTTGGTTCCAACCCTTACAGCAGCTTTTACATGTTTGTACATACTCTCCAGTGTCTGAAGCAACTTACCATGAACTCCTTTACGTAACAAGAGATACAACAGTTTTGTCCTGTGCACACTGTCGTAAGCTTTAGAAAAGTCTACGTACATGGTGTAAAAACGGCCACCCTGCTTGCTAAGATACTTTTGCACTAGTGCCTGTAAACAAAAAATGTTGTCTATAGTACTGTACCCTTTACGGAAGCCAGCTTGAGCCTCAGGAATACAATCATTCTCTTCACAAAAACGAATCAACCTGTTGTTAATGACAAAACTGTACAACTTACTGATAACGTTCAAAAGAGAAATTCCTCTGTAGTTGTCAACATTTCTAGGGTTACCCTTTTTGTGTAGTGGAAATATCACAGCCATGGTCCAGCTTTCAGGGTATTCCGCACTTTGAAACACACGATTGAACAAAGGATGCAGAAATTTCACAAGGATTTCACCTGCATGATGAAAAAGGTCAGTGGGCAAGCCATCAGGGCCTGATGCTTTCCCTTTCTTCATACTATTAATAGCACTGCGAATTTCATCCTGCGTGATTTCCTCGTCAAATTTTGCATTGTGACAACCATCACAATCATCAGATAATATATGGTCATTCAAAACACCCTCGGCCTGTCTGCTGAAACCTGAATCATCAACATTCTGATCCACATTTAGCAAATTACGAAAATAATCATACCACACGCGTGGTGAAATAACATCAGAACACAACTTCTTAACGCCAGTCAGAGACTTTATTTTTTGCCAAAATGTTCTTGAATTTGCATCGTTACATGCATCGTTGAGCTCATTCAAAACCCGTGCGTTGTACTCTACTTGTTTTGTTTTACACAACTTCTTAAATTCTTTCTTCATGTCAAGATACTTCCCTAAGTCGTCATGTGTGTTTGTGTGTCTGAACTGCTTCAACTGTAGGTACTTGTTTTGTTTTGCTAACTCGCAGTCCGAGTCCCACCACGGCGGCTGTGCACGGGATTCACCACCTACCTTCTTACCTGACCTCATTTTGTCAGCCGCCTTCTGAATGAATGCTACAAAACAGGCCGACCCTTCTTCTACACTCGAGTCAAGCGCTGACGAAAAGTGTTGAAATTGAGTCTCCTGATTATCTTCAATGTATGCCCAAAAGGACTCAGCGTAGTTTTCTTTCCAAACAAATTTAACCCCTTCCTCTAGTATTATATCATCATTTAAATCATCATCATCACATGAATAAACAGACTGAATAGAAGTAAACGTGGTTACAATGGGGAAATGGTCTGACTCGCACCTGTCTGCAACAAACATATCGGTCACTAGGTCAAACACGGATTGAGAGCAAATACAGTAGTCCACCTCACTTTTGCCTCTGTTGGCCACACACGTAATTTCTCCCTCACTGTCACCTTTCGTTCTGCCATTGACAATAAACAAACAGTACTCTTGACATAGTTCTATCAGTTTCCGACCAAAACTGTTTACGCCAATATCTTTTGACCTCCGTGGGCTTTGTGGTACATCCTCTAGCAGATCTGTTAATTCCTGTAAAGGCTGCACGTGTGTATTATCATCAATAAAATCAGTATCAGACAGACCGGCGGTGCGGGCGTTAAAATCGCCACATAATAGCCAAGGCAGCTCAGGATGAGCACGTAACACTTGAGCCATGTAGTTTTCTAACACTTCAAAACCATCAACGTTATCTTCACCATATACAACAGAACGCTCTGGAGCCACATACACAAATGCTGCCAGAACATCAGATGCAGAGTTCAAAACAGACTTACCGATCTTTAGAAACACAATATCCTCAGCTGCCTGCATTAAACGCAACACATTTAGATTTATGTACACACACGGCCACGCCCCCTTTCAACTTTTGTGTACGTGGTGAAAAAAACACCTGATACTCTGGAAAGGTATCCTCTATAACAATTTGCTTACATGACCAGATCTCTGAAAATGCAAAAATTTGACACTTTTCACAGAACTGCCTAAAAGAAACACTTTTCAGCTTATTTACAAGACCTTGGATATTCCATGCCATGATGCGAAACACAGAGCTACCACTTTCACCACTACCACTTTCATCATCACAGTGTGCTGATGTGGGTTTGAGTGTGGGCACTTGAGTGTGTGTGTGTGCAGGTAAGTCGTCCTTTGAAGACACATGGTGAGGGCCCTGGGGGTCTAAATGAGGGACGGGCTGTCTTCTTCTGGTTGCTGGGTCAACATGCCGGCCTGCCCCTCATTTCTGCCCCCTGCGCTCCACTGGCCTCTGGGTAGCAGCGTCGTATGCGTGGGTGTCGTCGCCCAATGACAAGGTGCTTGTGCTGGTGCAGATTTGGATCCCGAGAAAAGTAATGGTTTGTGTAGGCCCCACCACCTTAGGCCAGCTAATATTGAACCCTAATCTACGTAAAAGGGCAATGAGCGTCATCATCATTTGAGTGCATTCCTCTTTGGACTTAGCTGCTATGAAGAAATCGTCAATATACGCTACTATCCCTGTCATGCCGCGCCGTAACATACATCTGCGAACTGCCTGCGAGAGTCTGTGAAAGTGCGAAGGGCCCACATTACTACCAAAAGGGAGCCTACTATCGAACAGGTATGTGGGCTTCTGCTCGCCGGTAAAAATACATTTTAGGCCTGTGACTTGGTAATTATCTGGATGGATACACACAGATCGGTATGCCGCCCTAAGGTCAACTTTCGCGCACCAGTAGCCGGACTTGGCTAGTGCGCACGCGTCCGCTAGAGTCTGGAATTTTACTGTCTCAGGTACTGAGTAATCGTTCATTGCATGTCCTTACAGGCTTGCTGCCGTCGTGTATCAGGCGTATGCTATTGTCGTCTTTTGGGATCGCAGCCAAAGCGCTAATTACCGTTGGTGATCGATGAGCTCCTTTTCTACCGCTACTCTGTTTTTTTAAGGCAGAGGTGTGATTTTTCTGCTCTACAGATCTAACAGTCTGATGTTTGTCAGTGATATAAAACCCATGTTCGATCCCTTCAAGGAGAAACTTTTTGTCTTTATCAGAAGCTAATTCGTCTTGCCACACTAAAAGCTTTGAACTAATGGACGCTCCAGAACCTAACAATTGACAGTTGTATGGACTTAGTGCAGGATAAGGGCTATGATAAAAAGTGCTAGAATGGGTGGGGCCTACCTCGCCTTGTGCGACCTGCTGCGCTGTGTCCTAGGTTGTCCCGTGTTTGCCCCCTGCCGCTGCTGCAGGTGTGTCACGATGTTCCCGCGTCGGATGATCTCTCCCGCAGGTGGCACACACATGGTCCAGCTGACAGCGTGCGCCGTAGGTGCAGTACCCGCGGTTGTACTGCAGGCACACTTCCCTCCCAGAGGGGCCGATGGGGCGTTGTGGGCGCGGTCCGGCCGTCCCTCCTCCTGTTCTGCGAGCAGGTGAGCCAGCGGGCATCGCAGATTGCGCAGTACGGTCGCGCAGCACCACCGTGGGACAGGTGTGGGGCGTCCGTGCCCCACTGGAATGCTTCGGCCGCTTGCCGCTGACGATACTCATCGTCGAACAGCAGGACACTTTGCCAGGTGTATCTGGCCGCCAGCTCCCCCACCATCGCCGAGTACTTGAGGTAGGCGTACGGCGTAAAACCCGGTGTGGGTTTGTCCATAAGGGCCGCCATAATACGGCTATTCGCCACTATCCAGTGTGCGGGGGAAACCTTGTCCAACCGTCCTTCGGTTTGCTGTTCACCTTTATAGTGACACCACCCCCAAGTGCCACTTCTTCCTCTGCCACTGCTGCTGTAGACAGAAAGTCTACTATACGTAAGTGGGGCCCACCTTTTGCTGCCGCAATACCCCCGCTACTGTTGCCACTGACGCACAGGCCGTCGCGCAACAGTTCATCCAGTCCGGCCCCGCTGTGGTGTGTACTGTATAGGGCGTCCTGCAAGGTCTGTGGCGCCCTACTGCCGCTGTTGTCCGCTACTCCTCCCAGTCCGCCGCACAGTGGGCCACCGCCGTTGTCCACCTGGAATTTGGCCACCGCTGCACGGACCACTGCTCTGTCCCCCCGTTTCAGCGCCAGAGCGTCAATGTCTTCGTCAGATATTAGCAGTAGTGCTTGCCTAGAGATGAATTTTTCCCTGATCATGGCACTCTGCACCTCTTCGTCGAGGCCCCAGTCACGGAAAATATGGTCCATCTCACTATTTTCTAGTAAAGCCTTCTTTCTCGCTGATTTGGGAGCCATTTCAATTTCTAGCTGTCGCCTGACTGCTGCTGCTGACTGGCGTATTCGGTCGGTACCCTCCCTTATCACTCCTGTAACCGCCCACGCATTCACCTCCCACACACTTTCACGCCTCTCATACTCGCCTACGCACTCACCCCCTACAGACTTTCCCACTCTCTATCTCTCTCTCTCAATCTCCATCTCTCATCATAGCATTCCACAGTCGGGAAATTCCCCCACCTACTCAGTACTTCCGCTACCGGACACCGCCCCCCACCCACGCATTCAGTCCTCTTTCCCTCCGTTTAAAATATGTTTATCACTCCTCCCTCGTCTAAACACCACTAAAATTGTTTACTGAGAGGCATACGTTTTGCGCATGCTTTTATGAGGTATAACCTGTAACCTATCAAACTTAGCTCTAGACATGCAAACCAGAAACAGTACTGTTGGGATTGCGCTTCATCTGTTTAGTGCGAAATATTACTTGTTTTGAAAGTCATGACTCGGCAATTTTGCCATTTGCAACGGACAACTTGGAGAATATTTTATGCACGTGAGACAGCTGTGGTATAGCCCATAAAATGCACTAAAAAGTTAACAAAACTTTTTGCCACCGGTATAAAAACAATAATATAAATGGACGCATGTTTGAAAGTCATCTCCTCAGCTCCAGCAATCCCGTTGAAAAAGCACGATATTTTACCACTTCATATGGTGCAGGCAAGTCACACAAGTCAACGACAAACTACCGATTTTGTAGATTTTTGCTTGACGTCGTGCGTCATTATTTCAGTGTAGGCCTACAGTAATTGCGTCTTCGTCATCAAATCATACAGTCATTGAATGGATGTCCTGTGCGAATCTGACCTGTAAACATGGCCACATAGCAAAGAGGATGTCATCAAGAATTTACACTTACTGCCCAAATATGGATTTGCTAATAGAAATCAATGCAGAATTTTCATCAAAACGTCTCACAGATCATACAGACCGACTATTCATTCTAAAAGATTTTTTTTTAGCCACATTTCGGAAAGAATGAAAGCAGACCTTTAAAGACATGAACACCATGGATATTTACCCTGCAGCGTTCCCGTAAAAATATTTACCATTCGATTAGTTGCATACCAAAATAATCACGGGAAGGCTTTGAGAACAAGAAATGCAAAGACAATGGGATTACAACTCTTTCGACTCTGTATGGTTAATGGTGTGCCTGCAGTGTAACTGCCTGACGATATGCTCGTTTCGTGCCACCGTGTATCCCCGTACCCGAAGCAATTTTTATGATTTTGTCGCATTTCGTGGAAAAAAAAGGTCCAGAGACAATAACCTAACGTTTCAGTCAAATTGAATCAGCAGTTAATAGTTAACGGATTTTTAAACGCAAAGGCGCAGGACTTTTGCCCCTAAATATATATTGCGGTACGGTTACATGTCGCTACAAACACATAATGGCTGGAATGCACCAATGACGCGTACACAAACTGAGTTAGTTAGTTAAGTGGGTTTCAACGCCGATCAGGCGACTAAGGCCATCTCACGGCGGTGTACACAAAGTGAGTTTGGTGAGACTAATAATAATATGCTGGCAGGTCACTACAAGCATCTGGAATACATCAGTGACGTGTACACAGACTGTAAGTGTAGACTGACTGTTAATAAAATGTGCCAGAATGCACACAGACTGTGTAAACTGACTGTAAATAAATATGTGTGTTCAAATCAGCTGTAAGTGACTGCCAATAAAGACGTAAGTGTGGTTTAACTGCTAGAGTGAGTGTACACAGAGTGTAAGCGTAGACCGCATGACTGTCAATAAAGACGCGAGTGTAGGCCTAAACACGCTGTAAATAAAAACGTCAATGTACACATGCTGTCAATGAAGACCTCACTCCCATAACAATTGACGAGTACAAGCATAGACCAACTGACTATCAATAAAGACGCGAGTGAACACTACACGGACTGTCAGTAACGATATGAGTGTACACAGACTATCAATATGACGTGAGTGTAAACATGTTTGTACACAGACTGTGAAAAAAACAAAAACAAACATGAGTATACACAGAGTGTGTCAATAAAGACGTACGCGTACAATTTTGTATTATGTGAGGTACGGTTACAGGTCGATTCAAGCACCTGGTGGACACGCGTGCTACTCATGTCAACAACAAACCGCTGTACTACATCAATGACGTAGCCGTATCACGTGACGGTTCCATCTTCTTTACATCTAGCTCCTCGCGATGGAGACCGTCAGAGTTCCGCAACATCATCATAGAGGGCGAGTCATCAGGCAGGTAATGCATCATCATCGTCATCATCATCGTCATCATCTTAGATGGCGAGACGTCAGGCAGGTAATGCATCATCATCGAAGCCGGCGACACAGTCACCGTCGTTGTCATCGGGTTCATCATCATCATCTCCGTCATCAAATTAGAAGGCGAGACGTCAGGCAGATACGGTGTCATCATCATCGTCATCAGCATAATCGTCGTAGCGTCACCATCACTCATGTATGGGGAGATGTCAGCCAGGTAAGGCCGGCGTCATCGTATTCGTCTCGTCATCAGCATCATCATATCATCATCAGTACAGTACCCATTGTGAAATTTGGAACCAACAGTGTGTGACAGTGTGCTGATTGCAGTACAGTGTACTGACTGCGTCTAAGAACCTGCCGTGTGTGACGGCATACTTGTAGTACTGATTGTGGGGTACCGTCTGTGTCTAACAGAGTAATGACAGACAACTTGGATACAATACAATACAATACAATACAATACAATTAAAGAAATGAACTGTAACAGACGTATTTTTACCTTTGTAACACTCTTGGCATAAAAAATAAAATAATAATAATAATAATAATAATAATAATAATAATAATAATAATAATAATAATAATAATAATAATACTGAAAGGGCTAGTACTAAAGAACTGAAGAATGTTGACCGACACTATCTACTGATATTACTGTTGAAAAGGGCCGTAACAACCTGAGGGACAAAAGAGTTGGTATAACGTGATGTACGACTTTTGGGTACTCGGGATACCTACAGTGTGTAACAGGGTACTGAATGTGTAATTAGTACTGCCTGTGTCTAACACAGTACCGACAGATTACTTGGGTACCTACTGTGTGCAACAGGGTACTGATCTACAACCCTCGAACCACCAGTTCTGAGGACAGTGTAAAGGAGATCATGGCGGACCTCAGTTACCCAGATGGACTGCAGCTGGCGCTAGACGATACCTTCCTGCTGGTGGGCGAGAGTGCACGTGCACGCATATTCAAGTGGGTCATGCAATCTGCATTCGTTACGCTCTACACGCATACTCATGTATGTCGTATCATTTACATGAGCTACATGCATGCACTATTATGCTATTTACATGGGTTACACGCATGAACTATTAAGCAATTTACATATGGCAGGCCGTTTCACTTATAACTAATTAATTCATCCTAGGACAAAATATTTAATATAGGACCCATTTACCTTAGGACAAATTCGATTTAATTCTAGGACAAATTCGATTTAATCCTAGGAATTCGATTTAATTCTAGGACAAATTTGATTTAATCCTAGGAAAAATTCGAAGGTAAATATACTAATCCAACCAATCAGCCTTGATGCCTCGGGTGAAACTGTCCAATAAATGCATGTATTTTTCTATCAGTCACCGTGTGTCATGTCATATGGGACGATTCCTGCTGTCTTGTTGATTGAAATTAGTCCTAGGAACAGTTATTTATTCCTAGAATAAATTATTTTGTCCTAAAATTAAATATTTTATCCTAGGATGAATTAATCAGTTATAAGTGGAATGGTCTGCCATAGCCGTTCCATTTATTGCTCATTATTTCATCCTAGGACAAAATATTTATTTCTAGGAATTTAATAAACCTAGGTGTCTTTCATGATTAACTCATTCGCGGCCAGCCGCATCAGGATGCGCGGCACAAGCCGCGCATCCGGATGCGGCTGGCCGCGAATGAGTTACATGGACATGATTTAAAGATACATTATTCTCAAGCGAAACTGAAGCGGATCCGAGAGCACAGTTTTATTCAACATAACGTTACTGATCAGGCACAATGATTGTGCCAGATATGACCTTCGAAAAGATTTGTGCAAAAATGATTTTTGACTATACTTTGGCTACATATCGAACGCAGAGGTTTTGATATCAATGTCATGTAGCCGTTTCTTTTATCAAAGGTTAAATACAGACAAAGGAAGGGCGGATGTTGGCCAGAAACCTCAAACCCCCACCACGTCCGTTCTTGTAGTCAGTTTATTTATGTCGATAACATGTGACAATCGTTCTGTGCGCATAGGACCAGCCCGAATCAAAGGCCGATAAAGCATTCTGATATATATGTTAATACAGTTTGTCTTTTTTTCCCGTCTCTTTGCACTTCTTCTCGTTGACCTAGCTCTATTCGACTTTTGCTCCGTCGCCTGTTCTCAAGGCAAAGGGAGTCTTCTTGTCACATGTTACCAAGGTCTTGTCGCCTCGAGGGTCCGGTCAGGGGCGGCGGTGGGTCAGTGTCAGTCGGAGGTAAAATTCGAGGGCTTTAGCCCGAGATTCTTACCTCTGACACTGGCCCCTCAGGCTGAAGGGACCCGACAGGCGACAAAAACCACTGGCAAAGCCTAACTCGTAATACAACTAAACGATTGTGTCGTCAACTGTAAAAAGTATAAGACTTGAGACTGTCACATCTTATGTAGGATTTTATGATGCCACTGGAGTAATTAAAACAAGACAGTGAAGGTGTTTGCCAACAATAAGCCATGGGACAGCAAGGAGCTTCAGGTGTATGTGAACCAGAAGAAACTTGCTTTTTTACAGGGTAACACTGATGAATTTTGGGAAAAGGAAAAGGATTTTAGAAGGGCTACTAGGGCTGCCAGACTGACCTATATAAACAAGATCGAAACGACATTTACTTCTGGCAACGCTAGAGAGGCCTGGAATGGTCTGAACTGCATGATGGGTGGGCAGCAACAGAAACAAGCACGGCTTTGTACTGGGAATCCAGTTGAGATGGCGAATGATCTGAATCGTTTTTACTCACGGTTCGATGGCAGGAACCTTAGTGCTAACTGTGATGACTTGTGTCAGTCTATTGTGCCTGAACCTTTGTCAGTTACTGAGGAGGAGGTAGTCAACATCTTTTCTAAGCTGAATGCACACAAAGCACCTGAACCAGATGGGTTAGGAGGAAAAGTATTGCAAACCTGTTGAACCACTGATGCTTTTGCAGCGTATGATGGACTTTAATGTGAACACAAGCATTATCAGGGGCGGATCCAGAGGTGTCTCGACGGGGGGGGGGGGGGGGGGGGGGGGGGCGACAGCCCTCCCTACCCTCCCCCCTCTCTTCCCCCCCCCCCCGTTTTCCAAACTGTGTCATCCAAAAGTAATCCAGACCAAAACAGTGACAATCAGGCGAGCATAAATTCATAACAAAGAAAGAAACACGCTTAAAAAGAGCAATTACAAATAAGTTGTGTTGAAATTATTCTTTCTTGGTGCTTTTTTTGGGGGATTTTCTTTAAAATTGTACTAATGTGTTGTAACCGTTTTCTCTAAGCGTGTTTCTTTCTTTCTTCTTTTTTTCGTTTTGTTGGGGGTTTTCTGAGACATATTTAGAGTTTGCAGAGGTTACGATTTTTATCTGTTAAAACGTTTCTTCTTTCATCTCAGGGCACAGCACCGTTTTTGGCACTTTTTTCAAAGTTTAAAAGTTAGGGCTGATGATATCCACATGTACTTGTCCTCCTCCCCGCCTGCACCCCACCTCCCTAACAAAACAAGATTTATCGGGCACTGCTGATTCTTATATGGTGTTACTGAATTTTCTTATTGAAAAGAATGTTCTACCTGGAGTTTCTGCAGGAGCAATCGCCTTGTGTTTGACAACAACACTACACTACCAAGTACTCCTCCGTCTGAGGAACAACACAGCCATTTGTGAAAATTGTGATACTGCTCTATGCATCCACAAACCTCCTCCATATGAGGAACACAGGATCAGATCACAGAAATAGTCATTATCACTCATGATGTATACCTCTTAAACTGACTGGCGATTACCTAAGGGTTAGTTCAAGGTTGATCAAATTCAAGACATTTCACACCTCCCCTCTGGTGAAACGCATCAATGACCACATTGCTACTCTGATGGGCACTTGTCCGTGTCCACGGAAGACAAAGCTATGCAATCTGTGTGAGACTGGAGGATTGGGGGATTAGCAATTACCTGTGATACCCGGGCCAGTCAGCTGCTCCCCCCGGGGGAGACACTCACAGCGCAGTTGATTTCTCGCTTTCTGATCACATTTGGCGTGTACACAGACGTAGACTTAAACCTAGAGGACTGCCACGTATGAGGATTCAATACCATTCGTATCGCACAAAAAGAGGTATTGCTTTTCATGTGCCCCTGTGACTGAAGGGGAACACGAAACTCTATGCATGGCTGAGGGACTGAGTTGGGCCCCAGTTCAGCAATGATCGGACACTTTTCCACCGCTGGGGTCAGCGGCTTATTGCCAGATGGCTGCCTCAGTCTGACGATGCAATGTGGATTGTATCGCACAGCAAGAGGTACTGATTTACATGAGCCCCTGTGAGTGCGGGGCACATGGCACTCTATGTCTGCTTGAAGTACTGTGACAGGTGCAGGTAAGGAGTGCCAAGTGAGGATATAGGCCCATGAATACACTAAGCTCACCCACCGATCCCGTGAGATAATTGTAAAATACACCGTACAAGAAAAGAAGAACCATCAAATAGTAAAACACAACTTCCACAAATAACCATCAAATTTTTTGTTGTTGTCAGGGCTGACTGGGCCCCCCTTCCCCCCCTCCCGGATCCGCCACTGATTATTCTGTGGGTGCGAGACTTTTTGAAGGACAGGCCGCAACATGGCAATCTGTCTGACCAAAATAATGGTGTTAAATTCGGGCTGCCCTCAAGGGAGTTGTGTTCTCTCTCCGACATTGTTTTCTATATACACAGACCATATGCTTCGTCGGTATACTGCCACTTCTCGTCTCTTAATGTTCTCAGACGACATGGCTCTTGTACGCCTACTCCAAAAAGAAGACATTCTGGCTGAGTACTTTGCACAGATAGCAGTATTAGAGTCATGGTGCAAAGACAGTTTTCTGGATATGAATGTACAGAAAACCAAGGAGCTCGTCATTGATGACAGGAAAGTTGATGATATTTTTGTACCTGTCTCAATTAATAATCAACCTGTAGAAGTGGTCACTGAATTTAAATACCTTGGCACAGTTGTGGATAGTAGGCTGTCTTTTACTGGAAACACCGATCTGATATGAAAAAAGCAAACCAACGTCTGGTCCTTCTTAGGAGACTGAGAAGTTTATATGTCAGTTCCAAGGTTTTAGAATCTGTTTATAGAAGCCTGATTGAAAGCATACTGACTTTTAACATCACTGCTTGGTATGGCAACCACGGTATGAAAAACAGGGGCAGACTGTCACGTATCGTCCGAACAGCTGGGAAGATCATTGGCCTAGGACAGTACCCATTAGATGATCTGTACCATAGGCTGTCCAAAAGGAAAGCTGCTAGCATTGTCAGTGATCGTCGTCACCCACTATTTGATCAGTTTCAAATGCTACCATCAGGCAGACGTTTGAACATGCCACTTGCCAAAAAGAATATTTTAAAGAAGTCTTTTATTCCAACTGCTGTCTCGATTTTGATGTTTATAACGACGTGATGTATAATGTGTGATCTACTTAACATTACCTCCCAACTTGTGATAGATTGCCTGTGATAGATTGCTGCAATGATAATTTTAATGGAATGTTCTTTTATTAGCGTCTTGTTATGTTGTTTTATGACGAGACAAAAGGCAAATGTCTGTCGTGCTTTGACTCGAACAGACAATAAAGTTGTGTTGTAATGTATTGTATTGTATTGTATTCGTATTGTATTGTATTGTAAGCGTGAAGTATACCCGTGAAAGAACCCCAAGCTTTACGGAGTGATGTACAAATTCAGGGGACACAAATCTTAGTACCTCCGACGATCAGTCAACAACCTTGCGCGAACTGCATTCGTAATTTTCCGTCATTATTTTGTATGAAATTGGTAATACAGACCGTACACAAGGCTTATATATAGTTATTTTGTGGCATAACCCCCTCAAGCCTTTTGTCTCTTCGCCGTTTCGATTACGGTCAGTACGTACAGCATATGGCCCTCGCTTGATTTTTTCTTACCTTGATATCATCTAACATCCAATTATTCAGTTACATTTTCTATGAAATTGGTGCCAACGGTATAACTGAACATCTACATATAGTTCTTTTTGTTGTGTAGCCTCCTAAATTGTATATCTATTGGCATCTTTTCGCCGGGTTTAGAGGTTTGACTGATTGAAGATTAGGGTATGTTTGTACTGAAAAAATTATGTGACTGGCCAAAGACGTATTTTGGGGATAACAAATTTTGCTCAGCGAGTAGGCCCTAACGTTGTCATCGTAACATGTAAAAAGTGTGTCTACTTATTACATGTTACCTCCCGTTGCCTTGAGAACAGACGACATGAGAAAAAGTCGAATAGAGCCAGGCCAATGAAAAAACGTGGAAGAAACTGAAGGAAGGCAGCACAATTTATTAATATTTCTTATCTTGTCAGTGTTCAATCTAAGTCACTTAGCTCCCTCACACTAACAAGATAAGTAGTGAATTGTATGCTTGTTTATCTATTTTGAAAAAAAAAAGACTCTTTTTTTTTCAAAATGGACAAACAGTATACAATTCGCTACCTATCCCGAAACCTATCTACAAAACCGGAAATATTAATAAATTGTGTTTAAACTGTCTTTCTAAGCGTGTTTTCTTCCTCGTGTTATTCTCTGCATTTTACACGCTTGGCAGTCACCTTTTTAGTCTGGTTTTCTACTTGCATATAATTATGCTATAACACGCTTCTTCCCCTACTTCTCGCACCTGTGAGAGCACAGTCCCAGGACCCTGATTGTACATGTTAGTACCAGTGTTTAGTTAGTACATATTCTTCTCTGCTGGCCGCAGGGTTCTACTTGCATGTGACACGCTTATTTCCTGTGAAAGCACAGTTGCATCCCAATGCGCAAAAGGCCGTCGAGCCGACGACGACCGCTGTTGGCCCGCGCATGGCCGTGCGCGGACCAACGGCGGCCGACGTCGGCACGATGGCCTTTGCGCACTGGGATGTTGATGCCTGTGTAATCTCTATGCATACAGAGTGCACCTACGCCCCCCTCATCATGGTAAGATCGAGGTATTCGTCCAAAACCTACCCGGCTTTGTGGCCAACATACGCCCATCTCCCCGGGGCACGTTTTGGGTGGGGCTGTTCAACGGACGACACAGGGATCTGCCCTCCTTCTTAGACACCCGGGGTGCGCCCACAGTGGATAACCTGAAGTATCGGCGCGATCTCATTACGGTCGGTATGATCACAGTGATAACATTCTAGTTACATTTGGTACTGCCAATATATCCGTTGTTTGTAGTGTTTGAGACCCATACCTCTTATATCATCATTTAACCAGCATAAACATGCGCTGTCGGCATGCTTTTCTTCTTACGTTAACCCAACTCTTTTGAAAAAAACAACAACAACAACAACAACAAAAAACACACTGACACAAAACCAAAACAAAAAACAAACCCATCATGAGAGAACTGCACACCACACATTATGATAAACGATCTATCCGTTGCCTTGGAATTCACGTGTTTTGTGGTTTTGTTGAGTTTGAAAAGTTAATGTACATACTAAGGGAAACCACTCAACGCTTAACTTTGTTATTTGTTATGTAATCTGGAGCTGTGCGTTGTCGTGACGTAATATGTGTCTGCGTGTTATAATATGTGACCGTTGCGCACTGGGCCGGGGGCTGTAGGTCCCACTGTGAAGACGATCATGCCAATGAGATCTGTCACAGGGGAGAAAATCGTTGACCGTGACGAACAGATGGCAAGATGGATGGAACACTACTCGGAACTATACTCTAGAGAAACCAAGACCCGTGTCCTCAGTACCTTCCTTTACGGCAGTGAGTTTTGGACCACCTACACGCGTCAGAACAGCCGTCTCAACGCCTTTCACATGCCGCGATGACTCAAGTGTGTCCTTGGAATCTCCTGGCAGGACATCGGATCGCTCGACCTGTCGGCATGCTGTGAAACAGGGCACCAAGCAGGCCGACAAGAGCAGAAGCCAGCGCTCTGCAGACAAGAGAGCCGCCCGCAAGCAGCATGCTGCGACTCCCTTGTCACAATCCTTCGTCTGCCCCTGCTGCAACAAGGAATGCCAATCCCGAATCGGCCTGCAGAGTCACAACAAAGGGTTGCCAACAGACCGAATCAGACACCTCGGTAGTACCTTGAGAGGTACTCTGTATTTGTGTGCTATTTCTGCTGTACTCTGCAGAGTTTATTTTTCTAAAAATAGGCTGTGGGCCAATTGGCCCACTCAGTCAAAATTCAATGGGCCAACTCAATGAGCAGTGGGTCAATCATTCATCGCCAAAGTGATCAGCCAGAAAAAAAACTTTTAAAAAAGGGAAAAAAAAAAAGACAAAACACCCAGAGAGTATTAATTTAACTGCTGTGTGCACACACACACACACACACACACACACACACACACACACACACACACACACACACACACACACACACACACCATCACACACACACACACACACACACACACACACACACACACACACACACACACTTCAGGTACAGAGCCCTGACACTAACCTGCCTATCTTTGCTGCTTCTCACATTTACGTCTTTCTTTAGGGACGGAGAAACTTGATTTCTTAGCGGCGTAGATCTAACAGGGAGACAATCCTTCTTTCAAAGTGAAAAGTTTTCTAAAAATTAGGTCGGCTTATAGAACGATGGTTTTTATTGGTCGAATAGTTAATGAGTGATCCAATTGCAGGCTAGAATTTGTGTTGAGTAGCTTGATGACCCTTGAGCGATCACAGCGAACGGCACCGATTGAATTGTCAGGGTACCTTTTTCAGTTTCAGTCTAAGCCAGTAGTGGTTAGCTGGTTTGTTTCAAGCATCGATTATACTTATAGAGTTGTGCAAGAAATAAACACACGGCTGGCGCGCGTGCACGTAAAAACGATGCGCCCGATGTCGCGCACCCCGGAAAAGCACCAAAAATGAACCCTGCCTCTGTATCAATGTGTTACTTGTGGAGTAATCTGTACATGTTTGTTATTTGTGACGTAATCTGTACCTGTGTGTTCTTTTCTGACGTACTCTGTATTTGTGTCAATTATGACGTACTCAGTCTGACGTACTCTGTATTTGTGTGCTATTTCTGACGTACTCTGTATCAATGTGTTACTTGTGGAGTAATCTGTACATGTGTGTTATTTGTGACGTGATCACTGAGCATCTGTCTGTTATTTGTGACGTGATCGTTACATGCGTGTTATTTCTGACTTGCTCTGTATCTCGCTGTGCGTTTTTCTTCTGACGTACTCTGTATCTGTGTGTTATTTCTGACGTAATCTGTATATGTGTGTTATGCTGACGTAATATGTACATGTGTGTTATTCTTTGCGTACTCCGTGTCTGTGTGTTATTTCTGAAGTAACTTGCACTTATAGATGTGTTATTGTGACAGCGTCCCCGTGACCAAGCAGCAGTGTTAAGCCCCAAGTTTGGCATTGCCGTGGAGCTGAACGGTCAGGGGAACATTATCCGCAGCATCCAGGACCCCAGTGGCGCTCTCTACACGTCCGTCAGCGAGATAGCGGAGGAGCAAGATGTGCTGTATGTCGCCTCCCCTGACAACAACTTTGTAGGCTTGCTTAACGTCCATTGGCTCCCGCCCCCCGTCTCTCCGCCAGTACGCTATCAGGGAGGTGAGTTGCTAAGTGAATGATTGGCTGACCATTCGCGTAGTTCATTGGCAGCTGGGCACCATCTACTGGCTAATACGCTGTCAGGGATGTGAACTGATGAGTGATTGTCTGGGGGTGTACCTTTATTCTCCTAGCCAGTAATCTCATCCCTGACCTTAACACGTTCAGTGCCGAGAAAATCTGAAAACCACCCAACTGCAAGAGGTATAGATCCTATAAATGCGGATCTATGCCTCTTGCTGACTCATCTCCACTCACAGCCGCTTCAGACACGCGTCTTGCTGCCGCCACCTCTTTGCCTTTGCCTTGGGCTGCGCTACGCTACGCTACGCTGCTTCCTTGACTTCGCCACGCCGGTCAACATTCGTCGCTGCCTCTTCACTCTAGACAGCTGACACACTACACTGCTAAGTCCTTTTCAGGACCGCCTTGTTTGAGGACTGACTTAGGTGGCTGTGGTAGTCTCTAAGGTCAAGTAACTTGGTGTAATTTTAAAAAAATTTAAAAAAAAATTTAATTAATTTTTATTGTGATTTTTTTTTAACGTGATTCTTAAATTGACTCTAAATTGGAGGTTTTTTTTTAACGGAAACTGGCCCGACTGAGGTACACTTATGAGGACTTCTTGTTCGGGTCAATGTCTTCATCTACTGAGACCGACGATGGATCTGGCTCCTCGTCGGTCTTTGATGGGGGAAAGAGAAAGAAAAGTACCAAGACTAAACGTAGACGGACTAGGGCTAGGGCCAGCGATGTCTCTAACCCGCATGCACCGACATCAGCTGCTAGCTTAGAAGGTGGAGTTAGTCTGCCTGTGTTATCCCCTGGCGGGGCCTCATCAGGAGGCTCAGTCGGGGGAGAGCTTAGGGTATCTTCTTCCCCTCCCCACTCCCCGGACATTGCACGCGTCTCTCGGACACAGTCCCGGGAGAGCTTAGGGCTAGCATTTCCCACCCACAAACTTCTTTGGATATTGGAGGGGGGGGGGGGGGACTTGTCGACACTGCTGTGGATGATTCTACACGGTGCCGACTGTCCCCCCTTGTCCATCAAAATTCTCCTGAGATTAGTATGGATGGATTCCCGCCCCCTCTCATTGTCGATGAAGTTGTCAAAGATGGTGAGAGTTTGGCGGTGAATTCCACACTTAAATCTGGTAATGTTGAGGGTGATCCGCCTCCTGCTGCTGACGGTGGTCTATCTGCTGCCGGTGGGAGTGAGGGCGGAAACCCCTCACTTAGAACCCCCTTTAGGAAAGTTGTCAATAAGAAAATAAACAAGCTGCGCTTTAAACAGAATAATGTGGACTCGGATGGTGTTGGCTCTGGTGCCGCTGTTGAGGTGTGGTGCACCTATCCAGTTAGGGTTCATGATCTGGGGACTGGATCTTCCAGGCTCCGAGACCATGGCACGCTTCAGCCCCACCTTTGTGAAGGTGCCGGGGTCGCCCCATCCGAGATCACCCTAAGACAGTTGGGCAGGGATGTTTGGATAGTCTCTTGTCCTAACTCTAGATCTCAAAAACTGTTAGCTGCAAAGAAGAACCTCGGTGGGGCGGAGGTTGAGTGTACCATCCCCACACCTAGAGTTGTGGGGGTGGCCCACGGGATCCCCCTTGCCGAGGATACTAAACACATAAAAGATTTACTTGTCAAACAGGGATACCGGACAGAAGTGACTAGACTCACTAATAGGGAGGGAGCCCCCTCGAGAGCGATAAAGATTGACTTCTATGAACTGACAAAGCTTCCTCCTAGAATTAAAATAGGAGTTCATCACCTCCCGATCGAGCCGTATGCCCCTCCTGTACTGCGGTGTTCCAAATGTTGCAGGCTGGGACATACGGCTCGAGTGTGTAGGGCAAAGCAGGCTGTGTGTGTCAGATGTGGCGGCAGTGACCATGTCCGGGACGCCTGTCTTGACACCACAGCACCTAAATGCGTTAATTGTGGTGGCCCTCAAAAAATTCTCCACAGAGAAGCCAATAAAATTAGGAATGAAAACTATATTCCATACAAGGAGGCCGTGAGGAGGGCCCAGATCAAAACCACTAAAAAGAAGGATGAGGTTGTAAATAAAGCTTCATTACCGGTAGGTCTGGATGCCACAGCGTGGACCAGATTTCCTGCTACTCGTTTGCAGCCCGCTCACAAAAAACCTGCTTCACAACCAAAAAGTAATCAGTCAATGTCATATAGAGATATCCTAACTAAAAACATTTCACAAGCTAAAACAGTAGTTATAGAAGAGAATGATAAATCTCCTCCTTTACCACCTCCCCCCCCCCCCCCCCCCATCGTTGATGGAGGGGATGGAGGAACAGAATTCACCTCCCCGAAGATCTCTTAGATTCGGAGAGGTTCGACAAACTGACGATGGCCCTGGGCTGAAAGATTTCATGCTCAGAGACATCGCTCAGCAAACTCAAGCATTGATTTCGGCAGTTACTGGAGGAAATGTGCAGGGGATCGTGATGGCCATGTTGCAGTTTAATCAACTCATCATGTCTATCCTGGTCCCCTTGCTTACAAATCCTAATATTATTTGACTAGTTAAACAAAATAATAAAGTTCAAGATAGTGGTGATAGTTTTTTTCCGCCGTCATGGGTGTACTGAATAGTGACAAATTAAAAATCCTTCAATGGAACTGTCGTGCGATAGGTTCTAATATCCACTATTTAATTAATTTCTTGGAAAAAAATGAATTCCATGTAATTTGCTTGCAATCCCTGGTTAGGACTAAAGTTAAATTACCTATCATTAGGGGATTTCATTATCCACCGATAGTCGAGTCTCCTACTAAAAGTAATGACAAAATTTATACAGCTATATATATTAAAACAGGGATTGATCATTTAGTAATGCAGACACCGGTTCCTATGCATGAATCACATCCTATTTATAGTAGTTATATTCAAATTAGAACTAATACGCATAAGATCATTAACATACTTAACCTCTATGCACCTAAATCGGTTTCTCCAACAGGCCTGGAATGGTTGCGTGCCCTATCGGGTGGTGGATGGTTGGTTATGGGAGACCTTAACATCCACCATCCGCTGTGGTACGCGAGAATTCCCGACACTCGTAATATAGCACATAAACAGGCTGATGATATATCTAAATCAAATCTTCTTATCTTACTTACTTACTTACTTACGCCTGTCACCCCTACCCGGGTATAGGCCGTCGACGAGAGACCTCCAGCAACTCCTGTCCTGTGCTTCTCCTTCGATTCTACTCCAGGTGGTTCCCAGTCTCTTGATGTCTGCTTGGAGGTCTCGACGCCAGGAGTTTCTCGGCCTACCTCTTTTCCTCTTTCCCTGGGGGTTCCATGACAATGCCTGCCTAGTGATACTGGAAGCTGGCTTTCTCAGACTGTGACCGATCCATCCCCATCTTCTTCGCCCAATTTCATTCTCTGCTGTTATCTGCTCTGTTCTCTCCCAGAGTCTGACGTTGCTGATCTTCTCTGGCCAGTGGATTTTCAAAATTCTTCTAAGGCAACTGTTCATGAAGGTCTGTACTCTGTTGACTGTGGTTTTTGTCAATCTCCATGTCTCTGCTCCATATAGGAGAACTGCTTTTACATTGGAGTTGAAAATCCGGACTTTGGTGTGTTGTGACAGCTCTCTGGAACTCCACACTTTTTTCAACTGGAGAAAGGCTGCTCTGGCTTTACCGATTCGTGCTCTGACATCTGCATCAGTGCCGCCTTTTTTGTCTATGATGCTCCCGAGATAGGTGAAGGACTCCACCTCCTCCAACGGGGTGCCAGCAAGCAAGACTGGTTCTTCCCTGGTTGCGTTCAGCCTCATTGTCTTTGTTTTTTGTTTGTGAATGGTGAGGCCCACTTGGGACGAGATGTCAGCAAGCCTCGTGGTCTTGTCCTGCATTTGTTGATGAGTGTGGGACAGTAATGCCAAGTCGTCTGCAAAATCGAGGTCGTCAAGCTGTGTCCACAGTGTCCACTGTATTCCACTTCGTCTGTGCTCTGTGGTCATCTTCATGACCCAGTCTATGGCCAGTAGGAAGAGGAACGGAGACAGCAGACACCCCTGCCTGACACCAGTTCTGACCTGGAGCTCTCTGGTGAACTGCCCTTCGTGGATCACGCGACATGTCATGCCATCATAGCTGCTCTTGATCAGGCGGACGAGCTTTGTGGGTACACCGTAGTGTCGTAGGAGTTTCCACAGAGTCTCTCGGTCCACGCTGTCAAATGCTTTCTCATAATCCACAAAGTTGACGTACAGCGGGGAGCTCCACTCCAGAGACTGTTCCACGATGATGCGGAGAGTGGCGATCTGGTCTGTACATGATCGGTTCTTCCTGAATCCTGCTTGCTGGTCTCTCAGCTGGGGGTCAACGGAGCTCTTCATTCTCTCTAGGATGATCCTGTTGAAGACCTTTCCTGGTACTGACAGCAAGGTGATTCCTCTGTAGTTGGAACACTTGCTGAGGTCGCCTTTCTTGGGAAGCTTGATTAGGTACCCCTCCTTCCAGTCAGCTGGCATCACCTCCTCTTCCCAGATCTTTCCAAACAGTGGGTACAGCATCTCAACTGTTGTCTCTAGGTCTGCTTTCAGAGACTCCGCTGGGATGCCATCTGGCCCTGCTGCTTTGCCATTCTTCAAAAATGCCACTGCTTTTCTGATCTCTTCCCGGCTGGGTCTGTCACAGCTGATGGGTAGGTCGGTCTCTGCCGGCTGGATGTCAGGGGGGTCGGGTGTGCTAGGTCTGTTCAGTAACTCTTCAAAATACTCGGCCCATCTGTCGAGTTGGTCTGCTCTGTCTGCAATAGGCTTGCCTTCTTTGTCTTTTACTGGTCTTTCTGTATGGCCATACTTAACCGACAATCTTCTGGTAATGTCGTAGAGCTGTTTCATGTTGCCGCTGCCTGCTGCCTTTTCTGCCTCTGCTGCCAGGCTGTCTGTGTAGGCCCTCTTGTCTGCCCTGATACTCCTCTTCACCTCGCGGTTGGCTTCTGAGTATTCCCCCTGTGCCCTTACTTTGGCTGCTCTCGTGCGACTGTTGTTGACCGCTGCTTTCTTCTGCTTCCTCGCTTCTATCTTCTTCAAGGTCTGTGCCGACAGCCAGTCCTTGTGGTGGTGTTTCCTGAACCCTACAGTGTCTTTGCAGGTTGAGTTCAGCGCCTCTCTAACTGCCTTCCACTGCTGCTCTGTGGTGACCGCCTCCTCTTCATTTACTAGCTCCTGTAGCGCTTGAAACCGGTTGGACAGCACCAGTTTGAACTCTTCTCTAACTCCAGTTTCTCTCAGGAGGCCTACATTATAGCGCTGTCTTCTTGTTGTCTCTGTGCGGCTTTTCTTTAGCTTGAGCTTCATTCTTAAGGTAAGCAGATGGTGGTCTGAGGCGACATCTGCTCCCCTCCTCACTCGAACATCTTGAAGGGATCTTCTAAATTTCTTGCTAATGCAGATATGGTCTATTTGGTTCTCTGTTGTATGGTTCTTATCTTGAATAGTGGTGAATTTACCAGAATTCCCGACAGTAAACAACAGCACCCATCGGCGGTGGATCTGACCTTAGCTTCTAATAATATTTTTCTTGACGTTTCCTGGATGTTGGGCGATGATCCGATGGGGAGTGATCATTTACCGATATCCTTGGAACTTAAACTTAAATCTCAACTGGTTAATAATCTCCCCGAAGCTAATAAAAAATTTCAATACGATAAAGCTAATTGGTTTTTATTTCAGGAAAATTTCGATCAAAACAAAAATACTATAGATATTACTAATGTTGAAACCTTTAATAATTCTTTAAGTAAAGTGATACTTAATGCAGCTGAAGTAGCTATCCCACGAAGCAAGGGAATTCCACCGGACAAACCCTCTAATGTTTGGTGGAATGATGAATGTGAGAGGGCTGTAAAAGAAAAAAAGAAAACTTATAATAAATGGAAAAAAAAAACTAGGAATTTAGATGACTATGTGGCTATGAAATCGGCTAATATTCAATGTAATAAAACCATTGCCTTGGCTAAACTTCAATGTTTAGATAATATGATATCTAAGGAAATTAATTAATAATAACGGTATTATTATTATTATTAATTGTCCTACGGACATGACCAGGGCGTGGAAAATAGTTAAAAAGTTTAAAAACATTAAAAATCCTTTTCCTACTCCACTGGTTGTTAATAATTTAACGTATTCTACTGACCAGGATAAAGCAGAAATCCTGGCAGAAACGTTTGCTAATGTTAGTACCACGGAGAAATTTAATCCTGCCGCCAAAAATTTTAGAGCGGCGGAGGAAGATAAGATGGTACTAGAAGGATTAGTAGTTCCGGAACCGGGAGATACTGCCTTGATTAACCTCCCTTTTACTATGGAGGAACTTAACTCTGTCTTGTCTCATCTTAGATCCAGAAAAAATCTCTCCGGGACATGACCAAATAACTTATATTATGCTGAAAAATCTTCCCCTTGAAGGAAGAAAGCTGTTATTAAGACTATATAACCAATGTTTTGAGGAGGGTCTTTTCCCTTTGGCCTGGCAGCATGGTTTGGTTATCCCAATTCCTAAACCAAAAAAACCACGAAATTTAGTTTCTTCGTACAGACCTATAACTTTAACACCGCATATAAATAAAGTACTTGAGCGGTTAGTCAAAAATAGACTAGAATATTTTCTGGAAAAAAATAACATTATTCCTAAGTTCAGGCTGGTTTTCGGAAATATAGATCTGTATCCGACCAGCTATATGCTTTATCATCTTCAATTAAGCAAGCTTTTAAAAAAAAAATCAAAAAGTTATGGCCTGCTTTTTCGACGTCAAACGAGCGTTTGACGTCGTTTGGCACAAAAAATTTATTGTATAAGGTCTGTACACTTGGGCTAACTGGAAATATTTATAAATACTTTGAAAATTTTTTAAAACGAACCCTCCAGGTCAAACATGGACAGGCCCTCTCAAAAACACATGGTACTGACTGTGGAGTACCGCAAGGTACATGTCTTGCCCCGACTCTTTTTAATATTATGATGGAGGATCTCCCGGCCTATTTAAAAGCTAAATTAGACAAATACACTAATAATTCCTTACAAATATCTCAGTACGCCGATGACATAGCCATATGGAAACCAGTTAAAACTACTAACTCCCGTGAGAGGGAAATATCCCGTGAAAAAACTATGAAATTTCAAAAGGCTATTGACCTCGTACAAAAATACTTGGAAAATAGCGGATTTGAGTTGGCTCCGGAAAAAAAACGCAACTTATAATTTTCAGTACTATGAAGGCAAAATTTAGTATTCCAATAACTATTAGTAATTTGGATATTAATTATTTGATTACCCCACTAACTCAAATCAAATTCCTGGGCGTGATCTTCACGTCCACATTAAACTGGACACCACACATAAATAGCCTTATTTGTAGGGCTAATAAAGCTGTAAATATAATCAGACTTCTTAAATATGAGGTGTGGGGCAGAAGTACTAAGCTACTGTTGCACCTCCATCATGCGCTTGTGCGTTCTAATCTCAATTATGGTGCGGAATGTTTTCTTTCAGCATCTAAACGTGTTCTTAAAATGCTGGAATCCGCTGAGATGAGATCGCTAAAGTGCATTTTGGGGTGCCGGATTTTACTTCAAATAAAGCAGTATATGCCCTCACCAAGATACTTCCCCTGGAACAATTTCGTTTAAAATTCTGCGCTAATTATTTAAACCGTATATTTAAAACCTCTAATAACGCCCAGGATATGTTTCATAGTGAACTTAACATGGATCGTCTAGAATTAGCTATCCATGCAATTCAAAAACGTAAGATCCAACCGTCTTTAACTGCTCTGGTTCATGAAGTCCAAGCTAGGGCTAATGTGACTCCCCAGACAACTAAACCGGTTCCGCTTTCCCCTTATCCGCCTTGGACTCTCCTCGCGGCCTCAATTAGTACAGATATACCAAATATTAGTAAAAAAAAAAAAAAAAAAAAAAAAAAAAAAAAAAAAAAAAAAAAAAGTGATCCAAATCTCCAGAGATTAGCAACACTGGAATTTTTGGAAACTCAGTATTCACACTCGCTCACTGCATATACCGATGGATCTATTAATGATGCCGGAGATGCGGGGAGCGGAGTGTTTATTCCGTCTCTAAATAAAACTATTAGCTACAGTTTGGGTAGCGGCTGGGCTAGTATCTGCACGGTTGAACTAGTGGCCATACTTATGGCCCTTGATCACGTGCTGACCCTGCCGCTGCAAATGTATCAGTATTTAATTTGTACAGATTCCAAATCTGCTTTGCAGAGTTTAAAACATAGTGAATACTCAGCCAGACCTGATATTGTACTCGAAATAAATTTACTTATTAACCAACTCAGTCTTAGGGGGATCAGTGTCGCTCTCCAGTGGGTCCCTTCCCATGTCGGAATCCTAGGTAACGAGGCTGCTGATCGGGCCGCTCGGGCCGGTGCGTCCGGTGCGCTGGGCGCCCAGCCTGTGCGGCTCACTCACTCTTTTCAAGACGTTAAAAACAAAATTAATAAAGTAATAACCGAGATTAATAATGATAATAACTTAATGCTGGCTAGGGAGTTTCCAAGCATCATTGCCTACAGAATTACGAATAACCACCTTATTTATAAACTGCCCTTTGTAGACGGGGCAATTAATAGGATATGCACTGGAGGCTGGCGTGCCAGACTGGCTCGCCCGTCCTGTCTCTGCGGAGAGGGCTTCACCCCAGACCATGCGGTCTTGGAGTGTGTGGCTTTCGCCGCAGAGTGTGCTAATATTAGAACCGCTTATCCGGTAGCCGCGTCTCTTCATTCAATACTCGAAAATGCTAATGTTGATATTATTACTCAAATTACAGATATATTGAAACTTCCTATCTTTTCTGAGCTAATTTAAATAGTATATTATTAAATAAATACAGTTTAATTCAATGTAGCGGTGAGCATTGCTGGCCCTGATCCGCGTCTGTCTTGAACTTCATTCTGACCGTCACAACTGTTTGTAATGTATATAGTTTTTCTTTGTCATTTTAATAATTAGAATTCTTAACGGATGGTCCTGAAATTTTAACCTAATTTTAACAGAATTTCTCGTAATAAATTAATGTATAATGACCGTTGTTTCTCTTTTGGGTGAGAGACCAAACAGAGTTGATGTATATAAATCGATATTCTTAATTTCAATTTTTATTCACTTGGCCTATATCCAACGCTTTGTAGATAAATAAAGTTATCATGGCTAGTCCCTGATCACATTTTGTGCTAGTGGGACATTAAAATGAAGAAAACAACAACAACTTGCTGACATCACTTTGAATACCATGTTCCTCACCTGGGAAAGCTGGAGCATTTTGGTGTTGAATTAACAAAGAATGCAGAAACACAATCTGCGTCAACTGACACTGAACGGGTTAACTCGACCATTATGAATGTTGTACAGACTCACAGCCTAATAATGCTGTGTCACAAAGGTGGCTACCAACACAGTTAGCAATCCCGACGCTTGACTCAACAGGAGCAACATAAATGTATACATAGAGAACATACTCGCAGCATAATAATCCTGTATAATAGGACCGGCCACCAACACAGTGAGGAAGATCTGTCCAAATACGAAAGTGGTCCGTAGTGTGCACGTTCAAGTGGGAAAACTGCAGCTGTGCAGGCAAGACCGTGTACTTTACAGTCAACTCTACAGTTATGAGCTGAAAAAACAAACAAACAGATGTGATCATAATATGTATTGCTGTCTCTCCGTGTGTTGGCGTTAACGACTAGGAGTGAAGTGGGGGGATGTCTCAGTGCCGAGTGTGTTTCTTGTCGTTAGGGTTAGAGGTTAGGAAGTGAAGCGGTCTAGGGATGATTTTCCGTGTTCTTGTCCGCGTTACTATCGTCCTGTCGCTTCATTTTTATCCTTGTTCTTGTTGTTGTTGTCCATAATATCGTTGCTGTCGATGTCGTTGCTGTTGATGTCGTTGTTCTTTTATGTTGATTTTCCTTGTCGTGATTGTTGTCGGTGTTGTTGTTCTTGGTGTTAATTACTCCACAATTTGTGGGTTTTTTTCTGAGAATTATCGATCAGTACTGTCTGTAGCCTTGTCATGTTATGTGCATTGCTTTGATGATCAGGACCAAGGTTTTACACCCCCGCCAACCATACCACCACCACTACCACCACCACCACCACAACAACAACAACAACAACAACAACCACACCACGCCGAACCCTTTCCAATAACGCTAACACTCCTGAATTGACCACTAACGTGACTGCTGACGTGAACGGTGAGGTGGAGAAGCTAATGACGACGGTACGTGAGAGCATGAGGACGCTGAATGACACGCAGATGCGGGAGGTAGTGGTGCAACTGGTCCGGCAAGTCATGGAAACAAAGGTCGTCATACACCAGGCCAACACACGGGCCACTAAGTTGGAGAAAGACCTACGCAACTTGCAGACCATGACGGACACTAGGTAAGTGTGTTATCATAGTGTACCGTGTCACCAGACTAACACTGCCGAACGTACATACCATGACGGACAGTAGGTAAACGTGTTATGTACGGTGTCACCAGGCTGACATGCAGGAGAAGGACCTGCCGAACTTACAGACCGTCATGGTATGTAAGTTTAGCAGGTCTTTCTCCTGCATGTTAGCCTGGTGACGCCGTATATAACACGCAGTTTTATGTACGGTGGCACAAGGCAGGGCTGGCTTAACTGGGCGAGACAAACCCGAACCATGTCTCGGCGAGACACCCGAGACAGTCAATGCGAGATACCCCTACCACCCGTTTATTAGGTTCGGCACGTCTGATCTTGTCTCGGAGAGTTCGCCGAACCTATTAAAGGGTGGGTCGGGTATTTCGCATTGTGTCTCGGGTGTCTTGCCGAGACGAGGTTCGGGTTTGTCTCGCCCAGTTAAGAGAAGTACTCGTGCAGCTTACAGACCACGACGGACAGGGTAGGTGGTGTACGACTAGCCCAAAACTGTGAACATGACCACGTGGTATGCAGATACCTGACACTCTTGTGCACGACCTTGTTGTGCATACTAAATTGGGCGACCGCCCTCAAAGGTCAAGGTCATTCGAGGTCAGGAAATGCGTGAAAATGGCTTCTTTTTACAGAATGTACGTTTTTATTGGCACTTTAGCAACTGTTTCAATCACAGAAGGCTTTGAAGATAAGGCCTTCCTGTGCGTACTGATTTGGCAGATCACTGTAAAAGTCAAGGGTCAAGGCAGATGGACAAATAATTTATGTGAAAAATGCACATATGTTGACAAGTCATAGCATTTTGCACGTACTATTACCATTTGACAATTAAAGATCTGCTAATATGAGTGACCTGTCAGGAGAGTCAGAGTCACAGAAGGTTAAAGTCACGTCAGACAAATAATGCGGATCAGTTATGCGCGTGAGCTATGAGGGCTTTGCCGTTCTTGTTCTTCCACGTGAGGACACCCGTGGCTCATAAAACTGCGAACATAACTGGTTGTATCTGTTTTTCACCAGATAACTGTAATGGTATCTGGTCTTTTCACATATATAGCCGCAAAAATAGCTGTTTTTCTTTCCAGCGGAGTGACGGCGGAGCAGAAACAGTTGGTGAGAGCGTCTTGGGCTGCGTACAACACCGGTGCTGATGTAGTGGGAGATACCACGCACATATTTGTCAGGTGAGTTGAAGACGTGTGTCGGATGTAGTAAAACTGTTGCCGCTAGGGTTTCACGTGAAAGAAAAACAGAAGATAGTGGTAGAAAACCCTTTAAAATAGAAACAAATAACGACGTTTCGGATCAAAGATCCTTCCTCAGGTGACATGGAAACAAACGTAGAACAGAAAAGAACACGACAGAAAGAATAGACGTCATCCTGTATAGAGAGAATTTAGAATGACGTAAAAAAAAAAAAAAAAAAAAAACCCACACACACGTACACATAATGACGCAAATACACATGCACAAAACACGTAGCACAAAACTTACGTCTATATACATACACGTCACTGCATACATTCGCATTCACTCGTGCCTGCTGCAGCTCGCGCACATGCACACACACACACACACACACACACACACACACACACACACACACACACACACACACACACACACACACACACACATACATACATACACACTCAAAGGTAGCATCCAGTATCAACAGTGAGGTCAAGTCTGGCACCAACTACCCATCAGGCCGAGCATACATCCCTAGGGGCGAATGTTCAAGCCGCGCGGATGGTAAGTGCCAAGCCTGTCCGCGGAAAAGGATTCTGTCATTTTGCGGCGGATGAAGTGGGATGTATTTTGCCAAAGGATGCGTATGCTGAAATGTGTGAGGCTATGAGGAGGTTCGTTGAAATGACGTCCAACCTGGTTGTTGTATCCGAGGCGGATCGAACGAACATGCTCCTCGCAGCGTTCAGGGAGTGTACGGTATGTCTCCCCCACATACAACATCTTTGGGCAGTGAGAACATGAGATGACATAGACAATATCCGATGACTGGCATGTGAATGATCGGTGGACATGAAAAGATGACAGGGGTCCGGTGATGACGGGGGATGTGTTGATGTACGGACATGCTTTGCAGTGTGGTTGCTGACAAGGGTGTGTGCCAGGTGGTAAGGTGTTAGATGCGCGAAGTGAACTGTGAACAAGATGATCGCGTAGGTTAGTGTCACGTTTGTAAGCGACCAGCGGAGGCTCAGGAAATATGTCTTTCAATACTGTGTCATTCTGAATGATGTGGAAGTTCCTGAGGAGAATGTTTTTGATGGGGATGTTGTGAGGATGATACGTGATACACAGGACCGGCCGGTCCTCTGCAGCACTGTGAGTTTTCTCCCTCAAAGCCTCACTTCTGCTTGTGGCCTCAGCCTTAGAACGAGCGGTGTTGACGATGTCATGGGGGTATCCCTGGTGTGAGAAGAAAGTGGCCATGGTTTGGGTCTGGTTGGTGAAGTCGTCGTCGCTGCTGCAGATCCGACGGAGTCGCAGAAATTGGGAGAATGGGATACCGTTTTTGGTGGCGGCAGGATGGCTCGATGAAAACTGCAGGTAAGTGTGTGCGTCGGTGGGCTTGTAATGGACGGTAGTATGGAGTTTGTCAGAGTCGGCTTTGGTGGATATTCGGATGTCGAGGAAGGGCACAGACTCCTCGGAAATCTCATGCGTGAAACGGATTGACGGATGAAACGATGAGATGAAATTGATGAATTGAAGTGTGTCAGTCATGCTTCTTGAGGTGACGCCTAAGCAGTCGTCGATGTAGCGCTTGAAAAGATCTGGCAGAGGTCCAGTGTATTGAGTGAAAATCTTCTCCTCCACGTAGCCCACAAACAGACAGGCATAGGAGGGCCCCATTTTAGTGCCCATGTTTCTATTTTAAAGGGTTTTCTACCACTATCTTCTGTTTTTCTTTCGTGTGTCGGATGAGTTGAAGACGTGTGTAGGGGAGGAGACCCATGTATGAAACACTTAAGCAAAAACATCTGCCGCGACTGTCCAAAGAAAGGTAGAATCAATCTGACACTAGGGTTTGATAGAGATTATATTGATGCATTTTATGACGAAACCAAACTTCAAAATTCGAATCGACGCAGAAGCAGTTCCAGTTTGAAAAAAGTGACACATTGTTTCATATTAGGCACCATTTGCCTAATATGAAACACCAGGTCTACTTTTATGAAACAGTGTGAATGTGCCCTCTTTACAAATTTCACTTACATTTCGTTGGAACATTAAGGTATGAGAGATGGATAGCACACATTATAGGCTCATTTAACATTGAAAGTGACTTAAATATAATGAGTCATCCGCCACTGGTCCACCATTGGTCCATTTTTCTATCATCCTTTGTATATCTAATTGTGCGAGATTATATCATCTTAAATTTCTGAGAGAACGTCAAAGCCACAGACTTCTAATTTGGCACTGTGATCCTATTTTAGAATAGCTTTGACTGTCACTTGTGCTGATCTCCATGAAAGGTCAAGGTTACAAAGGTCAATAAACGTGCTTTAAAAAAAAAAAGAAACTATTTATAATTTTATTTTAATACTTCCCGAAGAGAAAACTGATGATAAAATTTTTGTTTGCAGCTCTACTAAGTTAACCTCTCGTTAAGGTCAAAGGTCACGGGAAGTTAGAAGGCTATCTATGTTAGGTTGTTGCTGTTACAGGTAGTTCGTATGTGAACTTTGCAGTGAGACCCCAGTAGAAATGTTGCTAGGGGTTACACTGTCTATGCATATTAATTTTTTTACTCCTTCCAAAGATCAAAGGTCAGGCATAGTCAGCAAGTGTGTGGAAAATGTTCTGTGTATAGGGGAATAAAAGCTAGTTTAGTTTTTTCCATCTCAGAAGTGATAAAATTTAGCATTATCGACACAGGTTTATGTACATGTTCAGAAGCAAATTCAGGGGAGCAGGGTGTTCCAGGGTCCACGTCTTCCAGAATATTTTAAACGTGTAATTTTCCATTTTGGGGAGTTTGACCCCCCCCCCCCCCACCCCACCCCCCAAACACACACACTCCCTCCCGCGCCTCTTCTTGGAAATTGGAAACGGTCATTCAGAATGTGGACCCCCTACCGTCATTTGATTTTTCGGCCGGTGGTGAACAGATCTCCAGTCCTCTCTCTCCCTTCCCTCGACCCGCCACCCTCACTAACACCGGCAGCACCATGCACCCCTCGTTTGATAGTCAACAAGTGGTGCATTTGTAGGTCCTCATCCTCTTCACATTCTCAGCAACTGTGACATCGCCGACAGGAAGAGTTCCCATGAAAAGGTCTACGTAATATCCCGCACGTTCTCTTTTTTAACTGCCCTCTACCTTAAAGAGAGGTCATTCGGAATAGTATTCATGGCATAAAAAGCATACTTAGGTACTCTGAAACTTTTGGGCCAAAAGTTATAACTTTTTTTAAAAAAATGTGTGTGCGAAAAATGACTAATCTTTACAAATACATCGACCCATGATGACCTTGGCCTTTTTTTTTTACAGGTGAAATATGTAGGTAAATGTGTTCTTGTAAACTACAGTTGTGTTGAGTTTAAAGTCTGTGGATGTTGTAATACCTAATAAATTGCCTTAGACAAACGCACGCATACACACACGACGGCTGAAGGGCGGATGCGTGGACGATTGGTACTACATTTATACTGTTTCACATTTGCTGTCACACCTATGCCAACAAGGTTTGCTCTTGGAACAACCCCCCCCCCCCCCCACCCCCCACCCGCAGACAGTAACGCGCCATTTTGTCTGTCTGGAAGCATTCCCAACAACTGTGCGCGTCATCTTAAAAGGATGTAGCGACATGAACTTGGTTTTTTACTTATCTGTCTTATTCTCTTCGCTACCACTGGACGCAAATATTGCTCTGAAATTTCGTAATTTAGTCCCAAAGAACCCCAAACGTCAAATAAATATGTCATATGTGTCAGCAAGAGCCAAAATCGCCATGAGCCCCCGCACCCGCGGGGCTCATGAGTATCTATGTGTCTTGCAGATTGACCCTATTGAGAGATTATCGGCTGTGAAGGGGTTAAGTCAAATATCATCAAGCAAAATTTTGAAAAAATCGGGCCTGTGGTTTTTAGAGATATTGCCTGCACAAATGCTCACACAAATATGACCTCTGCGACTTTCACCTTACAGGTCGTGATTTCATTCTGTTAAAGACATCACATATGAGGGTAAGGCATCATTTCCTAAAACAAATCAGAGCAAAAGGGTACAGCGGTTTCAGAGGTATTCTCCAATCAATAAAACAAGTATGGCAACTATGACCTTGACCTTAAGGTAGAGGCGCAGTTAAGAGTGATGGCAATGTGTGATGTGGTAACATACTATTATCTAAAATTTGGATTGAATAGGCCCAATGGTTTTTGAGATATTGCGTAGCACACAAATCTGCACAAAACAAATATGGCCGCTGTGACCTTTGCCTTTAAGGCAGTGAAAAGATTCTGATGCGCAACACTGTATCGTCACAAAATATCACACTTGCCATTTGGATCAAATCGTTTCGGCGTTTACAGCGACATTGCCTGGAAAATGGCATACATAGTAAATGTAGCCATTGTGACCTTGACCTTGATGAAAGTGACATGATCCTGTTCTGGGATACTCTGTATTGAGAAAAAGTAACAACATCTGAAATTTGGAACAAACTGGCTGGATGGTTTCCGATATGTACGCTAAACAAACTCTGCTCCTTATATCAGTGAATCACTGTTCTAATTATGAAACACGTTTCATATTAGGTGCTCTTTGTGTTTCATAATAGGAACACTGTACCTTTTCAGGAAAATGCGTGCCTCCAAAACAACAAAAAGAGAATCAAACGAATGCCGCTGGTTATCTGATCAGTCTCCAAAGACTGCTCTTCATGACCAGAGTGGTTATTTTTTTAAAAATCACAAAACTGAATGCCGGTGTAGCTGTTTCAAAATGGCGAAAAATAAGTAGCAGAAGGGTCAAAAATAACATTTTCTCGGCGTGTTTTCGTTTTCATCACGCCTGACATTCTTGTACCGGAAATAAGGCTCAGTAAAGTAGCTCTATATTACTGCAGAGACAGAATTTGGAAATGTTATCCCATTTCGACGGGAGCAGGGTGTTTCATAATAGGCACCGTTTCATAATCGGGGCTCCTCCCCTACGCGTAGTAGATCCATTATGCTGGCTATTTACACCTAGGAAATCCATTATGCTGGCCATTTACACATACCTAATTATAATCCAGTATGCTGACAATTTACGATTTTGCATCCGTACGTTACTATCCACTATGCCAGCCATTTTGACTGAATTTTATACGGTAGGCTTTATGTTTATATCCATTATGCTGACCATTTCCACCTTATTTCCGTGCCGTACGTTTCAGATTGTTCAACACAACACCGGAAGCAGCTGCATTGTTTAGTTTCGTACCCGGAGATGCGCTCACGGAGCAGGCGTTGCTAAACAACTCAAGGCTTCGATCGCACGTGCAGGTATTACGTCACAATCATTGGCGATTATATTGGTTGTATGTAGGTTCGAACATGCATTCATGAAAACGTCCCTGCGCCAATCACCCAGTGAGAGGCCGGAGAAAATAAAAACACGCAGAGCATTACGGAAAAATTGAATCCACACGGAATTTCAAGGGGTAATAAAAAACAAACAAACACGGGGATCATATCGGGGAAATGTCTGGGAATTTAAAACACGCGGATCATAACGGAAATTAATAATAATAATAATAATAATAATAATTTTTTTTAAAAAACAGGGATCATAGTGGGGACATTACAAGCTCGCGGATCATGTCCAGAAGGTAAAAACACGCGGATCGTAACGGAGAAAAATAACACGGATCATAACGGGAATATTAATACAAGCGGATTATAAACTATAAACACCCGTATCAAAACGGAGAAACTAAAAACACGAATCATATAACGGCACAAAGAAAAACACGGATCATAACGGAAACATTAAACACACGCGGATCATGTCGAGACAAACTTCATACATAACAAGATGAGGATTTCATCCCAGAGTCTACCCTATTGTTTCAAGTTCAGCGCACATGCGTTTTTCTTTTAGACATTTAGAGTTGTTCCTGATTCATCTGTCTCCACCTTAACTCAGCCTACTCCCGATCCGCACGGCATAGGCACACACAAACACTGACAGACACATGGCGTTTTGTACCAGTTATACGTTCTGTGGGCTGGCGTAGCCACAACCATTCTGAAGAAGAACAGTGACCACACAGCCTCTTCTATGTGAGCTTGCATGCATTTTCCAACTTTTCCACAACTCGTTTGCAGACATCACAGCAAAATAGAGAGACTGTCTTCCTAAATCAAATCAGAGAGAATGAGAATTGCGTCAGCTTTTACACATGTAAAACACCTACGTGCGGGTGCTTTGGGTCAATTAGGAACATTGTATAACACTGGCGTGTTTGGTGCTTTTACGTCACTGTCACTGTCTGCTGTCGAGGATTTTTACTTTCGTCATTTATTTCTGAAAGAATTTTTATTTTCGAAAAAGTTGAAGAGGTACAAAGCTGGCTAACGAACTCTTCCAATGTCTTTCTCCAAACTAGCGATATTCAAAATTCCAAGTGCATATAATTACAATTACGGACTCTAATGTGGGTCAACCGACTTTGTATAAACGGTCATTTAAATTTTAAATGAGACATCTAATTTGAATGTACTCGAAAAGGCTCCCAGACAACCCTTGCTTGAAGTATTTCCTTTTTTTCTCCAGCTTGTACGCACGCAAACTCCGGAGATTTTCGTGTTTACACACATACACACACACACACACACACACACACACACACACACACACACACACACACACACACACACACTCACACACACACACACACACACACACACACACACACACACACACACACACATGAACACAAAACCCTCAGACTGGGTTACCTACCATTTTATGTGAAAATGGGTTCCCATATTTCTATTTATTCTAGGGCTCTGGAGTTGATGCCAATGTTTAGAACTCACCTTATAACTAAGCTCTACAACTTAAAATAAAATAGACATTTTCTAGAAACAGAGCCACTGGATGGAAAAAAAAAAAGGGTTTTTACCCAAAAAAGTGGGTGCCTCTCACACAAAACTGGGATTACAGTGAAAATACCTCACTAAAGATACCTTTGGTTGATTTTACTATTATGATTGTTTGAGTGGGGTTGTAAGGGAGTTGGGGGGGGAGAAGTGTGTGTGTGTGTGTGTGGGGGGGGGGGGGGGGGGGGGGGAGAGGGGGGGGGGGGGGGGGGGGGGGAGAGGGGGGTCATCACTTTTGGTTTATAGAGCTGCTCAATGCGCTCTTATGAATGAAAGATTTTCATTATCAGTGGAATCAGTAGGTCATTTCAGAGGCGCACACCGAGTTGCACGTCAAACCACTCACAAATACTCATTTGGAGTGCACCAGATGGATCCAGTTGGCAAAGTCCCACATTCCACACTATAGGACAGCTAAGACTGAAAAGCAATCGCGGCGTTTATGGCGCGGTACAAGGTTTAAAACTAAGAAAATGTTGTTTTTAGAAGCGTGTCGGGCAAAAGTTTTTATGAAAACTGTTTTAAAACCTCTTTTAACTCAACTTTTCTTAATGTTAAAAGTGTTTTATTGTACATTACTTAACGTCCCGACAGCAACAAGGCTTTCTCAGGACGTGCCTGCACTGCTTGTGAAAAAACAACAACTAAACAGAACATTGAATGTATGTCGCCAGCCGGTCAAATACATTAAATAAACCTAACACATGGGGCCTACATAAAGCTAAGACCATTTAGCAACACACATCCAATATCAAGAGCTACAGGCAGTGCAGACAGTAGGGAGAGTTTTAAAAAGGCAAATACAGGTGAATGGACAAAGGGCCGACAGAGACACATGCCCCAGAATCAGAGAGAAAAACCCACCCTGTGGGGCTGACCAGGGTGCCCCTGGGAAATAAAAAGTAGTTAACCCCACCCGAGTCCCCCAGGGCAGACCGGGTGGGGTTAAAAGTGTTTTAATTTACAAGCATGTCGTAACTGATATGCATCTATTCCAACGTATAGTGCTGGATATTTTTCCCATCCTCGCCTTCTCTCGGGCTTCGCTCAACACTCGACTTTCCAGTCCTTCCCTGAAACACCCCCAACCGGTCTGCCCTCAACACTCGACTTTCCAGTCCTTCCTTCAAACACCCCCAACCGGGTCTGCCCTGGGGGACTTTTTAGTTCCCAGGGGCACCCTGGTCAGCCCCACAGGGTGGGTTTTTCTCTATATTCCGGGGGCATGTGTTTCTGTCTACCCTTGGTCCATTCACCTGCATTTTCCTTTTTTAAACTCTCCCTACTGTCTGCGCTGCCTGTGGCTCTTGATATTCGATGTGTGTTGCTAAATGGTCTTAGCTTTATTTAGGCCCCATGTCGTAGGTTTTATTTAACGTATTGGACCGGCTGGCGACATACATTCAATATTCTGTTGAGTTTTTGTCACTAGCAGTGCAGGCACGTCCTGAGAAAGTCTTGTTGCTGTCGGGACGTTAAGCAATGTACAATCAATCAACCTTCCTTCAAACGGACAGCATTCACACAAATAATACTTTACTATTACATCCGAAAATGGCCCATCCAAGCCTGCACTCTTTTAACTGCACTAAACGACTGACTGGACTAGCAGACGACGCATGAAACGACGCTGACTCTGTGACGTCATTTCCATTCAATCAATTTGTGCATACAATCCAAAAGGAGATGCGGCATTGATAACATCGACAAACCTACAAAATAAAGCAACAGGTTCAACCAAAAGGTCGGGCAGGACAAAAGACAACAGCAGCCTCACCCAAAGTCTAAACGTCCTCTCTTACAATGCGCACTCATACAATCACTTCACTTCTTAGCAACCGGCGCACGAATATAATTATAGGCTAAGTCAAACTGAAACAGAAGATAGTGGCGGAAAACCCTTTAAAATAGAAACAAAGAACGACGTTTCAGATCAAATATTCTTCATCTGACATGGAAACAAACGTAGAAAACGTATAGGCTAAGTCCCTGGTGAACGTATACATGAATCTCAAATCTGTCACTAGACATGACCTTTCTCCACATCACCCCGGAAGTACATTACAACTCAACACTTTTTTTAACAAAAACAACAACACCCTCAAATAACAAACCTAATTCTGTAGAAACATAAACAATTTACTCCCTGAAACAACAAAATATCCCCCCTGACCCATATCAGCTATGAAGTTATTTATAGCTAGCTGAGAAGGGTGATGTAATACATACACGCTCATTTTCAGGGTTCTGTGTGCCAACACACACACACATTGCTGGGAGGGACAAGTTTTCAAACACACTACCGGCGTGTCTGTTAAACACAAAAGTGCATGTGTTAACGCCAAAATGAGAAAAACGGATTTTTTTACTTTTTATGAATCTTTACCGCAAGACAATGCAGAAACAACCCTCAGAAAAAGTGGGTGTCTGACTTGGGAACCCAGAATTATACACATACCCAGTTTCCATAAGGATGGTAAAGACAGTCACCCGTTTCAGCTCTTTCGTCTACACACACAAAGACACACACTTACACACACACACACATACTCAGTCACATAAAAATGATCCCACCACCCGCAAGATCAATCTGGATATTGTCTTGCTGACTGATAAAAACAGTGCCATCAATAGGCAAACGCCACCCATCTCCAAAGGGCATAGATCTTGATTTAACAGACCATAATGTGGATTTTAGATGTAACATGTGTGTCCCTTGTGACAAAGAGATGACATTTTGCACCAGCAAAATCCATGTTTTCTCAAAATCTAATTAGTTTTCACACAGCTGTCAAACACCCGTGACCCTTGACCTTTATGATATCGACTGAACTAGTATACATGATAGGAAGGTCTTATCATCACCTGTGTGCCAAATCTGATTGAAAATTGTGTGAAAATGTGCATAATACCTACAATTTTATCAACAACTGGTATTTTACACACATTTGCAAGCCTGTGACCCTCTCCACGTTTGCAGTATTTGAGAAAAAATCATCTTTTGACAAAATATGGCTATTTTGGACCTATTTTCTGAGCTCTTGTGACCCTTGACCTTTCCGAGGAATCAACCAAATTAGTATGAATTGAAAGGTCTTACCCTCAGGTTATCTTAGTACCAAGTTTGGGTTTGAAGTTGTGAATAATATTTTAGAAGAAAAAAAAAATTATGTCAAAATATAGCTATTTTTTACCTATTTTCTAAGCCCCTGTGACCTTCCCCTTTGTGAGAGGTCACTCAAATTGCTATGTTTGGAAAGGTCTTGACACAAAGTATCCTTGGGCCAAGTTGGAAGACTATGGCTTGAATAGTCTCCGAGAAAATGCCAACGTTAAAGTTTTCGACACAGACCATGGCAGACGGATGACGGACAGAAGATGAAATAATAGAATCACTTTCGCTTCGCACGCCCGTCAGCCAACAGAAAAGTGAATACGGTCCTTTCACTATCTGTGACCTCATGTGAACGCTGTAAAAATAAAATCTTACCTTAAAATGCATCTTCTTAGCACCAGTCTGACCATTGTTTGGTAATCCCCCATCGCTTGTTCAAGTTTACTGTCCCACCGGCACTACTAGTGAATAGGTTGTAGGCGGTTTAGGATCTAAAGCTGTGTTCCCCTCCTCCTTTCACATCCGGGCTTGGGACCGGCAAGGGCGGAGTTGTATTGTATTCCTCTGCAGATATACATCCAAAACGCACATAAGACTTTAGAATTTCAAGGTCCTGACTTTCAAAATACAAGTTTGCGCGCACATGGGTCACAAATGTCATATAAAAACCGCAAAATGAGCGAAACTAATTTTTTTTTTTTTTTTTTTTTTTTTGTAAAGAAAACAACTTGAATACCTTATTGGTCACAGGGGGTACAATGCATGGTTCCTTTGACCCCTCTCTCAGGCCTCAGGTCAGACTGATTGATTGATTGATTGTACACTGCTTAACGTCCCGACAGCAACTCAGGACGTGCCTGCACTGCTTGTGAAAAAACAACAACTAAACAGAACATTGAATGTATGTCGCCAGAGCCGGTCAAAGACATTAAATAAACCTAACACATGGGGCCTACATAAAGCTAAGACCATTTAGCAACACACATCCAATATCAAGAGGCGGCTACAGGCAGTGCAGACAGTAGGGAGAGGTTTATAAAGGCAAATACAGGTGAATGGACAAAGGGTAGACACTGAGAAACACATGCACCAGAATAGAGAGAAAAACCCACCTGTGGGGCTGACCAGGGTAGCGAACCCCCCATGACCCGTGCAATACCTTGACTTATCAGATACTAGCCTCACGTATTTGTATCCTCCCCCACCCCCCTCCCATGCACATCCCCCCCCCCCCCCTTCACAACACACATACACATAATTATTTTAAGACCCAAGGTCCCATTTCTCAAATGTTGGAGATGTTGCATAACCTCTGTGTAACAGAGCTGCATATTGATTGACCATCATAATTCAAGGGTAGTGTCAGATTAGATTGGCGTCTTCAGGAGACAAGCTAGTAATCTGACACTACCCTTAAATTATCATGGTCAAGCCATCTGCTGATTCAGGTTCCCGGGCGATATGGGGTAAGACACTTTCACAAATACTGCCGAAATGTTCTAAGAACACATGACAGGATCGGATCACTTTACACCAGGGGAGGGGGGGGGGGGGAGGGAGTCCAATCTTCTTGTTTGGGACCCTGAACCTCAGTGATACAAAAGGCCTCCACGACCCTACACTTTCCTTCGACGGGGGCCGAAAAACCGAAAAATCAAACAGTGGGGCTGGGGGGGGGGGGGGGGGGGGGAGGAGGGAGGAGTTGAAAAACTTTGTTTTCAGGGATCAGGAAAGGGGGGTGGGGTAGGCATCAGACCCTTGTTTCCAGGGCCTGACAGATCAAACAAGAGGGGGGTGGGGGGGGGGGTGGTAGTTGTCGCTGAGACCTTGCTTCCAGTGGCCGCAAAATCAAATGGGGGGGGGGGGGGGGGGATTTCTTCAGACATTGTAATCAAACGATGTGGGTGGGGGGGGGGGGGTGGGGGGGTGGGGGGGGGGGAGGGGAGGGGGCTTGATTGTACACTGCTTAACGTCCCGACAGCAACAAGGCTTTCTCAGGACGTGCCTGCACTGCTTGTGAAAAAAAAAAAAAACAAGAACATTGAATGTATGTCGCCAGCCGGTCAAATACATTAAATAAACCTAACACATGGGGCCTAAATAAAGCTAAGACCATTTAGCAACACACATCCAATATCAAGAGCTACAGGCAGTGCAGACATTAGGGAGAGTTTTAAAAGGCAAATACAGGTGAATGGACAAAGGGTAGACAGAAACACATGCCCCAGAATAGAGAGAAAAACCCACCCTGTGGGGCTGACCAGGGTGACCCTGGGAACTAAAAAATACCTAACCCCACCCAAGTCTCCCAGGGCAGACCCGGGTGGGGGGAGGGGGCGGGCGTCATACCTTGCTTTCAGGGTCGAAGAATCAAAGAACGGAGAGAGGAGGGTGGGGGGTGGCGTGGTAGTCGACGGACCTTGCTTCCAGGGGCCGCAAAATTCAAACAACCGATTTGGGGGGTGGGGGGAGGGTTGAGCGACAGACCTTGCTTTCAGGGGTGGAAAATCAAACAGTGGGGAATGCGGGGAAGGGGCGCAATTTGATAGTCCTTGCTTCCAGGGGCCGAATGAACAAACAAGGGAGGGGGGGGGGGGGGGGTCCGAACACCCCCGAAAAGGGACTTTGTTATAGCATTTTTACAAATTTTGGCTCTGGATGGGGGATCCATGGACCCCACTCTCCACTGCCCCCCCCCCCTCCCCTTGGATCCAACCCTGCACCCCCTCCCCCACCCTTGACCTTTGCAATGAGTTGAGTAAATTGTGATAAAAACATTAGATATTAGCAACATTTTTGCAATTTTTTTTCAATCAAATTTAGCACAAAGGTAGCTGATGATAAGACCTACCTCTTCATACCAAACTGGCATTTTACACACATATTTGACAGCCTGTGATTCTGACTTTTCAAAAGTGTTATCCAAAACAGTATGCATAGATAGGCCTTGCCACAAAGTATCCTTGGGCCAAGTTTGAAGAATGTGGCTTGAACAGTCTCCGATAAAATGCCAACGTTAAAGATTACGACGGACAAACAACCACTGGCCCAAAACATAGACTCACTTTTGCTTCGCACATGAGCAAAAAATGTACTACTCATACGTACGCACACACACAAACACCACACCACACACACACACCACATACACACACTTACACACACACACACACACACACACACACACACACACACACACACACACACACACACAGAGGGCGTTTCGCGCCAAAAGTACGTTCAACAACAAGGTTAGACAAGCTAGACGTGACGTCATTTTATTTTGTTACTTCTTTGCCAGACTATGAGTCCTGCCCGCCAGTTATGTCCTTTGCATGGTACGGAACGCGCTCCGACCAGCCCCATCCCAAAGTCTACCGTATTTTCAATATGGTAGACAAGAAGATGAGGATTTCATCTCCGAAAGTCTACTGTATTGTTTTGAGGTCACGTGCGTTTTTCTTTTAGAAACATTTTGAGTTGTTCCTGTTTTTTAAGCTTATCTTTCTGATTCGTATCTCTCCACCTTAACTTCACCCCCACTCCCCACAACCACCACCACCCCCCCCCCATCCCCCCATCCCCCCCCAACTCCCACCCCCAATCAGCACGGCAATGGTACACACAAACACAGACGGCAGACACACGGCGCTTCCTACCAGTTATACAGTTAGTCTCCAAACTCGAGTTTGCACTGCCGTGAACCTAAAGGGAGCATGAGCATCGCGCTATTCTACGCCGCAGTGCAGGGACGGTCGTCGAATCGCACGTGTTGACAGCCATGGGTGTTTTGTTTTGGGCTCGGTGGTCCCGATTTCATCCCGGCTGCGTAAACATAGCAGCATAGAGGCAACACTAGCCTCCAAGATACATATAGTACATGTAGCTTCTCACAAGGCCCCGCACTCTGCGCGGAACTCATGAAGATCTATGCCTCTTGGGGAGTTTTGTCTTTGGTTATGGGCGAACATTGCTAGGCAGTGAATGCCATCCGTCTGATGTAAAAACAAGAATATATTTATCCTCGTGAAAGTATGCGGTAACGGTGGAATGAATGTTTCTTGATAGGTTCATTTGTCTCTGTGCACATCAGACGGAACAGAGAACCTTCTGCCATACCATCTGACGGCAGTTCCGATGAAAGCGGCCTTCAAGGCTGGCTAAAGCCTTGTACTGTCCCCAGCCCTCAACCAAATAATAGCCCTATCCAAGCCCATTTGTAACCTGGCTTTTAAATTTCTGCCCGTATAATAATGTGCCTCAGCAGATCCAAGTATATTCCGTAGTGAACCCGAATCTGTCTTTAACAGAACGATAGAGGGCGTGAAAGTGTGTTCATTTATATGGTCATTGATGTACGGTTACTGAAAAACAAAAGAAACGGCTGAAACTCACTGCAACTCACTGCAAACCACAATAAGCGCATCTCCCTTCACCCTCCCCCACTCAGCCTGGAAATTAAAATTGTGTGAACTGAAAAAGCAAAACTTAGGCACAGATTCTCATGAGTCACGATCCTGTAACTTGCATGACGGACTTCTGAGGATCTATGCCTTTTCTCATCAGTAGAAAGGGCCACTATCACACTGAATTAGATACACTCACTGATACGCACCTTCTGTCAGTCTGGAATAAACATAGATCCTCATGGCGCCCGCAGATGCGAAAACTAATGAGAATCATGCCTCTTGCCTGGCTCTATCATTACGCTGGTCCTTACATACAAGAAGCTACGCGAGCTGATTCACTGACTGCCTTCCATAGTGTAATAGACGCGTTGACAGCAATTATAAACAAACCGCTCGGCTGAAAAAAAGGGGACAGAAACAGAATAGATAGAGCTCACATTTTTCCATCGAATGAAAATGATTAGGCTTTTTGGAGAACTGTGTCAGTATATATTTTAAATTTGTAACCTGGCTTTTTTAAATTTCTGAGTTTTCAGAATTATATGTGCCTCAGCAGATTCAAGTATATTCCGTAGTGAACCCGACTGTCTTTACCAGAACAAAAGAGGGGGGTGTGGGGGGGGGGGGAAGTGTGTTCATTTATAATATGGTCATTGATGTACGGTTACTGAAAAACAAAAGAAACGGCTGAAACTCACTGCAAACCACAATAGCGCATCTCCCTCCCTTTCCCCCACTCAGCCTGGAAATTAAAATTGTGTGAACTGAAAAAGCAAAACTTAGGCACAGATTCTCATGGGTCACGTTCCTGTAACTTGAGTGGCGGACACTTGAGGATCTATGCCTTTTCTCATCTGTAGAAAGGACCACTATCACACTGTCCGAGATACACTCAATGATAATCACCTCCTGTCTGGAATAAACATAGATCCTCATGGCGCCCGCAGATACGAAAGCTCATGAGAATCCTGACTCTTGCCTGCCTCTATCATTATGATGGTCCTTACATACAAGAAGCTGCGCGAGCTGATTCAGTGACTGCCTTCCATAGTGTATTAGACGCGATGACAGCAATTATAAACAAACCGCTCGGCTGACAAATGGGGACCGAAACCGAGAAGAGCGCGCGCTCACATTCCATCGAATCAAAATGATTAGGCTTTTCGGAGTCTGAGTTAGAACTGTATACGTTCTGTGGGCCGGCGTAGCCACAGCCAATTTGACGAACAAGGTGGGATGGCCCATCCCCACGAAGCCTCTTCTGCATGAGCTTGCATGCGTTTTCCACCTTTTCCACAATACGTTCGCAAACATCGTAACTAAAAAATAGAGAGACTGTTTTCCTAAATCAAATCAGAGAGAAAGAGCATTGCGTCAGCTAATACACATGTAAAACACTTATGTGATGGTGCTTTGCGTCAATTAGGAACATTGTATAAAACACTTACGCGTTTGCTGCTTTTGTGTCACCGCCACTGTCTGGTTCTTCTGATGAAATCGACTGAGGAGCCTAACCTTTTACATTTTTTTCCGCATTGAATTTTTATTGTCGAAAAAGTTTTCGAGGTACAAAGCTGGCTAACTAACTCATTCAATGTCTTTGTGCAAACTAGCTATATCCAAAATTTCAAGTGCATATAATGAAAATTACGGACTCCAATGTGGGTCAACCGACTTTCTGTAAACGGTCATTTAACTCTTCAATGAGACATCCAATTTCAATATGCTCGGATGGGCACCCTAGACACCCCCTGAATGAAGCATTTCCCTCTATTTTCAAGTTTGTACGTAAGCCTGCTTCCGAGATTTTCGTGTTTACATACATCGTGAACTGGTAGACAATACGGTAAACAAAAACACGGATCATAACGGAGAAACTAAATACACGGATCATAACGAAGAAATTAAAAACACGGATCGAAACGGGGAAGTAAAATATGCGGATAATAACAGGAAATGAAAAAGCAGTCTGATAATAACGGAGAAATTAAAAACATGCGTACTTTCTGTGCAGCGATTGGCCGGGGCACTGAATAGTGCCCTTAACAATCTGGAGAACATCCCGAACCTGATGGCGCTGACTAGGGACCTGGGGGCGCGACATGCTAGTTACGGCGTGCAGGAACGGTTCTTCAAGGTGTGTACCATAACACTAAGGGCTGACTGTTGTCACTACTGAACTAGGGGCAAAGACGTGCTAGTTACAGCGTCCATGCAGTGATGCTGTAACTAATAAACTAAATATAGCTAGCACTGTGTATGGGCTGACTGTTGTCAATGGGGACCTGGGGGCGCGACATGCTAATTGCAGCATGCACGAACAGTTCTTCAAACGTTTTGACAAAATAACGCGACAAACATGGCTACACGCTGCTGATATTAAAACTTCAAAGGATGCAGACTTTTAAAATAGCCACTTTTTCTTTGAACAGTATCTCATTCACCCGCCCCGACACACCACAGCAAGACATGGATCGAGCATGATAGTTCAAAGATGGTGCCAGAATAGCTTGGCGCCCATCAAGCTATTCTGACACCATCCTTGTACAATCATGCTCGATCTGCCTCTAGAATTGTAATGCAGTCCTTCAGAGCGCAACATCAAAATTTTGGGATTTCGGTCCTGGGGCAGAATGTGTTAAATTGAGTGAAAAGGCGGTATAAGATCTCTTTTAATTTCGTAGTAAAGGCACTTTGACCATGAAAGTCGGTAAGATGCTATCAAAACGTAAGGCGGCCTCCGCCGTAACTTACCCTTATGTCTCACTCATGTCATCTGGCGGCGGCCAGACGTGCGTTGAATATTGGTGGCAATAGGTTTCAGTGCAGTTGGACCAGTCAGTCCAGCACTAGTAATTCTTTAACCTGTTAAGTACCAGGAAAATTCGAATAACAGGGGCGGATCAGTTACCTCGCGGGTGGGGGTGGGGGCGGGGGTCCAACTATTTGTTTTGGACCTTCAACGTGATACAAAAGGCCTGCCCGACGCTAAACCTTGCTTCCAGGGGCCAAATAATCGAAAAGCTGGGGAGAGGGAGGGAGAGAGAGAGAGAGAGAGAGAGAGAGAGAGAGAGAGAGAGAGAGAGAGAGAGAGAGAGAGAGAGAGAGAGAGAGAGAGAGAGAAGGCGTGTGTGTTAAAACTCTCACCATTCGCCAAAATATCAAACAACGTGGGGGGTGGGGGGGTGGGGGGGGGTCTAAGTGCCCAAAAAAGGGACTTTGTTATAGCATCTTATGTAGATCCGCCCCTGAACAATACCCATCTGCAAGAGGCATAGATCCTCATGAGCCCCCGCAAGTTGACACCACTTGGAATCCGCCATGTTCCTGGGACAGCTAGGGTTTTCTGGTGTTACACGAACGAAGATTGCAGAGGCACTGTCTGCGCCATCTGGCACTGAACGGGTTAAAGGAGTCTGATATTTCACTGACCAGATTGCTAGAAAAGTACATGAACGGTTCGGCAGTGTTCAGTTTTGACAATGTTCTGGCCGCAACATTGTTCTCTACTATAGGCAATTGACGTGTCTCCTTTTGTAGTTACAATTGGAGGCTCCAGTTCACGATGTATTGTGTACTTTAAGCCCCCGATTTACCGTGTGTTGTGTACTGTCATCCCCCGGTTTATGGCGTGTTGTGTACTTTCAGCCCATGGTGGACGGTGTGCTGTTTGCCCTCAACAGGAAGCTGGGAGCGAGTTTCACGACGGACACGCGGCAAGCTTGGACAGCGGTGCTGGACGTCATTGTGACCAGCATGCAACATGGGCTGAGGGAGGGCAAGGCCGCCAGTCATGAGTGACTTTGACACGGCAGGGGAAGGCAAGGGGGGGGTGGGGGGGGGGGGGTGATGCCCTAAACCTTGATGCGTGATTCGTGTTTTTTCGGTTCGCGTGATTCATGACTGCTGGGTTTTTTCATCCTCGTGATCCGTGAAAAAAAAAGTTCGTCGTGAAGCGTTCAATCCAAAAATAACATCTTTGTGATCCGTGAAAACCTCCGGGTTGCTTCGTGAAACGTGAAAAGCCTGTTAGATTCTTTTGAGAAACTTTTCTCCCCTCGCCCCCCCCCCCCCACCCCTCCCCCACCCCTCGTTTGATTTCCGGACAGTTGCAAAGCTACCTCCGTTCACCATTCAAAGTCCAGTTCCAGCAAATACCCCCCCACACCCTCCCCATCGGTGTTAGGTTTTCGGCCAATGAAAAGAGGTTATGAAAAGATGTTATGAAAGCGGTACCTTCTTTCTTCATCGTCTCTTTCCGTCGTGAAACATGATTGCTGTTTTGGGGCATTCGTGATCCGTGAATCGCAAAATTAATCGTCGTGAATCCGTGATGGTACCCCCCCCCCCCATCCCTCTCACCCCACCCCCCCCCCCTCCACCTCGTCCCTTCCTCGCGTTTTTAGTCATATGACTACGATGACGTCAACTCATTCTTTTGAGAATGTGCCCGGCTCTTGTACAATCACATGAGATTAATTTTTAGGAGCACATTAGAATTGTTTTTTGCTTAGTCCATTTAGCCCCAACGCCCTGTGTACCAGCTGCAGGAGATGTATTGACCATGATAATTCAAGGGTAGTGCCAGATTAGCTTGTCACCTTCAGGCGCCAAGCTAATCTGGCACTACCCTTGAATTATCATGGTCAATACATCTCCTCCAACTGAAACATGGTTTAGGTGGCGTCTACAAAATTTGGGAAATGTGGCCATGGGGGTATATAGGTTAAAGTTGCTGGGTCCCGGTAGCCTAACTTGCACCTCCCCAAAAGTCGCCTCTTTGCCCTCCTCGCTTATTTTCTTTCAACACTTATGCTAAAAAACGTGGGACGCTTGCTGCCGTTGGGGGTTGTGTTTTATTGTCTGTATCAAACAAAGTGGGCACTCTGACTGGGCATGCGGCATGGTTTTAAATGGACACCTTCAGTCTCAAGTTTGCTATCTTTTAGTGAAAATATGTCAGTATTAGTTTGCTGCTGTCAGCAGTAGCCACAAAGTTCTAACTTTCAGCTGGCTAAGCTCACTGAAAGAAAAAAAAAAAAAAAAAAAAAAAAAAAAAAACAACAACAAAAACAACAACAACAACAAAAACCCGTCTTACCTGTCCTCGTTGGTTGGAAATGTTGCCGATAGAAAGCAATGCAGCATTTCAAGAAAACTGAGAAAAAGTTAGTTTACACTTACCTCACAGTAAAGGTACAGGCACAGTAGGAATCTGTCACGTAGATGTACTCACATACTGAACACTGGGTGCCATGGATAACTCAAAACGAAGAGCAATCTTTTATAAAACACAAGGGTACAGATTTTCCTTTCACGATATTTCCTGAGATGCTGCAGCATGATATTGTTAGTGACGGTTTTGAATACTTTTGAAGTCCCTTCTATTTATAGAAGGGACTTTTTAGGACGGGTCACGGTGGGGCGAATTTAATAGCATGTCCATGATGTCAAAGGCGGGCAGGCCTAAACCTCTCACAATTGAAGTAACAAGATAAAAATTACGTCATGTTTAGTTACGCTAACCTCGCTGCTGAACGTACATTTGGCGCGAAGCGCCGTATGTGCGTATGTATGCATGTATGTATGTATGTTTGTATGTGTGTGTGCGTATGTATGTAAACAAACGAATCTCCGATATTTCTTTACACACAAGCTTGAAACTTGGCGAAATACTTTCTTAAAGGAGTGGTGACAGCCTCCGAGCATATTGTAACTGAATGTCTCATTTAAGACATAAGTAACAACCGTCTGTTTTCCCAGATTAAAGTCTCCTTTTTTTGGGTCATATTTACTTGAAATTTTGGATATAACTAGTTTGACTAAAGACATTGGACAAGTTCGTTAGCTAGGTTTGTATCCTTTCAACTTCTTTAGTAAAAATTAATTCTTTTCAGAAAGAATTAAAACAGTAAAAAAATCTTGACTTCAAGAGAAAGTCAGACAGTGACGGTGACGTAAAAGAGGCAACTCCGTCACCAGGCGGACATTGACATAATACTCTAAATATGACATAATACTTTAAATATGACGTAATTCTCTCTAGCGCGCGCCGCGCGCTCTCTATCTCTCTCTCACAGACATGCGCGCATCTCCAAGAAGCATAGATACTCATGCGCCCGGAGAGCGCATGAGAATCTATGTCTCTTGGAGATATTTGGAGCGCGCGCGCATGCTCGCACTAACACACACACACACACACACACACACACACACACACACACACACACACACACACACACACACACACACATCGTCGCGCTGTCAGACTGAAGAGCAGTCAGGTGACCCGATATAGCTAGTTTCAGGAAGACATTGGATGAGTTCGTCAGCCAGCTTTATACCCTTTCTACTTCTTCAGTAAAAATAAATTCTTTTCAGAAAAAAATAAAAAGTAAAAAACCTTGACATCTGAAGAAAGTCAGATAGTGGCGGTGACGTAAAGGAAGCAACTCCGTCACCACGCAGACATACTCTAAATAAGACGCAATTCTCTCTCTCGCTCGTTCGCTCTCTCTCTCATATGCGTGCATCACCAAGAGGCATAGATCCTCATATGCCCGGGGGGCGCATGAACATCTATGCTTCTTGAGGATTTTTGTAGCGCGCGCATGCACGCACGCACACGCACACGCATACACACACATCGACGCGCTTTCAGAAGAGTATCCAGGTGTACTTAGTACAGCATGTAGCTAGGTAAAGTCAACTCGATTTAACACAAATGATAGCAAGACTGAAATTGTACCGTGAAATTTTAGTTTTGTCACCATTTTCCCAAGTCTTGAAGCGAAAGCGAAACTCATATCACGTTAAATATAAAATTACGTAAAAACAAAAAAATACGTCATGACAAATGATGTTTGACAAACCAATGACGCGTATGTACTGCACGCCCCTTACAGAGTTCACTATGACGCATTGGCACATCTGCGAGGCTTTTTCAAAAGGAGATATTTAAACATCAGAATCAAGTCAAAGACAAAAGGTAGAGACCCTTGACAGAGAAGACAGCTCTCGTATAGAAGGGACTTTGTGGGTTATGGTTCATCCCATCTTGTTATTATTGCGTCACTGTATCTTGTCATGTGTTCTTGCAAAGGAACTGTACAATTCAAACCCAATGTTTCTCATCCTCCATTACTTAGGCTGACTAAATTTACACACTATTAGTATCACATTCTTTGTAGCACGGGAGTGTATCCACAAACTGGTTTACAGTTATTTCATGAAACGGTAATATAAATTAACAAATAATAAAGGCCACGTGCGGATTCAAGATACATATAGTAAATATGTGAGCCTGCCCACACAATTCGGAATGGTTACTACTGTATGGTCATTTAGGCCAGGCTATCTGAAAACACAGGCATATTGTTGCTCATAGCATTTTTAGAATGATGACAATGTATTTTTAGATTGTCAATATTTGTTTAGCCCCATGCATGGTGTTTTTTCCCTTTGTTCTCAGTGCTAATAATCGTAACAGATTTTTAAGAGAATATGTAATGACATAATGCTGTATTTTGTGTGACAGGATAATCGTATGTATAACCCTTTCAGCGCCAACACCCAAGCAGGAGATTGAAAAAGGGCTAATCAAAATCCGCGAGCACTGGTCCATCTGGTGTTGAATGTTTGGTGCGTAAATGCCTGGGGCTGATTGCCACCCTTTAAACAAGTGTGGTTTGAACTCATTCTGCCCGCGACACACCACAGCAAGATATCGCTCGACCATGCTAGTTCAAGGGTGGTGACAGAATAGCTTGGTGAGTATAGGCGCCTAGCTATTCTGTCACCGCCCTTGAACTATCATAGTAGATCTGTCTCCTGAATTGTAATGCAGACCTCAGAGGATAACTCCAAACTGTGGGTATTTCGTACCTCGGGCACAATGAGCTAAAGGTGCGGACAAGAAACTGTGGAGTTATTTTGAACACAAAAAAAACGAGTTTATAATAACGGCAATAATGGGGGTAAGGAGAGCTTGGGCGGGGTAGGCATTGTGTCTAGAGAAGGGCTGGGATCCTAGGGAACGTATGAAAGGCATTCCTAGAGCTCCTGCTTGGGTTTGAAATTGGAATGCTATAAGGCAGATGTAAAAGTTCCATAGTGATTAAAATGCATATCACAACCCCCCCCCCCCCCCCAAAAAAAAAAAAAAAAAAAAAAAATTGTACAGAAAGTAAACTTCAAACCAACTTCTTCCGATTAGTTCACTTGGGGCCGGAATAGGATTACCAGACTAGTATGCTAAAACTAATGTGAAGTGTGCTCTGCATGATCAAAGGTAATGTACCTAGAAATGTGACGATTAAAGAAATAAAACGGAGCTTTGTACTGGTTCGTCTTGGTCTCGTGTGTGTGTGTGTGTGTGTGTGTGTGTGTGTGTGTATGTGTGTGTGTGCGTGTGTGTGTGTGTGTGTGTGTGTGTGTGTGTGTGTGTGTGTGTGTGTGTGTGTGATTCTTAGACACCATCATCATATCAAATACACTTCCGCTGTTTAACTCATTCAGCCCCGACACACCACAGCAAGACATGGATCGAGCATGATAGTTCAAGGGTAGTACCAGAATAGCTTGGCGCCCATAGGCGCCAAGCTATTCTGGCACCACCCTTGAACTATCATGCTCGATCTGTCTCTAGAAATGTAATACAGTCTATCAGAGGGCAACTTCAAAATTTGGAGATTTCGGTACTGGGGTAGAATGTGTTATATTATATAGCTCCCTTGAGAGCCAGAGCCTGATTTGCTAACAGTAGTACTGATGAAAGTGATGTTGGACTCAGTCGACCGGTCCGTCATCATTTTAACACAGAGGCCTTCCTCTTCATAAAGCAAAAGCAGACTTTTCAAGAATGAAATGGACAAAATTATGCAGTTTACAGGTAAAGTTATAAAATCAAACTGCTTACTATCTAGCACGTTGAAAAACGAAAGAACGCTGAAAAGCAGTATTTTCCTTCAAAATTGCACAGGCAAGGGAAGGTTACTATGATAGAACAGCCCCGCACCGGCTTAGGCATACACAGCACAATTTCTGTCTGTGGCGTCACACGTTATTATATTATATTGAGCAACATTTTGCTTGATATTACCCAGTTCAAAACAAAACTTTATCAGAGTCCTTCTGATTACCGCCATTGGTGCTGAAGTGGTCAATTTCGATATATTTGGACATACAACTTCCCAACTTGACACTAGGATCTGAAATGTACTCAGCGCAAATCTACCCAGTGCAAATGTGTTCCTCTGATTTGTCATTTATTTTTAGAACTAAATTAACTCAGCGTGAATCTTCACAGCATGATTCCACCCGGTATAAATCGACAAAGGCTTGAATTTACTTAAATAAAAAATATCGCAATGGAATAGCGACAGCACAATTTACAATGGGTAGATTTATACCTAGGTTGATTCAAGCTGTGCAGATTTTCGATCGGTATTTTCACGTTTTTTTGTCTACCGTATTGAAAATACGGTAGACTTTGAGATGGGGCTGGTCGGAGCACGTTCCCTAGCATGCAAATAAGAAATATAGGCGCGCACACATCAGACTCGGGCAGTGAAGTAACACGATAAAAATTACGTCATGCCTAGCTACGCTGAACCGCGCTGTTGAACGTACATTTGGCGGGAAAAACCGTGTGTGTGTGTGTGTGTGTGTGTGTGTGTGTGTGTGTGTGTGTGTGTGTGTGTGTGTGTGTGTGTGTGTGTGTGTGTGTGTGTGTGTGTGTAGACACGAGTTTCTCCTGTGTCTGTGTGATGGGGTGAGAGTGGTGGTCAGAATTAGGATTGGATGGTGGTGGTTGGACTCTAGTGAGACTGAGACTCGGTCATGTTTACTACACTTTTATTCGAGCGCAGAAAGCAGAAACAGAAAGCAGTACCTGTAGAATAAACAAACAGGTAATCAGTAATGGTGCCAAGAATACAATAAACAAGGCACATAACTAAACTAAGGCATATATCATCATGCAGTGAACGTACAACACTTTGATTTTAAACACTCAGATAAAATCAAAGTGATGGTCATGTAACATATAGAATGTGTAGTAAAGTACATGATAGCAAATAAAATGAAAAATAAGTCACAATACTAACTACAAAGTCATGCAAAGCACAAATCAAAGAATAAAGCAGAGCACCAATACGTAAGTGCACTATGCAGTCAGACCTGGTAAGGGGAGCACGCAAATGACTAACAAACGGGTAGTCACTCCGACCGGAGCCTCCGTAACAGGTCAGACCACATCAAATTAAATGCAAAGTACTAAAAGTAACTTAGCAAAAGTAAAATTAAATCAGATGCTATGCCAGCGGTACAATAGCTATGTGACTAGGCACTAAGGAATAGTATATAGAAATAACTAGTATCAAGGGGAAAGTAATGTGAAAGTAACATGACACAAAAGGAACTCACAATACAACCGACTTACCATCAAATGAATAAGGACGTACACACAACCTTATCATTCACTCGGTCTTTATTACATTCGCACCGCAGACACAAGCGCAAACATTGAACATCAACGAAGAACGCAAACATCTACACACACTGCAGTCATTCATGACGAAGAAGAAAGACAGGCAGAAAATGTGTGTACTTGAAGGGAAAGTACGTGCATGTAACATAAGATAGCCTAGAATAAAGTATATCTACTAAAATGCAATCTAATGAATGTCACTATGCACTAAATAGAGGCATGGTCCACTTAATAAGGCTACAAAGTACCTTTAAATTTAAAAGTCTGCTTCTTACATATATAGTAATGAACAATGACCCTTGAGGTCGCATGACAGAGATGTGGGTATTTCTTGCAGTCACTCAAAGGTTTCACTTCTTACACATAGTAGAGAACAATGACCCTTGAGGTCGCATAACAAAGATGACCTATATTGCTTCCTGTCACACAGGCTAATAATGCCTCTCAGTGATGTGACCCAAGCCTATGTACTATGTCAAGTGAACTACTTAGTCATAAAATAATTAGCAAATCATGGCTAAAGTAAAAATAAATAATAAAAGACCTATAAACAAATGACTGATGAATGGAATGAGTGACTGAATGAACCAATCAATCAATCCATCAGCCAGTCACTCGACCTATGGCTAGGCATGGCATACGGCCCGGCATAGCAACGTATAAACAACTTAAGCGGAAGTTCAAAAGAAAAACAAACATGGCGCCTAAGAGACGGAGTCAGCTGTGAGTGACGTCACCAACGCGGGAACATCACGCAAAGCTGCCGCCCCGCTCCCTAGCTCGGTGATAGACAAGGGAAGACTCAAGAAAACATAGAAATAAATAAAATAAAGATCATCCCTAACCATGAAATACCTTAAATCTCTACCACAGCAACAACAACTAAACAATCAACCACTAAGAAATAGCATTAAATGAACAACGGAAAATGCGCGCATTATGGTGCCGAGCAATGTAGTCAATTGTCATGATTGCCATTCATTCAGCAAGACCAAACTTAGCGAATTATTTTAATTAGAGGCATAAGTGCACTCCCATTTACTCCCACGGTTATGCGCCGAGGGAAAACTATCACCTAGTCACAACTGACTACGTGCGGTCGGTCATGCACGCTAAGCGCCGCATCATTCTGCCACGTTAAGTTTTCTAAGGCAAAATTCATACATGATATCTTCCACATCAACATTGTTACAAAAGTTTGTGTACAAATTTCCACACTGCAGCATTGCATGGAAATGTACTAGCATGTAGATAATCGTCTAGCAGAAAACAAATGGACTCAAGCTAGCCTCACAGAATGGCTAGTGCCGACCGGTCTGGCAATCATGTCAATTTCATGCTCAAGAAAATCATCAAAACATCCAGCATCACAATGTCATCAAATAGTACAAATAATAATGCACCAAATACAATATAAAAAAAAAAACAACTGAGTACTTACAGGGTCTCCAAAACCCGCGCAGTTTAGGTTAATATAAAAAAAAAACTGTTTCCTCCAAGGCACCGGTGCCAGATGTTAATTCGGTCACAAGTACTGGTGTTTGATGAAAAAAAGGAAGTCTGCCACGCGAGCAGCTGTACTTATAGACGCAGGGGGCGGCGTCCACCATCTCCGCGTCGGTGCAAAGTCCAGCATCGGTGCAAAGTTCAGCGTCGGTGCAAAGTTCACGGGGGTCTGGCACTGATATAAATGGCAAATCTGTATTATAGTACTGCCAGCCCTAGGAGCTAGAATATCTTCTGAACTACACAGTGTAAAAATATAATCTTTAAATATAAATTTAAGAAATTTTACCAGCTGTACTCTGGATTTAATTTGAGATTATGGGCTATTAGTGGAAAGTTTATATTTATTCTTAAAGCGGTCTCAGAAGTGCCACAGAAAATCAAAAAGGCTACTACTGAAATCGCAATTATCACTCTGATAGGTTATAGTTAACTGAAAGACATATGCATTACAAAAACTATTACCCGGGCCAAATCTAACCATGCTAAATACTAAGCAATGGTGTTGTATTTTGGTTACAATACATGGTCAAAACTGATATACAATACAACACGTACACTGAGCTATCACGTACACAACACTTAACGCTGCATTTAGCAGGGCACCGCGAGCGGCGCACGTCATAGCTAGCAGTCGACACGAGTGAAATCCGAGAAGCAATGGTCATAAGTGCTATCGGCCTAGGTACACAGAGGAACATCGGGTTCACTCTGTTACATCTGTGTACGTACATGTCTGAAAATTTAGGAAATGCTTCCTTCAAGGTGGATCTCGGAGTTCTTTTCAGCAATTTTAGATTAGATTACTCATTAAAAAGAAAAACTGATTGCCGTTCATACAAAGGTGTACGGTCGGTTGACCCGCATTTGAGTCCGTAATTTATGTTATATTCATTTAAAATTTTGAATAAAGCTAGCTTCAATAAAAATATTGGACGAGTTCTTTAACCAGCTTTGTAAGATAATTCATCGCAGAAAAAATGTCGACACAAAGAATTCTCGATTTAGACAGTGTCGGTGACATAAAAGCGCTAGCCACATCAGGGCCGGATCCAAGGGGGTGCTTTTATACTACAACCCCCCCTCTCCCCCACCCCTTCGGCTGGTATCAAACTATAAAAAGTGTGTTTAAAATTGAGTTGTAACGCTTGTGTTTCAGTGCCGTACGTAACACCAGTTAGAAACTTTCAAGAACGTCAGAAGAACCGTTTCGATTGTGTTGTTTTGATATATACTAGACTCTGGCAATAGAAAAAATAAAAGTTGAGCACCTTCCCCCCCCCCCCCTGCCCTTGAAAACTGATTGATCCGGCGCTGCATATTATACATTGTTGCTATTGTTATACATTGTTGCTGAACTGACGCAAAGCACCAGACACGTCATTGTTATACATGACACAACGAAAATCTCTCTCTCTCTCTCTCTCTCTCTCTCTCTCTCTCTCTCTCTCTCTCTCTCTCTCTCTCTCTCTCTCTCTCTCTCTCTCTCTCTCTCTCTCTGTGACAGTTTGATTTAAGAAGACCGCTTATAGAAAGGCTGTTGATCCACATTTGAATCCACAATTTTCGTTCTATTTACTTGGAATTTTTTTAATAGCTAGCTTTGAAATATGAATTTTTCTCTAAAATGTATTTTTTCGAAAAATACTTACCAATGACATTACTATTAGGAAACGCCTCTTAGCTAGCACAATTTCAGCCAAAATTCGTTTGTGTACCTACAGGGCAGGGGAGGCAACCTAGGGGCGCCGTAACCTAGTACCCTGAGTAGCCTCCCGTCCATCCCCGTACGGTCACGCGCCCAGCGCGCCAGTCTGTTTGCTTAGCTGACTAGCGGCAAGCGGGGCAGGTGGGAGGGTCCTTCGAGTAATGTCATCGGTAAGTATTTTTCGAAAAAATACATTTTAGAGAAAAATTCATTTGTTTCCTCAAAAACACTACCGATGACATTACTATTAGGAAGAATAGCGAATAGGAGGTGGGTGCCGCGTAGAACGCCCCTAACCCCCGAATACTGCTAACGAGACCTTCCCGGGGCAACCTCTCGACAATTTCAGCTAAGAGCTATATACGGCACCAGGGGTGCTGGGAGGGAGAGTTGCGCCGCGGCGATGTCTCCCACCAGCGTTAGGTTCTCCCGCTGGCCGGAGAGGACCCTGAGGTAGAACCGGGCGAAGGTCGACTCTGCTCGCCAGCCCACGGCCGCCACAATGTCTTTGACGGCGCAGTTTCGGTCGAAGGCGAGGCTTGCGGCCATGGCTCTAACCTCGTGCGCCCTGATGTTCATCCGCTTGGCAGCGTCAGGAACAGATTCTGGTAGGCGAAGCGTATAACCCATCGGAGCCAGGAGGATATCCGGGGGAAGACACGCAGCGATGAGACGCACCGCCTCGTCCAGGGACCGGAGAGTCTCCATCCTATGGCCCAGGGGAGCCGGCTGCGACACCGAGTCATCCAGAGAGCGCCAGCGCCTGGAAGCTGTGAAACCGTCATCACGGAGGAATGCCGAAACAGAATCCTCCGAGGCCTGTGTGTGTGTGTGTGTGTGCGTGTGTGTGCGTGTGTGTGTGTGTGTGTGTGTGTGTGTGTGTGTGTGTGTGCGTGCGTGTGTGTGTGTGTGTGTGTGTGTGTGTGTGTGTGTGTGTGTGTGTGTGTGTGTGTGTGTCAGTGTATTAACTCTCCAGAAACACCATAAGCAAAGGTTTATGCACTTACGTTTCTTCAGTCTGCACTCTCTCACTCATTGTAACAAATCATGACAAGCACAAATAGACACATCAATCCTACAGTAACACATTTCATAAGAACTCTTTATGATGAGTATATATTTATGCAACGTTTTTCTTCTCAGCATTTTTGGGATGGCAAACCCATTGAGTTGCACCCCTACCCAATTCCAGCAGACGAGTCACCTGTCTACAAATCCAGACTGTTCACAAAAGGGGGCAGTACAAGATCAAGTCTTGCAACATACACCCGACACTGTAGCTGGCAAGTGTGGGGCAGCAGAACAATCAAGTAAGTATATCTGTGTGTATATATGTTGACAATAAAGGCAGAGGTGCATACCTACTATTTCGCTTACACTCTGTGATGATATTTCACTTTCCAAGTAAGGCTTTCATTGTTCTCTGTAGAAAGCTGACAGAGTGTGAAACAGTGATGTCTGGTGTGATTTGCGATACATTTACATCCCTTTGGGTGAAAACAATAACCTGTAACATTTAGCTGGCCTTGCACCTATGTGTAGCAGGAATGTGATTTCTTCTGTCCCACGCTGGTGTTGTCAGCTAATTTCACACAAAATCCTTGGAACTGACATGCCTCGAGTATGGTGGAATTTCGGGATGCAGATGGGATTTGACTTTAATTATGCCTATCTGGCCACTGTCGCATACTTTGCTCCTAGAAATAGAAACTGTGGATTAACCACAATGCTGCGCTTATGCAGGTGTCTGTCAGGAAGTACTTCTAAATATTTACTCTTGGCAGTGTCCTCATGTCGTTTACATAAAATGTGGCTGCAGCTGAGAAAAAAAGTGTGTGCAAAAGGTTCTATCAAGACATTTGTCAGAAACGTTTGCTTTTCTATTTAGATCTCTGTGGAAGTTTGATGTTGCGAGTTTTTGTTTTGTTTTGGTTTTTTTGTTTGTTTGTTGTTGTTTTTTTCCTCTACTCAGTGATTAGAACTGGTCAGTTCTCTGTTCTTTCCTCAAGTTTCTCAGGATTTGACATTGCCTCTACTCAGTGATTAGAACTGGTCAGTTCTCTGTTCTTTCATCAAGTTTCTCAGGATTTGACACTAACTGGTCAAGCGAAGGCGATCCAATTATTGTGGGAGATCAACTGGGGACCTCGATGTGACACACGTGTCAGCGACCCTGTTGATTCCCTAGCACTGACTCTCTTTTCAGTCTCCTGGTCTGTGGACAAATATTGAGTGCAGCTTTAGACATAAATACGTTTGACGTTTTAAATTAATCATATACATATACTATTTATAATTTCTCATTTAGGGATTTCACCATTAGACCATGGCTGCAGAGTGCAAAGGCTGAAATAGCAAGCTAGAAGATAAAGATAAACCTGCTGAAGGTGGATATCAGATCACGAATTTGACAAATCTGAATGATCATCTCAAGGCTGCAAAGAACTAAAGGTGTGCAGACGCAACCAGCAGAAGAAGAAGTATTTGGAGTGGAGTTTGTGAGAAAATAGGAGAGACAACTAAACAGCCTATCTACACTGAGTTAACATATGTTTGGTTCTTGGCATTGTTGTCATTTTTGTTCCCAAATGGTCAATCTTTTAAGCATAAGTATAGTGAAAAAGGACAGACATTCAGCACATACAGCCACACGACAGACTGTTTCTCACTCTTTGGTGATTGAGAAATTATGAAGACTTCATAAAAAAGAGAAGATTAGTTTTGAATCTAGTATTCCTGTGCTATCAAATTGTAAGTGTCACTGTAAATCAGCCATTTATGAACTGAACCATTATTTCTCCTTGTGCTGTGTTTTGGCATGTAAACCACTCACATTCCAGAATAAAATATAATTTACCAGTTAATAATAGTTTTGATTTTATTTTAGGTAATGCTTACATCTTGCTTGTGTTGATGTGTCATGTTATGGGCCTTTTCGTCCGCTGCTCCGATGGCCTGGCCAGCACACCATGGTTTAATTATTGGGGCAGATGCGATCTTGGTGCTTCTTGATATTGCTGCTTGTGGCATGCCGCTGCAGCTAGTCTGCTAGGCACATGGGTTAAACAGTTTAGCTGCCTTGAAATACTGAAGAGTTTTCTGAAACCCATTGACATGAGAACAGTGACCATTCAATCTGAAATACACATGCATGGTTATTCTCTCTCTTTCACACACACACACACACACCACACACACACACACACACACACACACACACACACACACACACACACACCACACACACACACACACACACACACACACACACACTTCAATTTTATTTGCGAGTGAAAGTAATCAGCTCAGTCTGACACTGTAACCACAGCCGGCAAAAGAGCGTTGAGCAGCACTGCCATCTTGCTACGATGAGACGAGATGGACTAAAATGGCTCGGATATGTGTGCTAAGTTTTTTTTTCCAACACCAATAACAAAAACACTTACCCGGCTCTGCAGGCACAGATAGCTTATGCGACCGGTGATACACGGATGCAACTTGAACGGCATCACTGCCAGTTGTGTGATTTATACGAACAGCATCAATGAAACTTGACGCAAACTTGCTTTGCCTCGATCAGGGCCGTTTTTGACAAAGCTTTGTATCCTGGCAGAAAGTTGTACAATTTGCAACGCATTCAGTCGAATCACGCGCGCTATCGTCCGCCATATTGTCCAAGGGACAGGAAAGCTTGTGGGACCCAGCAACAATTACTAGGGGCCGTGGCTTATGATGCGCGCGCTCGGTGAGGTCTATTCTTCAGAATTTCTGTCGCTACACGAACCCACAGAGCGTACTAATGGCGGGAAGCGCCGTGTGTTCGTCTTTATTTGTGTGCGCTGGCATGTGTGTTGATCAGAGACTGGCTTAGAGAGGAGGGAAATGGATCAGAAGCTTAAAATATTAACAACTCTGAACATATGGTGTTCCTAAAAGAAAAACGCATGTGAGCTCCAAACAATACGGTAAACTTTGGGATGAAATCCTCATCTTGTTTAGATCTGCTCTGAAACATAGCGAGACTTACCCCTTCAGCGCCACTGATAGTGGCACTGCGTTTACTACACATACTAGAAAATTCACGTGACCACAAACTCTCTGACGTCACAGTCTAGGGCCCGCACAGTCTGGAGTTCACGTCAGACTTTACTGAAATGTTGCAAAGGAGGTGACATGACGTAAAGTTTATATACACACAGGCTGAAGGAAACGTTACTGTCCAAAACAAAATTTATTCTTCAAACATACAGAACCCAGCAAATCTGACAGTGCCGAACACGTTTCATCGCGCAAATTCCCTCGCGCACGCCTCCGATGTTGGAGAAAACAGGCGGATAACCTGCCTTAGCATAGACCATAGACATTAATAACTATGTCATTTATGAACCTGGGTGTGATTCCGATGTGTGTTTGTCTCGGTCCAAATGGTGACCCGGCTGTTGTGTGCCCCTTATTGGACTGTCGACTGACAGCGCGGAGATTTCGTGTGTAGACATCAGTGCTTTCTATAATCGTGCGTGTTGTTGAGTAAAGTCTACGCAGGGACGTAGCGGGCCACTCCGGCGCTCCGGCGACCGCCGGAGTACTTTTTGGACAAAAAAAAAAAAAAAAGAGCGAGAGAGAGCCGGAGAGAGCAAACCTGTCGTGGTGTCAAAACTTCGCAAGTGTATTCATGTTTACCAAAAATGACATGTTTGCGCCACTTAGCAGTGGTTGGTAAACAGAAATGTGTCAAAATCGCCGGCCCAAGAACGAAAGCTACTGGCCGAAGTGCATCAACACAACAGACTTCTGCACCACCAGCTCCACCAATTTAGCAGTGGTAAAATACAGAAATAAGAAGGACATGAGGCACCACTAGCAAAAGCCGCACGCCGACTCCAAACGGTAACAGCCTCAAGTCATGACACATTAAACGAAGCAGAACGACCTCCCAATAAGAACTTGAACCAACTGGCATTGGAAATATCTTATTTCTACGCGCCACACCGCAACCAATACAAGGTCCCCCTCCCCCCCCCCCCCCAACAACGGGGAAAAGAAAACGGAATGAACCCAAAACAGAAAAACCGCCAGACTTTTGAACGATGAAATGATCATAGGACCAGCACACAAATGGGTGGGGAAAAAAAGAAAATACATGACGAAAAACCTCCCACACTTTCAAACAATCCTACTAGCCGCATTCATCTTCTCCAATGTACTGAACTCTACGATATTCTTTGAGTGGGTCTACTTTATGGGCCTTTGCAGAGACAAGGGAGCAAGGAAACAACTAGAATACCTCTTCGTATACTTTAAAGAGGGCAGATACAGCAAAGCTTTGTACGACTACGACATCATTGATCAACGGGCGCTCGAATACTTAGACGGAACCCCGAAACACCACAGACAACCACGGAATTGTCCCACCAACAAAACTAAGGACACGACATGAAAATAACACACTACCACTCTCTACTAGCCTTTCCAAGTTATAGTGTGAGCGAGAGTACATCCTCTTGAAGAATACAAAATAAACCACAAAACAGACTACCATAAAACCTAACAACAAAGGTTTACTCAGTCAACAAAAACAACAGGGTCAGCACGCTGATGAAGGCAGCCCTTAGCCAATAAAGGCTAAACATGCCCAAAATACACCTGACAGCTAACTCAAAACGTGACTGATTTGTGAATTGTCATATGGGTATACGGCTGGTCACATCAAGCCATCACACAGTGGTGTGCGATGTACAAAAAAAAAAAAAAAAAAAAAAAAAAGGAAAAAAAAAAAAGAGAAAAAGATCACGTATGTACGAGGCTCGATTGAACCACGTCCAAAAGTCTAAAACTGACTCACTCATCTTGATTCGTGTTGCCAACAACTTTAATTGTGGCTTCTGCAGCACGCAGGCAAACAGTTTTTAGGACATTTTCTGAGCTGGATGTGTCAAGAAACCAATCATAAAATTATAAATCAGTCCCTCGAGTGAGGCGTCTTTCTGTCAGAATTCAAATCAGGCGTTGTCAAACCTCTCCTGAAAAAGTCGAATCTTGACCCCCAACCAGCTAAAGAACTATCGCCCCGTTTCAAACCTAACCTTTCTGTCCAAAGTTCTTGAGAGAGTCGTTCTGACATAGCTCACTAAATAGCTACAGTCAAACAATCTCGTCCATCCGCTTCAGTCTGCTTAACGTGCTGGGCACAGTACTGAAACTGCTCTCCTCTGTGTCGTTAATGGCCTAGTAAGTGCCTATGCTAAAAACCTGAGCTCAGTTCGTGCCCTGTTAGACCTATCAGCTGCATTTGACACCACTGACCACTCCATCTTGCTCCAGCGTCTAGAAAACTACTTTGGTATTTCTGGTAAGTTCTACTCTTATCCGTCTTCCCGTCAGATTAACGTCTCTGTCAAGAACGCTCTTTCTGAAGCTGCTGCGCTAGAGTTTGGTGTCTCCCAGGGCTCCTTCCTGGGCCCCATTCTATTTACGCTGTACACTCAGCCTCTATCTCAGGTTATCGCATCGCATTCAACCGATCATCACATGTATGCGGATGATACACAACTTCCGAAATCTGCACCTCAAACAGCTCCAGTCAGGCTATTTCAGATGTTCAGAACTGTATCTCAGATAATATTAAGTCTGGATGTGTGAAAATAAACTCCAGTTAAACGAGGGCAAGACGGAAGCTCTTCTTATCGGTGCCTCTCGACTGCTGCCCAATTCCCCTGACTCTATGCGCATTTGTGACGCACCTATTCCATTTTCTGATTCAGTTCGCAATCTTGGCGTTTTTCTTGATAAAGATCTTCAAATGAGTGAAGGACCACGTAAATCATGTCTGCAAAATTGCTTTTCTGAAATTAAGACGTATCAGTGCTATCCGTCATTACCTAACCACTGAATCTGCCACCAAACTGGTCGTCATTTTAGTCTTGTCCCGCATTGATTACTGCAATTGATTACTTAGCTGGCCTCCCTCGGTCTCTCATTAAGAAATTGCAATGAGTTCAGAATTGTGCTGCACGTCTTATCGTCCACGCCTGACAGCATCAGCCCATCACTCCTATCCTGAGACAACTTCACTGGCTGCCAGTCAAACAACGAGTCTCGTACAAAATCGCCTATCTGTGCTACAAAACTATTAACTACTCTACCCCTGCCTATCTCGCTGATCATATTCAACTATACACTCCCTCCCACTCCCTCCGTTCAAGTAGTGATATGCGCGCCTTCTCAGAGTCCCTCTCTGCAAACAGAGGTGACCGTTGTTTTGCGCACGTTGGACCTCAGTGTTGTCTGGAACTCCCTACCGATAGATATTAGACATTCTCCCTCATTCACTGCCTTTAAATCTGCCCTTAAGACCCACCTGTTCGATACCCCAATGTAGCTCGCGCGCAGTTCTTCGTCAGTGGCCGTTATGCACCTGTGTGTTTGTCTGTGTGTGTGCGTGTGTATTCAGTGCAGAATCCTTTGTTCCTCTGGCTTTATGACCCCCTCCACTCCCACTCTTTATTTGTAAAGCGCTAAGAGCTTATTTTAGGAGAAGCGCTATATAAGTAGCCATTATTATTATTATTAAGAACCAATGTGCTTCAAAAATCCCGTGCAACACAAACGTCTGCTGTCAAAGTTGATTCAGGAGATGCAAAGCTTTTGTGATGAACATTTCTTCATGGATTATATCTCTTTTTTAATTTTGTTTCGCAAATCTCATCTACAACAAACGATCTTCAACTCTGACATGTTGTAATCTTCTTACAGAAATGCGAGTTTGTTTACTAATTGATTGGTTTCCCCATGACCACATGAAGGATTTAAACAATTGTGACATTTCCCAATTCTTGATTCCAAGCCAGCATATCATAGGTAAGTCTGTCTTTGGATGTGAATGTTGTTTCTTTAAAATAGAGTTAACATTTTAGTATCAATAAATAAGCGTCTGGTCGCCATCGTCCCTCAAATAGTTTCCGACTTTCCGAAACCGCCGGACTACTTTTCTCATGCCCGCTACGTCCCTGACTAGTAAATAGAACATGGATAATGACGGAAAATGCCGGCAGGTTTGTTTATTTAGTCCTTTTCTAAGGTTGTCACTATCAGTGTCGTCAATCTCAATAGTATGGCGATTCGATTCGTGTGTTTGCGGCTGTCTATTCTCCGTTTATGTGTGTGTGTGGGAAATAAATTTCGAGCGTAGGGCCTACGTACACACTAAGAAGTATTTCATTACTAGTGAGCATAAGGAGCTTGCTAATGTGACAGTATGAGCATATTTAGCATTCTTGCTCTGACAGAGGCAAGCATCAAGATTAAATCTTTCTGGTCTGCAAAGGATTATGGGAAAGAAAGTATATCAAGTAAGTTCATGAATATTAATTTGCTTGTTATACAATATATCAGTAAATGTGTCAAAGAAGGGGATATTTTATGGAGTGGTTACATATTTGAATCATTGTCAGACATCATCTCTATGATATTGCACTTTTCTTTCTTTTTAAATCATAGTCTCCGAATCTGCTCTAGTGGCAGCCATCTGCTGTTTCTTCCCTGAGTCAGACCTAGCTCATACTCCTGCCTCACACTAAGTACCCAATGCGCAAAAAGCCATCGGGCCGACGTCGGCCGCCGTTGGCCCGCGCAAAGCCGTGCGCGGGCCAATGGCGGCCGTCGTCGGCCCGATGGCCTTTGCGCACTGGATATAGCTATTTATTTGGATTTAACGCCGAGCAGTCAACTAAGGACATCTCACGGCGGGATGGGTAAAACTCTGGCCATCCAAACTAAAAGAAAGGTCTTAAGACAATATTTAGCTCCAGAGAAGGAGCTAGCTCAGCTGGTGGAAAAGTTGGATAGTACAGCCATTGCGTATGGGGTGGAAATCAGTGCAGAGAAGACCAAACTGGTGACCAATAATGCCAGTGGCATTGGCACTGAAATCATGGTTGGAGGCCAAAAAACTGGAAACAGTTAAGAAATTCAAATACTTAGGAGCCATTGTGACAGATGAGGGATCAAAACCAGACATACTGTCCAGACAACAACAGCACTGACAAGATTGAAGACCATATGGAAGGACAGAAACATCACACTCTGCTCCAAGATCAGATTGATGCGCTCCTTAGTCATCTCAGTGTTCTTGTATGTCTGTGAGTCATGGACCCTCACAGCAGACCTTGAAAGGAAGATACAAGCCACTGAAATGAGATGTTTTCGAAGGCTGCTTGGCATTTCATACAGAGATCACACCACGAGCGAGCAAGCCATCGGGCCCTATGAAGACCTTTTAGCCATTGTGAAAAAACGCAAACTGAAGTGGTATGGGCATGTCACGCGTTCAACTGGGCTTGCCAAAACAATTCTGCAAGGCACTGTGCAAGGAGGACGAAGGAGAGGAAGACAGAGGAAAAGATGGGAGGACAATATCTCAGAGTGGACAGGACTGAAGCTGGGCGATACGCTGAGAATGGCAGAGAACAGAGAGGAATGGAGGGAGCTGGTTGCAAAGTCATCAGTGGTGCCCCAACGGTCGGCAAGACTACGGGATATAGATAGATAGATAAGACAAGATGTAAATATATCTTTAAAATATTTCATGCTAAAATGTCGCACAGGTCTTTAAATGAAACGTCTACACTGGATATAGCGCCTCAGTCCTAGAGCCCAACATTCAGATGAGGCCTCATCCACTGCCATTCTTATAGTTTACAAGTAAGGTGTAACATTAAAACAAAGAGCAGCATCTTTGTGATCATGACGGTTTGTGTTTGGCGCCAGGTCGATTTGTCAGTGGCTTTTCTATCACCTGAAGGGGCTGAATGGATTAAGTTTGGTGACATTAAAATCATTTTATGAACACGGACTGTTTTCCGGTGTTTAACTCCAAACCTGAAACAGCTGCAAACTGTCATCGTCTATTTAACCAATAGGGACATAAAACTTTGGTCAATTAACTATGACCTCGATTTCATAATGACTTCATACTTGAAATATTTCTACAAAACATTTACATCACCTATTTTACGTCATCCTCTGTTTACATTGTGATGTTATTTTACATCTTGTCAGATGGCAACGTTGGCTTAAGGAGGCTAGTAAAGCCGACGTACTCCCTAAATATGGCGTTGGATGTGTTTCCGTCATATTTATAATGACTAGTGGTGAGGGTAACGTTTTGTTTTTGACTACATACATACTTTGTATTGTGCCAGATTTTACTAAATATAGTGCCTGCAACCAACAGGTGTGTTTACTCAACCCGAATTCAAATGTCCTTGGCTGACCTAGTTTAGGTTCGGGTCTAGTAAGCACGTCTGACGGTTATCTGGACAATATCCAGCACAGGTTGGCTCGCGAATGACAATATTATATGATATTGTAAAGATAAGGGGTCAGTATGATGTGATATTGAAAGTTCTAGGCATTTCTTCCGCAACGATCGAGCCACCTTTATCTGACGAATCGCAACTGACTTCTCCTTTTTGGATTCAGCCGCACAAAAGTACGCACTCAGAAGGCTTTTGTGGCCTTGGAAAAGCTTGAAGTGTGAGGTAGACAGGGACCTTGCTGTAAGCCCGGTGCAAGCAACATGACCTGTCCGATTGTGTATCCAGACAAATAGCATTGGCCTCGGCTAAACTTTTAAGCAAGAGGTAAACCAGGCTTTGCCACGAAAAATATATGCTTGCTACATGCCACATGACCGGCGGCACACCTCGGCGAAGCTTAACTCATTCGCGGCCAGCCGCATCCGGACGCGGCTTGCCGCGAATGAGTTAAGGTAATAGAGAAATCTCTAATGCGCATCTATTTCTGAGTATGCAGGTACCGCTATCATGTGGCGGAACACTGATGGAGTTTACCACCAAGAATACGGCAGGTTATTATTTGCAAACATGCTTCATTTATCGACAGTTGGCAAAAGTGATATACAGTCTGAAACTGTTGATTTAGCTGACCATTTCTGTTATATTAAATATCATGTTTTCTCATAATAATATTATTTAACGCACATTAATAATAATAATAATAATACCGTTATTATATAGGCGCTTTTTCTCAATTTTGGGGAAATCGACTCAAAGCGCCGCGCCTGAAACCCAACACACACACTCACGAAACAGACACGGATTTACGCCATTTAAGACAAACAGAACGGCAAGACAAACGAAGGGCCAGTCAGCTACTGAAGTTACAGAGATTTTTGATCGCTTGTATTTGAAATTTGTAAAGTGGCCTGAGACCGCTACCAAAGTGTGGGGGTGGGGGGGGGGGGTGGAAGAACCGGAGTACCCGGAGACAAAACCCCCGACAGTCCGCCCGAATTAACGGTGACACTTACCAGAGGAGAAAAGTCCAACGCCGGAACCCGGTATCGAACCTCGCACCCTTGGCATTGGTGGCAGGCGCCACGGACCGCCCCATTGCGACAATCATCCACGCAGTTCCTTTTCCCTTTCCACTGAGTAAGTGTGATGACGCATCTGATCTTTTAAGTCACTGCAGTTTATATGGCGTCCTTGGTTTCCCGTGCATTATGAACATACTCACCAAAAATACACTGGTGCTATTTAAAGAAAACAAACAAAGAAAAAAAACCTCTTATAAAAAACCAAATATGTTGGTTTCCAAAGTGAAGGAAAAAAATAAAAGATACAACTTGAAATTTTTTTTTTTTTTTTAAACCCGGGTTTTCAGCATGCCAGTCTGCCTGATGAAAACATAGACTACCCTGAATAGGAAAGACAATGAGGTGTGGTGTTTGTTTGGTTGTTGTTGTTTTTAATGCATATTATAGCATCGCGGTTAGCCCTGACAAATGCAAAGCGAAAAATTGCTCAAAGTGTCGATTTTTGCGCAGGTCTATATAGTGTGAGGACAACCAAAGCTTAAGATATCAGTTTAGACACACATTCGTCAAATAAAAAAGGCCTGAACAACTGTACAACTATGCAAACATTGGTAATGTCATGCTCACCATGCTGGATATATATATATATATATATATATATATATATATATATATATATATATATATATATATATATATATATATATATATATATATATATATATATATATTATCCTTAGTTACACTCAGAATTCAAACACGCGTCTTTTACTGTGGAAAATATTGTGAAAGATGGCATTATCTACAAAAATATGCGTTGGACCATGGGTCAGTTGGGTTCCTGGTAACCTCTAGACTCAACAAGGGACTCACTGAGATCATAAAAACCGTTTTCATCCTCTTTATGTAAGTCCATCCACCTTAATACCAGCGCGAGGTAGGCCGGTCTGTATAAGAAATGGCGTTAGCTACACATCACATGACCACACCTCGGCGATGTAGACCAGGCTGTGTAATAGCTACAAGTACTTGGACAGACTCGGCGACGCTTCCAGCACGAGGTAGACAGGTTTTGTCAGGATAGATTTTAGCTACATGTCACATGACCACACCTAGGCAAAGCTTAACTCCAGTGTTAGGTAGACCAGGCTGTATAATAAAAGGTAATAGTTACACGTCACATGACTATACCTTGGCGAAGCCGCTTTTAGTGCGAGGTAGGACCCCAATGCACAAAAGGCCATCGGGACGATGTCGGCCCGATGGTCTTTTGCGCATTGGGGACAGGTTTGTAATAGCTACGTCACATGAGCACGCCATGGCGAAGCTTCCAGTGCGATGTAGACCAGGCTGTGTAAGAATGCTAGGTGCATGACCTGTTCCACTGTGTTATCTCCCTTGTACCCGGCGCCTAACCTTGTAACCTTGGCAACAAATAATTTATCTTGCCTAGCCGCCTGTCAGGAAATAAATCACTATGCAAAACCGGAGTTACTGTCTGTAACAGACACTCTTTAGACAGGAAGAATAGGAAAGGCGTCGTCAGTGCAGCAGACGGCCACGAAGTCTCACAGGCAGTGAATCAAGACTGAAAGGGGGCCGGCGACTCCCGTACGTATACACTCTATCCTACCAACAAATTTCTGGACTTTCGGCCGGCAGTGAATCAAGAACAGGGGCCGCGGGGCGACTCCCTACTGGCACTCTTTCCCACTACACTAAATTCTGGACTTGGGGAGTGAATCAAGAGCAAGTGGTGACTCCCTTACTGGCACTTTTCCTATAAATCCTTTGCATGTCGGTAGCGATTTTCGTCGCGATGATTCATATAGGAGTCATCGCGACAAAAACCGCTACCGACGCAAAAAAGGGCTACACGACATTCTGGACTTTAGTGCAGTGAATGAATCACAATACTGAATTACTGGCACCAACTATTTTCTGGATTCACGGGCAGTGAGTTGCAGTCATCCAGCCTATCGCCCCCAGTTGTACTTCACGTCCGTGACACTGTCTCACCTAGAAAAACTATCCACTGTTTGTTTCAGGACGAGAAGACTGTAGGGCCGTAGATCGGGTGCAGCTGGCAAGATGGCGGACCAGCTGGCGGGACTGGCCAGTATTCTGCAGAATATGAAGATTCCCGACGGTGTGAAACCACTCTCTGTCAGGTATGGCCAACAGTGTGTGTGTGTGTGTGTGTGTGTGTGTGTGTGTGTGTGTGTGTGTGTGTGTGTGTGTGTGTGTGTGTGTGTTTACAATGTACAAAAGATTGCCGCGTTTCTGTCACATAAGGCCATAGGGGCCAATGTCGGCTGCCGTTGGCCCGCGCACGGCCGTGCGCGGGCCAACGGCGGCCGACGTCGGCCCGATCAGTGGCTTTTGCGCATTGGGTAGTCAAGACAGTCTTATCAGGTTCTATCACTTCGTTTTGCTATGTTGGCAGTCTTTGTCAGAAATTAGGCACTTTAGTATTGTAGTTTCTTCATCGGAGTTTCGATCAGCCAACCCTGACTATACGTATTTCATTAGTCATTGTGTACCTAATGAATGTTTTATTGGTTTAGTGTAAATATTTTGTACAGAAATGTTGTGATTAAGCATATTAGAATAACAGGTGTCTAACTCATTCAGCCCGACGCACGTATTTCCCAAATTTTGGAGGCGTCATCCAATGACTATGCACCAGACGACCATGATAATTCAAGGGCAGTGTCAGATTGGTGGCGCCAAGCTAATCTGGCACTACCCTTGAATTATCATGGTCGACCCATCTCCTGCTGTAGTGCGTCAGGGCTAAATGTGTTAATGTACTGTTCACAAAACGTAGGGAATTGTTTTAAGAAGTAGGCAGACTGATTAGTTACGCCACCGACTAGCTACGCCATGACCTACACTATGCGTTTTTGTGCTTTGCCATGTGCTGTGTGGGCAGGAGGAGAATTTTCCATTAAATACAGTATTATTGCATTGTATATTGCATTGTACTGAATTATAAATTATCACAAGACAAACCAAAACAAAACTGACTGACAGAATTATACACCTCACCACCATCACCCACCCACCCCCTCACACACCCCACCGCCCCCCAACCCTCTTCCCCCCTCCCCTCCCGCCCCCCCCCCCCCTCAACTAGCTTTCTATAACAGGTCTGTCGTACACAGTGACAGAAATACTGACGCATATAGCAGCATGCTCGGCAATCCAAGCACTTATTCTTGCAATGGCCTTCTGCTATAGTTAGCCCGAATAAGAAATGCTAAAATATAGATAGAAATTAACACGCCTGTAGGTGCGTTAAAAACAGACAATCACTACAAATGAACCGAGAGAAACACGCCTGTGAGAGAAACACGCTTGTACTCATCAGGTCGGCAATAAAAGACGTGTTGCTGCGTGGCGGTCTCGCCTCGTGACAGGGGTGGTGCTTATTAGTGTAGCCACTGACGTAATGTCACATTAGAACGAAGATAGTGTCACGTTAGAACAAAGGACCTTTTCTTGGAACCACAGGGAGCGTGTAGGACAGGCCGCCGGGCGGGTGACAATGTGAACGCGCAGCACTCAGTGTCGGCCCCACCCTTAACACCAGTTTTCTCTCCCCTACACCCACCCACCCACCCTCTCCATCCCTGGCACTAAGTGTCGGCCCCCTATGCTACGACAGGATGCGGATTGACCATGATAGCTCAAGCGCCAAGCTATTCTGACACCACCCTTGAACTATCATGGTCAATCTGTCTCCTGAACTATGAGGTAGACCTCAGAGAATATCTAACAATGATAATTTCATCATCAGGATGAAATGAGTTAACACCGTTCTCCATTTACCCACCCATTTCCACCCCCACTCACCCTCTCCAACCTTGGCTCGTATTCCTCACGATAGGTTTAGCACTCGGTGTTCCAGCTACTCAGTATGCATGATTTTGCGCTGGACTCGTGGTACGGCACTGTGTGGCGACACAAAGTAGTGACAAGAATGGGTAGAACGAAAAGTATTACCTGTCTGTAGCCTATTTGCCACCACAGATTGATGTGGAAGTCTCTAAACAATTCACAAGCCACTGACAGCAACTGATATTGTGAATTATTTAGAGCTTTCGTTATTTTAGCATATGAGACAATGGGGTAAAACGATTCTACGTCATGATGATGTAAAATGACGTAACAAGAAAACACTGACGTCGCTTGACATCAACACGAGGTCATCCTGTGGTAACATTCTTTGGAAACACTTCTTAAAAACGTTTTTTTGTGGGAATGAGACGAAAGAGCAGCAGTCTTGTACGAGCCCTACACACTATCTGCGGTGGAGACAAACACGTCACGTGTTCAGAATGGAGCCCTTTGTTCGGTGTAACGACGTTGCCGATTCACCCCAAGCAATACGATCCGGTAAGTAGACTCGGACTTTTGTTCGATCAGCTCTACAGTGGACGCACGCAATCAGTCCGACAGGGTGAGGATCATTGCCTCCATCACCTCGCACTCCCCATATTGTAGCCGCCAACACTGAGGCCTCAGTCCAAGAGCCCTTAAAAACGACTGAGGCACCCTACGGGGTTACTCCTTACGCCACTTCGTATCGGCCCCACCGCGAACAGCCATCTTCTCTGCTCTACACACCCACCACACCTCACTGCAGCCAACACCCACTCGACCCACCCCCAACACCCATCTTCACACTTCAAATCCACCACACCTCACTGCATTCCTACCCCACCTCTCACACACCAGACATTCACCCGACCCACCCCCACCCAGCCAAACATCCTCCCCATACCCGCTACACACGGCCGTCAAGATCCTTGCATCAGCGAGTGGTAGTTGGGAGGAGGGGACTGGGAGGGTGGTGGGGTGGGGATGGTGGTGATAGGGGAGGGGGAGGGGGAATGCATTTCATGGGTCCCGGACCGCTGCCATGCTCGCTACACACACGGTCAAGATCCTTTCATCAACGGGTGGTGTTGGGGGGTGTGTGTGTGTGTGTGTGTGTGTGTGTGTGTGTGTGTGTGTTAAGGGGGGGGGGGAGGGGGGGAGCATGTCATGGATTCTGGACCAGTGCTGTCTGGCGATTAAAAAAAAAATGCTATTGGGGCATGTTGCTGTTGTCGGTGATGATGTCGATATTCTTTTTTTTTTTGGTCTTTGTTGTTGCTTGTGTTCCTGGCCTTAACAAGATCATCCAGCAGTGAAGAGGCAACGTGTGCGGCAGCTTTTATTGTCTTACTTTCAGCGACACCCTGACTTTAGTGCTAAAGGTTCTGATTTTACCTGTTTCCAGAGCCGCAAGTTGTGATTATAGCTATTTCCCGAGCCTGAGGCTGCGCCTTTATCTGTTCCCAGAGCCGGAAGCTGTGATTTTTACATGATTTCATAGTTGAAAGTTTTGTTTTTACCTGATTCCAGAGAGGGAATTTTTTATTTTAGAAACTGATTGAAGATAATTCCCGCAAAACAAAGTTAACAGAAGACAGGCGCACACAAACACAGTGTGAATGTACCATGCCAGAGGCCCGTTTCGTAAACACAAAGTGAATTTACCGTCATGATAGAGGCCTATAATAAACACAACGTGAATGTACCATGAAAGAGGCCTGTAATAAACATAACGTGAATGTACCATGATAGAGGCCTGTAATGAACATAACGTGAATGTACCATGATAGAGGCCTGTCAGTAATAAACATAACGTGAATGTACCATGATAGAGGCCTGTAATGAACATAACGTGAATGTACCATGATAGAGGCCTGTAATGAACATAACGCGAATGTACCATGATAGAGGCCTGTCAGTAATAAACATAACGTGAATGTACCATGACAGAGGCCTGTAATAAACATAACGTGAATGTACCATGATAGAGGCCTGTCAGTAATAAACATAACGTGAATGTACCATGATAGAGGCCTGTCAGTAATAAACATAACGTGAATGTACCATGATAGAGGCCTGTAATAAACATAGCGTGAATGTACCATGATAGAGGCCTGTAATGAACATAAAGTGAATGTACCATGATAGAGGCCTGTAATAAACATAACGTGAATGTACCATGATAGAGGCCTGTAATGAACATAACGTGAATGTACCATGATAGAGGCCTGTAATAAACATAGCGTGAATGTACCATGATAGAGGTCTGTAATGAACATAACGTGAATGTACCATGATAGAGGCCTGTAATAAACATAGCGTGAATGTACCATGAATTGGTAGAGGCATGTAATTCTTTTCTTTCTTCTTGGCTTGACTTCGCGAACGAAGATTTTATAGGAGTTGCCCACGACGTCTGCAGGCTTGTTCGTGGCTGCGGAGGCCAATCCGAGACAGGCAGGTTCGACCGCAGTGGCTGCAGGGGAAGGTATGGCCAGGGTTCTGAGCTGCGGCATCTCTGTTTTTTTCTCCTGAGCCGCTTGTCCTTAAGGCTAGCTCTGTGAGAGTCCTCAAGGGAGACAGCTGCCTTGTAAATGGTGGAGCGCCAGGTGTCACGGTCCGCAGCAAGCGAAGACCACTGGTGGTGGTCGATTTGGCAGGCACTAAGTGACTTCTTGAGACAGTCTTTGTATCTCTTCTTTGGTGCCCCCCTGTCTCGGTGTCCAGTAGCAAGCTCGCCGAACAGGATGATCTTTGGTAGGCGATGATCCTCCATCCTGGAGACATGCCCCGCCCAGGGGAGCTGTGTCCGCAGCAGCAAAGCCTCGATGCTCACAGTTTCAGCCTGTTCAAGGACCTCGATGTTGGTGACATAGTCACTCCAGTGAATGCCCAGGATGGTACGCAGGCAGCGCTGGTGGAAGCGTTCGAGGAGTCGTAGTTGGCTGCGGTAGAGGGCCCAGGACTCGGAACCATACAGCAGGGTGGTGAGGACCACAGCTCTGTACACGCTGATCTTGGTGCCTGTTTTCAGCTGTTGATTGTGCCACACCCGCTTGAAAAGTCGCCCGAAAGCGCTGTTCGCTTTTGCTAGCCTGCTGTCAAGCTCCTTGTCCAGCTTGGCGTCCGACGTGATAATGCAGCCAAGGTAGGTAAACTGGTGCACTGACTTTAGTTCAGACTCGCCAATGGTGATGTGAGGAGGGCGATACACTGTCTTGGGTGCCGGCTGATGGAGGACCTCTGTCTTTTTCAGACTGACCTCGAGTTCAAAGAACTGGGCAGCATCTGCGAAGCAAGACGTGATGCGCTGCAGGGCTCTCTCTGTGTGTGCAACGAGGGCAGCATCATCAGCAAAAAGCAGCTCACGAATCAGTTGGTCTAGGGTTTTCGTGTGGGCCTGCAGTCGTCTGAGGTTGAACAGGCTGCCATCGAGACGATACCTGATGTACACTGCATCGTCATCATCGAGGTCCACTGTGGCCTGCTTCAACATCATGCTAAAAAAGATGGTGAAGAGGGTCGGTGCCAGCACGCAGCCCTGCTTTACGCCGTTGAGAATAGGGAATGGTTCTGAGAGGTCATTGTTGAGTCTGACCTGGCCTTGCTGGTCCTCGTGTAGCTGGACAATCATGTTGAGGAACTTTGGGGGACAGCCAAGTCGCTCCAGGATCTGCCACATGCCTTGCCTGCTCACAGTGTCGAACGCTTTTGTTAGGTCGACAAATGTTACGTACAGCCCTTTGTTCTGCTCGCGGCACTTCTCCTGTAGCTGTCTCAGCACAAAGACCATATCGGTGGTGCTCCTGTTTGCTCTGAAGCCACACTGGCCCTCTGGGAGTTGGTCTTCAGCGATGGCAGGTACCAGCCGATTCAGGAGCAGCCTTGCAAGGATTTTCCCAGCAATGGACAGCAGGGTAATTCCCCGATAGTTGGAACAGTCAGACTTCTCGCCTTTGTTCTTGTACAGGGTGATAACGACTGCATCACGGAGATCTTTTGGTAGTGTTCCTTCCTCCCAGCAGCAGAGAAAGAGGTCATGGAGCTTGTTGTGCAGTGCTGTGCCGCCATGTTTCCAGATCTCTGGCGGTATTCCATCAATGCCTGCTGCTTTGCCACTCTTGAGCTGGTGGATGGCTGTGAGGGTCTCTTCAGCGGTGGGCGGTTCGTCCAATTCAACCTTTACTGGGAGGTGTGGGATTTGTAGGACGACTGCTTCTTGAACAGTGCGCTCAGCGCTGAAGAGGCTCTGAAAGTATTCCGACCAGCGGTTCAAGATGGCATGTAATAAACACAGTGTAAATGTACAAAAAGGCCTACAGCCCCCATCCCCCACCCCCACCCCACCCTTCTTCCCACACACACGCACACAGCACCACCACCACCCGATCTTACTCTTAACCAATGATTTTTGTCCCAGCTTACCCCCCCCCCCCCCAGCCTGCCCCCCCCCCCACCTACCCCCCACCCCAGCCACCCCTCTTCCCACCACCACCACCACCACCACCACCACCCGATCTTACTCTTAACCAATGATTTCTGTGCCAGCTTACCCAAACCCCCTGCGCTAGAGGGGCCCTTGCTCCCCAATGACTGGCTCACCAGGGCACAGCCGTTCGCACAAAACGCCATTTCCGGTCCAGAATCCATGGTGGTCGTGGACGGTAAGTGTACGCAATTTAAAGATATCCTTGATCTTCTACACTGTGTGGAAGCCGTATTTAAAAAATGAAAAAATAATACAAAATGTTGCAAGGTACCCCTGATTTTGTCCCCGCGCAGGTTGCTAACTTGCAGTCTTGCTTTAGCGTGTCGAATAGCGGACAGCAAAGTCAGAGGGAGCCTCCACCAGCAATACGCCGTATACATGTATACACTTTTTAACTCATTGTGCCTGAGGTACGAAATACCCACATTTTGGAGTTATCCTCTGAGGACTGCATTACATTTCAGGAGACACTGAGATCGACCATGATAGTTCAAGGGTGGTGGCAGAATAGCTTGGCGCATATAGGCGCCAAGCTATTCTGCCACCACCCTTGAACTATCATGGTCGAGCCAAATCTTGCTGTGCCGGTGTCGCGGGCAAAATGAGTTAAAAATAAGCTTCCTGTACAGTTAGTGACTTGCTTATGTACCGTGTAGGTCGTATGGCACAGGGCATACGGCACCGGCACTAATTTCAGGTGCGGTCGGCACGGATAATGGCAGAGACAACAATAAATATTCTTCCATGAACGGCGAAAAAATAAACTAACTGACCTGTTCAATCCGTTTTCATTTCTCCTCAGCAGCGGGTCCATGCAGATGTACACATCTGAAACACATCCTACACATCTGGTAATCCGAAATTCAGTAATGCTGCCATCGGTAGCTTGAACAACTGATATGGTGGCAGTCACTTTCGGATTACCATCAGTGTGGGATAGGTGTATTTTTGTATGGGTTCCACTGCAGTGTTGTTTTTAAACGCATTTCACACATTTCTTTCCGATCGATGACATCTTTCAAGATACTTCTCCATGGCGGGCCTTACAATACAATACAATACAATACAATACAATACAATACAATACAATACAATACAATACAATACAATACAACTTTATTGTCTGTTCGGGTCAAAGCACGACAGAAGTTTGCCTTTTGGCTCGTCATAAAACAACAATACAAGACACTAATAAACACTATGAGAACATTCCATTAAAAAAATCATTGCAGCAATCTATCACAGGCAATCTAACACAAGATGGGAGGTAATGTTAATTGTTTTCCTCCCTACGTCACACGACCAGTCACTTTAGCGCAAACTGTACCATGTGACCGTGATATAAAACCCCTGTAGCGAAAAATGGCGGACGTTTTATAGCCCTCTCGATGACGCGTTAGGGCCTCGTTTTCGAGTCTTGATAGCAACTCGGTTCGACAAAATAGCAGAAAAAAACGCACTAAAGTAGTCCTATTTGACGTAATACACATTATCTGCCTTATTTTTTACGACGTGAGGAGCCAACGTAAACAATATTTCACCACTAATTACACAGCGCAAACAGCAAAAGCCTTCGCCAAATCCATCTCATCGTCATGCACCGAGCATTTTTAAAGTTCGGGAAACCACGGAAGAAAAATAGCTTCCGAGTTTGTTTTTAACCAATCAGAGACAGCAATCCTTGCAAACAACACACTGTCGTCTGCTCAGCCACCAACATGCCACAATTTCACCAAAGCACAGAGCAACAAATTCAAGAACTAAAACGAAAATACACACCCAGCAATACTATACACAAAGCACGATATTGCCAAAGTTCTCTCTTCACATCACTCAATACGGGACTATCTGAAGAAAAACATCTCACGAATTTTCGAAGACTATCTGACATCATGTCAACGCTGTAAAATAAAATCTTACCTTAAAATCCATCTCAACACAAGTCCTGCTGTTAACAACGAGCGTATTTTGGTATTCCTTTTTCCAGATATCCAAACACACATGACACTTTAGAATATAACGACAATCTGAAGCACACTCGAAGCCATCCCCTTCTGTCATCTTGAATCTAAAAGCACAAGGCACCATGCTAACTTGCACAAGCTGTCACATCTGTGGTCAAATGCCGATCGCTTCATCAAAAAGTTCTTAATTTTTCTGAATCACACAGCAGTCAAGAAGCACTGTCACTGTCATACTTTGACGACCTTTTGTAGACTTTGCAGCTTGAATCATTCTGTACACAAGCCAAGATTAGCTTTTTACTCGCGAAACTTGCGCTTCACACCGAATCATGCTACGTCACACTCTGTCTCGTAAAGACTGGGAATCCCCGGCAGAACATGTATATTCAATGGTGTCACCTATCCGCCACAGAAGCGGCCGTCTTCATAAACTGGATTTTTTTTTCTACACAATAAACGGAGGAAGGAAAACAAATACGTTATTGGTCGGAGGGGTTCACTACACGGACCGTTGTAGGCCTTTGGGAGGTCAAAGGTACCATTGTACCCCTCAGGCCTTCGGGGAACAATGATTCCTTTGACCTCCCTCAGGCCTACAAAGGTCCGTGTAGCGAACCCCTCCGACCAATAACTTATAGTATATCACATATTATATATCACCTCGCTATAAACAAGAGTTCAAAATCGAGACAGCAGTTGGAATAAAAGACTTCTTAAAAACATTCTTTTTGGCAAGTGGTATGTTGAAACGTCTGCCGGATGGTAGCATTTGAAACTGATCAAATAGTGGATGATGAGGATCACTGACAATGCTAGCAGCTTTCCTTCGGACAGCCATATGGTATAGATCATCTAATGGGTTTATTTAGCCTTGATTGCTAAAATGTGTCAGCACAACAGGTTCTCAACGTTTAGCTTAACCTTTTTCATCCTGATACACTACTGCTTGAAATTAGTTTGAATTTGATAGTTCAGAGTCAAGGATGGCGTCAGAATAGCTTCCCGACTGAGGCGCCAAGCTATTCTGGCACCACCCCTGAACTAAATGGTTGATCTATCTCCTAATCTGTAATGTAGCCTGCCTTCATTGGACAATAAGCAAATTAGAAGAAAAAAAATCGGCCTCAGGATGTCAAGGGTTAACTTAGACTTCTCTACCCTTCTTCTGACAATCCATGCGAGCAGGCACACGTAACGTGCTGTGCCATTGCCCTTTGTATGCATCAAGGAGACTCTTGCGTAGCAGAGAAGAGCATTTTAGTTTACGACATTTAAACTTCACAGTAGACGGCTGTCCACTTTCACTGCCTATAACTCCTATACTGAAAGACCTTCACTGGCTTCCAATCCAATCCCGCTTAACTCATTCTACCCCAGACACACCAGAGGAAGATAAGGTTCGACCATGATAGTTCAAGGGTGATGCCAGAACGATAGCTTGGCGCCTATGGGCGCCAAGCTATTCTGGCATCACCCTTGAACTATCATGGTCGATCTGTGTCCCGCACTGCAATGCAGTCTTCAGAGGACAACGGCAAAATTTAAGGATTTCGGTGATGGGGTAGAATGAGTTAAAGTTTAAGATAGTGACCCTTGCATACCGCCACTTTGTTGGCAGTCTTCCGTCATGGCCTTTCCTCCAGTCTAATTACTCACCAGCCCTATCGCTCACTGCGTTCATCGGGAGAGAAACTTCTCAAAGTTCCAAAGTTTCATCTCAAATCTGACGGTGAGCGCTCATTCAGATGTACTGCTCCATTAATTTGGAATTCCTTACGAACTGAGCTCAGAAATGCCTTCACCTTTACGCAATTCAAAGAAAAGTTAAAAACCTACTTTTTCTCGCAGACTTTCGTGTAATTTCTTTGGTATTTCTGTACACACACCCTGCAGACTCTGTGTGTGTGTGTGTGTGTGTGTGTGTGTGTGTGTGTGTGTGTGTGTGTGTGTGTGTGCGTGCGTGCGTGCGTGCGTGCGTGTGTGTGTGTGTGTGTGTGTGTGTGTGTGTGTGTGTGTGTGTGTGTGTGTGTGTGTGTGTGTGTCGTTTTCGCCTGTGCATTGAGTTATATTATAAGTCTGAGAAATGGGCCATATAAAAACCATGTATTATTATTTATTTATTTCTGTTTGTTTACTGAAAATTTCGAAGCAGCGCGCTGCGCGCCACTTCAAAAATTTTCAGTAAACAAATGGCTGCACTATGTGTGCCCTAGGAGCTCTGCCGATCTCCAACTTACGCCTGTGGAGCCTAGAAGCACTGCTGAAAATGCCATACCGCGCCGTGCTAACAGCCTCGACCTTCACTCGAAAAAAAAATACTAGGTCAGGCCAATGGTATTCAAGAACGCGATCACGTGGTTTTCCATCATAGTCTTAGTAACTCTACAGCGATCTATTAAGCGAAAGTTAACTCATTCAGCCTCGACGCATCACAGCAAAACATGGAAAGAGCGGCATGATAGTTCAAGGGTGGTGCCAGAATAGCTTGGCTCCAATAGGCACCAAGCTATTCTGGCACCACCCTTGCACTATCATGCTCGATCTGTCTCTGGAATTCTAATACAATCCTTCAGATGGCAACTTGCAAATTTGGGGATTTCGGTCCTTGGTGTTGAAAGTTGTGTTAAATTAGTCCTTTCACTGATCCAGCACTACCGTAAAACATACTAAGAACATTTGTAAAGGTGATATGTGAACTATTAACCCTTTCCTGCCTGGAGAAGATCGCTAAAAGTGCTCGGTTTCTGTGCGTAATTTAAAGGTGCATGAAGGGGTTAATAGTTCGCCTTGATGTGGCATGTCGCTACTTTTGGTATACTGACAAACCAGATAGGTGAGGCTCGCGCTGGTACAACTGTACACACCCCAAGGGGAATTACTCGGCGCTGGACAGACGAACAGTGAGATCCCCTGCCCCCGCCTATCAGGCACCCAATCGCCAGCCCTGTTTGTCTATCCAGCGCTGAGTAATTCCCCTTCGCATGTGTACAGTGCTATTTGTCTGTCTGTATAGGCCGTTTGACATCGGAGCGCACACTATCTCTGCAAAGAAACACTTTTCTGTACCACTTTAAAAACAAACATCATTTAGTGCCAACTGACCTAATATGGAATATTTTTTACTGAACTCCTATGATTTGTCGATTTTGCTGTACAGTCGTAAACTATTTGATGAAAAGACAAGAACAACTCATTTTAAATACCCTAAATAGAACCCCGGCAGATTTCAATATCGAGGTCACGCATGCAGACTTCATGCCTATGCCTGCTCTGTTTCAGGTTTGAAAACTTGGTCAAATTCACGTGAAAATGGATCTTTCGTATACTGGGCACTCATTCTACCCCAGACACCCCACAGCAAGAAAACGATCGACCATGATAGTTCAAGGGTGATGCCAGAATAGCTTGGCGCCTATGGGCGCCAAGCTATTCTGGCATCACCTTTGAACTATCATGGTCGATCAGTGTCCTGCACTGCACTGCAGTCTTCAGAAAACAACGGCAAAATTTGGGGATTTCGGTGATGGGGTAGAATGAGTTACTATATGTGGGGCACATTAGGCGGGATGTAAAATCAATCATTTTTGTTTTTAAATCCGATTTTTTAAAAAAAATGTACAGCAAAACTGTTTCGTAAAAGTAAATCGTGTTAGGTCAACTGTTACTGAATGATATTTGCTCTAAGACTGGCATACTAGTAAAGTGGTTCTTCGCGGACATATTTGCGAGAAACGTTGTACGCTCCGATGTCCAACGACCTATAGTGTGGCACGGTTGGTTGCACAAAATCCCATGCAAGTTTAACTCACTTTCAACATCATAACTTGAACCTCCGGTCCGAATTCAGTCAGCTGATAGTTAGTCCTCAAAATCATCCAAAAACATAAATATGGCTACCATCGCAAAACAACAACAAAACGGCAACAAACTTTACATGCACTTTCTGATGAAACCTTTATATACGCTACTTTCGCGAGCAGTTTGCATTTTTGAATCCTCATATCATCGTCGGAACAGCAAAAAACAAACCATCCATTCTTCTTTTTGTTAACCAAACAGTTTTGTAAAATGATATGTCACGAAAATGTCATAAGTAGGTTAAGTTACCATACTCGTGGTATACACTCGCTGTTTGATGTGTGTGATTGCAGGCCATACATATAAATAATAATAATAAACATGATTTATAAGGCGCCTATACATGGTAAGATGCTCTAGGCGCCGTACATATGAACAAGAAAAATATTACACAAAAAGTGACAAAACCAAAACCACATGTACAATTACACAAAAGAATAGAAAATGACTAAATACATGAACACTGATAATCAAGAAGGGAAAAGATGGGTTTTAAGACTGTGTTTAAAACTGGCACTGGACTCACTGTGTCTCAAGGATTTAGAAAGATCATTCCAGACTGATGGATCCTGGTAAGAAAAAGATCTATGCCCAAATCTTTTCGTCCTTACTGTAGGAATCCAAAGCATTTTATTGTCAGACGAAATTCGCAACTGCCTGGAAGGGATATAACAGTGAAGGAGTTCTGAGAGATAAGTGGGTCGAGGTCCTGTGCCAGAAAGGGAAACATGACAAATGGACAAGACTTTGTGTTTAACTCTCTACTTCACTGGCAACCAGTGGAGAGCATGCAGGATGGGGGAGACATGCCCGTCTGACATTTTCGCTTTCATGACCAGACGTGCGGCTGAATTTTGAATTCTATGGAGCCGATCAAATAGACACTGCGGGCATCCAGATAAGAGTGAGTTGGCATAGTCAATGCAAGACAGAACAAATGAACAAACCAGAGTTTTTGTAGCCTTGGAGGTAAGGAACTGTCTAATAGAGCTAATACGACGCATCTCCAAATAGGCTGCCCTGCAAATGTTTATCACCTGTTTATCCATGGACAAGTCATGCTCAATTGCAACACCCAGGTTCTTCACTGACTGAGAGAAGCTGAGGGTGGTGTTCTCAATCATATGTCGTACATGGGTCTTGATGATAGCAGGGTCGTAGAGGTGCGGCCCAACGGGCCCCACGTTACCATGCACTACCCAGTAAGCTAAGGTCCTGGAACCCATAATGGCCGCAGTGGGCCCGCGCACAGCTGTGCGTGGGTCCACTGCAGCTGTCGTGGGGTCGTAGACGTTTTGCTACTGGGTTAGGTATAGACTCGCTGTTTGCTGTGTGATTGCAGGTTATATATACACGGGTCTTGATGATGGCTGGGTGGTGGAGGTGCGGCCCAATGGGTCCGTGCGAAGAATTTTACGGATGTCCTACGATGTCTGCGGTAAGTGTGGGGCGGTGATGGATAATCGACGTACACGTTCTTTAGGTTTAAACCTTTTTTCAAAATAGTAATAGAGACAAGTACACAATTTGCAACTTATCTTTCGTCATTGGAAGCTGCAACTAAAGACTTGATGTAATATTAATAACGTGAGTTGTCACGTTTAACTGGGTTTTTTTTTCTTTCTGTCTGTTTTTTTCTTCCTTGGGTTGTTCTTTTCTCATCTGTATACAGTACATTTCTGGGCGGTAAATAATGAGCACAATTTGTCGCTGTTATTTCTCTACATGCACGACTCTTACAGTGCGCCACAGCTCAGCTGATTCCCAACAGTTTCCATGTACTGTGAATTACAAGACTGACGAGTCTTTATGTTCTGTGTCTATGACTGAACAGTCTTCAGCGTGTTTGGCCCATGCATAGCCATGTGGCTAAAAGTATTTCTGATTCTCATGCCTGTCACTGAAAGGTCGTGTGTCTCCCATGCCCTGTGGCTGAAAGGACGTGTGTTTCCCGCGCCCAGTGGCTGAGAGGTTGTGTGTCTCCCATGCCCTGCGGCCGAAAGGTCGTGTTCTCCCTTGCTCTGTGGCTGAAAGGGCGTGTGTCTCCCATGCCATGCGGCCGAAAGGTCGTGTGTCTCCCAAGCCATGCGGCCGAAAGGTCGTGTGTCTCCCAAGCCATGCGGCCAAAAGGTCGTGTGTCTCCCAAGCCATGCGGCCGAAAGGTCGTGTGTCTCCGTGTCAGCGTGTTTGGCCCATGCATAGCCATGTGGCTAAAAGTACTTCTGATTCTCATGCCTGTCACTGAAAGATCGTGTGTCTCCCAAGGCGGTGGCTGAAGGGACGTGTGTCTCCCGCGCCCAGTGGCTGAGAGGTTGTGTGTCTCCCATGCCCTGCGGCCGAAAGGTCGTGTTCTCCCTTGCTCTGTGGCTGAAAAGGCGTGTGTCGCCCATGCCATGCGGCCGAAAGGTCGTGTGTCTCCCAAGCCATGTGGCCGAAAGGTCGTGTCTCCCATGCCCTGCGGCGAAAAGGTTGTGTGTCTCCCATGCCATGTGTCTGAAATGACGTGTGTCTCCTTTGCCCTGTGGCTGAAAGGACTGTGTCCGCCACGTCATGTGGCAGAAAGGACGTGTGTCTCCCATGCCACCTAGCTGAAAGTACGTGTGTATTCCATGTCATGTGGCTAAGAGGACGTGTTTTTCCCATTGACTAAAAGGACGCGTGTCTCTCATGCCCTGTGGCTGAAAGGACGTGTGTCTCCCATGCCATGTGACTAAAACGACGTGTGTCTCCCATGCCATGAACGAATTCCAGCATCTGTACCTAATTAACATACCTGTGACACTGTCGAGAATGGCCAGCAGGCAAGACAAAGCGGAAATCAGAATGCCATTAGAAGAGAACAGCAAGCCCCAAAAGTCTGATCGTATACACATACGGTTCAGTCACAGACAGCCAGTCAGGCTGGGGCTTCACAGTCAAACAAAAAGGCAGCACTGTACACAAGGTCAGTGCAGCCTATACAGCCAAGACGTCAAGCACACCAATGGAAGTGGAAGCGTTGACTCACGCTAAGAATGGATTTCTACGCTGGATGACAGCCAAATCAGTCACGCCATCCTTCTCACAGACTCAAAATACCTGCTGCAGAAAATTGACGCAGTCCGTAGTGGCACAGGGCAATGACCAAATTACAATTCCGAAGACTTTTGTGGGTCTAAGGCCCAGGACATGATGATGGAGTCCAGGGCAATGATCGAGCGGACACCCTCGCCGGCAAGGCATAACTCGCACAAGGACTGCGAATGAGCAGATTAGACGTGGTGAGAAAGCTGAGAAAGTATTTCCAGGAACAGAGCCAAGGGCACCACACAATCGATCGTCTCCGGAGCGGAGGTGAAGAGGCGGCAGGAGTTGAGCAGACTTGAAAGGACATGTATGAGATATCCATATATAGTAAACCAGACTAATATTGGCAAGATATCGAAAGAAACTCTGAGAAGACCTGATGGGTGGGGTGGAGCGCGTTGGGGTCTTTCCGAGGGCAGGGATCCCATCTTGACTAGGCTGAACTGTACCGTGACTATAAGGACGTGTGTTCCGCATGCCATGTAACTGAAATGACGTGTTTCCCAAACCCTGTGACTGAAAGGACGTGTGTCTCCCATGCTATAATACTAAAATGTGACTAAGAAGACGTGTGTTTCTTCTGCCCTGTGACTGGAAGGACGTGTGTGTCCCATGATCTGTGACTGAGAGGACGTCTGTCTCCCATGCCCTGTGGCAGAAAAACGAGTTTCCCATGCCCTGTGACTGGAAGGGCGTGTCTCCCATGCCATGTGACTAAAAGGACGCGTTTTTCCCATGCCATGTGACTGAAAGGATGTGTGTTCCCTTGTCCTGTGATTAACTTGTACGACCATGGAATGTGGCTAAAAGGACGTGTTCCTCCCACGTGACTGAAAAAACTTCCCGTGTTTCCCATATCATGTGACTGAAAGAACCTGTTTCCCATGCCATGTGACTGAAAGGACGTGTGATCCCATGTCATGTGGCTGAAAGGACGTGTGCTTCCCATGCCATGTGGCTAAAAGGACGCGGCGTTTCCCATGCCATGTGGCTGCAAGGACGTGTCTTTCCCATGCCATGTGACTAAAAGGGCGTGTGCTTTTCATGTCATATGACTAAAGGGACGTGTGTGTCCCATGTCATGTGATTGAAAGGACGTGTTTCCCATGTCAGATGACTGAAAGGGCGTGTGCTTTCCATCTCATATGACAAAGGACGTGTGTTTCCCATGTCATGTGACTGAAAGGACGTGTTTTTCCTATTGACTAAGAAGACGTGTGTTTGCGTTATCAAGGTCGGGCCGGCGCCCCCGAAGGATCTTGTGGAAGGCCGATGGGTGTGCGTGCTGACCGTAACGGGTACCTGGTGGTGGCGGACGCCTATCACGGCATCTTCAGGATCAACCCACAGACAGGTATGTACAGGATCAGACAGATAAATGCAAAATCAAACAGGTAGGTGTTCAGATTCAGACAACTTTATTATCGAAAAGGAAATTCTTTCATGGTGGTCATTGTAAATAGATCAGTTTACTGTACTTTCACCTCAATAACTGTGTTTACTGTCCTTCCTCCACACTACCTATGCTTACCGTACTTCCACCCAAATACATGTTTGTGTACTTCCACCGCACTACCTGTGTTTACCCTACTTCTATCACAATACCTGTCTTTACTGTCCATCGACCGCAATACCTATCTTTACCACAATTACCACACTACCGATGTTAACATGTCGTTACCTACAGCTAGTGGAAGCGCGGAGCCAGGTGGTTAACGGCAAGAAGCCAGTGTTCATTAAAGTAGCATTACGCATAAATCTGAAGACACATTTCAGCAACATTTGTATTTGTTATGCCTTGTCGACGCACCTAATGAACTTTAACAGCAGTTTGGACACGCAGCAAGACCACACGCGTAATCGCACTTATTTATTCTGCGCAGCCCGCGTTAGCGTGTCAATCAATTTTTAGCTGTTTCTCGTACTAAAAGCGTTGTATTTATAGATCTGAGTGGAGTCATTGTCAGGTTACTTAATATGAAGACGACCTGTGCTTAACTGGATTGTCATGTGTCTAAATGAACCATAACTAGACCTGTGTGCAGCGTTTGGTAACCATCTGTTACAGAAGTGTATCTTTGAACAGTTATGGCGGTAGTAAACTTTCAACAACCTGGCCGTGTACTTACACCTCAACACCTGCGTTATTTGTGTTTACAGGTCGGTACGTACAGCTAGTGGACGCAGGCAGCCAGGTGAAGCTGAGGTTCATTAACGACCTGGCCATGCGCTTACACCTTCAAACCTGCTTTTTCTGTGTGTACAGGTCGGTTCCTACAGCTAGTGGACGCACGGAACACGGTGGTTAACGGCAAAAAGCTGGGTTTCATTAACGACCTGGCCGTGGCGAGTGACGGCACCATATTCTTCACGTCCGCCTCAGACAAATGGCCGCCATCCAAGTCCCTCAACATTATCTTTGAGGCCGAGACATCGGGCAGGTTTGTGCTTGTCTGAATGTGGAGCTTTTGGCGTGATCAAACCAGGAGCGGTTAGTATTGCGGTGTTGGCGTCACAGTCAAGCCAGGCGTAGGTTAGGCTTGCGGTATTCGTGTCACAATCAAACCAGGGGTGGGTTAGGGTTGTGGTGTTCGTGTCACAATCAAACCAGGGTGGGTTAGCGTTGCGGTGTTCGTGTCACAATCAAACCGGGGGTGGGTTATGCCGGTTGCGGTGTCACAATCAAACCAGGGTTAGGTAACGGTTTATCTTTGCGTGTAGGCCCTTTCCGTCATCTTGAATATTTCGGTTCTTTACTGAGTTATTATTAGTTTATATCCGCAACGAAAGTGTGGCTTGGTCACATCTCTGCTCTCCGTAGAAAAAAAAAACCCGAAACTTTAGACGCGAATTCTTTAACAAAATAGTCGCATAGGACGCTGATGTGCTTTCGATTCCGCCAAGCTTCTTTTTTTTAGTGGTTTATTACGCAATATATTGCTGCAAATGTGTGCTAAAAACAACTCCAGCAGTGTACCTATTGTTTCGAACAACACTAAGTAACTGTGTTCTTCAGAACGTTTGATACTCTTTTATGGAACAAAACTGGTATCTAAAGCGCGTTACAAAGTAGCTAAATGAAAGTCCGCCATTAGTCGCTACAAGGGTTTTTGTACCGAGCTCTTGTGGTAAGGTTTGCCGTCAAAGGGATTGGTTGTGTGACGCAGGAATGAAAACAACAGGCTTTGTCTTCTTTCAGACTCTTTACACTTTTTCTCATTGGCCTAGCTCTATTCGCCTTCGTTCCCTGTTCGCCCGTTCTGATGGCAACGGGAGGCTACTTACCATACTTTACTGTTCCCTCCATTTGTCACGTTACGACGAGAACGTACTCGCTAAACAAAATGTTCTTCCCCAAATAATGTTAATCACGTTTTTGAGTACAAAACCTTCATTTAACCCAAACCGCTAGGCACAAGATGCAATAACAATTTCAGGGGATTATGCAGCAAAATTAACTTCATGCAGATGTTTTTAAATACCCCCTTGGTACCATTTTCGTACAAAGAATAACTCAAAAATATGATAAATTAGATAATATAATCGACACAAAATTCAAAATTGCTGACCCTAGGTAGGCTACACGTACGACCGAAGTCGAAACGGCAAGAGGGAAAAAAGCCAGAGAATTACAAACCCGTTATATAGACGCGTTGTATACTACTTAGGGTACACATTTCATGCAGAAATATAACTCGAAACGTGTAAAAGTCAGACAGAAATGTCGACCGAAATTCCAAGAGAAATCCACGTTTCACCAGGTAAAGGGACTTTGAGAGTTGCGTTCCTTGAGTACTGAATGCACTCTTCGTGCGTACATATTTTTACAATTAAAGACAAAATCGTTGTATTACGAGTTAGGCTTTGCCAGTGTTTCTTGTCGCCTCTCGGGTCAGATCAGGGAGTTCAATGTCAAAGGTAACAATCTCGGGCTAAAGCCCTCGACATTGAAATGCCTAATCAGAGGTGAAAATTAAGAACCACTGGCAAAGCCTAACTCGCAATACAACTTATATTAACGCTGTCTTGAATATTTGAAACTGGGATGCTACGTTCAGGACAGTTCCCCAACTAATCTTTTTAAAGCTTTAACGTTATTATGTCGTGCTCCCCAAAGTAACTTCATTCCAACTTATTTGTATAAGAAGCAAGTCAATGTGTGTGTATAAGAACTAAGTCAATTTGACATGTTTAAATCAACAATGCAGAAATACCTTCAGATCTTGAGTGTTGTGGATGTTGGATGTTTTAATTTGTTGTGGGTGTTTAAGGGTGCTGGTTGTTTTAAGTTATGAGTTGTGGGTTTTTGTCTACCGTATTCAAAAATACGGTAGACTTTAGGATGGGGCTGGTCGAAACACGTTCCGTAGCATGCAAATGAACATAGGCGGGCACACATCAGACTCTGACAGTGAAGTAACACGATAGAAATTATGTCATGCCTAGCTACGCTAACCGCGCTTTTGAACGTACATTTGGCGGGAAGCGCCGCGCGCGCGCGTGTGTGTGTGTGTGTATGTGTGTGTGTGTGTGTTACGATTGTGGTTGTGTTATCCTGTGAGAGCGTGCATGTGTTTATCGTAGGAAACGATCTGATATTTATTTGAGCTAACATGGTTACGTTTCAGGTGCCTTTTCAGTAAGATTTTCTTTTGTTCGTGAGTAGAGCCGATTTCGTTTTGTTAAGTTTAGTCCAGAACGTTCTAGAAGGGTCGCACTGTCTAGTGGCCTCGTATGTGTGACGTCTAGTAGTTGGCAACAGTTCGTAACTTTTCGCTACTTTTTGTTTTTCAGTGCGCGTGAATTGAGCAGCCTTTATTTTGTTTTGGGAATGTTCTCGTACTTTCTAGAGCTATCATAGAACGTGGTGATAGGGCTACCATACTTTTATGTGTTTTCATTATACATTAGGATTTAGAGCTGAAGTGAGCAGCCGAGTTTTTGTAGCCTATTTTAGTGATTCCAGAAAAGTCTTATTTATGAGTTTCAGTTGCGTATTTCGTTCCGATTGGTTGCATTGTATTATTTCCGTAGATGATTCTAGAATTTCGTAGTATATATAAGGAGGGCGCTGGGAAAGCCCGTTCGTACATTGTCTTGCTTTGTCAGTTGTAGAGACACGCAGTTTATTGGGAGAGACGCTGTGTATGAGAAACTTTGTGTCGCAGTGTGGACATTGCAGAAGAGACTTTGTATCAGTAGTTTGTGCATTTGGAATTGCACTGCCGGGTGTGGATATCGCATCGCTGAATTTAATATTGTTGGAACTGTTACTCCAGTATTGTCTACATCCTTAAGCCACGTGTGACGGATTGCAGCTGAATGAGGTTTATTTAAAAAGAACCTTACGTGCGTGCGTCTGGTGTGTTTATCATACTACGACTACAACTCCACCAGGTAACATTTTGGCACCTCCGACGGGACTTTCTTCAGTTGGTTCAGTGGAAAGGGTAGCAGGAGAAAACAGCCAGCAGTGAAAAGCAGAGATGGCGACATCGGAGATGGAGACATTCCTGAAAATTGGAAAGGAATGTGGACTCGAAGGAGCTCAACTCCTCGAGTTCGTAAAGGAGAGAGAGAAGGAGAGATTGGAGAGAGAAGAAAAAGAAAGACTGGAGCGAGAGGAGAGAGAGGAAAAGAAACGAGAGAGAGAAGAAAAGGAGAGACTGGAGAAAGAAAGAGAAAAGAGACTTGAAGAAGAGAAGAGATTGGAAAGAGCCAAAGAACGTGAAATCAGGAGACTCGAAATCCAAGCAGAAGAAGCAGAGAAACAGCGAAGAGAGGCAGAGAAACAACGAGAAGAGGCGGAGAGGCAGCGTCAACACGAAATTCATCTAATGCAGATGGAGATTGAGGCACAGAGCCAGAGGGTTTCTGAAGCAACAGTATTAGCCAGCAGAGAACAAACAGCCCGTGCGCCAAAACTTCCACCTCAGATAAGATGGACGCTTATCTGGAGCGATTCGAGCGCTTCGCAAATAGCAACAATTGGAAACAAGAGACTTGGGCTATCAAGCTGAGCGCACTTCTAACTGGCAAAGCGCTTGAATTTTACACTCGCTTACCAAGAGAGGAAGCCGAAGATTATACGCAGTTGAAAGCCGCCCTGTTGAGACAGTACGGCTTCACTGAAGAGGGTTACAGGCGACGATTTCGGAACTGCAAGCCTGAAGAAGGAGAAACCCCCGGCCTATTCATTGAAAGAATCAGAAGCTACCTGGAGAAATGGATAGAGCTGGCTGGCCTAAACAGAGAGCACCAAGACCTGTGCGACCTCATCATCAAAGAACAAGTTTTCAGCGCATGTTCTAAAGACCTGGCCGCCCACCTCAGAGAACAAAAAGACCAGTCACTAAAGGCCCTGGCCGACTTCGCTCAAAGATACCTTGACGCCCACAACATGAAGTTCGGGTCCAGTAAGCCACAGCGTGTGTCTGCACCAGCAGAGGAAATCCACAATGTCAGAGACACCCCGAGATACAAGCCGGTGGAGAACCTGACATGTTTTCTCTGTGGAAAGAAAGGTCACAAGGCGATACGGTGTCCTTCTAAAGACATTCCCCGAGGCGACAACATCAGAAGATCCAACCAAGATCGTGGGATAGCAGGCAGAAGCAGTACCACGTCTCAACACAGAGCTGCCGCTGTATTAGCCAATGATGTGACATCATCCAGTGACTTTGAGTCTAGAGAAACGCGAGTGACACCAGAGCTAATTGAATCTTTCAAAAAGAATGGACGCATCCCAGTAGGAGATGGGGCTACATTTTTACCAGTCTCAAACATCGCGCTGCCTGAGAATGAAGTGCTGAACATGCCGGTGGTGTCAGGATTCGTCGGCGACACACCAGTGAGAGTGTTGAGAGACACTGGTTGTAGCTGCATCATCGTGAGAGAAGACCTAGTAGCTGAAGACCAGAAGCTACAGGAGTGGACCACCCTCATTTTGGCTGACGGAACTGTAAGGATTATCCCCCTTGCCAAAGTCAGTGTCGACACCCCATACTTGACAGGAGAGGTGAAGGCGTTGTGCATGAAGACACCAGTCTACGACCTTATCATCGGAAACATTGATGGTGCCAGAAACGCAGACGATCCAGATCCAGAGTGGAGACCTGAAACATGTGCTGTTACCACGAGAAGTCAAGCAAAGAAAAGTCACCAGACCATCCCTCTAAAAGTGGCGGACAACACGGAAGCAGCAGTGGTGAATAAAGAAAGGCTGGTGGAGCTACAGAGAGCCGACACCACGCTTGACAAGTTCCGAGGTCAAACCGAGCCTGTGACGCGAAAGGGAAAAGAGATAACCTTCGAGACCAGAAAAGATATCCTGTACCGGATATTCGACAGCAATGGAGATAAACCTGTGCGTCAAGTAGTAGTTCCTGAACCTTTGAGAATGCAGGTGATGAAATTGGCACATGATTCCTTATTGGGAGGACATTTGGGAATCAACAAGACGCTCGATAGAATCCGAGCTGTCTTCTACTGGCCTGATATGGGAGGCGACGTCACCCGATTCTGCAGATCGTGCGACATATGCCAGAAGACAATCTCCAAGGGAAAGGTGCCCAAGGTTCCTCTAGAGAAAATGCCATTGATCGATATGCCTTTCAAGCGGGTAGCTGTTGACCTCGTGGGGCCAATATCTCCTCCGAGTGAGGATGGTCATCGATACATTTTGACCCTGGTGGACTACGCTACACGTTATCCTGAAGCCATACCATTGAAAAAGATCGACACTCCAACAGTAGCAGAGGCGCTCGTCGACATGTTCAGCCGTTTAGGAATTCCTGAAGAGATCCTGAGTGACCTAGGAACTCAGTTCGTCTCCGACTGCATGGAGGAAGTCAACCGACTATTGAGCATCCGTCACCTTACTACCACCCCTTATCACACCATGTGTAATGGGCTGGTTGAAAAATTTAATGGAACATTGAAGGCTATGCTGAAGAAACTGTGTGCTGAGCAGCCAAGGTTGTGGCATAGATATATCAATGCCTTGCTCTTCGCATACCGTGAAGTTCCTCAGGATTCGACATGGTTTTCCCCTTTTGAATTACTGTACGGTAGGACTGTAAGGGGGCCCATGCACATCCTGAAGGAGCTGTGGACCAAGGATATCGACGCATCTGAGGTGAAAATCAGCTACCAGTACGTCTTCGACTTGAGAGAGAAGCTGGAAGATACCCTCAGGATGGCTCGAGAAGAACTAGGGAAGGCGCAGAACAAGGGGAAGCATTACTATGATCGTAAAGCAAAACCTCGACGATTCCAGCCAGGTGACCAAGTATTGGTTCTTCTTCCTACCGACAGCAACAAACTTCTGATGCAGTGGAAGGGACCATACGTTGTCGACACGGTGGCTGGCATCAACGACTACAGAGTCAAGGTCAACAACAAGGTGAAAACGTACCATGCTAATTTGCTGAAAAAGTATATTGAGAGAGGTCGTCAAGACAAAACACAAATGGCCGCATCGGTGCGTCTTGCTGATGACAAAAGACTAGACGACGAGAACCTGTTTGACCTTAATAAACTCCGACACAAAGAGGATGTAGAAGATATCCAGTTCGGTCAGAATCTGACCCAGACTCAACGTGAAGAACTGCGCGTCCTGACTCAAGAGTTCGAGCATCGATTTACACCTGACCCAGGGACAACAGACACCATCCAGCACGAGGTAAGCCTGACGTCAAACGAGCCAGTTCGCAGCAAACCTTATCGTCTTCCTTATAACACGAGGGAAGAATTGAAAAAGGATATCAAGAAAATGCTGAGTCTGAATGTCATCAGAGACTCCAAGTCACCATATGTGTCCCCAGTTGTCATCGTGAAGAAACCAGATGGATCCAACCGAGTGTGTGTGGACTATCGCAGACTCAATAAACTAACAATCTTTGATCCAGAGCCTATGCCCACAGCGGAAGAACTGTTCCAGAAGGTCAGTGGAGACCGATTTTTCTCCAAAATTGACCTAAGCAAAGGGTATTGGCAAATCAAGGTTGCAGAAAACGATATTCCCAAGACCGCATTCGTGACACCTGACGGTCATTGGGAGTTCCTGAAGATGCCTTTAGGTATGGTGAACAGTGGTGCCACATTGAAGAGAGGACTGAAAAAGATCCTAGAAGATATGCAAAATGTGGTCTTTTACTGGGATGACATTTTGATCCATACCAAAACTTGGGGGGACCACCTCAAAGCCCTCCGAGAACTGTTCCAAAGACTGTCAGATGCAAATTTCACAATCCGTCCAAGCAAATGTATTCTTGGGGCTGACAACATAGACTTCATTGGACATAAATTGAGCGAAGGTTTAAAGGGGCTACACGACGCCAACGTGCAGAAGATCAGGGATGCCCCGCGACCTACGACCAAGACGCAAGTCCGATCATTTATGGGCTTGGCGAATTACTACCGGGAGTTCATACCAAACTTTGCGGCAGTCACAGCACCCCTGACTGATTTGCTGAGGAAAGGACAACCTAACGTAGTTAAGTGGGAGGAGGCCCAAGAGCGAGCATTCCAGGCAGTTCGAGACATCCTAACCGCGAAGCCTGTTCTACACCTCCCTGACCCATTGAAAACGTTCTTCCTGAGAACAGACGCCTCCAACGAAGGAGTAGGCGCAGTCTTGATGCAAGAAGATAATGGAAAACTCCACCCAGTGAGCTACGCCAGCAAAAAGTTGACCAGAGCTGAGAAAAACTACTCGACCATCGAGAAGGAGTGCCTAGCCATCATCTGGGGAGTAAGGCGATTCGAACTGTACCTTCTGGGAGTGCCATGTGTTCTCCAAACAGACCATCAGCACATGAACTATCTAAACTCTGCAAAGTTTACAAATTCTCGTATTATGAGATGGGCGATGTTCTTGCAGAATTTTGACATTAAACTACAGTCTATCAAGGGTTCGCAGAACTTTGGGGCAGATTACCTGAGCAGAGCAGTTTGAATGAACATTTCTGTGCCCAGAACATTTTGAAGAAACATTTTGATGCTCAGGACGGTTTACAAGACTGTGAGACGATTATTTTGATTTCATTTTTATGTGAAATTTTTATTACTTGTGGTTTTGTGCAAGTTAATACGACCACAACCGTATTTTGAAGTTTGAGAAGAAATTTTTGTAGAATTTCATTCTAAATGGGGGGGTACTGTTACGATTGTGGTTGTGTTATCCTGTGAGAGCGTGCATGTGTTTATCGTAGGAAACGATCTGATATTTATTTGAGCTATCATGGTTACGTTTCACCTGCCTTTTTAGTAAGATTTTCTTTTGTTCGTGAGTAGAGCCGATTTCGTTTTGTTAAATTTAGTCCAGAACGTTCTAGAAGGGTCGCACTGTCTAGTGGCCTCGTATGTGTGACGTCTAGTAGTTGGCAACAGTTCGTAACTTTTCGCTACATTTTGTTTTTCAGTGCGCGTGAATTGAGCAGCCTTTATTTTGTTTTGGGAATGTTCTCGTACTTTCTAGAGCCCGCCGTGAGATGGCCTTAGTCGCCTGCTCGGCGTTAAACCCAAATAACTAACTTTCTAGAGCTATCGGGGGTTCTTTCTCCGGGTACTCCGGCTCTTCCTCCCCCTCCACTTTGGTATCAGTTTCAGTCCACTTAATCAAATTTCAAATACAAACGATTTTGAATTTCCAAAAACTACAGTAGCTCGCTTGAGCTTGCCCTTAGCACCACGTGAAAGTTCTGTGTTTACGTTCAGTGTGTGAGTGAATGCGCGTGATTCACGTGAGCGTGCTTGTTGGGTTCAGTTCGCGGCGGCGCTTTGAGCCGATTTTCAATTGGGATAAAGCGCCTATTTAATGCGCTTATTATTATTATTATCATCATAGAACGTGGTGATACGGCTTTTCGCGATAGGGCATACTTTTATGTGTTTTCATTATACATTAGGATTTAGAGCTGAAGTGAGCAGCCGAGATTTTGTAGCCTATTTTAGTGATTCCAGAAGATTCTTATTTATGAGTTTCAGTTGCGTATTTCGTTCCGATTGGTTGCATTGTATTATTTCCGTAGATGATTCTAGAATTTCGTAGTATATATAAGGAGGGCGCTGGGAAAGCCCGTTCGTACATTGTCTTGCTTTGTCAGTTGTAGAGACACGCAGTTTATTGGGAGAGACGCTGTGTATGAGAAACTTTGTGTCGCAGTGTGGACATTGCAGAAGAGACTTTGTATCAGTAGTTTGTGCATTTGGAATTGCACTGTGTGGATATCGCATCGCTGAATTAAATATTGTTGGAACTGTTACTCCAGTATTGTCTACATCCTTAAGCCACGTATGACGGATTGCAGCTGAATGAGGTTTATTTAAAAAGAACTTTACGTGCGTGCGTCTGGTGTGTTTATCATACTACGACTACAACTCCACCACGTAACGGTGTGTGTGTGTGGACACGAGTATCTCTGGTGTTTTTCTGTACGTACAGGCCTGAAACGTTAGGAAATGCTTTGATCGAGATGTATTTCGGAGAGCCTCCGAGCACTATTCAAAATAGGTGACTCGTTCAAGAGAAAAATTGCCGTTTATATAAAGTCGGTTGACCCACATTTGAGTCCGTAATTTTCGTTCTATTCACTTGGAATTTTGTATATAGCTAGCTTGGAGATAGACTTTGGATAAGTTCGTAAACCAGCGTTGTACCTAATAATAATTCATTTTTGCAAGCTTTGGATCCACTAAATACTCTCATCAAACAGTCAGTCTTGGAAGAGGCTGTGTGGAACAACACAGTCAGCCCTGGAAGAGGCTGCGTGCCGAATTAGTGACGTGAAACATCAAATTCGTCACTGTGTACACGGCGTCGTGAGACTAGCGATGCCATGACGTCAAGCTTATAGTGACGTCATTTACCTGCTCGCGCTATTTCAGAATTCCTGTCGCTACACTAGCCCACAGAGCGCACTAATGGCGGGAAACGCCTTGCGTCTTAATTTGTGTGAGCCGGCACGCGCGTCAGAGATTGGCTTACAGAAGAGGGAAATGGATCAGAAGAATAAGCTTTAAAATATGAATAACTGTGAATGTTCCTAAAAGAAAAACGCATGTGAGCTCCAAACAATACGGTAGACTCATCTTGTTAATGGTGCTGGGTGCCGCTTTAATGTGCGGAGTGTATAAGTGCTGTGAGTGTGTCCTTGTTTATATTAAAGTGCAGTGGGTGTTTAAATGTGCTGAGTGTTTTCAATGTGAGTGTGTATATAATGAGTGCTGTGGATATGTCATTGTTTACACTAATGTGTTGTGAGTGTTTCATGGTGTAAAATAAAGTGTATTTAGTATCATGGTCAAATAAAAGAGGTGTAGGTGCGTCAAGGTGTAATGAAGGGATGTGGGTGTTTCAGGGTGCAGGATGTAACAAAATACTGTCCGTGTTTCAGGATGTCTAATAATGTGTTGTGGGTGTAAAGAGGGTTGTGGTCGTTTCGAGGTATATAATAATATGCTGTGAGTGTTCTGGGTATATAATAAAAGTATTACGGGTGTTTCATGATAAAATGAAGTGTTGTCGGTGTTCTGGGTGTATCATAAAGTGTCTTGGGTGTTTCGAAGTATATAATAATGTGTTGTGGATGTAATGTGGGTTGCGGGTGTATATCAAAGTGTTATGGGTTTTTAGGGTGTATAAAATGTGTTCTGGGTGCGTATTATAACGTGCTGTTGATGTTTCAGGGTGCTGGTGTATAACCCGCGAGAGAGGGCGCCAGAGAGAAGGGTACAGGAGCTGGTGACGAAACTCAACTACCCAGATGGCGTACAACTGTCCGAGGACGAGAGTTACCTGCTGATAGCTGAGGGCGGGCGATCCAAAATCTACAGGTACCGGGATTACCGTGATGTGTTTACTACGTGTATATAGAAGTGAACTGTCCTAAATGTGTAGATCTAGCCTCACTGTGTTGATCTAGTCTCACTATGTACATCTAACCTCTCTGTGTAGACCTAGCCTCGCAGTGTAGACCTAGCCTCGCTGTGTAGGCGTAGCCTCACTATGTAGATCTAGCCTCACTATTTAGATCTAGCTTACTGTGTAGACCAAGCCTCACTGTGTAGACCTAGCCTCACTATGTAGACCTAGCCTCTGTGTAGACCTAGCCTCGCAGTGTTGACTTAGCCTCATTGTGTAATCTAGTCTCACTATTTAGATCTAGCCTCACTATAAAGACCTAGCCTCACTGTGTGCATCTAGCCTCACTGTGTAAACCTAGCCGCACTGTGTAGACCTAGCCTCACTGTGTACATCTAGCCTCACTGTGTAGACCTAGCCTCACTGTGTACATCTAGCATCACTGTGTAGACCTAGCCTCACTGTGTACTTTTAGCATCACTGTGTAGACCTAGCCTCACTGTGTACATCTACATCCCTGTGTAGACCTAGTCTCACTGTGTGCATCTAGCCTCACTGTGCAGACCTAGCATCAGTGTGTAGACCTAGCATCACTGTGTGCATCTAGCCTCACTGTGTAGACATAGCCTCACTGTGTACATCTAGCCTCACTGTGTAGATCTAGCATCACTGTGTACATCTAGCCTCACTTTGTTGACCTAACCTCACTGTGTACATCTAGCATCACTGTGTAGACCTAGCCTCACTGTGTACATCTAGCCTCACTGTGTAGACCTAGCCTCACTGTGTAGACCTAGCCTCACTGTGTACATCTAGCCTCACTGTGTAGACCTAGCCTCACTGTGTAATCTAGCCTCACTGTGCAATCTAGCCTCACTGTGTAATCTAGCCTCACTGTGTAGACCTAACCTCACTGTGTACATCTAGCATCACTGTGTACATCTAGCATCACTGTGCAGATCTAGTCCTTGCTACTGTAGATATAGTCCTCACTACTGTACATCTAGTCTGAAGCTGTTTACCCTTGCACATGAAACTGGGTTGAACCCGAGTACAACCTTGACGCTTGACCCAAACCGAGTTGGAGCAGGGAGAGTTCAACCCTGCTCCAAAGGAGGGTTGGACCGGGGTTAGATCTAAACCGCATTTCATTGAGCGTCATCACTGTGCATGTTGCCAAGAAATCCGACGTGTCGTTACTGGCAGGAATTTTAGTACACAACAGGTTTTATAGCGCTAAAGAGGGTAAGATTGTGTGGTGTCGGATACTGTTGAAGTATTTCATTAGTGGTTGTCTAAAACTGTTACTTGACACTTCCAGTAAAACTTCCAGACAAAAAGGTGTAAAATGCAGAGAACATCCCAACGAAGAAAGAAACACGCTTAGAAAAGACAATTACAACAGATGGGTTTTTCCCCGATCTAAACATGCAAACAAATACACAATTTGCTACTTATATTTTCTTTGACGATCGGATGTGGCCTTGAACTTCCTATCATCAAAGAAAAAATAAGTTATCGATTTCAGTCAAACTTTCACAACACAGCATGGCAACACTCACGTTGTCTTTTTTGGTTTTGATGTATAAAGTCAAGCAAAAAATCCACCATTCTACATGCACTCGGCCTGTCTTGCTGCCTACAGCATAGATCAGCCTCTGTCTACACTACCTCACAACGTTGACTGCTCATATACTTAGCCTTTCACTTTGCCTGTCTTGTCGCCAAGACCTTAGATCCGACCCTGCCTGTACTACATGACAATTAACGTTGACTAGTCTGCATGTACTTAAAGTACCATTACGCATAAATCTGAGGACACATTTCAGCACCAGTTGTGTTTGTTATTTTATACCTTGTCGACACACCTTATGAACGTTAACAACAGTTTGGACACGCAGCAAAAGCACACGCCTAATCGCACTTATATATATTCTGCGCTACCGTTAACCTGTCAGTCTATTCGTAGCTGTTTCTCGCACTGATAGCGTGTTATTTCTAGAACGGATTGGTGTCATTGTTAGGTTACTTGATATAAAGACGACGTGTGCTGAACTGGATTGGCCTGTGTCTAAATTAACCCTAACTAGACCTGTGTGTAGAGTTTCGTAACCATCTGTTACAGAAATGTATCTTTAACAGTTACGGCGGTAGTGGGACTTTAACCATTGTTACACCCCAAACAATGACACGCCCCAACCCGTACACAGAAGGTCTTCAGGTCTCGAATTCATCACGTGACCAGTGAAAATACTTGGGGTGTCACGATGTGCAGACTTGGGCTGATTGTTTACATGCAAAATACTTGTAAAACGTATATTGCAGATTTGACCTTTTAAAAGATCAGTTTGTTTGAAATAAGCAACAAAAAAAAAAAGTGCCCACGTAATGTTTTGTCGTTATGAAGTCATTTCAATGTGCGACTTTTGCGGATTTGTTTCACATTACCGCTAAATTGAGGCAGCTTTTTGTAACTAAGATCCTTTAAAACGTCCTTTAATTTTCCGGATCTATACAAGTTATGTACAAGTTTTTGTAAATGGCACCGTCCCATATGATCAACCAATCACCAAGGGGCATGCCGCTATTACGAGACTATTCGAGACCGTTATGTTTCTTGTGTATTGGTTGGGGCGTGCCACAGCTTGGGGTGTAACAAACCATAAACGTGATGTCCTTTCAATCGGCCTGTCCTCAGAAGCAAAACGTCTTCGGACACACGACGGCCGCAGTGGGCCCGCGCAACGGCCTTGCGCGAAACCACTGCGGCCGTGGTGGACCTTTACTTACTGGGGTCTTGTCGCCAAGTCCTTAGGCCCGCCCGTGCTCGCATTTCACTCACACACCCGACAACATACTGAACTCCTTTTGATTGTGCACGAAATGTGTCGCCCAGGGCGTGGATCGGCCCCAGCTCTCCCAAGTTCGGCCAGATCGAGACTTTCGCCCAGAACCTGCCTGGCTTCATAGCCAACATCCGGCGCTCGCCTCGCAACACATACTGGGTGGGGCTGTCACGCGCCCGTCACGCCAAACTGCCATCAATACTGGACATTTACGGAGACCAACCTGGCGTCAGGGGTTCACTTATCGCTGTAAGTCTCCAGTCGTCATTGCCATGGCTATCACTCTTAACCCTTTCCGTGTCGGTAGTGGTTTTTGTCGCGATGCCGGATTCCCGTAGGAATAATCGCGACAAAAACCGCTACCGACACGCATAATGCTGCTGCAGTGGTAGTAGCTCACTTATTACAGTAAGTGTCTGCTTGATTGTCAGGATTGTTGATTACAACCATTGTACAACCATTATGACCCGTGACGCATGTCATGCTGAACTAATAAATAATAATAAGGCATGGTATTTATATAAAAATATTAATAAATTGTGTTGTACCCGTCTTTTCTTAGCGTGTTTCTTTCTCCGTTGGGTACTTCTTTGCATAGTATTTATATGGCGCATTTCTCATATTTATAATATTACTCAGTACGCAGGCAAAAACCACACACACACACACACACACACACACACACACACACACACACACACACACACACACACACACACACACACACACACACACACACACACACACACGCACACACATAGTCTGCAGGGGGGTAGGGGAGGGGGTGGTGTACAGAAATACCGTAGAGATTACACGAAAGTCTGCGAGGAAAAGTAAGTTTTTAACTTTGTTTTGAAAAGTCGGACAGAGGCGATGCGTCTCAGAGAATATGAAGCAACACAACAGATTTAACCTACGTGATCCTGCATACTCAAGTTTTATCGAGCTTGAAACCAAGATATTTGACCGAAGACTGAAATGGAATATCAGTGTCATCTGTGCGTAAAGACTCAGTGTGAATTTGTTGAAGCCGGGATGCTAAGCCAACGGGCAGTAACTCTGTTTTTTCTGGGTTTAACATAAGTGTGTTATCCATGTTGTGACATCGTCAACACTGACAAAACTTGATGCCAGTTTCAACAGACTGAAATTCCCCAGGTGGACTACTCTGAGAGATTTCAGTGTCATCGGCATACTTATGATAAGAACATGATGGATGAAAATAACATCTGATAGCAGTTGTGAATACAACGTAAACAATACAGGGCCTAAGACAGAGCCCTGAGGCACTCCAAACTCCAGAATGGAAGGTCTAGAGACACTGTCTTTTTACCCCCTACAAACTGGTACCGATCCTAAACGTAAGATTCAAACCAAGAGAGAACCGTTTCACGCAGGCCAAAGGCGATTTCAAGCCTCTTCGGGAGAATGGAATGGTCTAGCGTATTGAAAGCAGCGCTGAGATCCAACAGGATCACACGGGAGACAAGTCTCTTATCTGCTTTACAAAGCAAGTCATTTAGAATACTCAGCACCACTGTGTCTCCACGCTGTGACCTTTCCTATAGGCAGACTGATACACGTCCAACAGACCATTCACCTCTAAGTGTTCCAGGAGCTGTTGTAAGAAAACTTTCTCCAGTACCTTAGAAATAAATGGAAGGTCAGTTGGATCCAGGCCTGTAGTTTTTCAGGGTATTTCTGTCCAAGCCTGGGGTTCTTTTTTTAGCAACGGGGTAACAACAACCTGTTTGCAAGATTTTGGAACAGTTCCGACTGACAGAGACTTGTTTACAATAGCAGCAATCAACGGTACAAGATTGCTGATGCACTTCTTTTGGAAACAAGTCGGGACATGATCCAACATGCAACTTTTTGTTGGAGACTTTGCAATTATGGCAGCGATTTCGCTTTCTGTAACAGATTTGAACGTTGCAAAACATGGACCATCATAAACAGCAAAAACGGGGGGATCACACTGCTTAGCATCTAGAAGTTGTCACGCAACAGTTTGATTTTGTCACTGAAAAAAAATCACAAAACTACGTCCATCCCAGTGGCCAGGGTGTACGTCCGTTAGTGATCTGTATTGCTAGTATTGTTTCTTATTCGCAACTTCTTATTCACGATTATTCTTATGTATGCAGCTGCCGCCCTTTTCCAGCCCGTGTGACGCTAGGCCTAAAATGACGCACTCTATCTTAACTCATTCTACCCCAGACGCACCACAGCAAGATAAGAACCGACCATGATAGTTCAAGGGTGATGCCAGAATATCATGGTCGATCTGTGTCCTGCACTGCAATGCAGTCTTCAGAGAACAACGGCGAAATTTGGGGATTTCGGTGTTGGGGTAGAATGAGTTAAGTCACGTGTGTGATAAAGGAATGCTGTCTCCGACGTGGCGACTGACTCACCACTTTGTGGTTCAACCAAATGACGTTAAGCTGAGGTGGAGACAGACGCTATTGTTAATATTAACCCCTTCACTGCCGAGGAAAAGTAAACACAATCCAACTGCAAGAGACATAAGTCAGATGTGGGGGCTCATGAGGATCTATGCATCATTATGACACTGCGTTGTATCCATGTTCTTGGACGCGTGGGTCTCGTACTTTAACCCATTACATCACCTGAGTCTGAATTTTTGTACATTTGCTTATTGTCCCGTGAATGCTACATTATCGATTAGGAGATAGATCAAACCATTTTTGTTCACGGGTGGTGCCAGAATAGATTTTCGCCTCAGGCGCCAAGCTATTCTGGCACCACCCTTGAACTGTCATAGTCAGATTTATTTCAAGCAATAGTGTATCAGAATGAAAAAAGGTCTAGTGTTAGAGATGGACACTAAAGGCAACATCATCCTCACTCCATGCGGATTGTCTCCCCTGTGTATGGATTTTCTCCCCTGTACCGATGATCTCCTCTGTATTGATTGTCTCCCCCTGTGAATATTGTACAGATGTCCGAGAAACAAGTGATGTTTCCACGACCCCCAAGTACGGCCTAGTGTAGAGATGACGGCTAAAGGCAACATCATCTGCACGCCATACGGATTGTCTCCCTTGTGTACTGATCGTCTCCGGCCTCTCTATTGATTATCTCCACGTGTGTATTGTGCAGCTGGCAGAGAAACAAGTGATGTTTGACGACCCAAAGTATGGCCTAGTGTTAGAGATGGACACTAAAGGCAACATCATCCGCACACTGCAGGATCCCGACGGCACGAAATACTCCTCCGTCAGTGAGGTCAGTAAAAGTTAACTTGCTCAGGATTACCTCAGGTTAATCCCCAGCCAGTGAGATCACTTCACGATAACGTTCTGTACTCTCAGCCGGCCGACTTCCCAAAATTGTTAGTGAAGCGGCGTCCTTTGAGGACTGCATTACAATCCAGGAGACAGATCGATCATGATAGTTCTTAGGTGATGCCAGACTAGCTTGGCGCCCGTAGGCGCCAAGCTATTATGGCATCACCCTTGAACTATCATGGTCGATCCATATTTAGCTATGGTGTGTCATGGTATAAATGAGTTATTCCTCTGTCTGTGAGGTCACTACACGTTAACCCTCCGTCAGTGAGGTCAGTATTACTGTCATGACACATGACACCGACACCGTATTTCCAGTGACTGGACAGTGGCACTGATGCAGAACTAGTATCCAAATGTAATGACTGACACATGACACCGACATGGTTATTTCCAGTGACTGAACAGTGGCACTGATGCAGAACTACTATCCAAATGTAATGACTGACACATGACACCGACATGGTTATTTCCAGTGACTGAACAGTGGCACTGATGCAGAACTACTATCCAAATGTAATGACTGACACATGACACCGACATGGTTATTTCCAGTGACTGAACAGTGGCACTGATGCAGAACTACTATCCAAATGTAATGACTGACACATGACACCGACATGGTTATTTCCAGTGACTGAACAGTGGCACTGATGCAGAACTACTATCCAAATGTAATGACTGACACATCAGTGACACCGACATGGTTATTTCCAGTGACTGAACAGTGGCACTGATGCAGAACTACTATCCAAATGTAATGACTGACACATGACACCGACATGGTTATTTCCAGTGACTGAACAGTGGCACTGATGCAGAACTACTATCCAAAAGTAATGACTGGCGGTGCGCCGCGTCGAGCTATCGGCTTTCGGCTTTGAATCGTTCGTTACCCTCGCCACCAGGTCTACCACGGAGCGCAATGGCCATCGGGCCATTGCGCATTGGGATGGGCCAACAAGATGCCTCCGACGATAAACCACTTTGACTTTGACTTGCTCTTACTTCACGATAAACCTCTGTCGTGATATGTCACTACACATTGACCCTCTGTCAGAGAGGTCACTATTATCCCATTCAGCCCTGGCGCACTACAGCAGGAGATGGGTCGACCATGATAATTCAAGGGGAGTGCCAGATTAGCTTGGCGCCTATCGGCGCCAAGCTAATCTGGTACTGCCCTTGAATTATCATGGTCGATCCATCTCCTGCAACAGGTGCATAGTCATTAGATGACGCTTCCAAAATTTGAGAAATACGTGCGCCGGGCTGAATGAGTTAACACTGTAGTAAACGTTACCGACCTGCAGTCATTCGTAACATCATGAATTGAACTTGAGTGACAAACCATGATAGTTTAAAGAAGGCTAGTAAAGCCGACGTATTCCCGATATGATGTTGGATGTGGTTTGTTTGTTTGTTTGGTTTTGTTTTGTTTTTCATCATACACATAAATTGAACTTCAGGTCTGAATTCTGCTGACGGCTAGACTAAAACTATCATTTTTAACGAAATGGCTGCCATAGTAAAAAAAGAAATCAGGTACTTTCTGATTACTTGTACGTGCAGTTTGCTTTTTCCTAATGTTTGTATGAATGAGTTGAATTACTCCCTGTTTAACCATATCATACCAATTAATGACTCAACATATGATAAGTTACATAAATAATATAATATTTCAATATAAAAAAGCTCAAGGCGCCGTACAAATGCAGGGGCGGATCTGGGGGAGTGGGGGTTACCCCCCCCCCCGACCCAAATTCTTTAAAATGCTATAACAATGTCCTTTTTATGGGGGGGGGGGGGGGGGGGTTCGACCCCCCCCCCCCCAAAGTTGTTTGATATTTTGGAGAATAGTGAGAGTCTTAAGATGCACGCACCGCCCCTCCACCCCCTTCCACCACCCCCCCCACCCCACCCCACCCCCTTATCCCCCCCGCACGCCCCCCCTCCCCCCTCCCCCCCCCCCCCGTCCGCTTTTCGATTTTTTTGGCCCCTGGAAGCAAGGTTTAGAGTCGGGGAGGCCTTTTGTGTAAGGTTAATAATAATAATAATAATAATAATAATAATAATAATAATAATAATAATAATAAAGGAGATTTGTTAAGCGCTTATTCTAAAAGTAGCTCTAAGCGCTGATACAATGAAAGGGCTAACAACTAACACGCGCGCGCGCGCACACACACACACACACACACACACACACACACACACACACACACACACACACACACACACACACACACATGTGACCGTGGTGATGAATTGTGCATGGCTGGAGAAATGAACTAGTGAAAGGCAGCATTGTAGAGGTGGGTTTTGAGAAGTGATTTAAATGAGGAGAGCGTTTGACAGTTAGACGGACCGGGGCGGGGAGGCTGTTCCAAGTGGCGGGGCCAAGATGGGAGAAGGCACGACCGCCACGTGTTTTACTTTCGCCTACCCAATTTCAAATCAGTGTTACACTGATTTGAAATTGGGAAGGCGAAACTTACGTGTGTCAGAGCCGGGAAGAGCGGAGGGTGCGAGATGGAGTATACAGATGGAGTAAGTCAGAGATATAAGCAGGAGAAGTCAGGTTGATAGAGTTAAAGCACATGCAGGACAGTTTATACAGAATGCGTTCTTGTACGGGCAGCCAATGGCGTTTTTCAATGTTGAAGGCCCCAAACAAAAATTTGAATCCCCCCCCCCCCAGGTAACTGATCCGCCCCTGCAAATAACATACTAACATATGTGCACCTTGCATCCTGCAACATACACAACCACACAACAAACTGTACAAGAAAAATAAAAATAACAAAATGAACACACTAATCCAAAAAAAAAAAAAAAGGATTCGGGGACAGATGATCGAAGACAAAGAGAAACGACGTGCTAAATGTACGTAGACGGTAAAGATTCCTCTGTCTAATAATTATGAAAGCGACCTTGAGCTGCATTTTAGTTTGCTTTGTTGCATCTGGGCGGGTGCTCAAAAAAGAGAAAATCGTACACTTTCCTTTTGTCGTCCCATGTAGCCTTATGGGTACCACCCCCCCCCCCCCCACCCCCCCCCCCCCCCACCCCCTTTCCCCCTTCTCAATTTCTCAATAGGGATGTTTCATTGCAAAGTGTACTATGACTCCAACAAATGGCTTGCCTTACTGCTGTAATGAGCATCGTAAGGCACAAAGCATACTTATGTCCTGCTGTGCCATTAGGCCCATTATCGCTATAATAATTAAGTATTACTGACCACACAGCATAGTTATATCCTCCTTTAATAATTAAGCACTACTGACCAGCCACACAAAGCAGATGTACACTTGTGCCATTACATCAGTAATTAACCCACTGCGGGGTGAAATTATACATTTCTGCAGATATCTTTTGAGGTCTACAACACAGTTCTGAAGACAGATCGCCCTTGCTAGTTCAAGGGTGGTTTCAGTATAGCTTGGCACATACAGGCACCAAGCTATTCTGACACTACCCTTGAACTAACTTGGCTGATCCACATCCTGTCGTAGCACGTCAGGGTCTTATGTGTTAAGCCTTACCCAATGCGCAAAAGGCCATCGGGCCGAGGTCGGCGGTCGTGCGCGGGCCAACGGCGGCCGACGTCGGCCCGATGGCCTTTGCGCACTGGGTATACTGACCTGCCACACAAGACTGTCCCCATGTCTCAATGTTGTAATGATTTTGACTTTTGACCTCGAGGTGGCGGAAGAGAAGGGCATCCTGTACATTGCGTCCCCTCAGAAGAAGTTCGTGGGCATCCTCAACCTCCACACACTGCCTTCAGTCGGGACGGGCGTGGACAAGCCGGCTCCCGCCGATCCAAGCTCCAAACCTCCTCCAGCGGGTAACGGCACTGGTATGTTGTGTAGTCGCTTGTGTACCGAGTTAGTTGCTTTAAATGTATACACAGGTATACTGTCAATTTGAAAACCGCATGTTTCAAAGAAAGCTTTATGATAAGAGTTTGGACAAATCCCGCAAACGTGTACTGTAGCATGGAGAATGCCAGCCAATAGCCTGTTACACCCATTGTTGACATAAATTTGACTAAAATAGTTCAAGGGTGGTGCCAGAATAGCTTGGCGCCTCAGGCGCCAAGCAATTCTGACACCACCCTTGAACTGAAGCGGGTGATCTATCTCCTAATCTGTAATGTAGCCTTCACAGGACAATAAGCATTTTTTTTAAATCAGTCTCAGGATGTAATGGGTTAATCTTAGCCAGTAGCCTGTGGCCAAAGCCAGTAGCCTAGCTAGGTCCTGTATTATTTCCAGATACTGTAGCTAATAGCCTACAGCCGAAGCCAGTAGTCTGGAGCTGGTAACCGAAGCCAGGAGCCAAGACCCTGTAGCCAATGGCCTAGAGACTAGCTAATAGCCCCCAGATTGTAACTAATATTTAATAGCCTGGAGACGCTGTAGCCAGTAGCCTAGTGCCTGTCACCAATAGCCAGTTCGGCCTAGAGCCTGTAACCATAGCCTACAGCCTGTAACCAATAACCATAATGATAATGATAATAAGAAGAAAAAGAAAAAAGAATATTTGATACAGCTCCAAGCCTCCAAACGGAGTGTACAATCAGTAACATTGCTCATTTAAGAGCAATGTCAGCGCCTGGTTGGCTAACAGCAGTACTGATTAACCCATATAGCCCCAAACCCACATTTCTTAAATTTTGGAGGTGTCACTTAACGATTATGGACCAGTTGCAGACGATGTATGGACCATGATAATTCAAGGGTACTGCCAGATTAGCTTGGCGCCTCAAGCTAATATGGCACTACCCTTGAATTATCATGGTCCATAGTCCATCTCCTGCTGTAGGGCATTAGGGCTAAATGGGTTAAACTGATGTCGGACACGACCTGTTCAATATCACTTAACCCCCTCCCCTTGACCTTCTTCTTTGTAAAGTAAAAAGCAGACATTTCAAGAATGAAGTGATAACCATGAAGTAGTTTTCTGTCAGGTAAATTTATAAAATAAAACTGCTATTTTTCTAGCACGGGTGAACCCAACACCTACATACAATATTCAAAATCCTGGTGATCGCTTCAGCTACAAAACTGTACTAGATGCATCCATGATTAAGCGTCACAGAGACTAAAAATGTCGACTTTTGTTCAAGACTATCATGTAAACTATTTTACACTAGTCCGTTTGGTCACGGGCTTGCTTTCGGTGAACTCACCGAACACACCGATTGGCCAATTCCCTATATTACTTTTCAATTTTATTTTGAAGCAATGAGAATAATGCACGTGCGCACGCGCATTCACCGTCATTGAACTCAGGTGGACAGTGAAAAACGATTTTGACCCGCTAAATCGAAACCTGGCATGCATTTTCCCACCATTTTCCACCATACGTTCGCAGACATCATAAGAAAAAAATAGAGACTGTCTTCCTAAATTAAATTGTCAGAGAGGGAGAGCATTGCATCAACTCATGCGGTATAACGCTGACGTGCTGTTGCTTTGCGTCAGTGAGAAACATTGTATAACACTGAGGACGTGTTGGTTTTTTTTTTTCCTTTTCTGTCACTGTCATTCTCTGATTCTTCTCCTGAAGTCGAGGAGTCTTATGTTTGACATTTTTTCTAGACTGAATTTATGTGTTCTGAACAGTTGAAAGGTACAAAGCTGGCTAACGAACTCATCCAGTGTGTTTCTCCGTACCAACTATATTCAAAATTGTGGGACAACCGACTTTCTATAAACGGTTATTAACTCTTTAATAAAACATCAAATTTCAATATGCTTGGAGGCTGTCTTAGACACCCCTTGAATGAAGCATTTCGTTTATTTTCAAGGTTGTATGTAAGCAAACGTTGGAGATTTTAAATACATACATACATACGCGCGCGCGTACACACACACACACACACACACACACACACACACACACACACACACACACACACACACATGGAGACAAAAGCCTCAGAGTGGGTTACCTACCATTTTATGTGAAAATGGGTTCCCATATTTCTATTTATTCTAGGGCTCTGGAGTTGATGTGAATGTTTAGAACTCACCTTATAACTAAGCTCTGCAACTTAAAATAAAATAGACATTTTCTAGAAACAGAGCCACTGGATGGAGAAAAAATTAGTTTCTACCAATAAAGTGGGTGCCTCTCACACAAAAACTGGCATTACAGTGAAAATGGGTGTCCTCTTCAAATCATTCATTTTAGCATGGACTATTTTAATAAAATTAGGTGTCTGTAATAAGGTAAAGTTCACGGAATATTTGATGCTTCTTTTCCACATTTATTTTGATTGTTGTCATTCTTTTTTCAACTTAATGTGTATTCCTTTTTTCCCCCCTTCATTAAAATTGTCAAGCACAATGACACAACACACAGCAGTGAACAAAATACCTCACTAAACATACATGTGGTTGATTTTATTATTATGATTGTTTGGGTGGGGTTGTGAGGGGGTTGGGGGGGGGGAGGGGAGAGTGGAGAGGGGGGGTCATCACTTTTGGTTTATAGAGCTGCTGAATGCTCGCTTATGAATGAAAGATTTTCATTATCAGTAGAATCAGTAGGTCATTTCAGAGGCGCGCACCAAGTTGCACGTCAAACCACTCACAAATACACATTTGGAGTGCACCAGATGGATCCAGTTGGCCAAGTCCCACATTCCACACTATAGGACAGCTAAGACTGAGAAGCAATCGCGGCGTTTATGGCGCGGTACAAGGTTTAAAACTAAGAAACTGTTGTTTTTAGAAGCGTGTCGAGCAAAAGGTTTTATTAAAACTGTTTTAAAACCTCTTTTAACTCAACTTTTGTTAATGTTAAAAGTGTTTTAATTTACAAGCGTGTCGTAGCTGTTATGCATCTATTCCAACGTATAGTGCTGGATATTTTTCCCTTTGTCGCCTTCTCTCTTCGCTCAACACTCGACTTTCCAGTCCTTTCCTCAAACGGACAGCGTTCACACAAATAATACTTTACTATTACACCTTTTGGCAACACTAGGTTTCTTTATCTGACCTAGCATTACATCCGAAAATGGACCATCCAAGCCTGCACTCTTTTTAATGCACTAAACGACCCACTGCAGCAGAGGACGCACGTAAAGATGCTGACTGTGTGACGTCATTTGCATTTAATCAATTTGTGCATACAATCCAAGAGGAGATGCAGCCAAAACCAAAGCATTCATGACACTGACAAACCTACAAGCAAAGCAACAGGTTCAACCAAAAGGTCGGGCAGGACACAAGACAACAGCAGCATCCCCCGAAGTGCACGTCCTATCTCACACTGCTCACTCATATGATCACTTCACTTCATAACAAGTTGCTCGCGTACAGATACATTGTCCTAGTCATTGGCGCACAGATACATTGCTCTCAAATTTGCCACTAGACATCACCTAGACATAATAATAATAATAATAATAATAATAATAATAATAATAATAATAACATCACCTCCCACCACATCACCCCTGAAGCACAACACAACTCAACACTTTTTTTTTTACAAAACAACCACACCCTCAAATAACAAACCTCATTTTGCAGCAACATAAACAATTTACTCCCTCACACAAATACCACCCCACCCACCCCTACCTTTCGTATCTCTCGTCTCACTTCGGCTCACCGACGCAGTCGACCAATCAGGTATCTGAGAAGGGAGATGTCGCACACATACCCATTTTTGGGGTTTTGTGCACACACACACACACACACAAACACACACACACACACACACACACACACACACACACACACACACACTGCTGGGACAAGTTTAAACACAACTAGTAGAGTGTCTTTTAAGCACAAAAGTGCGTGTAAAAACCTTGCAATGGGAAAAACTGATTTTTTTAAAATTTCTTTATAACTTCTTAAAGCAAGACATTGCAGAAACAACCCTCAGAAAAAAATGGGTGTCTGACTTGGGCACCCAGAATTTTACACACACCCATTTTCCATAAGGATGGTAAAGACAGCCACCCAGTAGAGCTCTTGTGCGCACACACACACACACACACACACACACACACACACACACACACACACAAACACACACACACACACACACACACACACACACACACACACACACACACTGGCTGTCTCCCTCGATTGTTGCGCTGAGCGGAGCGAATCGAGGGAGATAACCAGTGCGCAGCGCGATTAACGTAAGTAGACATAGGTAATTTTTATCTTTCTACTTCACTGTCAGCCTGTGGCGTCATGTGCTTGTTATTGAATGCGCCCCACCGCGTCCCATCCTTAAAAAAAAAGAAGTCTGTTCTATACATAGAAGAGACTTAAACACATAATGAGAAACCAGCACATCCTAAATCGACATAAAATGTTCGTCTGTTACGTAGGAATTCACGTGTATTGTTGGTTGCGCTTCTTCATTGGAAGATACTGTATACGTTGTGTTCACTACTGGTGACACAGACGTCGATGATGTTGTTGGCGGGTTGTGTGTGTTTCAGGAGTGATCAATATCACCCCAGGTTCCATTGACGACGCAGCCATGAGACAGATCCTGGAAAACGTGCGCAACAACCTTAGGAAAATGACGATCTCACAGGTGGAGCAGGTCAGTCACTGTATAGTTCGCGTGAACCTAGCCGCATGGTCACACTGAATTTAAGCGTGCCGATGTCGTAACACCCAACGCTCCCTTATCAGCCAGTTTTGTCTGTTCATTTTGCATGTCTGCCTGTTTGTCTGTCTGTCTGCCTGCCTGCCTGCCGGTCTGTCTGTCTATTTGTCTACCTGAGCGTTAATTGTCATTCAAGCGTTGCCGCTGGTGAGAAAGTCAATGGCGGCACTAAAGGTGGAGGCCAAACCCGCTTGAACAGACCTGTCCATCTACCTGTGTACCTGTCGTACATGCAATGTTGCTGCTAGTCAGACAGTTAAGAGACTACTAGTAGCGTGCTGTGGAATGCGCCAACAAGCTGGAGTCGGACATAGGGCGCCACCCAGTAAGCAAAGGTCCTCGGGCCAAGACAGCCGGAGTGGGCCCGCGCACGGCTGTGCGCGGGCCCACTACGGCCGTCCTGGGCCCGAAGACGTTTTCCGTCTGTCCGTCTGTTATGTGTTGTATGTGTTACAGGCCGGGTGCTGCGTCCAATCAGAACCATACAAGTAAAAACCAAGCATGGTGTGGATCGAGCCAGCAACTAGGAGTCGTGTCAGCCTGTGTGTCCCGCTGTGTAACTGCGTGTCTGCTGTTGTGCAGGTGGTGTTACACCTGGTCGGATGTCTGACTGCACTGAAGGTGGAAACAAGCTAGGGTCGTGTCTAGCTGCGTGTGTACCTGTGTAAATATACTGACGAGCAAAAGACATGCGACATTTTCGAAATCATCGGAAACACTAAAGTGTTCCAAACTTGTCGCCTGTCCTTTGCTCGTCAGTATATGTCTACCCTTTGTGCAGGTGGTGTTAGTCCTGGTCAGAAAGCTGATCGAGCTGCAGGTAGAAGCCAGACGTGCCATGGAGCGCGCCAACAAGTTGGAATCGGACCTACAGCGCCTACAGGAACTGATTGGACAGAGCGGCGGGCCGAGTGGATCCTCCACCCCAGCGCCCACCACGGCCCGCAGCCTGACCCCGGCAGGCACCCCAGTACCCACAACAGGCACGCCAGCCCCTGCAACCACAATGAGACCCCCTACCCCTGTGCCCACGCCCCCCGGGGGCGTCATTGGTCCCGACTCGGGTGGAGCCGCCATCCAGCCCCCGGGAAGTCTCGGCAGTCCCACCTCTACCTTCTCGCCATCGGGTGCCTCTGCAGGGACGACACCTGGCGGCGTGATGACCACAGCTTCCATCACCACGGCAGCAGCGGCGACGGCAGAGGCGATAACACCACCACTCACTGGGCCTCCGGGACCACCCTAGATGGCAGCGTAATGCCCGCTGCTGGTGACGTCACTGGCTAATCTGGTTTTGGTGCGGACTGATCGGCGCCAGTTGCTGACAGACCCATACTAGGTGCGCGGCGTAAACATGTACCCAAAGCGCCAAAGGCCATCGGGCCGACGTCGGCCGCCGTTGGCCCGCGCACGACCGTGCACGGGCCAACGGCGGCCGACGTCGGCCCGATCACCTTTGGCGCATTGGGTAACGACCAGAACAGCTTTAGAACATACACTCGTTAGGCCCATACAGCGACCCATACAGCGTTAGACCTATACAGCGTTAGAACATAGACCCCTACTGCGTTAGACCCTTGCTGCGTTAAAACATAAATCCATATAGCGTTAGGCCCACACAGCGTTAGAACGTAGACCCATACAGTGTTAGACTTATCATGTACAGCGTTAGAACATAGACCCATACAGCGTTAGACTCATACTGCGTTAGATCAGCTGAGAGGTTCAACATGCAGTTCGTTATTTCGAAGCTGCAAATGACACATTTGTAATTCCTTTGTATTTAATTTTTTGGTGAAAAAAACGCCTACTGGAAATTTTAAAGGATTTATCATGCACGTAGGATGCAAGACCCATTATAATGTTAAACTTTGACAGTTTATGGGCTAGTTGTTCCAGAGATCAGCGGTAGCAAAGCGGGAGAGACAAGCATTATGCGTTAGAACGTAGACCCATACAGCATTAGAACATAGACGCATACATCTATCTATCTATCCCGTACTCTTGCCGACCGTTGGGGCACCACTGATGACTTGGCAACCAGCTCCCTCCATTCTAGTTTGTTCTCTCGTGTGTCACTCAGCTTAAGCGTCCTGTCCACTCTGAGATATTGTAGTCCTCCCATCTTTTTCTCGGTCTTCCTCGCATACACATACAGCGTTAGAATATATACTCATACTCATACAGCGTTAGACCATAGTCCCATACTGCCGGGCAGAATATAGACCTTCACAACATTAGAACATAGATCCATACAGCGTCAGAATGTACACCCACACAGCGTTGGAACACAGTCCCTTACAGTGTTAGAACAGACCAATATAGCTTTAGAACATACACCGTTCCACAGTTACAGAGTTAACAGATAGTTCCATATATAGTAAAATTACAGACACACAGCGTTAGAATATAGACCCATAAAGCGTTATAAAACACAAAGACACACAACGTTAGAAGATAGACGCGTTCCGATTGTGCATCGCTTGTAGTTTTGTTGGCTTGATTGTGTAGTTGTGTTGTTTTTGCTGTTGCCAATACAATGTTGCTTGGAATTAACGTCGTGGTCCGCGTTATCGTTATTGTGGTTGTTACTACTGTAGTTGTTGATTATGGCATCAGCCACAACCCAGAATTGAGGGTTGGAACAAGCCTGAGTTGTATCTTGGTTCTGTACATCCATGTGGCTCTTTCAAGTAACCCCTTCGCTACCGAGAAAACGTGAACACGATCCAGCTGCGAGAGGCATAAATCTTCATGACTGAGCCTCCGCGTCTGCGGGGGCTCATGAGGATCTATGCTTCTTGCTGATACCAGTTTTTATCCGTGTTTCTTGCACGGTTTTAGCTTTTGATCATTGAATGAACAAACATTTCAGAAACAAAAATTGTGCGTACATGTCGGTTAACTTAATACAGACATGTGTGATACATCAATGACGAAGGAAGGAAGTGAATTCCTGCTGTGTGTATTGCGCGGAGACACAGCACACTGCCTCGGGACAAAAACCAGTTTGTATGCCTGTCTGTCGCAGTACACATACTAAGGGGAATTATTTAGCGCTGGACTTGCAGTTAGATCTCCTGCCCCCTCCCATCAGGCACGCAATCGCCAGCCCACAAAACACAGGTAAAGAACAAGACGATCAGATACATCCCTATCTGTCGCAGTTTAGGCTTTGTTGTCAGTTTTGCTTTTCTTTTGTTTTTTCCTTGTCACGTTATGCGGATCGGTGTGGAATAAAGTTGGGGGCGTTTGCTATACGTGTTTGTGGGTTTTTTTATTACTGCGCGCGTGTGTGTGTGTGTGTGTGTGCGCGTGCGAGCGCACACACACACATTGTGTGCCCGAGATGTAGGTCCGTTACCTGAAACACTTCCATTAAATGAAACATGTTAAACGAGTAGGGCTTCTCGTTTTTGCCAACACCGAATGATGTTTCAAAGGCAAGGTATCCCAATAGGACCGCCGTACAAATTTTTTGACTTTCGGACATTTAGAACCTACGACCTTCTGATCGGGAGTCAGACGCCTGAACCAACCTGGTTCCCTTCACTGAGGTCCGACATCAGACCTCGGCAAATTTTGTTCTGCAGTTTCTGAAGCAGAAACGGAGTTTGAGAAGATTTCACAACGGACCCCCAAATTGTGATGTGTGTATGTTTCAACCTTTGGGTGCAGCAGTGTGTATTGCGGGCCTACGATTTTAGCTAGACCTCACTTTTTCATGAATTTTAATCTTCTAGTATTTTTATATGAAGCTCTATGATATGTTTCGTGGGTTCAAACATTTCTCGATGTTGAGCAGCATTAACTTCATATATCATTTTACATTTACATCTGCCCCCTTTACCATGGACCTCCACTTCTCAGTAGGTTTTCATTTTCATCCAGACTGAGTCTCTCTGTGTGTGTGTGTGTGTGTGTGTGTGTGTGTGTGTGTGTGTGTGTGTGTGTGTGTGTGTGTGTGTGTGTGTGTGTGTGTGTGTGTGTGTGTGAAAGGCACAGGTATGCGCTGGCCGACGTTGGTCCGATGGCCTTTTGCGCATTGGGTATTACCAGCACCATGTAGGTGGTCATACTCCGACTACAGAGGATTTTAGGTTGTGTGTGTGGCTGCTATTAATTACCCTACCATCTAGGTGGCCACACTCGGGCTTCAGAGGATTTTTTTTAATCTCTGCTTCCAGAAAATGAGAGTTATACTGGGAGCTGACCATGGCTGAAGATAGTCCCCACATAACATTGCTATAAAAGCTGCAATGGCCTCAGTGGATTTGCCTGGAGTCAGCTAATGACAGCAGTCTTTGCCAGAGATGGGTTTTGGTGCGACAAAGTGCTATTTGAAGACAGTCAATTTCCAACCAATGAAAGTGATTGCTAATAATCGGGAGGGGTGCGGGGGGGGGGGGGGTGTGGATAAAGTTTAATTTCAAGACAAACTTTCAAAACACAATTGTGCTTGAGATGGGCTCGTCCATTGAATTCTGATTACAGCGCATTTTTACTATTTAGATAAAAAAAAATTAAAATAAAATTTAAAAAAATTCAGAAGGTCATATTCGAGTCTTCCAAAAGTGCGAATTGGGTTACACTTGCGCCACAGGTTGTCTGTCTGGTGCATCCCTATTATTCGGATCTTTGAGAACATGGCTGAAACTGTTCAGGACATCCTAGGCACACTTTAACTCATTCAAGACGTGCCGCCTACGGATACGTGGCTTATGCCGCGTATCCGGAGGCGGCACGTCTCGAATGAGTTAACGCCAGTCTGAATGAATAGTGGAGACAGGGGAAGAGGGGTAGGTTGCACGATAGGTTTTGAGACTAGAAAGTACTCGAAAAATACACGAAAGTATCGCCGTCCAACAAAGACCGCCTGACGTCAACAGAACTTTTCGTAGCTATACATGTCATGTACCACATCCCAAAATAAAACGACGAAAAGGATTTATGCGAAACTACCCGTGTGATACAAGTCTACTACACTTGGACATTCTGCCTCAGTCTTGCTGACGTCAGAGAGATAAATAATTTGGAAACCCTGATGATAGCAATCCGTATTTTGCCAGCGTGTAAATATGCTTTTCTGTTACTCAGGTTACTATGGAAAGTTTCTCTCTAGAAACCAGAAACAAAGAAAAGCAAACAAACAATACAAAAAATAAAAGAATATATTTTTAAAAAAACCCACCAAATAAACGCATAATGGTGCGGAAGAAAAGACCCCCTGATTCTGACAGAGAAATGTTAGTAGTTCATATTTTGTCCAGCGCTCAGTGTGAGCACTGTAATACTGTTGCTCTCTCTCTCTCTCTCTCTCTCTCTCTCTCTCTCTCTCTCTCTCTCTCTCTCTCTCTCTCTCTCTCTCTCTCTCTCTCTCTCTCTCTCTCTCTCTCTATGTGCGTGTGTGTGTGATGGTGTGTGTGTGTGTGTGTGTGAGAGAGAGAGAAAGAGAGAGAAAACCTTGTGCCAGAGTGTGAAGGTGAGTGCGGTACATGTACATGTGTTATAATGTATAAAACTTAAGGGGTAAACTTCGCTACATCGAGGCGTTAATCTACCTAGCGTGAATCTACCCAGGGAAAATCTGTCTAGTGAAAATCCACCCATGCGTGAATTCACCCAGTGCAGATTTGTGCTGCCTCTATTTTACCAGATTTCTCAGTTGATGCATTCAAATCAGTGTGAATTCATACTGGTTGGATTATGCTTGGTAGATTTAGATGTATACTGACGAGCAAAAGAAATGCGAATTTCCAAAAATATCGCAATTCTTTTGCTCGTCAGAATACATCCACGAGCGCAAGAAATGCGACATTTTGGGAAATTCGCATGATTCCAAAAATGTCGCATTTCTTTTGCTAGTCAGTATACAGCTGGGTGGAAGCGCAGCAACGCAAATTTACACATTCACGCTGGGTAGATTTTCGCTGTGTCTATTCGCTTTGAGTAGAGTTTTATCTAAACAGAGCGAAGTTAACCGCTTCCGCATAAATAATCGTGCCCAGCTAACTGTAACGTACGTCATATTTCACCGCCTGTCCACTTTACAATGTGAGAAAATCCGCTCTGTCTCAAGTCTCCATTTGCTCCATTTGTTTCACGGCCACTACGTAATTCATATTTTCACGCGGGTAAACACTCATGTTTTTTACATGGGTAACGCCCTAGCTGTACCACCACGCGCGCAGTCACGTCTTTCACTGTACGACTGATCAATCATGGCAGGCGGGGCCTATGACACGCTAAGACAACAGAATTTGGAAAACCAAGAAAGTGGGAATGTTCACGAAGATGCTGCCGTCACGATGGCCCAGAGCCAAGCTGATAGAGAGAACAATGCACGTTCAGAGTACAACAGTAAAAAGGTTTTGGTCACAAGACCAATGAAAATCACCCTTTTCATTCTGATACATTACAGATTGAAATTAATTTGACTATGATAGTTTAAGGCTGGTGCCAGAATAGCTTAGCATCTGAGGCGCCAAGTTATTCTAGCACCACCCTTGAACTGAAATGGTTGATCTCTCTCCTAATCTGTAATGTAGCCGTCATAAACAATAAGCACTTTTTTTTAATGGAATAAAAGTTCACTGTTCTTTGAAAGTGGACGGCTAAATGGCATTGAAAAACGCAAGCTCCTGGTGCTTGTTTTGCATCTCGTGACTGGCATTGTTATATCAACAGAAAATATTTTCATTCAGTTTGTTCTCGACTTCAGTGATTGGGGTCAAATATAACTAATGGCAGAAGGAACTACCTTGGCTGGTTGGTCGGTTGCTTGCTTGGTTGTTGGGTGGTTGTGTCGTGTGGTTATTGGCTGCTTCCTTGGCAAGATTGTATGGTTGCTTGCTTGCTTACTTGGTTAGTTGTTATGTGGTTTGTTGTTGGGTAGTTGGTTGCTTGATTGGTTGGTTGCTCGGTTGTGTTGGTTAACTGGTTGTGTCAGTTGGTTGCTTGGTCGGTCGGTTGCTTGCTTGGTGTGCTGATTGGTTGGTTGAATGTTTTGATGGTTGGTAGGTTTGATTTGAACCCTTTTAGCCCCACGGGCGCATTTCGCAACTTTTGGAAGTGTTACTTTACGACTATGTACCAGTTGCAGGATGTGGATTGACCTTGATAATTCAAGGGTAGTGCCAGATTAGCTTGGTCTGATCTGGCACTACCCTTGAATTGCCATGGTCAATCAATCTTCTGCTGTACGGTGTTGGGGGTAAAAGGGTTAACGGAAGCCTGGCTACTAAGGTCATTTATCGCAGCAAACAATCAGACGTCAATTACAATGTGTTTCATCCTTGACTGCCACTGTACGTACATTGTACATCTGAAGTCTGTGTGAATTCAATGTGTTTCATCCTTGACTGCCATTGTACGTCTGAAATCTGTGTGAGTTCAACGCGAAACAGCTCCAGTCGTCCCGTGAACAATGGATACAACGTGGTGTCAGCAAGAGGCATAGATCTTCACGAGCCCCCGCAATTGCAATGTCTGGAATATATATTAATACAGTTACACTTTACTGACAAGCTTCTCTCACTCAGCTTGTGAGAAAGAATCCTGTCTTCTGTCCTTATGACCATGCTGACACAGTGGCGACACGAACCCAGCACACCAACACGCGCGTGTCCGCGTACAGACCTCAGTCCCCAACTCTCTGACAAGCCTGCAGTAGCTGCCACAGAGATTTTTATCATCCGCTCTCTTTATCATCCGCTCTCTGATTGGTTGCACAGCGGTGTAATACAGACGCATATCGCAGGTGTATATATAACTCAAGAGAGCGAACCCTCCTGACCGCCGTTGTAGTGAAACTGTTGTATAGTTATTTCGTGGATCATCAAGACGTTTTGACTGGCGAGGTTTGAGAGTCTGACTGCTGATCGTTGCTTGCTGACTACCAACTGCTGAGTTTTGACTACTGAATACCGACTGCTGACGACTGACGATGGCCACACTGAGGGTGCTGGTGGCGGCGGGTCTCATGGCCCTGGTCACGGCGCAAGGATCGACTTCAGTCCAGACTCAGGGACCGGAACTTAACCCTGTTTCTGTCGGGTAAGGGATGTGCGTGCGTGCGCGTGTCAATTTATTTTTTACCTCAGTATCAATGACAAATGCAAGGAAACACCTTTGACAAATCTTTTCTGGACGGTTTAGCTCCTTCTTTATTACGGCGTCACTACTGCAGACCTATCACGGTGCCGTCAAATGGACAAAATGGTGTCAGCAAAAGACGTAGATTCTCATGAGCCCCCGCAACAGCGTGCGCTCGTGAGGATCTATACCTCTTGAATATTGGGTGGTGTTTCGTTCATTTTTTTTAAAACTAAGACACGAATGCCAACACTTTTATCCACAAAATCTGGATTTAAATTAACTATCTCAGTGTGGACACAGAGCACTCAGTCGTGTCATTAGTTCTTTTACTGCACGTATCCAACATTTTCATCTTTAGTCGTTGGTCGTGGTGTTGGTGTGTATATGTGCTGTTATTGTTGTATTGTCAATGTTTTGTTTGATTTTTCGTTTTGTGTTTGTTTTGGGTTTTTTAATGGAATTTTTAAAACGCTTCCTTCGTTAAAATCAAATAAACTACAACTAAAACTTCAAATACCACTTGCAACAAAAAAAAAAAAGTGTTGAAACCTAGAACGAAATGACCACAAAAAAAGTCCATTGCTTTCACAAACAGTTTGAAACATAATCACCATAACATAACAAAAGATTTCCCTTACAAATTCTAGAATAACGATCAGCGCGCTTCTCATTTCATACATTTAAGTTCAATTCAAACGTCTCATTTCACACATTTAAGTTCATTGGTATGGGTCAATTCAAACGTCTCATTTCACACATTTAAGTTCAGTCATTGGTCTGGGTCAATTCAAACGTCTCAAAAATGAGTGTAATTGACCCCGCGGCTGTGCGCGGGCCCACTGCGGCCGTCGTGGGCCCAAAGACGTTTTGCTACTGGGGAATAGCCTGCTACTCCTGCCGGAGGAATATGGCCACATGCCGGTGGTTCTGTAGAAAGGCATGACTGAATTACATGTGGACGCGACGCTCAAGCACGCCTCACGTGTTCTTAGTGAGATCAAGATCGGGGCTACACGCTGGCCAGTACATTTTCTGTACTCTTGCTTGCTGGACCAAACTATAAAAAAAAAAATGCGCGGGATAGGCGTACATGCCGTCATGGAGAACGGTATTTGGGCCAAGCCGTTGGAAATCTGCAACAGGGGCTGCCAATACAGTGGCTGCCCGTAGGTGCCCTTACATTCTCTGTGCAGTTTCCGCCCTTGACCTTATGACGTGGGGAAAATGCGTCGGTCTTCCGGTATGGTCTTCCGTTTTGTTTTGTTTTTTTTGTGGTATTGTATGGTCGATCTGATCTGGGCGGCGCATCCTCAACCCATCCAGTTGTCAGGAAGTGGCCTTTCAGCCATGTTTTGACAGAATGGTAAAGACCACCACTTTGCCGGTCTCAAGCGCCATCTTTGAGATCTGCAAGGGCTGATCCTTGATCTCGAACCTTTAGCGACCGCCTTATAGCCATGTTGTTGATACGCGTAAATAAGGCTCTACGCCTTTTTATGAAAGTCAGACAAGTAATTGGAATTCATAGCCTGCGATTCAGTCTTGCATATGGACTTGTGGATCTAACGCAATATAACTAAACCGTTCCGTGCCAGCTGACACAGAATGCGTTAATTCAGACCGATAAGTGCAAGATGTCCCAGGAACGTGGATTCAAAGTGATATCAGCAAGAGGCATAGATCCTCATGAGCCCCCGCAACTGCGGGGGCTCCTGAGGATCTATACCTCTTCCATTTTCGCCATAATGTTACCCGCTTTCGCTGAGTCATAAACACTTTTCAGTGACGTCCTTGTAGCGGTCATACCGCAGATTCTGCAGTCACATCATCATAGTCTGGGTACTGGTCATCACAACTGTGAAGTTGGTTTATCTGGACGCGTTTAGCCTAATGTAGCCGTTTTACGGCGACAAACACCAAAATTACATGGTGGTCTTAACTTTTGATTCGTAGTTTATAAGTTGTTACTGCACATTTTTCACCTAATCAAGCTATTACAAGGTTTACCAAAGAGTGCACTGTATTTAAAATGCAGCCTTCTATCTGCAAATAGCCGGGGCAGGGACGGAGGGAGGGAGGGTAGAGGCCAAAAGGTGTCTGTCATACTTGTCATGTATTACACTAGTCGGCTGCATGTGGGAGAATGTTAAAGAATGACGTTTATGGTTCTGGTACGGAGCTTAGCGCCTACTCACGCGGATATTGTGATAAGAATGGTAGAAAAGTCTTAGTTTAGATAACATTGATAACCCTTTACGTCGGCCAATTATAGTAATCCAAGCCTGCCATGAAGCAGGTCGCTTTAATTGTACACATGACGTAGTAAAGTTAATTGAACACATGACGTTGTAAGTTAATTGTACACAGGACGTAGTGCTATTGATTGTGCACATAATGTAATGCAGTTGATTCCACATATGACGTAGATAAATGTACACATGACATGGTAAAATAAAGACGTCGCAAGTTCTCTCCCTGTCGTCACATCTTACAATACGCTTGTGCTCGTACTGTGTATTAGCATGACGTTGTACATCACAATTTCTATATGCGTCATTGCTATTACAAAAATAGATACTGATATCGTCCCCGGAATACTACGCTATTTTTGTCCGCCAAGACAGTCATACATTTCTCTCTCTCTCTCTCTCTCTCTCTCTCTCTCTCTCTCTCTCTCTCTCTCTCTCTCTCTCTCTCTCTCTCTCTCTCTCTCTCTCTCTGTACTTGTTGTCACGCCCGTAGTAGTTGATGTCACGCTGTCATCGTCATTTTTACCCCCCTGTCATTACATAAGTGTCGACCATACATCACGAACGTGTGACGTTGGCGATGAATATGGGTCACAGAATCCCTGTTCATTGCCATTGACGAAAACTGCGGAAAAGTCCAAAAATATCAGCCATCTTCACATGCAAATGCTTAAAGTCCAACAATGTCGATCATCTTCACATGCAAGTGTTGAAAAGTCCAACAATATCGGTCATCTTCACATACAACTGTTGAAAAGTCCAACAATATCGGTCATCTTTACATGCAACTGTTCAAGAAAATTCCAACAATATCGGTCATCTTCACATACAACTGTTGAAAAGTCCAACAATATCGGTCATCTTCACATACAACTGTTCAAAATTCAAACAGAGAGGGTTGAGGTCAGTGCACCGAAGGGAGGAGGAGGGCTGTACACCGCAGAGGGAAGGGGAGGAGGGGCAGGGCAAAACACATGGGGGTGGGTGGGGGGGCTTACACAGCAGGGAAGAGGGAGGAGGTTTAAACAGCAGGGAGTGGGAGGGCTGTACCCCACGGGGAGGGGGGGTACGATGGGGGAGGAGAGAGAGAGAGAGAGAGAGAGAGAGAGAGAGAGAGAGAGAGGCAGTGCTGTACATCACAGAGAGTGGGAGGGCTGCACACCACATAGAGAAGAGGGGGGTGTGTTCGGGGAGGGGGGGGGGTCAACACCGCAGGGGTGGGGAGAAGTTTACGCCGCAGGAAAGGGCTGTACACCACGGGGAGAGGGGGCCCGTAGCAAAACGTCTTCGGGCCCACGACGGCCGCAGTGGGCCCGGCCGTGCACAGTCGTACGCGGACCCACTGCGGCGATGGTAGAGGGCCCGAGGACCTTTGCTTACTGGAGGAGATGGGGGGATGGGGGGGGGGGTGCGCTGTGCTGCAAGATTGGAATGTCCAGGTAAGCCGGCAATATATCATCAACTTCCCCACATATCTGTGTTGTGTTTTACTCTGCTGTCAAAGTCCGGGGTGTCCATCAGTTTATGAGAAAAGCGAGGTTGTCACTGTATAACATATAACGGCAGAACTGTGTCCTCTGCTACGGATGTCACCCCGCCGCTACACGACACGCTTCAGTGCACACGTGTCCAGGGTCCTTTGTCTTGTGCCAGCAGTGTGTATGTATTCACAGTCCTTTTGTCTTGTCCAGCTGGAGGGGACATAACCGCTCTGTGCAGCTTCAGTTAGAATTACCTCCCGCTAACACACGCACGTCTGTCATCCTGTGGCTGCAATCCACTTTAGATTTGTGAGTTGTCCTAGGAAGGCTGAATTACAGTACAAGCTGTTCTGGCACCACCCTTAAACTATCATGGTCGCTATCATTAAACCACCCTTGAACTAGCATGGTCACATTTTTCTCATCATACTGGGGTGTCAGTATCAGGACTTAAAGGGTTAACTCTAACAAAAAGAGGCAGTAAAGGGGTTGTTTGTGTGTGTCGAAACTCGACCAAAAAAATCAAATAGGGAGGCGGGGGGGGGGGGGGGGGTGTGTGCAAACACCTTGAAAAGGGACTTTGTTATAGCATTTTAAACAGTTTTGGGTTGGGGGGGGGGGGGTCCGGAACCCCTAGGATTCTCTCCCCCCCCCCCCGATCCGCCCTGAGTTCTGTGATGATTCTCTGGGATATTATACAGAGCAACAAAAGTTCAGCAAATACTTTCAAGGAGCATAGTTATCTATGCGCCAAACGCAGAGACATGAAAATCAGAGGAACTTTTAGTCTCAGCAACTTTCCCATATGTCTCTACCATAAAATAATGGGGTAAAACCTGACACCTTGTCAAGTGTGGTACGTGAGGTAGCTACATTGTCCCCTGTTATACTGAATGGCCGCCCTCTTGAACTTAGAAGTCCAGTACCCAGTAAGCAACGGTCCTCGGGCCCACGAAGGCCGTAGTGGGTCCGTGCACTGCTGTGCGCGGATCCACTGCGGGCGTCGTGGCACGAGGACGTTTTGCTACTGGGGTATCTCCTTCTGGCGAGGACAACGAAATTCGTTTGCAGTATTTTACCACTAAGTGTGACAGGCAAACCACAAAACGGTGTAAAAACCAGCCTCGACTTGAGAGTTCCGGTTTATGTGGATTTTTGTATGGAAATCGTCTTCATTATTTCAATGTACAGTATCTTTCAAAAGAAACATAACCACGAACACACGTCAGTTGCGACGTAGCAGACGGGCATTTTATCATGAATTTAAATGCGCAGTTCTCTGACGTGTCAGTTTCATTTTATTTTATTTTTTATTTTTTTTGAGGGGGCGGGGGGGGGGGGGGGGCAGCCTGACATTAAATAGAAAAATGGCTGCCAATGCAAAACAAAAGAAGTTGTGAGAAAAAAAAAAACTTCGTGCACTTTTTTCTTTATTACACCTTTTTTTTATAGTTCTAACTGTATCGTTAGCACATACATACAGAGATCACATCACGAACGAGGAAGTGGGAAGCAGAATCAGGCAAGCCATCGGGCCCTATGAAGACCTATTAGCCATTGTGAGAAAACGCAAACTTAAGTGGTTTGGGCATGTCACACGTTCAGCAGGGCTTGCCAAAACAATCCTACAATGCACTGTGCAAGGAGGACGAAGGAGAGGAAGACAGAGGAAAAGATAGGAGGAAAATATCTCAGAGTGGACAGGACTGAGGCTGGGTATTACGCTAAGAATGGCAGAGAACAGAGAGGAATGGAGGGAGCTGGTTGCCAAGTCATCAGTGGTGCCCGAACGGTCGGCAAGACTACGGGATATAGATAGATAGATAGATAGATAGATAGATAGATAGATAGATAGATAGATAGATAGATAGATAGATAGATAGATAGATAGATAGATAGATAGATAGATAGATAGATAGATAGCGGATTAGATAGATAGATAGATTAGATAGATTAGATAGATTAGATAGATAGATAGATAGATAGATTAGATTAGATTAGATAGATTAGATAGATAGATAGATAGATAGATAGATAGATAGATAGATAGATAGATAGATAGATAGATAGATAGATAGATAGATAGATAGATAGATAGATAGATAGATAGTATCGTTAGCACTACATGTCGATAGCAACGTGTCGATAGCACTACGGTCGACCGAGATTTAGGAACTCATTGTGCCTAGAGGCAGGAACTCATTGTGCCTAGAGGCAGGAACTCATTGTGCCTAGAGGCAGGAACTCATTGTGCCTAGAGGCAGGAACTCATTGTGCCTAGAGGCAGGAACTCATTGTGCCTGCAAGTAAGAAACTATTGTGTCTGGAGGTGGGGTGTGTGTCCTCTAAACACATATAACCCCACGGTCGCACATCCCGAATTTTGGAGGTGTCACCTGACCTCTTTGTACCAGCTGCTGGAGATGGATCGACCATGACAATTCAAGGTTAGTACCACTACCCTTGAATTATTATGGCCAATCCATTTCCTGCTGCAGGGCGTTCGGGTTAATGGGTTAATATTGCAATAAAGTCTATGGGACAGATCGACTATTGCATTTCAAGGGTAGTGCCAGAATAGCGCGGCGCCTCTCACTCTCACTCTCTTTCTCTCTCTCTCTCTCTCTCTCTCTCTCTCTCTCTCTCTCTCTCTCTCTCTCTCTCTCTCTCTCTCTCAGGACTAAAAGTTACAATACATAAGCAAGCGGCCGCTGTTTAACATAGTCAAGGGGTCAGCGGACCCAGCGAAAATCTGTCGTGACAGTTGCTACATTCCACAACCATGCCCCTGACCTTGCTATACTCCACAACCACGCCACACGCCCTCTAAAATGTGTAAGCAAGTACCGCCCCAACGTCATCCCACGTATCAAGGGTTAACTCAGTTGTCTCTCTCCTTGACATGCCCTACGTCAGCTTGCGCTTGTTTGGTTTGTTTTTTTTGTTAGTTTGTTAATTGTTTGTTCAAGTTGTTTTCATGGCATGTCAACAATGTTGTTTGGCGTGTAAATGTCAACAATGCTATTTAGAGTGAAAGATTATTTAAGACCATGCGCGGGCCAACGGCGGCCGACGTCGGCCCGATTGCCTTTTGCGCATTGGGGATGTGCATGGTGATTTTTGTAATTTATGTTAGCAATGACGTTTTACTGAGTCATTAAATGACGCCTTTTTCAAAATTTCCGAGAGCTGCCACAGTTATCTTCCCTTTAACACAGAAAGACAAGTAACAGGAGCTGCCACAGTTATCGTCCCTTTAGACAGGAAGTAAACTGGCAGGAGCTGCCACAGTTATCTTCCCTTTTGATACAAAGACAACTGGCAGGAGCTGCGACAGTTATCTTCCATTTATACAGGAAGACAACTGTCAGGAGCTGCCACAGTTATCTTCCCTTTAGACAAGAAGACAACTGGCAGGAGCTGCCACAGATATCTTCTCTTTAGACAAGAAGACAACTGGCAGGAGCTGCCACAGTTATCTTCCCTTTAGACAAGAAGACAACTGGCAGGAGCTGCCTCAGTTATCTTGCCTTTAGACAGAAAGACATTTGGCAAGAGCTGCCACAGTTATCTTTCCTTTAGACAGAAAGATAACTGGCAAGAGCTGCCAGTTATCTTCCAGACTACTGTTAGTGGGATGGAAAAAAAACACCATCCCACCACACAACACCATCCCCACCACCCCCTTCCCAGTAAGCGAAGGTCCTCGGGCAGACACGGCCTCAGTGGGCCCGCGCACGAATGTGCGCGGGCCCACTTCGGCCGTCTCGGCCCAGAGACGTTTGCCACTGGGACTGAGGTTAACCTATTACATGGCATTTCATACCAGAAAACTAATTGAGGCAGCACATCCATCATGACTATGGCCGCTCCACTCGGAATTGCAAATGCTAACCTTTTTATTCAGGACTGAAAGGGGGTGAAATGGGAAGGGATTATAGAACATGGAAAATTCTCGAGGCATAGTGCAGTGCATTATCGCCAATCTACCATAGTCCAGAATGTTATCGCCACTTTACCATAGTCCAGAGCGTTATCTCCTCCTGCCTCAATCAGGGCGTTATCTCTACCCTACCACAGTCAGAGAGTTATCTCCACCATACCTCAGTCAGCGAGTTATCTCCACTCTACCTCAGTCAGCGAGTTATCTCCACCCTACCTCAGTCAGAGAGTTATCTCCACCATATTTTAGTTATAGACTTATCTCCAACCTACCTCAGTGAGTTATCTACACTTTACCTCAGTCAGAGCGTAATTTCCACCCTATCTCAGAGCGTTATCTCCACCATAACCTCAGTCAGAGGTTATCTCCATTTTACCTCAGTCAGACCGTTATCTCTGTCCACTTTACCTCAGAGCGTAGTCTCGACCCTACTCCAGTTAACTCCGGATGTTGTCAGGTTCAGGTCAGACTTGGTTAACGTGTACGGTGCATGTACACATAGAATTAACGTGTACGTTCATGTGCACACAGGATTAACGTATACGTGCATGTACATACAAGATTAACGTGTACGGTTCATATATAAATAGGAGTAACGTCCATGGTGCATGATCACACAGGATTAACGTGCATGGTGCATCCACACACAGGATTACAGTGTATGCTGCATTTATACACAGAATTACAGTGTATGCTGCATTTACACACTATACTGTCGTGATGATGGCTGTCAGTGCAAAGTCTCACCACCCCGTGCACATGCCTCACTCAAAAATCACGCGTGAGACCCTCCCTGTGGGACACATCGCGAGGTTTGTGGGGACATACAAAACTGACCCTACCCTAGTCCCCCATGACGAATCCGAGAGGGAGGGGGTGGGGGAAGTACAATATTTTCGTCACAGTGCGGTCCCAGTAGCAAAACGTGTTCGATCGGGCCAACGTAGGCCACAGTGGGCCTCTACACAGCCGTGCGCGGGCCCACTGCGGCTGATGTGGGCCCGGGGACCTTTGCGTACTGGGGAGTGCAACTATCTTCTCTGTGTCTGTATATACAGTAGTTCGTTATTGGACTTATAAATGCTTGTCTGTGCACAGTGGGCAGGTCCGTGTAAGGACTAGAACAAATCCCATACTGTGACACGTATTAATTACATAACAACACCTAAAGTCAGTTCCGGGTCTGTCACGCTCTGCCTGTCATATTTGTTCCAAAACGACACACAGAAATGAGGGTTAGGGACGGATCAGTTATCTCCCGTGAGGGGGGGGGGGAGGGTCCAACATTTTGTTTGGGCCCTTTAACTTATTCTAATAATAATAATAATAATAATAATATAACTCTTCTATAGCACAATATCCCCACAAAGAAAGGCTCAGAGCGCTGACACGCCACAGCAAGATATCGATCTGACACGCCACAGCAAGATATCGATCGACCATGATATTTAAAGGGTGATGCCAGAATAGCTTGACGCCTACGGGCGCCAAGCTATCCTAGCATCGCCCTTGAACTATCATGGTCGATCTCGGTCCTGCACTGCAATGCTAACCCCGGCCGGGGCCTCAGTAATTTTGGGGGCTCTAGAACCGAGGCCCCGAATCCAACCTCAAAGAATCCATGGCGCATTCACTTACCGGATGATACGACGGTGGCGCATAAGATATTTTGGATCTTAACGCTTTACAAACGCCTAGGGATGGCGGGGTTCAGCGTGTATAAAGACCTCACCTCCAGCCGAAATATCGAAAAGATGGGGGAGGAGAAGGGGAAGGGCGGGGTAGGTGTGTGCGACAACCTCTTGCACCCTCTCAGTACCCGCAGAAATATCGATCAGCGGGGTTGGGATTGGAGGGGGTCTGTGAATTGTAACCCTGGAAACAACACCTCACCACCCCCAAACCCAACCCCCATCCCCAGATCCGCTTCTGAGGGCGTGTCGCCATGTTTCTCCCTCTCTTCACCTCTGACATAAATCGTTCTCGCCGCGCCGCACTGCTTCCCGGCAGCTCGTGTCCAACACGAGCCGTACATCAATCGCCAAGATGGCAGACAGATCAGGTCATGTGACGTGTGATGGATCAGGTGATTGATGACAACATCTGTCTTTGTCACCCCGCATCGGCGTGACCTTGCAGTGGTCTTGTCGTGGTACTGGTTATGGTAATGGTCAAGGCATTCCGTGAATATGTGTACTGACCGCTCCAAACCATACGCGGCCCCAGATTCAGCGAAGTCAACTCTTAACGCCTTCGCTACCAGTGATCATGAATTTCCAGTCGCGTCTGAAGCCACTGCGCACTGACACAATGTAACTGAAATGTAAATGTAAGAATGGGTATGTAGTAGAGAATACAGTGTATAGAGAACATAGAACTAACAAGAGACATAAACCCTCATAAGGGTTTTATGTCTCTTGCAGATCAGAATGACTTTAAAAATTACAGACCTGTGTCAAATCTTCCATTTATATCAAAGGTCATTGAGAAAGTTGTGCTCTCTCAGACCCTGAAGCATCTCACCGTCAACAATCTCTTAAATCCCCTACAATCAGCATACCGCGCGAATCACAGCACGGAAACAGCTTTACTGAAAATCATGAATGACTTGTTGCTTGCACTGGACGATGGTCAGATTTCGGTTTTAGCTTTGCTGGATCTGTCTAGCGCATTTGATACGATTGACCATATCACCTTGTTCTGTCGCCTCGAACGTGTCTTTGGTATCCAGGGGCAGGTTTTGGATTGGTTCAAATCATAACCGGTCACAGACTGTTTCTGTCTGTGGTCATCTTTCAGTTGCCGCCCCTCTGTGTTTCGGAGTACCCCAAGGGTCAGTCCTTGGGCCTGTGCTCTTCATTATGTATATGCAGCCCTTGTCGGGTGTCATAGCTGCACGCCCAATTTCTCACCACGCATACTCTGATGACACGCAGTTGTATAAATCAGGCCATGTTGAGCAGGTCGATGCCATCATCCAGTGTGTGCAACAGTCAGTTTCTGATGTTAGAACATGGATGATAGCCAACAAATTAAAACTGAATGAAGATAAAACAAAAGCCATGCTAGTTTCCTCTACCAGTGTCTAGGATTGTGATGGACTGCGGTAAGGAGGAAGATCTTCCTCCTTACCGCAGTCCATCACAATCCTAGACACTGAAGTTAGCTTTTCTGATCAGGTGAGAAATCTTGGCGTCACCATCGATTGCAGTCTCTCACTAAAACAACACGTTTTGAATGCCTGTAGATCTGCATTTATTGAACTGCGTCGCATTAGCTCCATCAGGCATCTTCTCACACCAGAAGCCACTAAAACGCTGGTCTGCTCCTTTGTCTTGTCCCGACTCGATTACGGCAATGCACTCCTGTGTGGCTGTCCTCAGTACCTTCTGGGTCGGCTCCAGAGGGTGCAGAACTCAGCAGCACGGCTTGTTGTCAAGGCAAAGAAGTCAGACCACATCACACCCATCTTGCGTTTACTCCATTGGTTGCCTATCACATCCAGAGTACAATACAAAGTTCTGTCCATCTGTCATACCTGTCTGTCTACTTCAGCTGGCCCTGTCTATCTTTCTGAGCTTCTTCATGTGTACACACCTCCAAGACAGCTCCGTTCCTCAGCAGACATTAAACTATTACGCTTTCCGACTGTGAGAACTAAGTCTTTTGGCGAGAGGTCTGTCTCATACCAAGGACCATTTCTCTGGAATAAACTCCCACAGTCCCTCAGATATGTTGAACCAGCGAATAGTTTCCGGCAGTCTTTAAAGACACATCTATTCCTTTAAACGTGCATTCACCGTTATGATTATTTTATTTTTGTTTTTGGTGCTGCTGTCAGTGAGAGCTGCCTAGTGTATCTGTTATTAGTTTTATGGTACACGTATATCTTTGGTGTGTGTGAGCATTTCTTGTTGGTGTGTTTATTCTGCTAAGTTTATTTTCCCTGTATATCTTGTTGCGTGAGTGTAGTGTATGCTAGGGCATATATATGTGCTGTAGGATGCAAGGTCTGTGTATGTTAGTATGTCATTTGTACGGCGCCTAGAGCTTTTCTATCAAAAGTATAGGCGCCTTAAAAAATATACATTATTATTATTATTATTAGGTGGGTAGCGTTTGACTTGCCTGTGCAGTTCTAACCGCTATCCACATTCAGTTAAAACAAACCTTAACCGCGAACCCCTTTTAGTTAAAACAACCAGTTCACGTACCAAGGGGAATTACTCATTGCTGAACAGACAAACGGTTAGGTGCCCTGCCCCCACCTATCAGTCGCCAGCCCACAGAAGAATGCACAGATAAAGTACAAGACTTGTGTGTGTCCAGCGCGGTACGTGTGCCGTTTCTACCCGCGCTATTTGGGTTGTGAGTTAAAACAAATACGGGCCTCATTAAAACAAAACCTGCGCACGTTCAGTTAAAACAAACCTTAACCACTACCCAAATTCAGAAAACATTCAGTTGAAACATCAGTCGTGACAAAGATAAGCAAGATACAAGTTCCCAAAGAAAATACCAATGACTGATTTTTGGTGTGTATTTTTGTTATACGATTATGTACCCACTCCATAAAGTTTTTCCTTCTTTGACACATGTATTGATATATTGTATAAATCAAATTAATATTCACGAATTTGTTTGATATACTTCCCTTCCCAAAATCCCTTGCGCGCCAAGATTCGATCTTGATGATACGGCACATTTTTCACTGAGACCGACTCGCGAAATATTTTCATGACGGCAACATTAACAAGTTTCTTATATGTAGTACTAATGAAATACTTTTTAGTGTGTACGAACGCTGGAAATTTACGGCATCCTATACACAAACACTCACGAACGGACGCCAAGAAACGGGCGAGTCGCTGGACCGACTAGTAAACGTGACGAGATGTCAGCTGGCGATATCGACAACATGAGAAAAGAACTAAATAAACAAACCTGCTGGCATTTTCCGCAATTATGCGTGATCTAGTAACAAGTACGGTTACATATAACACTGGATGTGCTCATAGTAGACGAAGTCTACGTGCTGAGTCGACAGCGATATGCAGTCGTCTGCCATTCATGTGTTTTTGTCTAAACACCGCAATCAGCCGGAAAATGAAAAAATTTTTAATTTATTTTTTTTACTGGATACATAAATTGTATTGAGCAACATTTTGCTTGATATAGTGCCGATAACTGACAGATGTGATTATTTGACCCAAATAAAATGTCCTCGTCTTACGACACCTACATTTTAATTCGGGTCTCGTGATCCCATCTGCCTGTTATCGGCACTATATCAAGCAAAATGCTACTCAATATAATATAATAAAATTTGAAAATCTGATGCTAGTGAAATCTGTGTATTGTATCGGGTGTGAGGTCAGAGGTCAAGAGACACAGGACATGAAACCCTTTCAGTAGCACTACGTATCACGAGCACTATCAGTCGATAAAAAGACAGCGTCAGAACTAGGTGTCAATCGCACTACGGCGCGCCTGACAGCACTACGCTCAATAGCAATACGGCCTATAGAAATTCGGGCGCTGCAACTACGTAGCGATAGATCTACGCTTCCCAAAGTTCGTAGATGTAGGTCCCAATTGTGCTACATGTTGATGGAACTACGACCCGTGTTTCAAGCATCAGTGGCACTATGTAGCAGTGATATTATGTAATGATAGACCTACACTTCCCAGCGCGCAAAGACCAACGGGCCGACGTGTTCACGCAGATAACGGCGGCATCGGAATTTCTTATACAGATTACTAAGCCCCCCCCCCCCCCCCACCCCTTCCTGTTTCTTAGTTTCCGCCTTTCCCCACCCACACTACACCCACCCTCCCCGACCAAACAATGCAGTGATGTGACACATGCGACGTCTTACTTAGGCTGCCAAGTCAGCCCCCACCTCTGTGCCCTCACTGTCTCCTACCCAATGCGCAAAAGGCCATCGGACCCCACCCCCCCCCTCCCCCCTATTCACGCCACCTTCACGCTCCCCAACCTACTACGCATTGATATGATACATTAATGTCTTGCACAGATTACTAAGATATAGGTCGGTCCCCACCCATGCACCCCGCGTTGTCTCCTAGCCTACCCCCACCTTTCCCCTTTCCCCCCTTACCGTGCAGTCATTTGAACGTTCTTTGTTATGTTTGGTAATGATCATGAAAACTACCACTCTGAATCAGTAGAACTTCGTGTCGATAGCACTACACTAAAAATACGTGCTAATGACACGTGAACTTATGTACTTTGCAAGCCGCAGTGCTATCGACACTTAGTGCTAGCCAATCGTAATGCTATCGATACGTAGTTCTCGTGATACTTAGTGCTAGTGATACGCACCTGACACAACAGGAAAAACTTGGAAAAACAAACTACCCGTTAAGATAGCTGGGACAAAAGCTCACTAATAAATTATTTCAAAACTTTGTTTCCGACCTATTGTCTTCCCACGGCAGCCATCTTTGAATTGGGAGATGAAGTTAGGATAAACGAGTCAGCCAAATACATTTACGACGTCAAACCCAACTGGAGACGTCACCTAACGAATATGTACTAGTTTCAGGACATGGATCGGCCATGATAATTCAAGGGTAGAGCCAGATTAGCTTGGTGCATAATGGCGCCGACCTAATGTGGCACTCACCACAACGTTGGTCTATCACGCAAAGAGTGATACGCTCAAGATGAATCAAACATTGTGTGATACGACTTTTCTGCTTGAAAGAGACGGTGATGTGTGAGAAAAGCAAATCTAAGTGCGCAAAGGCCCCGGGCCGACGTCGGCCGCCGTTAGCCGGCGCACGGCCGTGCGCGGGCCAACGGCGGCCGACGTCGGCCCGATGACCTTTTGCGCATTGCGATCGTACACGATAAGCAAAGTGCACACAAACTTCACAACTAAGTCACAATGTTGCAACAAAGAAGTGTCACCTGTGTTTTCCATCCGCAGTGTGTCGCTAAGGCTGCACCAGTGAGAATTTGTGCGTGACGTAAACATGTAAATAGAAACGTTCTCAGTGATATCTGACAACAAAATGTTTGTTCTGTCCTCAGCTTGCCCAAGCCCCCTGCGCTAGCTGGGCCCCTGGCGCCCAACAATTACCTGTCCAAGGTGCAGCGTTTTGCCAACAGCATGGTGGGCGGACCAGAGTCCCTCGTCGTCGTTAACGGTACGCCACTCTTTGGCTCACCCACACCACACTACATGTACTCTCTGTCACACACATACATCCACACTACATGCACTCTATCACACAAAATACACCCACACTACATGCACTCTGTCACACAAAATACACCCACACTACATGCACTCTTTGTCACAAAATACACCCGCACTACATGTGTTGCCATCTTGACGCACCAAGCTGCGGAGACTGTGTCCGCAGCGCAAAAGAGATGACCCCATCCACAAATCGATCTCGCAGGATAGTCGCAGACACTGCCCTGGTGTTGATTCGTTGGCCTGGTTGGCCAGGGCCGACAAGGCTTGGGCATAGACCAAGAGGTCCTCTGTAACCCCTTTTTCGTCTGGTATGGAGTTTGCCGAGGCGATCGATGACCAGGTCGGACTGTTGAAAGGTACCGGCTATTATATCGATCACCTGCGCAGCAGTAGCCCGCTGGTCTGCTGGCGGAACCAGAACTTCTTCTTCAGCTGCCCCGCGGAGGAAACTGATGACCCATTCCGCACCTGTCTCTTCTGGGATGCGGTATGCACGGATGGATCGCCTGGCTGCGTCGACGAAGCTAGCAGCTGAGCATCCTGTCTCGTCCCCATAAAAGATGGGAAGCTGTCGCGGCTGGATGGCCGGCTGCACGATGATCTGTGGCGGAGGCTGTTAGTTCCCCCATGTCTCGCCCTGCTTGATCCTCTTCTTCGCCGAGATCCGGAGCCTGCTGTCTGCGCTGGCTTCGCCTGCGCCGCCCTGTGTGGCCACCTCAGCATCCCGCCCTGCATTGCTTTTTGTTGTTCAGCTCCTTCTCCCACTCACCCTGCTCGCAGTGCCAGGTGTGACGGAGCCGAGGAGAGGTGATGATGTGCAGGTGGTGGGTGTTGTTTTTGACAAAGGGAGCTAACTCTTGTTCATGGTTCTGGTTCTTTTATTGCTTATAACTGACAAACAAAACGCAATACAGAGCACTCGACCCGCAGTCCAATTTCCGAAACAGTAAAGGAATAATTTGACGTGAAGCACGCGCACCGATAGTGATACACAATGGTTAGTCGCTAAGTGCGCCGCAGAGACACACGCCTAATAGGCATAGCGCGTGCCTACAAGAAAACAATGCCCCTGAGCAGGCAAAACGGCTCGGCCGGACAATGAAAACTGTTAGTTGGTAGCTGAATAAACTTAAATAACTAGCAAACTAATACTAATAAATCTTAGCATTTCCGAAAGGGAATTTAAAAGGCTTACCGATGAACTAAATTAGGAAAAGATTGCCACGAACTTGAGCTAAATTTAAACTGTGTTAGTTGGTATCTGCCTAAACTTAAATAACTAGCAAACTATACATCCAATACTAATAAATCTTAGCATTTCCGAAAGGGAATTTAAAAGTCTTACCGATGAACTAAATTAGGAAAAGATTGCCACTAAGCTGAATTTAAACTGTGTTAGTTGGTAGCTGAATAAACGAATAACTAGCAAACTATACATCCAATACTAATAAATCTTAGCATTTCCGAAATGGAATTTAAAAGGCTTACCGATGAACTAAATTAGGGAAAGATTTCCACTAAGCTGAATTTAATATAATTTTATAATGAAGTGAAAAGCGAAACAGCATGAAAAAAGTGAATCTAACTAGGACTGGTTACCGATCGTACAAAACCAAATAGCCTGGATATTTTAAAAGCAGGAACTGTGCTGAATCTAATGATTATTGACACAGCTTCAGTTCTACGTTTAATAGAACGGAAGCTATGAAGCTTTCAAAATAAATAGAAGACACAAGTTACAAACCCATTACTAAAACAGACGACTCGCCGCACCGCCGCGTACGGGGAACCTCAGACGCAGACTAAAAATAACTACATGGGGACAGAGGCTTATCGCGCTCTGCTACATTCCAACAGCTCTAGTTGTGATAGAGTGAGGAGATGTTGCAGGGTGTGGAAGTGTTGGTAATAGAGTGAGTCAAACAAAGAGGTCGTAATTACTTTTGTTTATTCACTACTATCTACCAAAAACAGCGTCTTTAAAAAGAAAGAAAAAAAAAGAAAGATTAAAAATAATGACATCAACAATGAAAATGATGAAATAATACAAGGTATGGAACTAATGAACTAAAGTAATTAAACTAATAAACCTGACAAACAAATATAACACATCACGGCCATGATCAACATACTCCAGTTACATACAGTACACTTCATAACAACACATCAACACTCGGCCGTTCACACGACCACAAGTGAGACAACTGAAATACAAACGCATCTTCACAACCACTTAGACATAAACAGCAATAAAACCGCAACGCACTCGTCAATAATGTCACACAAACAAACCACTCAAATACAGCAGCACAAAGAATCCTGTTGCACCACAAACTTCAGATCCGAACGACAACACATTCATATAGTTCAGCACAACCAAACTGACTACTGGAACATCAGGACTAAACGCCACAAACATAATACCTGAAAATAAACATAGCAAGTGAACATCAATGACGATATAAAACAAATATGATATGACTATGCCGCTCTCGGACAACTCCCCACATAGTGGTTAACACTAAACCTGAAAGTAAATCAGCATGGAAACAACTGCATATTTTTAACAGCTGCTCCCCGACGCCACGGTGACTTTCAGGAACACACAATGGCGAAGGGGGAGGGGGGGGGGGGGAGAGGGGAGATATACAAACAAAGAACAGAACATACACGCCGCCTCCGCATCAGCGCCATGGAGACTTTTATGAACACACAATGGGGAGGAGGAGGGGGGGGGGGTGTTAACAAAGGCAACAGACAAAGCGCACATGGCAAATATATACTAATAGGCAATATCAAACTCAACTATGCACGCATGCACTACAAAATAAAGGGTCTCTTTCAACCGCAAGTGGATCTGTTTCAACCCAGAAGTGTACCTGCCAATAGCGTATCACTTCTCATCAAATAATATGCACGTAAATCTTATTTTCTGCGGCAAATAATTACATCGCATCGGAAACCACATCTTAAATGTGAATCCATAAAATCAAGCCTCATCACAGGCATCATTAAATGCAACCAATGATGCATCCAATCAAACTAAGCCATTGCGCAAACAATGAAGAAATAGTTCACACACGGATCATAGAAACATCACTACACTGGCAATTGGCTCCAAAATAAAGTAAGTTTAAGATCAAGACAAAGACTAAACAATACAAAAAGCGACATAACTCACACACAGATACATGAGTAATAAATCAGAAAAGCAATAGTACTTACATAGGCTAATTTAGGGTTCAGCGTTTCACAAACTCAGTCTATCATTGCTGAAACAGCCACCGTCACAAACGTCTAACAAAAGGATGCAGGTTTACGTTGTGACAGCATAGAAAGGCTATAACTGATCACTAGGCCAGGTGAGGGAAGAATGACTGGTTCAGTTCAAAATTACCACAGACCTCATTGTGGACAAAGAGGCTGAACACTTCAAAAAGATTGGCTACTAATTAAATGTGGAGAATATCTGATTGGTTAATTAAAACTAGCAGTGTTGCAGCGCCCTCTCAACTGGTCACTAAGAAAGGGCAAGGGGCAGACAACTACACAGCAAGAGTTATCCACCTTGCATAGGACTGCAGAGTTACCTACCCTGACAAGCACTATGCAAGTCAGATGATAAACTCAACTTGACGGTAGACAATAGATGAGAAGGCTGAAGGGGCTATAGGTGCAGTGGGGTGGCAAGTAACTGACAACAGGTAGACAGATGGTAACAGTGGGAAGGGGATGGGGTGCGGGGGGGGGGGGGGAGGGGGTTCACAGGAAACAAAATTGCAAAAATACAACACGAATCATAAAATATTAAATTTATACATTGCGTATTAATACGTAGCCAACGCCCGCTTCTCAACACATGCACTCTCTGACACACATACACCCGCACTACATGCTCTCTCTGTCACACACATACACCCACACTATAATTATACACTATCTGCCTCACCCACACTACACTATGCACTCTCTGTCTCACTCTCACACTACATGCATTCACTACAGCACTTTATGTCTCACCCACACTATCTGTACTCTCTGTTTCACCGCCATACACCCACAATAATTGCACTCTTTGTGTCACCCACACTGACACCCACACTACATGCACTCTGTGTCTCATCACACACCCACACTACAGGCAGTCTGTGTCTCATCACACACCCACACTACAGGGAGTCTGTCTCATCACACACCCACACTACATGCACTCTCTGTCTGACCCACACACCCACACTAAATGCATTCTCTGTCACACCCATACTACATGCGTTCTCTGTCTCACCCATACACACACTCTACACTCACTTTCTGTTTCACCTATACACCTAGTTTGTGATGGGGCCGAACTAGACCGGTCTCTTGGAGGGACCTGGCCGCAATACGTCGGTCTTGCCGCGTCTAAGCTGGCAAAATATGTCACCATGGTGATGTGCTTCATATGGTGTCAACATGGTGATATGTTTGTGGTGTCACCATGGTGATGTGTATGACGTGGTGTAACCATGGTGATGTGTCAGATACAAGTGTATTGAGTAAGACAGCTGTAGTGAAGTGTTTGTGTTTTGCAGGCTGGGTGTACACAGGACTTTCTAACGGCTGGGTGGCCGAGATCAACCCCCAGGGCCGCGTACGGGGCATCCTGCGTATGTCTGACAGCACGTGTGGTAAGTCACGCTACCTTGTGTCACGACAATGCGTGTGGTAAGTCTCGCTACAATGGATCACGACAACACGTGTGTTAATTTCTGCTACCCTGTTACGAAAACGTGTACCGTGTCATAAAAACACGTGTTGCAAGTCACACTACCCTGTGTCACGACAACATCGGTTGTAAGTCAGGCCAACTGTGTCACGACCTTACCTGTTGTAGTACGTCAGGTAACTGGTTGTGTGCCACGTTTCGAGGGGGCTAAGGGATAATCGATTACTGTCCACAGTACAGGGTGACAATGACGGGCTAAAGGTTAACGTGTCCACAGTACAGGGTGACAATGACGGGCTAAAGGTTAACGTGTCCACAGTACAGGGTGACAATGACGAACTAAAGGTTAACGTGTCCACAGTACAGGGTGACAACGACGGGCTAAAGGTTAACGTGTCCACAGTACAGGGTGTCAATGACGGGCTAAAGGTTAACGTGTCCACAGTACAGGGTGATAATGACGGGCTAAAGGTTAACGTGTCCACTGTACAGGGTGACAATGACGGGCTAAAGGTTAACGTGTCCACAGTACAGGGTGTCAATGACGGGCTAAAGGTTAACGTGTCCACAGTACAGGGTGACAATGACGGGCTAAAGGTTAACGTGTCCACAGTACAGGGTGTCGACAGGCTAAAGGTTAACCGGCTCATTCGCGGCCAGCCGCACCCGGATGCGCGGCTTATGCCGCGCATCCGGATGCTACTGGCCGCGAATGAGTTAACGTGTCCACAGTACAGGGTGATGATGACAGGCTAACGGTTAACGTGTCCACTGTACAGGGTGATGATGGCAGACTTAAGGTTAACATGCCTATAGTACAGGGTGATGATGACAGGCTAAAGGGTAACGTGTCCACAGTACAGGGTGATGACAGGCTAAAAGTTAACGTATCCACAGTACAGGGTGATGATGGCAGGCTTAATGTTAACATGCCTATAGTACAGGGTATGGGTATGGTATGGTACGGTATCTCTAAGGCGCACATATCCATCTAATTAAAGATGCTCAAGACGCCGACATAGGAATGGAAGCTGATGCTTTGAAAGCCTGCTGCTAGTTAAGCGCTACTTTATGTGCAAACCTCCACCCGGCTATTAACTTCGGTGCATGTGAAATATTTTTGTTTCCGGGCCTTCTCTTTTCAATTAGTGGTAATGGGATTTTTAACGTGCGCACTTGATGATTATGCGTGCTGTGCACACGAAGGCGAGACAGGCAACCGTAAGCCGAGTCTGTACGTAAATTTGACTCGATGGGAATGCGGAAAAGTCCACATCCCATTCCTGCCCACCAGGGGATTCGAACCCGGGATCTTACGACTGCCAGCGCAGTGTCTTATCCACTAAGCTACGTCCCCATGGTGATGATGACGACAGGCTAAAAGATAACGTGTCCACAGTACAGAGTGATGACAGGCTAAAGGGGAATGTGTCCACAGTACAGGGTGATGTCAGGATAAAAGGTAACGTGTCCACAGTGCAGGGTGATGATGACAGGCTAACGTGTCTGTTACTGAGACCCCAACCATTTCAACGCCCCAAGCTTCGGTACAAGATAGTTCCGGTCTGTAAAATCTGCATATTATTAAATTTTGGATCTTCACTGCTAGTCGCTTTTGCACGTGTTAACAACTCGGTTCGACTATCATTTCATTTTCACAAAGAGGAATACCTTGAGCTATCTAAGCTATCTAAGCATTCACCCAATCAACCAGTTCACAGCTGCGGCCATTTGCAATTGGAAACCGTCTTCCGGTTTCTTCACTAAGCTTGGGGCGTGGACATGGTTGGGGTGTAACAGTGTCCACAGTACAGGATGGTGACGGAATAGAGGTTAACGACCACGGTGCATGTTTCAGGGCGGACTGGCGCTAAAGAGGGGGCGTGTGGCCGGCCGTTGGGGATGCGTGCTGACTCACAGGGTTACCTCATCGTGGCCGACTCTTACAAGGGCATCTTCAGAATCAACCCCCAGACAGGTGCGTTACACCCCACACAAGTTTGTTACACCCCAGACGGGTGCGTTACACCCCAAACAAGTTTGTTACACCCCAGACGGGTGCGTTACACCCCACACAAGTTTGTTACACCCCAGACGGGTGCGTTACACCCCACACCTTTGTTACACCCCAGACAGGTTCGATACACCCCACACAGATGCGTTACACCCCACACAGGTGCGACTGAAGCCCAAGAAAGGTGAGTTACATCCAAGACACTGGCGTTACACACCAAACACGTATGTTAAACCTAGGTCAGTACAAACAGGCACATTACAGAAAGTGACCTTTATGATATGATGACAGCTATATCATTCGAGACGAACGCTGTCCGGATACGCGACTTAAGCCGCGTATCCGGATGCCGTTCGTCTCGAATTAATTAACCTCAGACACTTACCATAACAGACAGGTACGTTTCAGGTACGTTTCACCCTTAATAAGTGTATGTAGATGTATACAGGTGCGATGCTTTACCTGGCGTTGGCATGTGAATGGATGCAAACTGTAGACGTCAACATGCAGGTGAATCTTCTATAGTAGGTATGTGTGTTGAGGGATGATGTAGTGTTTAAACTGCTCTCTGTGTGTGTGTGTGTGTGTGTGTGTGTGTGTGTGTGTGTGTGTGTGTGTGTGTGTGTGTGTGTGTGTGTGTGTGTGTGTGTACAAATGCTATGTTTTACCTGGTGATGGCAGGTGAGTGGAAGCAGCTGGTGGACGCCAACATGCAGATAAATGGAAAACGGCTCAACTTCATCAACGACATCGCAGTGGCCAGTGACGGTACGTTGTTCTTCACGGCGTCCTCACAAAAGTGGAGCGCCAAGGACTACCTGCAGATCATCCTGGAGGGCGAGACATCCGGCAGGTAGGCGGCCACATTTACACGTGTCACCTTTATGCAAATAGATCATTATCACCTTTGCAAAATTGTTATCTTTTATACAGAAAGACCTATCCATCCATCGACCTACCCATCACATCACCCGCCTATCCAATCACCCATTCATCCATTGACCCTCTAATCCATCTAATTCATCCACCCATTAACCCAGTACGCAAAGGTATTCGGGCCGAGGTCGTGCGCGGGCCCACTGCGACCGACTTCGGCCATACAGTCGTTTGCGTCCGGGGAATCCATGAATCCATGCCGATCGCCGTACATCCCAGTAACTACTTGTTGTAGGGTATTGGTGTACAACCCCCGGGAAACGCGCGCGGACCGACAGGTGCAGGAGCTGGTGACAAACCTCAACTTTCCCAACGGGCTGGAGCTGTCCAAGGACCAGAGTTATCTCCTCATCGGCGAAGGAGGGCGCGCCAGGATATTCAAGTAGCTCGCTCTCTCTCTCTCTCTCTCTCTCTCTCTCTCTCTCTCTCTCTCTCTCTCTCTCTCTCTCTCTCTCTCTCTCTCTCTCTCTCTCTCTCTCTCTCTCTCTCTCTATAGTCAAAGACAAAACACGAGGAACAGTTTGTTACAGCTACCAAGGGCCAGGCTCGATATATATAAAACCAGCCTTTCGTTCTCAGGTGCCAAAGCCTGGAACAAACTACCACCCCAAATTAAATCTATTTCTAATTCTAGAACCTTCAAAACTCGTTTATATAACATCTTGTTACAGTAACTTACTACCTGAACGGACTACTTATATATATGTGTGTGTGTGTGTGTGTGTGTGTGTGTGTGTGTGTGTGTGTGTATGTGTGTGTATGTGTGTGTGTGTGTGTATATATATATATATATATATATATATATATATATATATATATATATATATATATATATATATAATTATTATTCACTATTATTGATATGTGTGCGCATTATTTGCATTGCTTTTTTCCAGTTTATTTCTTCATGTTTCGATTTATTGTGTTATTGTGTTTCTTACTCTTTGCTGTTAATATTTCTTTTCTAACAGGACAGTTTGTAAGAGAGGCGTTTCGCCTAAAACTTTATCCTGTCAATAAAACGTTTCATCATCATCATCATCATCTCTCTCTCTCTCTCTCTCTCTCTCTCTCTCTCTCTCTCTCTCTCTCTCTCTCTCTCTCTCTCTCTCTCTCTCTCTCTCTCTCTCTCTCTCTCTGTCTATGTGCGTGGGTGCGTGCTTGCGTGTATGTGTGTGTGTGTGTGTGTGTGTATATATATATATATATATATATATATATATATATATATATATATATATATATATATATATATATATATATATATATATATATATATATATATATATATTCATGAACTTGATATGCAATCGTCTGCCATGCATGTGTGTTGTCTGAACACCGCAATCAGCCGTAAAATGAATTACGCGAGGCGCAGTTTTGTTTTGGACTGGGTACATAAATTATATTGAGCAACATATTGCTTGACAGAACAGAACAGAACAGAACAGAACAACGTTTATTGTCGAGGGGCCCAATGGGGCCAAAGGACACATATGGATCGGACTTAACTATCATGTACATTACTTTATATCATTATTTAAGCTTCTTCAGTCCACACGGAATTTTGCACTTTTCTGTCGGCAGTTCATTGGTGCCAATAACCGACAGATGTGATTACTTGACCCGAATCAAAATGTCCTCGTCTTCAGTACGACTTTGATTCGAGTCTCGTAAACACATCTGCCTGTTATCGGCACTATATCAAGCAAAATGTTACTCAATATAATATAATATAATATAATATAATATAATATAATATAATATAATATAATATAATATAATATAATATAATATAATATAATAGTATAAGTTATTGGTCGGAGGGGTTCGCTACACGGACCTTTGTAGGTCTGAGGGAGGTCAAAGGAATCATTGTACCCCGAAGGTCGAAGGCGCTGTGTAATTAGTGGTGAAATATTGTTTAAGTTGGTTCCTCACGTCGTAAAACATAAGGCAGAGGATGTGTATTACGTCAAATAGGACTACTTTAGTGCGTTTTTTTCTGCTATTTTGTCGAACCGAGTTGTTATCAAGACTCGAAAACGAGGTCCTAACGCGTCATCTAGAGGGCTATAAAACATCCGCCATTTTTCGCTACAGATATCCAAACACACATGACACTTTAGAATATAACAACGACAATCCGCTGCACACTCGAAGCATCCCCTTCAGTCATCTTGAATCTAAAAGCACAAGGCAAAATGCTAACTTGCACAAGCTGTCACATCAGTGGTCAAATGCCGATCGCTTCATCAAAAAGTTCTTAATTTTTCTGAATCACACAGCAGTCAAGAAGCACTGTCACTGTCATACTTTGACGACCTTTTGTAGACATTGCAGCTTGAATCATTCTGTACGCAAGCCAAGATTAGCTTTTTACTCGCGAAACTTGCGCTTCACACGGAATCATGCTACGTCACACTCTGTCTCGTAAAGAGTGGGAATCCCCGGCTGAACATGTATATTCAATGGTGTCACCTATCCGCCACAGAAGCGACCGTCTTCATAAACTGGATTTTTTTTCTAAACAATAAACGGAGGAAGGAAAACAAATACGTTATTGGTCGGAGGGGTTCGCTACACGGACCTTTGTAGGCCTTCGGGAGGTCAAAGGAATCAAGGCCTTCGGGGTACAATGATTCCTTTGACCTCCCGAAGGCCTACAAAGGTCCGTGTAGCGAACCCCTCCGACTAATAACTTATAATATAATATAAGACAGTAAACCATTTTTCGAGTAAACCAATTTCCACGTTATCAAGTAATATAACACAGTTGGTCCGTGTTCAATTAAACCAGCAAGTCCACAGTCAAGTGATACAATAATGTTCCCACTGCCCTGTCAAGGGACACATCCAGCCCACTTCCCCAGTATACCGGCAACGGACGATACAATAATGTCAGTTCCCACTGCTCCTACTTGGTGTAAGGCCTACAACTCCCCATTATACCAGCAAGGGACGACACACTCATGTTCCCACTGCCCCTGCAGGGTGCACATCGGGCCCAATTCCCCAAATGATACATCGGCAAGGTTTACACTCATCCTGTAATATTCCAGCACTGCAACACTGTTCCCATGCAGTATTGTTATGTGTGTGCAGAGCGTCCAAGCAAGGGACTCACTCTTAGTCGCTTTTCGACGTTAACCCCTTCGCTGCCAGTAATCACGAATTTCGCGTCTGACCCGACTGCACACTGACCGACATTCGCCGTGAAGAATGTAACTGGGACCAAAAAGCAGGCGTAAAGAACACAGGACTAACAAGAGACATGAATCCTCATGAGCCGCCGCAAATGCGGGGGCTCATGAGGATTTGTCTCTTGCAGCTGGGTAGCATTCACTTTACCCCAGCAGTTATGGGGTTAAACTTAAACAACTATCTAACCAAGCCAGGGATGATCGTGCCTTACAATAATGCCATGTTCAAACACTACAATAATGTCTCCCCCTCTATACAGAGCGTACATCGGGCCCAACTCCCCCAAGCGAGGAACCATCGAGCCGTTCGCCTCCAACCTGCCAGGCTTTGTGGACAACATTCGCCGTACGCCGCGCGACACCTTCTGGGTGGGTCTGTCACGCGTGCGTCACGCCGGCGAGCCGTCAGTACTGGACACGTACGGCGATAATTTACCCGTCAGAAAGGCGCTCATGCAGGTAGGTCGTTACAGACCAGTAAGTGGTGACATCAGGCCGTTACAGACCAGTAGGTGTTGACAGAAGGCCGTTACAGACCAGTAGTTGACGACAGAAGACCATAAAGACCCGTATGTAGTGACAGCAGGTTGCTAAAGACCAGTAGGCGGTGAAATCAAGCCGTTAAAGGCCAGTATGGGGGTGACATCGAGCCGTTACAGACCAGGTGTGGTGACATCATCCCGTTACAGACCATTAGGTGGTGACAGCAGGCCGTTACAGACCAGTAAGTGTTAACAACAGGCCGTCACAGAGCAATGATTAGTGGCATCAGGCCGTTGCGGACCAGAAAATGGTTATAAGAAGGCTGCTACAGTAGGTCGTGACAACAGGCCGTTACAGACCTGTAGCGGAGACCGGGGCTAGCCCGCCCCTTTTTTGTGCACTTTATGAAGCCTGGAGAACGTAATAATAGAGCTAGAAGCTCCGTCTTTGGTTTAAATTGAACGTAAACATCCTGCGTACATTTGTGTTTGCAAACATTGGCACATTGTTTGTAACGCACGACACAATTTGGCTCTCATGCGACCCAGTCAAGCATGAGCGGATCTGTCCCATGTCGGGGTACATCTGCCAGGGCCCGAGGCAAGTTCGTCCCCACACATACATCGGACACAAAACGCACCAGAACAATGCAGTTTTGTTTTTGTAATATGTCAGAGCTGATACCAAGATTATGACATAAATTCTGCTAAGTACTGTCAAACCTGTCAAGGCTACAACCTGAATAAGGCGATCACTTGTAGAAAGCAGACCACCCATTTTTGGTCCCATGGTTTTTTGGGTTTTTTTTTCTGTGCATCAAGACTACCTGTCTAAATCGACCGAATTTTCATAGTCCCTTTGGTCGTCAGTTTTTACTGCAAAGTTAAAATCTTTGTAGAGTGTAATATTGCTTTATTTTTTAAACAATGATTTGGGATTAGTAAATGTGAAATAAAAAGGATTTGTCGTTCTTGCTGTGTTATGAAAGAAAAACAAAGCCTCATACTTTTTTGTGATTCAGAGAGACCCTTCTCATGTGTTTTCTTGCTATAGTGAAACATATACCCAATGCGCAAAATGCAATCGGGCCGACGTCGGTGGCCGTTTGCCCGCGCACGTCCGTGCGCGGGCCAACGGCGGCCGATGTCGGCCCGATGACCTTTTGCGCATTGGGTAGTGTTTTCGCAATGCCTGTAAACCACTTTTTGCGAGTATTTTTAAGACCGTGAAAATTATTTGAATATTTCAATGAAAAAGGTAATCTTTTCATTTATAGCCGACTGATTTTTCAAAAACAATGTCTACTTAAGCCTGCTGTTTTCCCCTGCTCTTGGGTAAATTAGGTAAATTTGTGAGCTAATACATTTCAAGGTTATGGAAAAACACTACCATGGAATGACGTTTATCCGAGAAAATGACGTAGATCGCGTTTTGTCTGTAAGCTGTGTTTCCTATGCAAATATGCACGTGCTGAGAGGAAAACGTTATTGTATACGTCCGACCCATTTCAGACGGGAACTAAGTGGGTTACAATAATTGTCGAAAACCGCTGAGTTTGCTCCTCTTACCTGATCCGGGCAAAAACGGCTGTGTAGACAGTACTGTAAATTTAGTGAGGTATAATTGTAAGCAAACACCTTTTTCTCAAGGAAGTGTATCAAAACTTTCTTCTGAAGGAAATTATTGTTCAAAAACTTTCTTCACGAGCATTGCAAACGCAAGTATTACATGAACATAACCGATACATTTTCAGCTCAATTTTCCAGTAAGTGATACAAAAATACTTCTCATCGTCAGCTGGATAAATCATTGCATTAACCAGGAAATGTTACAAATCAGTGAGTGGTGACAGCGGGCTGTTACAGACGAGTAGATGGTGAGGTCAGGCCGTTACAGACCAGGACGTAGTGACTTCATTTTACACGCTTGCAGGTCCGGCAAACTTCTGACAGACACACAGACAGACATAAAGCAGGTACTTGCAGACGATACGTAAAACACTTTCTAGACAAGCTGACGCGTTTAGTGGGAGATAGACATAGCGGTCAGCGCCACGTGTCCAATTGCGAGAACTTAGCGCCAAGCGACAAGTCAAGCACATCCCGGTAGGCAAAGGTCCTTGGACCCACGACGGCCACAGTGGGCCCGCGCACGGTTGTGCGCGGGCACACTGCGGCCGTCGTGAGCCCGTAGACGTTTTGCTACTGGCGTTGACGGATTTCATAGCTTATCCTCTTCCCCCGTTGATGCCGGTGTGTGTGTGTGTGTGTGTGTGTGTGTGTGTGTGTGCGTGCGTGCGTGCGTGCGTGCGTGCGTGCGTGCGTGCGTGCGTGTGTGTGTGTGTGTGTGTGTGTGTGTGTGTGTGTGTGTGTGTGTGTGTGTGTGTGTGTGTGTGTGTGTGTGTGTGTGTGTGTGTGTGTGTGTGTGTGTGTGTGACCTTTGCCCCGCCACTGACGGTGTGATCTTTGCTTCCAGCTGCCCCGGGACGACGTGCTGGCCCAAGCGCCCAAGATGGGCATCGTGGTGGAGCTTGACGCTAACGGCAAAATTGTCCGCAGTCTGCAGGACCCGCAGGGCACCGTCTTCAGCCAGGTACGCAATAGGCACTCTCAGCGTGTGGCAGCGTCATTGTGTGCGTGGTTTGACGTCATTGTGTGCGTGGTTTAACGCCATTGTGTGGGTGGTTAAACTCGTTCAGTGCCGAGACAATTTGATCACACCCAACTGCAAGAGGTATAGATCCTCATGCGGATGAGGATCTATGCTTCTTGCTGACACCACTTTAATCCATATTCCTTGGACAACTAGGCGGTTTGTTAATGTTGAATTGACGAAGACCGCAGAAACACAGTTTCCGTCAACGGGCACTGAACGGGTTAAAGTCGCCATGTGATTTAACCTTATTATGCACGTGGTTTACCGTTATCGTGTGCACGGTTTAAAGTCATCGTGGTCGTTATTTAACGTCACCATATGTCTGATTTAAATCATCGTAAGCTTTGTTACGATGCGCGTGGTTTAACGTGATCGTATGAGTGGTCTCCGGTTATCTTTGCGTGGTTTAACGTCAACCTGTTAACATCAATTTAAACCCTTATCATTCGGAATACACCAGTGTGTGAAATAAGTTTGACTAAAATAGTTCAAGGGTAGTGCCAGAATTGCTTGGCGCCTCTAGGCGCCAAGCTATTCTGGCACCACCCTTGAACTAAAGCCATTGGTCTATAGCCTTCTTCCCGCCTCGACTATTGTAATTCACTCTATTCAGGTCTGCCCCTGGAACAGGTATGTCTGTTGCAAAGGGTTCAGAACAGCGCTGCACGGCTTGTAGTTCTGAAGAAACGTAAACGCGACCACGTGACACCCATGCTTAAAGAACTCCACTGGCTGCCGGTGAAGTTTCGTTGCCAGTACAAGATGGCAACTCTGGCATACCGTCACTTCGACGGGTCTCTCCCGGTTTACCTTTCTGCTTCACTCTGCACATACCAGCCTTCTGACGTTCTCTGCGGTCCTCCAGTGAGAAACTTTTGAAGGCTCCGAAACGTAACTTGAAAACTGTTGGTGAACGCTCATTCAGCTTCATTGCACCTTCAGTTTGGAACTCGCTGCCTGCCAGTCTGCGAAATCTCCCTACTCTCTCTCAGTTTAAGGCTCAGTTGAAAACTCACTTCTTCCAGATTGCTTTTCCTCAGTCGTAGATCCGTGGTCCTGTTGTATTTATTTGTAATGTTTCATATCGTCTATGTCATGTTTGAATGTGTGTGTTAGCGCAATGAGTTTTTGCCACAAAAAGATGTTGCGCTATACAAGAACCATTCATTATTATTATTATTATCCTTATCTGTAAGTACTATAATGTAGCTTGCGTATGGCAGTGTACAAATTTGAAGCTTTTAGCCTCAGTGTGATATGGGTTAACGTCATTATGTGCGTGCTTAACAATTTCTTTGCGTGATCAAAGAAAACCCAGCATAGAAAGAAACACGCTACACTCATTCGAGACGTGCCGCTTACGGATACGCGGCAGTTTGCTGCGTATCCGTATGCGGCACATCTCGAATAAGTTAAAAAGGACAACTGCAACACAAGTTGTTGCCGTTCTTTCTGGCAAATTCAAAGATAAGCTACGAATTGTTTTCTTGTATACAGGGTATGTCTATGTTAAACAAGAACGGCAAATCCCCCAAGGCTCAAATGCATGACTGCGCCGCATCATTTCCCAGACCTTATGTGACCTTGATCTTCTGTGACCTTAACCTTTCTTTCACTCATATGAGCATGTGTTTAAATGGCAATAGTACCTGCAAAATCCTATGTCTTGTCAACATATGTGCGTTTTCTTTACGCATTTATTACCGTCCCTGTGACCTTCGACCTTTACGAGTGGCCACCCAGATCAGCATGCGTAGGAAGGCCCTATCATCAACTAGCCCTGTGCCAAGTTTGACTGAGCTTTTTTTTTTGCAAAAGTACCAATTAAAATTTACATGTTATCATTAAAACATATGCATTTTTTAAAGCATTTCCTATCCTCTTGTGAATCTTGACCTTTGAGCAGCGTCGCCCAATTTAGTACGCACAAAAAAGAATTCATCTTCAGGTATCTGCAAGTTTGGCTTTGAAGTTGAAAATAGCATTCGATGAAAGACTTTTTTTTGTTTTACCCATTTCTTGACCCACTATGACTGTGACCTTTGAGCGAGGTCACTCAATAAAGGTTTTGTCTCAAAGTTTCCCCTTGGGCCAAGTCTGTGTCTTGAATAGCCTCCATTGAAAATGCGAACGTTAACTCATTCGAAACGGGTCGCCTCCGGATACACGGCTTATGCCGCGTATCCGGAGGCGGCACGTCTCGAATGAGTTAAAGTTTACCACGGACGACAGGCGACGGACGACAGACAGACGACGGAGACCCAATTTGTTCCCGTTAAGCGCGTTTCTTGATGTGAGGCTGTGGATGTCAGAAAACAAGCTCAAAATGAATGAAGGAAAAACGGAAGTCATGCTCATTGCATCACCCAGAATGTCTTCTTCTACCGCTTTGCCTCAGCATATCACGATTGAGAACACGACCGTCAGCTTCTCTCAGTCAGTGAAGAACCTGGGTGTTGCAATTGAGCATGACTTGTCCATGGATAAATAAGTGATAAACATGTGCAAGGCAGCCTATTTGGAGATGCGTCGTATTAGCTCTATTAGACAGTTCCTTACCTCAGAGGCTACAAAAACTCTGGTTAGTTCATTTGTTCTGTCTCGCATTGACTATGCCAACTCACTCTTATCTGGATGCCCGCAGTATCTATTTGATCGGCTCCAGAGAGTCCAAAATTCAGCCGCACGTCTGGTCATGAAAGCGAAAAAGTCAGACCATGTGTCCCCCATCCTGCACGCTCTCCACTGGTTGCCAGTGAAGGAGAGAGTCAAGCACAAAGCCTTGTCCATTTGTCATGTTTCCCTTTCTGGCACTGGACCCACTTATCTCTCAGAGCTCCTTCACTGTTATATGGCCTTCGAGGCAATTGCGCAGTTCGTCTGACAATAAAATGCTTCGTATTCCTACAGTAAGGACTAAAGGATTTGGGCAGAGATCTTTTTCTTACCAGGGTCCATCAGTCTGGAATGATCTTCCTAAATCATTGAGACACAGTGAGTCTAGTGCCAGTTTTAAACACAGTCTGACTGAAAACCCATCTTTTCCCATCTTGATTATCAGTGTTCATGTATTTAGTGATTTTCTGTTCTTTTGTGTAATTGTACATGCGGCTTTGGTTTTGTCACTTTTTGTGTAATATTTTTCTTGTTCATATGTACGGCGCCTAGTGCATCTTACCATGTGTAGGCGCCTTATAAATCTTTCCTTATTATTATTATTATTATTATTACTCGCCTAGAAGTCACATTTATGGTCTGGAAATTGCGTGTGTATTTTAATATCATTATGTGTGTGGTTTGTAGTCATTATTACTATAACTTCATTATGCACATGTTTAACATCCTTACGTGTGTGTTTTAAATTCATTATGTGCGTGCTTTAACATCATTATGTGCGTGGTTTATATTAATTATGTGCGTAGCTTAAAGTCATTATGAGCATGGTTTAAAGTTATTGTGTGCGTGACTTAACATCACTATATGCGTGGTATAACGTCATTATCCACTTGTTCAACGTCATCTCAATTGTGCGTGATTACGTGTGTGGTTTCAATTATATGCACGTGTTTACAATGATCGTATGCGTGATTTTAAGTTAATATGTGCATGGTTTCATATCATCGTGTGTATGTTTTTAACTCATTGTGTGCGCGGTTTGCGTTATGAAGTGCATAGTTTTACATCAGTAATTGTGTGCGTGATCTAACGTCTTCATTTGCATGGTATCACATCATCGTGTGCGTGGTTTCACGTCACCATGTGCGTGGTTTACGTAATGATGCATGTGGTTACACGTCGTCGTGTGCGTGGCTTAACCCTTTAGCTGTCGATGGCGCTTTTTGTCGCGATGATTCCTTCAGGAATCATCGCGACAAAAAGCGTTACCGACTGCCAAAGAGTTAACGTCATTGTGTAAATGGTTTTACGTCATCATGTGCTTGGTTTCACGTCACTATGCGCGTGATTTCACGTCATCGTATGCGTTGCTTAACGTCATTGTGTGAGTGGTTTCACGTCATCGTGTGCGTGGTTTCAGGTGAGCGAGATCCAGGAGGAGAACGGCGTGCTGTATTTCGGATCGTTTGACAAACCTTTTGTCGGCATTCTACGGCTGGATTCTCTGCCCAACACCGGTCTGCCCAGCGACCAGACAGGCGGACAGACCGGCGGCCAAACAGGCGGACAGACCGGCGGTCAAACAGGCGGACAGACCGGCGGACAGACCGGCGGACAGACGGGCGGACAGACCGGCGGACAGACCGGCGGACAGACGGGTGGACAAACAGGTGGACAAACAGGTGGAACAGGTGAGAATACGAGCGGCAAGCAGCTGTCACTCATCTTGACGTGCTTTGGGTGATTGGCTATTTGTCGTGGTATTTGTTTGTTTGCTTGTTTACACAGAGTTGACAAAACACCTTTCCTTGCAGCTATGATCAACCAGATCACTCGGTCGATTATTGACCCGTCCTTACAAACCATGTCACCCGTTATTTACCCGTTCCCTACAAACCATGTCACCGGTCCGTTATTTATCCGTACCCCACAAACCATGTCAGCCGTTGTTCACCCGTAACCCACAAACTATGTCACCCGTTATTTATCCTTACCCCACAAACCATGTCACACGTTGTTGACACGTACCCCACAAACCATGTCATCCGTTATTTACCCGTTCCTCACAAACCATGTAACCCGTTATTTACCCGTACCCCACAAAACATGTCATCCGTTATTTACCCGTTCCTCACAAACCATGTAACCCGTTATTTACCCGTACCCCATAAACCATGTCACCCGTTATTTATCCGTACCCCACAAATCATGTCACCCGCTGTTGACCCGTACTAGTATCCCACAAACCATGTCACCCGTTATTTACCCGCATCCCACAAACCTTGTCACTAGTTGTTGACTCTACAAGCCATGTCTGTAGTTGACCCGTACCTTACAAACCATGTCCCCCGTTGTTGACCCGTTCCCTACTATACAAACCATGTCACCCGTCCTGCTTTCACCATCACCAGCCTGACTGGCTGCGATCTGAACATAACCTGTACGCCTCAATTTGGGGTGCAGCCAGTATTGCCATTTCATGGCCAAACATTATTTCGCTTGTTTTGTATCGCGTTCTGTGTTTTAGCTTATGCCGCGTATCCGAAGGCGGCATGTCTCGCCGAATGAGTTAAACCTTTTATCAATTGTTGATGGCCATTATTTTAAGTGTGTATCGCTTGCCTTTGTGTGGCCCAGTCGGATTTGCCATTTTGTGCTTTTGCTTTTTTGCCCTGTATTGTCCTACTTAATTACTAGACCATGTGCAGAGAATAACCTAACGAAGGATGAAACACGCATAGAAAAGACACTTACAAAACAATTCATTAATATTTCGGGTAAAACCCCTTTTTCGAAATAGAAGAACAAACAAGTATACCGAAATATTAATAAATTGTAACTCATTTCTAAGCGTGTTTGTTTCTTCTTTGCATTTTACCTGCTTGGTAGTCACCTTTTGGGATTTCAGGCAATTAGCGTGAAGTTCTTAACTCATTGGAGACGTGCCGACTCCGGATACGCGGCATAAGCCTCGTATCCGTAGGCGGCACGTCTCGAATGAGTTAACATTGCCTCCTGTCAGTCCCTCGTTCCACAAGTCCATATTTTGTATATCAGTGTTGTTGGTGTTGTTGTTGTCATTGTTGCTGTTGTTGCTATTGCTGTTGTCCAGTCAGCCGTCTAGTTTGGACCTAACTCAGTCTAGGTATATCACTCACGCTTACTGGAGCTTTTTGGTGCTGTCCCATAGCTTGCCGCTCAACACAGAAAACCTGTACATTCAGACACACTCCACCTTCAGCCCGCTTGTTTTTCCAGTCAGCGAACGGTCAGCGGGCCGATATCGGCCGCTGTTGGCCCGCGCACGATTGTACGCAGGCCAACGAAGGCCACCGTCGGCCAAAGAACTGTTGCTGGCTGAGTTGACTGTTGCTGGGGTAGTTGTAGCTTATCCCCGCGCTGTACACTGATCTGCGTCCTGTCCTCAGACTGCTTTTGTCTTACTGGCTTTTCAGAAACGTGTTATCATAGTCGCCCATGCCGCCTTGACAGTTTAACTCTTTGCGTGTCGGTGGCGGTTTTTGTCGCGATGATTCCTACAGGAATCATCAGTCGCGACAAAAACATCTCCCGACTCGCGAAGGGTTAAATGTCCGCACTTATTGCCAGCGTCAAGAAGCAAACAAACAAAACTGCAGAGCCGACTTAAACAGTGACAGAGCGGTTTTAGTCACTGGCCCGACAGACCAGTGCTTATCTCATTTCCCTGCCAGCTTGCCGGGCAAACGGATCACTACATGCATGTACTGCAGTGCTCATGAAGCACGCTTGTTTTACAATAGTAGCAGACTCCAGTAGCTGTGTACACATGACAGCGAACTGCGAACTGGCAAAGCTAACGGGAAAATGAGATGAATCAACAACAACAACAAAAAAACAACAGTTTTTGCCTCTTTGCGCTGCAGGTCACATAAGCCTTCTGCATCTACCCAGTGCGGCAAAGACAATCGGGCCGACGTCAGCCGCCGCGGGCCCGCGCACGCCTGTGCGCGGGCCAACGGCGGCCGACGGCGGCCCGATTGTCTTTGCCGCACTGGGTAGCTACTTTGTCCTTTGAACGTTCACTGGCAAAGTTTTGCATTGGCGTAGCTTGTGTCAGTACATCAACACAATCATGGCGTAGCTTGTGCTTCAGCTATTACATTGATACTTGCATGGCGTTGCTTGTGCTTCAGCAGTACACAGTAGTCACGGCATAGCTTGTGCTTCCTGTACATTGATACAGTCATGGCGTAGCTTGTGTTTCAACAGTACATCGATATAATCATGGCGTAGTTTGCGCTTAAGCAGTACATTGACACAGTCATGAAGTAGTTTGCGCTTAAGCGGTAGGCCTACATTGATACAGTCATGACGTAGCTTGTTCTTCAGCAGTACACTGTCATGACGTAGCTTGTGCTTTAGCAGTACACTGTCATGACGTAGCTTGTGCTTCAGCAGTACTCTCATGACATAGCTTGTGCTTCATCAGTACACTGTCACGACGTAGCTTGTACTGACTTCACTAGTGAAATGGTACATGTACTGCCGTGACTGATGCGCATTGCCCCATCAAAGGAAGCAAGTGAAGCCAAAATTTAAAAAAAAAAAAAAAAAAAAAAAAAAAAAACAGCTACACTGAAATCCGTTGGAGAGAGCATTATTTGTCCTTGCGAACTTGTGTCACGGCCGCCAGAAATCGTGACCCCGCGCTTTGCCTAGAGTTGCCTCGCTTGTCCGTACGGCGTCTTTGAAGCGTCTAGGGTCATCTTCAACGCTGAGATGGTGAGTACTTACAGTTATACCTTGTGATTCTATGCAGGTGATTTTAGTCGAGAAGTTGCGTGGACTTTTGACGAGAGTGGACCACAGCGTAAGCAATCTGTTCCCTGTAGACGAACTCTCGCGTGAAAACAGACACAGAAAGTACCACGAATAAGTCCCGGAAGTGTGCTTTGCGGTGCAGCAAAATGACGTCATTATACATTTCGTCTCATGACATGAATTTGTCATGACACAAAATTTATTAAGACATCATTTTGTTGCAGTGGAAAACACGTCCGAGACTTTATTAGTGGTACTTTCTGTGTCTGTTCTCACGGGAGAGTTGGTGGGACTGAATGTCCTTTAGTGTAGACCGCAGCATGGAAAATCTGTTGCTTACTGTCGTCCACCGTGACGGTGCGCAGTGTTCACATTTGGCTAAGCAGAAAGCATTTTATCCACCTTAGCACTAGCAGTAAAGTATTGCTTGTCATGCAAGATGTCTCAAACAGTGTCAGGGAACACGCTGTATTAACTGCGCGCCACTGGGTCTGACAGACTCCATAGTGTCCTGCCTCACACAGCACCAGAAAGCTCCAGAGACTTCAACCTCGTATGTCTCCATTCCTCATTTCGGTGTCTCCACTGTTGTCTCCTATTCTAGTCTCTGCGTGTAGCGTGTATTTGGGCTCCCCCTCAGCGCACCTGTCCCGGCTGACTCATGTCTTCTTCTCTCCGTTGCATTTTTGTCCATCCAAACCCTCATCCCAGTAGGCCGCGAAAACGTCTTCGGGGCCACGACGGCCGCAGTGGGTCCACGCACATCGTGCGCGGGCCCACTGCTGCCGTCGTGGGCCCGAGGACTTTTTCTCTCTGAACTTGAGATCTCCCTCAGTGCTTGTGTCCTAACCGCGCGTGTTCTTGTCGCCAGATGGCGGGAATATTTCGGGACAGATGGGTACGCTACTGTCACAGATTCTAAACAACCTGGACCCCATGCCGCGGTCCCAGGTGCATCAGATCGTGCTGATGTTGGTGCAGCGGCTGGTGGAGAGCAAGCTGGAGGAGCGGCGCTTGTTGCAGAGAGTGACCACGCTACAGAGCGAGGTACAGAGACTGCAGGGCGGAGGTGGGGCTGTTTCCGCCGGACCCTCCACTCCACCGGCTGACGGCGGCGTCACGAGCGGTAGCTCGGGCACTACCCCCTCATCTCTATGTCCTGGGGCCACAACTCCCAGCGGCGGCGTGACGTCTGCGGGCGGCGCCACTAATGCTGGCAGCTTGACGGTAGGCGGTGTGACAACGGCAAGTAGCGTGACCACAGCGTCCGGAGTCACCACAGGCGGCACCACTAACAGCGGAACCACCGCAGCAGCGTCAGGCACCATTGGCGCTACTACAGCAGCAGCAGCAACAGCAGCGCCCACCACAGCTGCCGTCATACCATAATAAACCTGGACACCACACCACACCAGACCACTCTGCCCCACGCCGCCACAGCAAATTACCCAACATCACACAACCCCACACCCGACCACATCACCCCACACCGCACCGCGCTACACCGCACCCCACCCCACCACAACCACCCCCCACACGATACCGGCGCCACAAACAAGACAACAGTCCAGTCGCGGTCCGGACTGCATGTTAAACTCTCTGTGGATATAAACCTACTGCGGCAACACTGCACTTTCTGTTTTGCACAATCCAGCAACGTGACTTTACTCTGGCATGAGTGCCAGCAAGTCCGACATATCAGGAAGCGTCACACACACACACACACACACACACACACACACACACACACACACACACACACACACACACACACACACACACACTATATTACTAGTAGCCGTTTACTCAATATAAAATACAAAATGAGCCCATACTATGACACGCTGTATATGCGTCAAATTATTTTAGACATGCTGAACTAAACTTAATCTTGCTAACTTTCTACACACCGTGTATAAGATAGTATAGCGACAAAAGACAAAAGAACCTACGCTTCCATTCTGTACACATAAACATCTTCACAGCTCGTCTGGCAGTCAGTATAATGTATAGGATAGTATAGCGACAAAGGCAAAAGAAACTTACATATTACTATCTTCACACTCAGCGAAGAATGCTTGGCAGTCGCCTTTTTTTTTAAATCTGGATTTCATCTTCACACTCGTCTGGCATTCAGCAAGACTGTTTGCGCTTCAGTTTCGAACATTTTCCGCCAAATAAGGATTTTCGGTCTGTTGAAGCAACTTAACACACAACTGAATCTCTGATACAGTAGACAGAGGCTGTTGAAGGGATTAGTCCCGGTGCCCCCTCCTATCAGGGACCCAGTCGCCAGCCTACTATGTGGGCTGGCGATTGGGTGCTTGATATAGGAGGGACCAGGGGGCCTAACCGTTTGTCTGTCCAGTGCTGAGTATTTCCGCTTGGAATGTGTACTGTGTGATATGTGTGCAGACAACTTCTGCTTTATTTTCTTTTCGCTCAATGTTTCGAATATGTACATCAGGCACCCACGTGTGGCTATTGCGTCTTAATTTATAATAAATGCATTTAGACTACAGGTGTATCCATACATGTCATGTGTGTGTGTGTGTGTGTGTGTGTGTGTGTGTGTGTGTGTGTGTGTGTGTGTGTGTGTGTGTGTGTGTGTGTGTGTGTGTGTGTGCGCGCGCGCGGGTGTGTGTGGGGTTGTTTTTTTTGTGTGTGTTTTTTGATGTGTGAAAGGGTCGATAGTTCAGTTCTCACAATAAACATGGCGACGTGTGGTAAGCCATCTTCCCGTATCGAGCGTCTTTGTGTTTTTTCTTTCACTACGATCAAGTGAGGCAATGCCAGTGGAATCTGTGTGGGTTTCCCGGCTGGTGACGTGCGTTCACCGTCATTAAGCACGCGCCTTGCATTTCGCTGTAAGAACTGTACTGGTGCTCTGCGCGGCCCAATGCCGTGCTATTTAAATATAATATTGTCATTCCAAGAAGAGCGAGACAGGTAGTGTGTGGATTACCACCAGGCAAACATTCGATTCTTTCACCCCTGTCAGTCCCAGTGCGCAAAGGCCATCGGGCCGACGTCCGCCGCCGTTGGCCCGCGCACGGCCGTGCGCGGGCCAACGCCGGCCGACGTCGGCCCGATGGTCTTTTGCGCATTGTGAGTGCCGATCACGTACTGTGCGCCCAAAACCACTACACACTTACGGCGTTACCGTGAGGAATACAGATGTAAATGGGGCAATCCTTAGGAATCAGAACATAGGACTAACAAGTGACATAAGATTCTCATGAGCCCCCGCGACTGACTGCGGGTGTACACGTCGCCAAGAAGTGCATCTTTCATATGAAACCATGGGCATCAATGCAATTTGATCTAACAAATTGAAAACAATGTCACAATTTTTCACTCGATGTGAACGTTGGAAGAGTGGATTATCCACATCACATACAAGGAAAATACCACGGACTTGTTTGGTAGAGAACGGTGTTACGGTTAGAACCTAGTGAGCAAAGGTCCTCGAGCCCACGACGGCCGCAGTGGACCCGAGCACGGCTGTGAGCGGCCCCACTACGGCTGTCGTGGGCCTGAAAACGTTCTGCGGCGGCTACTAGGGAACATTGTCCGACACATGTAGTACAGTGTCTGGACACTGTGTTGAGCCGTTCCATGGACTTTCCTGGCAATATATGTACCATGAAAATATCGCTTTTTTATACTCACCAACAAAAGAAATGCGACATTTTCGGAACCATCGAAAAAACTTTAGAAAATGTCGCATTTCCTTGCTCGTCAGTATACAAAATGGCCCGACTTACTGGATTTTGTCATCTTAGGACAGATGTACTGACAGGGAAGATGACTGCAATGCGCACAGGAATACATGCACTGCTCGCTTTCTGCAGATTTTCCGGGTGCCGGGTGACTAATGAGGAACATATAATTATATAAAATATATCCATCACATGCATGATGCATGTACTGCTCGTTTTGTCTGTAGGTTCAATCATATACATGTTTATCATTAGTCATCTGACACCCGGAAACTTTCTGGGTGTCGGGTGGCTAATAATAAACATGTCTATGATATATACCTAGCACAAGCATGATGTATATCTCTCACTTTGCGGACACGGAGGATCCCTGGTTCGTGTCAGTCTGTCAAGTTATTTCCTCGGCGTAGCTACAGTCCCGACAGGCGTTTCCTGAATGAATTTTTTTTGGGTCTCTCCCTACTTCACCCATCGGCAGCCATAGAAAATCCATGTGGGCTGTACGTACTGACCGTAGTCGAAACGGCGAAGAAACAAGAAGCTGGATAAATAGGCATTTAAGGGGTTATGCAACAAAATAACTATATGCACGCGTTGTGTTCGGTATCTGGTACCAATTTCATACAAAAGAATAACTGAAAATGGGTTATATTAGAAAACACCGTAGAGAGAATTTCCAGGCGAATGCAGTTCTCGCTAAGTTGCTGACTGACAGTCGAAAATATTGAGATTTGCGCCCCCTTAATTTCTACGTCACACGTACTTAGCTTGGGGTTCTTTCAAAGGTATACTTCGCGCTCATAATTTTTTAAGTTGCTTGATAGTTTGGCGAATGGTGAGAGTCTTAACACGCACGCACCTTCTGTCCATCCACCTCACCCACCCCCCACTTCCAAATAAGTTAAATTACGCCTGACGACCTGTTACGCAAAATAAATCACTCGTACTCAGTTCGACCAATAAACTGCGAGCTAAAGCTCGCATTTTATTGGTCGAACTGAGCACTCGTGATTCATTTTGCGCAAAAGAGAGGCCAGGTATAATCTGATCTCACATTGATGGTTTATGACGTCACCGATGAACTTACAATTACCGGACATTGAAAGTGTTATGTGGAGCATCGGTGGCGGACACAGCTGAAAACTAACTAGTGTGCTTTGTCATGGGGTCTGTATGAATGAGGAACCGCCCCGTTTGGTCTTGATCTACTTTTTGATTCAAACATATCAAGGGCGCCAAATAATCAACGTGACTTACAAAAAAATAAAAGCAAAATGGCGGTCATTTTTTGTGTATCAGCCAAATTACCTAATGAAATGGATATGGGTGATTGCTTTTGATCATTTGAGCGTGAAAAAAAAAACGGCTCAAAGGTAATGCGCATCTGATTTCATATCTTTAACAAAAGACTTGTGAGCACTGGAAGTTCTAGTTCTCCTGCTGAATTTATGATTAAAAATTCTTTTGAGTCACATTGTGACAATCGAGAAGCTAGGTTCAATTAGTGGTCAAAATGAGCTAACCTGTACACATTGTTACAAGCGATTTTCCTTTGAGATGTGTTAACACACATATGTGTGGACTGCTGATGATATTACCATTCATTAACTCATTCAGTGCCGAGAACAGTTGAACACCCCCCAACTCAAGAGGCATAGATCCTCATGGGCACCCGCAGTTGCGTGAGCTCATGAGGATCTATGCCTCTTGCTGATGGCACCACTTTGAATCCATGTACGTGGGACATCTAGTTTGTTTGTTTGTTTGTTTTTTGTTGTGTGTGTTTTTTCTTCTTTTTTTTTCTTGAATTAACGAAGATTGCAGAAACACAGTCTGTGTCAGCTGGCCCTGAACGGGTTAAAACCAGCGTCTGGCTAGTCGCGCGTCCAGTTTAGCTCTATTAACCCTTATCATTCGGAATACACCAGTGTGTAACATAAGTTTGACTAAAATAGTTCAAGGGTAGTGCCAGAATAGCTTGGCTGCCTAGAGGCGCCAAGCTATTCTGGCACCACTCTTGAAATAAAGCCATTGGTCGATCTATATCCTTATCTGTAAGTACTATATTGTAGCTTGCATATGGCAGTGTACAAATTTAAAGCTTTTAGCCTCAGTATGATATGGGTTAAACCTAGATTCTAGCTTGCCACAATGTGTCCAGTTAAGCTCGTTTTACCACTAAATAGCTACTCTGACAACTAAGAGAGATGACTCTTTCAAACATTTTGGGAATTTAAAGATACCTTCGTCAGTAAGCTCAATATCTAAAGTGAACAACAATCATATTTATTATTGTTTTGTTATAATAATGTCTGATTGTTTGTTATAATAATAATAATGGCTTATGTTATAATAATGTCTCTTTGTTTGCAAATACCTTATGACGCCTTTAAAGACTCATAGTATACACACGTACATGAGCCATTGTCATAACTTTGTGTGAATAAAATGTAAATTACTAATCGCTGTCTGAAAATTAATTCTTTGAGCTGTGAATATGAAGACAATATGCGGTTGTTGTCTGTGTCTATTTGTGATGCTCACTCAGCTAAAGCTGTATACATTGTTGCCAGCTAATATACTGTACATGTTATTGTCTATGACTGACGCTGTTTGTCGTGTGTCGCCAGGCACGACAAGCGGCGCAGGTGCTGGTGCAGGAACAGGTGCTGGTGCGGGTACTGGTGCAGGAACAGGTGCTGGTGCAAGTGGCAGCACAAACGCCAATGTGCCTGCAGCCGCCATGGCTCAGCTGTTAGATTCCATACGGCGGAACATGGCGAACATGGGTGTTGAGCAGCTGCGTCAGATCGTGCTGACCTTGGTGCAGAAGGTGGTGGAGGCGCGCGTGCAGGCGCAGCAGGCGTTACAGCAGGTGGCCAAACTCCAGACTGACCTCACCAACCTGCAGCAGGTGCTCCCGGGAGGTACGGGCGGAACCGGAAGTACAGGTGGAACCGGAAGTATTGTCACCGATGCCACCAGCACACGCGCGCCTCCAGCACCAACCACTGCAGCACCAGTCGGTCAGCCACCAACAGCTGCACCCACTGGCCCTCCCCCCACCACGCGCGTGCCCCCCAACCCTCCCGGCACCACCGCAAACCCCGTCCCCGCACTCCCCAGCCCTGACGACCCCTCCAGCGGCGGATCTCCGACTGGAACTGATGCCAACACACAGTCCCCCACGGCTACGACTGCTCCTGGAACCCCGCCCCTCACCACCGCCGCAGCCGGACCCACACAGTCCGCGCCATCACCATAACGCTTGCTCGTAGTGGACGGCATAGTGTAATCCCGCCCTCAGCACCCCCTCCCTCCCTTTCCCCCACCGTGCCACAACACCCAACCCGCCCCCAACCCCCTACCCCAGTAGCAAAACGTTTTCGGGCCCACGTCGGCCGTCGTGGGCCCGAAGACATTTGCTTACAAGGTAACCAACCGCCAGGCCTACAACCACAGCACCATAAAACTTCTCTGGGCGGTGTTAGGACTCATACAGTACTGTGTGTTCCCGACATGTTCCCGTGCTAGATTCCAACTCTGCGATAAAAACCGACACACATATTTACCATAATGCTCGACAAGTTTGTTTTCGAATGCGTAGCTTATGATTGCGTCATTTTCTGCAGCGAAGCACACTTTGGGGAGAGTTGAGAGGCAAGTATTGCACCCTAGCTGATGAAAACACGCCACTAGGGCCGACAATCCAGAAACCCACCCTGTACCAATAGCTGGTGGGAATGTGCCATAGCGTCGGTATCCCAGCATTCCCTCAATATCAACACTAGCGTGTGTACAACGCAGGAACGAGACAGTTATAGAAGGAGCTACAGTACATTGACATTTACTGTTAATCATCACCCGACAATCTTGTACTGTAGTCCAAGTGTAGCGAACGAGACATTCATCAGTCTCCGTGGGTGCCATTATCATTAGAAGCACTTTAGATGGCAAACGTTAGTATGTCCATTATTGAGAAAGCAAAAATTTCATTATACAATATAAGTTATTGGTCTGACGGAGGTCAAAGGAACCATTGTACCCCGAAGGCCTTCGGGGTACAATGGTTCCTTTGACCTCCCTCAGGCCTACAGGGTCAGTGCAGCAAGCCCCTGCTACCTACAACGTATTTGTTTTCATTTCTCCAATGCTTTCGTAAAAGAAATCAAGAAGAAATCTTCCGACCTGGATCAGTCACACCAGACATGACTGACGACAAAGGAAGATACATTTATACATAATAGACTTATGACGTAATTTAAAATATTTCATGACGTTGCCATCTCCAGTAGTGTGCCTGTTGTTTCGAACAACACTAAGTAACTTTGTACTTTAGAATGTGTTGGTGATCTTTTATAGAACAAAACTGGCATCCAAGACGCGTCAGAAAGAGGGCTACAAAAAGTCCGCCATTAGTCGCTACAAGGGGTTTTGTAGCTCGGTCATGTGATACAGTTTGCGCTAAAGAGATTGGTCGTGTGACGTAGGGATGAAAACAAGAAAGAAAATCTTGCTTTTCTCAAAAATGGACATACTAGTGAGGTTTTGTTTGTAACTTCGACGAGAGCGAAATCACGGCGGATAAACAATTTGTACCATAAGCTTAGACCACACCCCAAACATTTGAAAAAGGCATAGAACCTCATGAGCCCAGGATGCTCAAGAATATCTATGCCTCCTGGCGGAGATGTTTTAGCGTTGTCTATGTTTACGGTAGATGCTGGCTATCTGCCGTGACTTCGCTCTCGTTCGTTGTTGGGAGTCTGTTGTTACAAACGAAACTTCACTACTGGCTTTTGCCATATTTATAACGGCAGTGCAGCGCTGGAGTAAAAAGAAAAACGGCTGGCTAGTCGAGGAGGAAAGTATGGCTGGCTATCGTCGAGGTGAGAAAGTGTGCCGCTGGCTAGTCCACCATGAAAGTTTGACTGACTAGTCCAGAGAGAAAGTCTGGCCGACTAGTAGTCGAGGGACTCTAATGTCTGCGGCTGACTTGTCGAGGTCTGGTACATAGAGGGAGAACGTCTGGGTGGCTAGTCGAGGGAGACAGTCTAGCTGATTGGTGGGTAAGTAGAGGGAGAAAGTCTGGCTGGCTAGAATGTACGTAGAGGGAGACCATCTGGGAGGCTAGTGGAGGGAGACAGTCTAGCTGATTGGTGGGCAAGTAGAGGGAGAAGGCTGGCTGGCTAGAAGGTACGTAGAGGGAGACCGTCTGGGAGGCTAGTCGAGGGAGACAATCTAGCTGATTGGTGGGCAAGTAGAGGGAGAAAGTCTGGCTGGCTAGTTATGGGAAAACGTGTGGCTGGCTAGTCGAGGGAGAGAGTATGGCTGGCTAGTAGTCGAGGAAGAAAGTGTGGCTGGCTAGTAATGGAGGGAAAAAAATGTGACGGTCTAGTAATCGAGGGAGAAAGTAGGCTGGCTAATGGTGGAGGGAGAACGTGTCTGGCTAGTCGAGGGAGAATGTGTGTTTGGCTAGTTGAGGGAGAATGTGTGGCTGGCTAGTCGAGAGAGAAAAACTGGCTAACTAGTACGTACATAGAAGGAGAAAGTATCAGTGGTTGGTTAGTCCCTAACAGCAAAACGTCTTCGGGCACACGACGGCGTCAGTGGCGGTCCCCGCGCACAGCCGTACGCATGCGCCGCACTGCAGCCGTCGTGTTCCCGAGGATCTTTGATTACTGGGAGTACAGCCGTTATGTCCTTGTCCTTTCCTCGTATAATTTATGATTGAGAGTTCCCCCGCCATGATTGTATACGTTTGTTACTGTGGTTTGTTTTCTCATACTGCAACTGGTGTACGGACCTCATCATTCCTTGATAGTAAACCAATGAACAAAGTCCGTGTTGTGTATCAGCACCACATGTGTGTGTGTTTGCGTGCGTGTGTGTGTGAATTGTGTATTTTGCTCACCATGAAAAGGCGTCCACAAACACATAATATACACACCCACACACACAACGACAAGGGATGGACTGACCATGACAGAAGTTTGCGATCATGTAGTTGCCAGTGTAATATTAACTCATTCGCGGCAAGCCGCATCCGGATGCGCGGCTGGGCGCGAATGAGTTAACCCCCTAGTGCATGCAGCCACCGGTATTGTGTACAGTAGAGATAGCTGCACGCACGAAGAGGTTAATCGTACACTCACAGAACAAGAAGATGACATGATGAGGGCGGAGTGCCCGGTAAGCAAAGGTCGCCGAATACGGCCCACTGCGGTCGTCGTTGACCGTAGACGTTTTGCTACTGGGGTGTAGTGACCTAGTGTGCCGGCTACCCAATGCGCTTAAGGCCATTTGGCCGACATCGGCCCTATGGCCTTAAGCGCATTGGGTAGCCAGTGCAAAGCCATCTATCGTGCCTGCTATGTGCACGCTCTTGTCCGTCACCTTTGTTACGAAGCATTCCTTGCATAATGCCCCCCCCCCACACCCCCCCCCCCCCCACCACGCCACCAACACCACCGCCCCACATCCTTAATGAAGGGCGAAGAGGTCGTATATGACAAGCCTCTCGCGCTGTTGTGTCGGTGATGAGTAATGCGTGGCCTGTTTATACGTAACTGTAGTCTCACACCAACGCGGTGTTACGTCCACAGGATATTAGAAACAAACGTAGGGACGTTGCAAGTTAACCCTTTTCATCCTGATGCACTATTGCTTGAAATAAATGTGACTATGATTGTTCAAGGCTGGAGTGACAGAATAGCTATTCTAGCACCACCCTTGAACTAAAATGGTTGATCTATCTCCTAATATGTAAAGTAGCCTTAACAGAACAATAAGCAAATTTAAAAAAAAAAAAATCAGCCTCCGAGTGTATTGGGATAACTCATTCAGCCCGGCGCACGTATTTCCCAAATTTTGGAGGCGTCATCTAACGACTATGCACCTGTTGCAGGAGATGGATCGACCATGATAATTCAAGGGCAGTGCCAGATTAGCTTGGCGCCGACAGGCGCCAAGCTAATCTGGCACTGCCCTTGAATTATCTTAGTCGATCCATCTACTGCTGTAGTGCGTCAGGGCTGAATGAGTTAACAAAAGTGAAGTGGGTTGGTTAGTTCGGGTTTAACGTCCACAGCACCGAGGTGATCATGGACAGCCCTGACGGGCGGGTTATGGGGGACAGGGAAATCTATTGCCTATGGAGTACGACCTGAACACTGATTAACTCAGGCGCACTCCAACTGTGCCACTTTGATTTACCAGGACCTTTCAACGGACATGCTATTGAACAAATCCGTTTTTCCCCCCTGGATTGTGAGACCAGCTACCGGGGCCGGGACGGGATTCGAACCCACGATTCCCTTCGATCTCCTGCTCCGACGTTTAACCGCCTGAGCTATTTCGGACTCATAAAGAGTGAAGTGGCAGCCAGACCATCGTATATACAGTCCCTGCTAGGACTAGCGATGCTGCATCCGGGGCCGGTCTACAAGGTGATCAACGTACCACCAATTCCTTCCTCAAACCAACCCCACCCATCCCCACCCCCACCCCGCCCAACCCCCCATCCCTCCTCACCCCCACCTGAACATTTACTTAGGTTTCATTGGAGTGGGGTGGAGTAGGGGGGTGCCACCTCACTCTAGTGAAACCTAAGTAAATGTGAATTTGACCACAGGCCAAGGGATATTTAGACACATTATGTTCTGGGGTCTGCTTTATTCACCGCGGTAAAATAGGGCTACCGCATTAGTCCAGTAGTGATGACATAGAACATTACAACGAAGAAATAAGGCACGCTTATAAAAGACAGTTAAAACACAATTTATTAACATTTTGGTTTAAACCCCTTGTATCAAAATAGCCATGCGAACAGGTACACAATTTGCAACTTATCTTTTCGTGATAGATGCATCTCTTCCCATAACAAAAAGATAAGTTGCAAATGGTCTACTTGTTTGTATGTCTATTTTTAAATATTAATAAATTGTGTTGTAACTGTCTCTTATAAGCGTGCTTCTTTCATCGTTTGGATGCCCTCCATATTTTACACGTTGGTTCCAAACTTCGGAAAAAAGGGACTTTGTTGCAGAATTTTTATTTATTTATTTATTTTTTTATTTTTTTATTTTTTTTTAGGGGGGGGGGGTTGGGAGAGAAGGACCTGACCCCTAGAACCTCCCTCCCCCACCTCCACCCCACAAGAATCCGCCCCTGGGTACTTACTGAGACTCGGGTAATCTCTGTCATGCTTGCCTGGCTTGCACACCATGTTTTCCGCTGTCGGTCGGCTCCACACTCGCAAAGTTAAACCAAAGTTTACACATAGGTCAATTACTTTCCAGATACAGGCCAGTTGCATGGAACTACATGTCAGGTACATAAAAACTACAGGTCAGTTACTTTCAAACTACAGATCAGTTCAGTATTATCCAGCAACAGTCAGTTACTTTCAAACAGTCGGTTACTGATTCAAACTACAGGTTAGTAACATAAAAAGATAAGGATTTCATCCCAAAGTCTACCGTATTGTTTGGAGCTCAGATGCGTTTGTCTTTTAGGAACATTCAGAGTTCTTCATATTTTTAGGCTTATAATGCTGATCCATTTCCCTCTTCTCTAAGCCAACCTCTGATCAACACACCCGTCGGCGCACACAAAGACGGACACACGGCGCTTCCCGCCATTAGTACACTCTGTGGGCTCGTGTAGCGACAGGAATAAGGCATGCCGATTTTCACAGCTAGGGTTTACGGGTCACAATTCACCTAATCGTACCCGACAGCCGAAACAAACTGTAGGCTTATGTAAATACCGTATATATATGAAAAATCATGCGATTACTAATGAGACGAATGCTGGTTAATGAACTCATTCAATATCTCCCTTTTATTTAGTTATATGCAAAATATCTCAGTAGTAAAAATAAGAAACATTACGGACTCCAGTGTGGATCAACCGGTTTTTGTGAAACGGCCATTTTCTCGCCAATGAGCATCTTAATCAAAACATTTAAAAATACTCCCCGAGATTATTCTTTTAGGGACAATATCATACAATTTCAGACTTGTCCGTCCTCAAACGCGGGCTCTACTGAGTCGCTGTCACACACACACACACACACACACACACACACACACACACACACACACACACACACACACACACACACACACATACGGCGCTTTAGCGCCGGCCAAAAAGACGTTCTCTAGCAAGATTTGCGTAGCTAGACGTGACGTCATTTGTATCTTGTTACTTCTTTGCCAGAATTTCTGCCCCGCACGCCAAAAACGTCATGTGCATGCTCCGGAATGTGTTCCGATCAGCCCCAGTTCAAAGTATACCGTATTTTCAATATGGTAGACAAAAACTACAGGTCAGTTACTTTCAGTGAATCAGTTATACCGCAGTTCGGTTTGACAAAATGCACTCGCCAGCTACAGCAAAATGGAAGAAGAAAAATGAGAAGCCAAGAAGAAAAAAAAAAAAAGAACTCTGACTGCGTCCCATGAACACACACCGTTGCTAACGGTTAGGCCGAAACATCTTGCGTTGCCGGTGGCTCGAGAGCTGATTTGCAAACGGCTGTAATCAAAGACGCGCTTTTGCTGCTGCGTTTGATGTTGTGTCAGTGAAATTGCATTCAGCATAATTATGTAGTGTAGCCGAATCAGTATTACGGCGGGTGAGATTTGTGTGTCACACTGCTGATCAGTGGGGCCGGGAGTGGGGGTGGACGGGTGTGTGTGTGTGTGTGGGGGGGGGGGGGTACTACCAATTAAGCAAAGGTCCTCGGGCTCACGACGGGCCCGAAGACGTTTGCTACCGGGGATATACACAGCACCGATGGCCACAAGCTCAAGGAGAAGCTGAACCCCTAAGTCTGTCAAGTGTTAGGTCCGGCCTGTCTCCATTATTCATGGCCGCTGTATGCTGTATAGTTCTGGGGTTCCGTCTGAAGTAAAAGTAAAAACCGGGGTGGGGGGCGGTAGGGGGGGGGGGGGGATTTCGGCGCTGCTTCAATATCATCTAAATTTATCTGCAAAGGAATAATAAAGTAAATCTTATAAGTAGAATCCAGGAGAAGATCAGTTACCCCTCGAGGAGGAAGGGAGTTTCCAACTTGTTCTTTGGGCCCTCGGTTCAGGTCACGTTATACATTTAAATTCAGGCAGTTCAGGCAGTGCAAGGACCGGTGTTTTTAAAAAATAATTTTTGCCTTGTTTGAAAATTTGTAGTAGGGCTAAATGTTGAAATTTGCTGGAAATTTCTAGTTAGATGAGAGGAGACATGTTTGGTGCTTTGATTCATACCATCCTGAGCTTATTCAGTAGAGAATTGTGGACCTATGTTGAGTTGCCGTTGACGTAGTGATTTGAGGGGCACGCTGATTTCAGCTGTGCTTGGGTGTGGGGTTGGTAAGGAATCAGGTTCATAGCCAAGAAATGAGACTGTCAATGTGCTGTTTTTATTGTTATTTTGTGCATGGCAAATGTGCAGCTGGTGGGCGGTAGTGTTTTTTAGGGGATTGAAATATTAGGGGATGCCTGGGACTGACTATGGCTAAGAGACTGGACAGTACGGAAACGCGACTGTGTACCGTGGCCTTCAGCCGTCTGATACAGAAGTCGCTCAGACGCCAGACGTTACTTCCTGCTGGTGGAGGGGGCGGGGGGGGGGGGGCCGTGGGGGGTGTAGGGGTGGGGGAGGGGTATATGGATGGCCGAAAAATCAAAAAGCGAAGAGATTGGTCCATGGGGGGAGTAGAAAGTGTCTGGGGCCGTATAATAGGAAGTGTGCCGAGCCGAGACCCTATCACCACAAGCGGAAATATTTCACAGCCGGTTCATAGGGCGATTGTCCAAACTCAAGAAAGGGACTTTGATATAACATTTCCGGACACACACACACCCCCCCCCTCCCCCTCCTGCAGCCTCCTTGAAGGATTTCCCCCAAAACACACTCAAGTGAGTAAACTACCACATTCTCATACTGAAATCAAGCGGACAAAACTACCGTCCCTTATCAGATACAAATGGGTGCGAAATTACAAATGGTAAACTGTAGTTCAGGTGGATGGATGGTGACCTGAAGCCACAGGAACTTGCTAATGTATTGCCGGACATGTCAGAAAAAGAGGGGGGGGGGGGGGAGGGAAAAAAAACAGAAGCGGATGGGTCTCCGAAAGAGGTACTCTCAGAGGAAGTTCTAGAAGTGCTGAATCTCACAGGTTTTCATTTACCGGCTGATGAGTGAACTCTGTGCGCACTGTTGCTGTAAATCGTGACAATTACTTGACAGCTGCCTCTAGACATATGTGATCACAGCGGAGAGACGGAGCTTGCAGTGGTAAAAGATTATCATTTCAGGACTTGTCACTTTATGTTCCAGCGATGGTTACAGCCAGTTAGCATCAGTTGTTATCATTAGTGTGCTTAAAACGTATTTAAAAGTTTGTCTTAATAATGATTGAATATAATACACAAAACACGTTTGAAGTCACTTTCAAAGAAGAACGTCTTTCAGTTTGACCTTTTGGCGTAATTAAGTATAGTCGTTTGTCTCTTTCGTTAAATTTCCTCATCTTTGCTGTTACATATTTCACTGCGGCCTGGGTTTCGCCAGAAAGAAGAACAAAGACTGGTTTGACGAAAACGATGTAGAGATCCAGGAACACCTAGCAAAAAAAAGAGCCGCCCATCAGGCCCACCTAGCCCAGCCTTCCTGCCCTGTGAAGAAGTCTGCCTTCCGCCTCGTCTGCAGCAGTCTCCAGCGCAAGCTCAGAGATCTCCAGAATGAGTGGTGGACCAGACTTGCACAGAGGACCCAGCTTTGTGCTGACAGTGGTGACTACAGGGGCTTCTACGAAGCACTGAAAGCAGTGTATGGCCCCAGGCACCTGGTACAAAGTCCCCTGCGAAGCGCGAATGGCCAGGCACTCCTCACAGATAATACCTCCATCTTGAACCGCTGGTCGGAATACTTTCAGAGCCTCTTCAGCGCTGAGCGCACTGTTCAAGAAGCAGTCGTCCTACAAATCCCACACCTCCCAGTAAAGGTTGAATTGGACGAACCTCCCACCGCTGAAGAGACCCTCACAGCCATCCACCAGCTCAAGAGTGGCAAAGCAGCAGGCATTGATGGAATACCGCCAGAGATCTGGAAACATGGAGGCACAGCACTGCACAACAAGCTCCATGACCTCTTTCTCTGCTGCTGGGAGGAAGGAACACTACCAAAAGATCTCCGTGATGCAGTCGTTATCACCCTGTACAAGAACAAAGGCGAGAAGTCTGACTGTTCCAACTATCGGGGAATTACCCTGCTGTCCATTGCTGGGAAAATCCTTGCAAGGCTGCTCCTGAATCGGCTGGTACCTGCCATCGCTGAAGACCAACTCCCAGAGGGCCAGTGTGGCTTCAGAGCAAACAGGAGCACCACCGATATGGTCTTTGTGCTGAGACAGCTACAGGAGAAGTGCCGCGAGCAGAACAAAGGGCTGTACGTAACATTTGTCGACCTAACAAAAGCGTTCGACACTGTGAGCAGGCAAGGCATGTGGCAGATCCTGGAGCGACTTGGCTGTCCCCCAAAGTTCCTCAACATGATTGTCCAGCTACACGAGGACCAGCAAGGCCAGGTCAGACTCAACAATGACCTCTCAGAACCATTCCCTATTCTCAACGGCGTAAAGCAGGGCTGCGTGCTGGCACCGACCCTCTTCACCATCTTTTTTAGCATGATGTTGAAGCAGGCCACAGTGGACCTCGATGATGACGATGCAGTGTACATCAGGTATCGTCTCGATGGCAGCCTGTTCAACCTCAGACGACTGCAGGCCCACACGAAAACCCTAGACCAACTGATTCGTGAGCTGCTTTTTGCTGATGATGCTGCCCTCGTTGCACACACAGAGAGAGCCCTGCAGCGCATCACGTCTTGCTTCGCAGATGCTGCCCAGCTCTTTGGACTCGAGGTCAGTCTGAAAAAGACAGAGGTCCTCCATCAGCCGGCACCCAAGACAGTGTATCGCCCTCCTCACATCACCATTGGCGAGTCTGAACTAAAGTCAGTGCACCAGTTTACTTACCTTGGCTGCATTATCACGTCGGACGCCAAGCTGGACAAGGAGCTTGACAGCAGGCTGGCAAAAGCGAACAGCGCTTTCGGGCGACTTTTCAAGCGGGTGTGGCACAATCAACAGCTGAAAACAGGCACCAAGATCAGCGTGTACAGAGCTGTGGTCCTCACCACCCTGCTGTATGGTTCCGAGTCCTGGGCCCTCTACCGCAGCCAACTACGACTCCTCGAACGCTTCCACCAGCGCTGCCTGCGTACCATCCTGGGCATTCACTGGAGTGACTATGTCACCAACGTCGAGGTCCTTGAACAGGCTGAAACTGTGAGCATCGAGGCTTTGCTGCTGCGGACACAGCTCCGCTGGGCGGGGCATGTCTCCAGGATGGAGGATCATCGCCTACCAAAGATCACCCTGTTCGGCGAGCTTGCTACTGGACACCGTGACAGAGGGGCACCAAAGAAGAGATACAAAGACTGTCTCAAGAAGTCACTTAGTGCCTGCCAAATCGACCACCACCAGTGGTCTTCGCTTGCTGCGGACCGTGACACCTGGCGCTCCACCATTTACAAGGCAGCTGTCTCCTTTGAGGACTCTCACAGAGCTAGCCTTAAGGACAAGCGGCTCAGGAGAAAAAACAGAGATGCCGCAGCTCAGAACCCTGGCCATACCTTCCCCTGCAGCCACTGCGGTCGAACCTGCCTGTCTCGGATTGGCCTCCGCAGCCACGAACAAGCCTGCAGACGTCGTGGGCAACTCCTATAAAATCTTCGTTCGCGAAGTCAAGCCAAGAGA